>CM024515.1:6324014-7524014 GCA_014182375.1 Eucalyptus virginea
TTTGGCATTTACGTTAAAGTTTACTTTACGGGCACATGAAGAGGTTATCTACTTGGAAAATGAATGTGGATCATATCAGATTGGTTTGCGAATCTTACAGCTATTGTGTTTACATCACACCACAAGCCACAGGAGAATCATGGAACTGATCATTAAAGTTCAGAAATTCTCAGTTCGGCAGCAAAATGCTTCTGAAAATTGATGCATCTTGATTGGGCAGTGATGTATGCTGACCCCACCATAGCCAGAGTTGAGAACCGTGAAGGAAAGAAAGGTCTATGAATGTGGTTAGGGCTTGAGAATGATCTCAAGAGTTTTCGGCATTATTGACTTCCTCAAGTTAGGATCAAGACTATATTCTCTGACCATACTTCATGGATAGGATTTCTTCAGCAGTAACATTGATTGCATGTTGAATGCCGGCGAGATTTCTCTGCTAGTTAAAGATGGCTGAAGCTAAAAACAATGAACTGATAGATTCTACAAGATCAAGACAATGTCTTTTGCAATTCGCACAATCAAAATAAAAACTGTTCATCTCCACTCAGGATACCCATTTCCAATATGGGAAAAGGGATTGGATTTCGAAAATCCACCTCAGCATCAACATTGATCTCTCTCTTTCTCTTCTTCGTCCTCCTCGTCAATCCATCATCAATGGATGTGGACGGCGACCTAGGCTCAGCAGATCGACGTTTGGTGACCCTGACAGGCTTGTGCTCGGCTGAACCTATGAGGTGAGGGAAGTTGAGCTTGGCCTTGGACCCCCTCATCTTAAAAGCGGCTCGGTCATAGGCCAATGCCGCATCCTGGGGGGTCTTGTAAGTTCCGAGCCACATTCTTGCCCCGTTCTTCTTGGGGTCCCTTATCTCCGCTGCATATTTTCCCCACGGTCTCCTCCTCACTCCTCTATAATTTGTCTTCTCCACTAGCCCTTGAACCCCATGCTCCACCGTCTCCGGTTTCTTCTCCATGACTGGATCAATGGCGTCATAATCAATGGCGGTCACTTCGAAATCAAGTTCTTGATTCGAAGCCAGACCATTGCTGTTGTCATCAATGGCCATCACTTCGAAACCAAGTTCTTGATTCGAAGCCAAAGGGATGGTCCACCCGGAATTGAGCGCATCGCGTAGAGCGCCGTGCACCAACATATCCTCCGAGTCGTCAACTTTTGGGGGTAGTTCGCTCCAACTCTCCGTCAGCAATAGATTGCTGAAGCTTGAACTCCTTGAGTACATGTTTGCAGGAGATGGTTCAGCATATGTTGCGCTGAAACTATCACCGTCATCTTCAAGAAGATGGTCACAGATGGATTTCAAAACATCGAATTGATCGGCCTGAAAGGGACCGATGATTTCTTGAAGCATTTCCGCTTCTGGCTAGAATTTGTATCTTTGAGATAGATGATTGTAGAAAGATTGAAGGGATGGATTGGCTTCTGAAGCAGGTGGAATCGTTGAAAAGACCACGAAAAAGTGGGAGCTATTTATAGAGGTTGAGCTTGACTGCTGGAGCGCGTTGATTACTATATTATATGATATATATGACAAATCAAACGGCTTAAGTCCAATATATTTTGGATGGAGCTTCTCAGAAAGTGCATTGGCGATGACTCATGAGATTCTCAACACATGTTTCAAATGCTCCATTACGACTTTTTTTAATCACGAGAGACATAAATTGGTATTTTTTTTTTTTCATTATCCGTTCTGAACTAAAAAGCCAGAGCATGTGCAGTTTCCACTTTCTTTATTGGGAAAGGACAATAATATGTCGGTGCACCCTTTGGCGTTTAAATCTTAGGTGTTTAGATCTGATGTGTGGGGTGCATGTGATGAAAAAAAATTGCAGAATTGGATTGTTCTGTAATATACAGATTTTTTTTTAATAAGTTTCAATAAGGATTAGTCAGTTTTTAAAAAAAAAAAAATTATTGGTTGAATGATTTGCAACTTTATTTTAAGTAAATAGTTGGTTTAATCTACCAACTCTTTTATGCAATTGCTGCCTTTTTGGTATAATTTACAATACTTGTCACATGACATCTTTATGAGAAGAACTTCATTTTAGTTTATATCACCCGAGAAATTGGACATCAACAAATAATTACTTTTCATATCATCCTTTGGAACCGCTTGAAAAAATTCAAGAAAATTCATTTTTATAATCAACAAAAAATTTATATATTCTTTCATATCAAAAAATGATTTACACTTCTTAAAAATCAAAATTTAATCTCCCCATTGTTGTCATGAGTATCCCATCATCCAAATCATCGACCTCGAGGTCCACACCTTGAACTTGGAGGGGTGGACCTAGCATCCTAACGGTTGGATCCTAGACTCTGGGACCAAAATTAGGACCTCAAGAGTTTGGATCACGGCCCACGAGCTAGGACTTGGACCCAATGTCCTTCGCCGAGTCTCTAACGTTGGGTGTCTCTAGGTCCCATAATCAGGTCCTAGCCTCGAAGCCCCAAATTTGGGTCGTAGGCGTGACCTTTGGTGTCCCAAATCTAGGTTTCGGGATCCCGAATCCAACGGTCTTGTCACTGTGCACTTTAACCGGCCTTCTTGCATGGTGTGGGAGTCGAAACCCACTCTTGAAACTAAATCGTCCCCATCCCAACCTCTGAGAATGTGGGAATTCGAATCCCCTACTTCCCCCTTTCAACTGGCTCTATTGTTGCTTAAGGTATTCTAGAATCCACATTAAAAAAAAAAAAAAAAAAAGGGTGGTCTGCCTCATTTGGAACGTCCAGCCGAAATTGCTTCATTGTTCCTGAAAAACACTTTGCCTAAAAAAAAATTTATATCTAATTTGTGCAAGACAAATTGGACCAAGTAAATTGTGAAATTCAAAATAACATCTATCCTCGATAAATATAGACGTCAGAAACTAACATCAATGTGACATTCTTCTGCTCTGTTCTTTTTTACTGTCATCTACATTTTTTTGTTCTTACCATTATGTCTCCATAATGAGTATGATACATGAACCCGCGGCATTTTACCCTTTTTGAAATGTGTTCGAGCACTCACACCTATAAAATGTCATAGCAAGTAACCACGAGAGCTTAGGGTTTGGATACGCTTTTCAATTGGAACAAATATTATATGCTTGATTAATCCTTAAATTTTGTTTGAATTGACAAAAGACTGATGTTTTATGGGGAAATTTTTTGTAGCTTATCTTGGAACAAAAGGTAATTGCCTACTCAAACCAATCATCGCATGCCATCACGATTCGTATGGCTGTACATGGTTCTATCATGTTGTTTACTGAGAAATTTGGTTTGAGTGATTCATGTTGTTAATGTTAAAAGAATGACTATATAGACGCTACAACAAATTTGATATCTTTATTCTATTGCCACACTGTATATTAAAAATCTCAAACTTATATATAAGAATAACACAATATTACATTTTCATTCTTGGTGGTTCCAGAATACAACCGTAGCTGGTAGATCACGCCAGATTCACAAGGAGCCAAATGCTAATTGTAACTACCGGGGTTAATAGCTTTTCATATTGAATTAATACAGATGTTTTTATACTCCTCTTTTACTTTTGCTAGTCACTTTCTTACGATTTGAAGGTGTTTTCCTCCTTTCAAGAATAGGAAATTTGACCTAAGCAAGCTCTCAAAAGTTTTCATACAAATCTTCATCCGGATCTCGAGATACCATGATGTAAAACATCAAGATGGTATTGTCCGATACAAGACAAATAAACAAAAACAAAATAAACAAAAAGACATATTGTACCAATTGGAGACGTGGGGCATATGGGCACTGACATGTTAACCTAAGAAACATGTCTGTAGAGCCTACCATCTTTGTATATCAAACGGATAGGCCACAGAGTTGGGGATGGAGTACGTTTTTGGTTTTTTTGGACAAACTCCAGAGGAAATGAAATCAAATCATCAAATTGATAGTTTCTAGAACGTAAATTCCCTAAATGACTTCTCATTGATCAAAACATATGTATCTGCAGTTTGCATAATTAAATTACAAATTGTTCATCCCCATTCCAAAAACCAGTACCCATTATGGGAAAGGGGATTGCAGTTTGAAAATCCAACTCAGCATCCACACTGACCTCTCTCTTTCCCTTCTTCGTCCTCGTCACCAAACCGTCGCCGCTGGACGAGAATGGTGAGCTAAGCTCAGTAGACAAACGCTTGCGGCTGACCCTGACAGGCTCGTAATCAGCGGTGCCGATGAGGTGAGGGAAGTTGAGCTTGGCCTTGGACCCCCTTATCTTAAAAGCTGCTTGGTCATAGGCCAATGCAGCATCCTCGGGTGTCTTGTAAGTCCCGAGCCAAATCCTTGCCCCGTTCTTCTTGGGGTCCCTTATCTCTGCCGCGTATTTTCCCCACGGCCGCCTCCTCACTCCTTTATAATGTGTCTTCTCGAATGACACTTGTACCTCCGGCTCCACCATCTCTAGTTTCTTCTCCATTGCTGAACCAATGCTGTTATAATCATCAGTCATCACTTCGAAATGAAGTTCTTGATTCGAAGCTAGACCAATGCTGTCATAATCACTGGTCACCAGTTCAAAATCAAGTTCTTGATTCGAAGCCGAAGGCATCGCCCGCCTAGAATTGAGTGCGTCGCACATAGCGCCATATACCAACATGCCCTCCGAGTCATTGACTTCGAGGGGCAGTTCGCTCCAACTCTCCATCAGTAAGAGATTGTTGAAGCTTGAGCTCCTTGAGTACGTGTTTGCAGGAGTCGGTGTGTATAATGTTGCGTTGACACTGTCATCATCATCTTCAAAGAGATGCTCACATATGGATTTGAAAGCATCGAATTGATCTGTCTCAAGGGGACTGAAAATTTGCTGCAGCATTTTCGTTTCTGGCTAGAATTTGTAGCTTTGAGATCACTTGATGTGGAAGATTGAAGGGATGATTGGGTTTCTGAAGTAAGAGTGAAAAGCTGAAAAGATCATGAAAGTGGGAGATATATATAGGTCGAGCTTGACAGATTAAGTGGTTGAAGATCGAAGGGATGATTTCAGATGGAGCTTCTGAGAAAGTGGATTTGGTGATTACTAATGAGATTCTCAACACATGTTGCAAATGCTCAATTAGACTTTTTTTAATCACGAAAGACATAATTTGATATATTCTTTGCGATCCTTAATGAATAAAAAAGCCAAAGCAGGGGGCACGCTCCGTTTTATTTAATTGGGGAAAGACATTGTTATTGGTGCATGCTTTTGTATCTATATTATGGTTATCACAATCACATATTTTGCATGTGATTCAAAGAAAATTGCAGAATTGTATCATTCTCTATTTAAATATTCGTTTTTTTTTTCAATAGGTTTTTATAAGAAATAATGATACAAATGATCTCTAAAATTTGTCTCAATAGGCAATGTGATCTTTGCACTTTAATTTGTTCAATATGATTCATAAATATTTAGTCATTTTTCAATTTAGTCCCTAAACTATATGAAAATGTTCAATACTTTCATTTCATTAATTTCAGTTTACGGACAACATTGACTATTTTTATATAATTAGAGATTAAATTGAATAAGTACCAAAAGTCCAAGAACCACATTGCATATTTGGCTAAATTTAGGACCACAATGAACAAATTTAAAGTTCAGGAAAACATATTACATATAGGTTGAAGTTCTTAGATTATTTGCACCATATCCCTTTTAATAATGTGGGTAAATGTTAAAAAAAAAAAAAACTTTCATTTAAGAATGGAATTAGTGTACCAATACTCTTATGTCACAAAGATGCAAATGAGTCATAAAATTTTAAAAAAAAAAATACAATCGAGTGCTAAAACTTACCTAATTGAAGCAATGAAGTATCTCCCTTAACTCACCCATTTGATTAACCAAAAATGATGATGTTGCTAAATATATGACCATTCAAATTGTGATTAGGGCATCTCAAGAAGTCCGGATTTTCATTAACCTACTCTTAATTTTGTTGTTGTTTGGTAATAGCCACACTAGTTTTGCATGGACGTCCGACTTCCATTGTAAGGAAATGGATAGAGCTACGTAAAGCAAAAGTTACATACCAACCGAGGTCATACGTTTGTATCTTCGCAAAGATTTACACAAATGGCATGTAATGGATCTTATTTGACTCCATCAAGACGCTTGAAACCCAAGAGTAGGTGTTTCTAGATGGTCGGAAACTCGTTCAAGGACACACAAAGAACACCTTCCTTTGACTTTGCTCCTCTCCATCTAATCCTATAGTCTAAAACTCGTCTCGAAGGTACATAGTCAACCTCGTGTGCGATGCTCATGCAAGCATGCAAAAACACGCATCTGAAAAAATGTCGTTTTGTGGATTCCACGCTATACTCATTTCCTACTTTAACAAATGTAAAGTCTCCGTGTGCCAAGTTTATTGACCAAACTAGAGTTGCAATGCTGTAAAATTTCAAGTGAAAGAGCGCAAGCATGTTCATCAACATCGGCTGAACTTTACTTGAATTTATTTCAATTTTCATTTTACCCAGAATATAAAGATAATTATTTGGATGGGTTACCTGCATAAACCAGCTTTTGCTATTAGGGCTTAGACTTCGCATGCTGTCTTATCGCTTCTCAATGATCCAAAAAATTGTCTTTACTAATCAAGACTTTTTGTTTGGCCATAATACAATCGATGACCATAGAAAATGTATGACAGATCTAGAAAAATCATATTGTAGAGGTTCAGGGATTTTTCTTTTGATTACAATTTTGTTGCTCGTTTTATATCACATCATTACAATTCACCGTGATTTTACTTAGAATTCATCGGGATAAGTTATTGTGTAAAGAAATTATTGTACAGATCTACTTTATTGACATATGTATTTCTTTTAATATTTTTTCCACCTTATGTTTTGCATGATTATATATTAACTAAAATTTTCCTTACATTGTCGAAGGGAGGCCAATGGAGCAGCTGATTACGCCGCAAAGGCCCATGGAAGATCTGACCTAGCCCGCAACTGGAATATGTTTCCCCCTTCTCTGTTACAGAATATTGTCACTGCTGATGCAATAGCTTTGGGATGTAATTTTGCGAATACTTAAATAATATTTACCTTTCTGACCCAAAAAAAAAAAAAAAAAAATTCCTTACATTGTGCATTTGGAAGCGTACGGCACCCACCAGATATGAGAATCTTGATGTCTGATATTAAACTATTTTTATGTAATAATGCACTTGAGCGTGCATTCTAAACTTTATGGTCCTTATTCAATAAATTAAAAAAAAATTAAAGGAACGTGACCCGTCACTTTTTTTCTAATTTCGTACGGGATAATAAGAATTATAATACATTTATTTATAGCTGACAATATGACATATTAAATAACTAGAATATCAACACTTGAAGCACGTGTTCCACCCTCAACCCTTAATTGAAGCTTCTTGAAAACTCCAAAAGAAGTAATAAATATAGAAAAAGTACATTTTATGTTTGCTTTAATCCACATCTTCAGCCTCTATGTACTTCTCTTGCTTCGTCCATTCTCGGTCACCCACCGAAAGTCTGCAATCAGACACTCTCTTAAAAAAAATAACACACAAGGAAAGGGGGAAGAAAATGCTCGGGGACATGAATATTTCCCATGAACCCTATTTTCATTTTGGCATTGTCGAGTCCATTCGCTATCATCTTCTTGCAAATGATATCAGCATTGATGACGATGTGTACCATCCGAGCTTAAGCTTCGCCAGTTTCATTAAGCCGGATCTCAAGTTTGAGTCGTGTATGAAATTTTTAAAGATTTTAAGATTTTTATTTGTTCAAAATTTGATATACCGAATCATCCTACCGTGGAAACAAGCAGTCAAACAATAAAGTGATATAATAAGGAAATAAATCAAACTCTAGATTTATGTGATTTGATTGGTGTGGTTTATGTCCATGGGGATTACAACAATGACTTCCACAATAAATCAAATGATATAATAGAAATTAAAAGTAGATTTGAACCACTCAACTGATATTAGTATTCCATACTCCCAAATTACACTCAATAACTCACACATATTTAACCCTACAATGCCCCCAAAATAATCTCAATCTCATAAAAGAATTAAATAAATCTTATTATGAAATTTTATAGGCTTCCATGCTTGAACTTGTTGGTGTACTTCCACAAAGAAACCCCACTATCAAGCACCCATACTGGACTTCAACGACCACACGAAAACCAAAGACCTAGAACAATATATATTGCCATGAAAGACCTTGTATGGCCAACTAAATTATTTGACTTTACTCGAAAGGCTTAATACCCTAAAAAATATCCAATTTTAGTTCTTGTCTCAATTTTACCTTTTATCTCATAAATTTTTTTTCAACTTTAGGTCAAGTCTCAATTAAATAATGAACTTTTTTTTTTTTTGTCTCATAAAGAACTCCAAATTTTTGTTCAAATCCTAATTCTACTCTAAACTCTCGTTTGTATCATAACAAACCCTTAACTATCACTTCTACCTTAAGCATTTTTTTGTCTCATAAAATATCATCAATTTTTATTTAAATTCCAAATCTGCTCTCCATTAGCCCCCCGTCAAATCACCCTTAGAGATTTTGCACTCATCTGTCTCTTATGCTTGGGAATGTTCCATCGCTCGCAATTGGAGAGCTCATGCTCAGGGCATTCGAACAACTCGTGCTTGGGATTTTTTTATCTCTTGGTTGTTAGCAATAAATTTTGGATTGAACGTTAATGTTGGCAAATTTGTGACTTAAGTAAAAATTTGTGGTTTTTCATAAGACTATAAAAATTTCAGGGTAAAACTTGGGCTGAAAGGTAAAATTGGGACAAAACCTAAAGTTGCATGTTTTTCATTGGACCAAAAAAATTATGATAGAATTAGGACATAAGTTAAAGTTGAAAGTTTTTTATAAACGAAAGAAAAAAGAACTTACGATAGAAATGGGATAGGTGAAATTGGGACAAAAGCTAAATTTAGAGGGTTTTCAAGGGTATTAAGCCCTACTCTAAATACGAAAGTTTGTCCATTTCACTTTAGTATACCAATTCAGATCTCGAAGTTCATATCCAACTTTCAAACTTTTATTTGATCGATTGAATTTCCTCACGATTCATTTCGGATTAGGTTTTATTTAGGGATTCGAACTTAACATATAGTTTAATACATTCAAATTCAATTTGATATTTCGACCCCAAAAAAAATTCAATTTGAATTTTCTTGGGTGTCATTTTTTTGTTGGAGATAATTTGCCAAGGTTTGACTAAGGAAGAGGAATCTGACGAGAAAAGCTCCACCTGGACTCCTTTGACCGTATTAAAGGAAAGGATCACAAATTCTGTCATATTTATTCTTTCATTTTACGTATGAATTTTGCTTTTTGGGTTCTTTTCCGTCCAAAGTGGCATGGACACTGAACAAAAAGGGAGAGGAACTCGGAGTTCTCTTTCTTTGGCCGTGCAGACGTCGTTGGGCACATGAATTTTGTCCCGTGAGCTTTACGTCCAAATTAAATTGTTTATTTATAAACACTATGAACCTTTTTTTTTTTTTAAATTTAAGTGTCGGAAACACTCAAACGCGTAAGCAATTGTAATTTTAATTCTCTTATTATAGCAAACTATTTAATACTAGCTTTCTCCGTGAAGTAGATATTGAATTTGGACCGAACCACACAAATCTGTAGAAGTCAACACTTAAAATATAAAGAAGTAATTACCAAATGGACGTTATAACGAGCAGAGTCTGATACAACCGTAGTTTTTTACTCTAAAATCGTATGCAAGTGGAGTACATAATTATGCGTGCTAAAATAAAGTTATTTGAGAATAACACCAACTGTAGCTGATAGATCAGGTAAGATTCACAAGCAACCAAATGCTAATTATAACTACTGTGGTTAATAGCTTTTCATATTATACTAACTTTTTCGCTTTTGTTAGTCACTTTCCATACCACGTGAAGGTGTTTTTACTCCGCATATGTAGGAAACGAGTACTCATCTAAGAGGGAGCTGGGGACAGGGTAGGATTTCGGATTTTCCAGACAAACTCCAAAGGAAATGAAATCAAAACACTAATTTGATAGTTTCTACAACATAGAATGCTTGACTCCTCATTAATCAAAACCATGTCTTTGCAGTTGGCATGATTACAGGACCAATTGTTCATCGCAACTCCAAAAACCCATATCCAATACGGGAAAGGGGGTTGGAGTTCCAAAATTTACCTCAGCATCCACATTGACGTCTCTCTTTCTCCTCTTCATCCTCGTCATCAAGCCGTCATCGCTGCACGTGGACGGTGAGCTAGGCTCAGAAGACAAACGCTTGCGGCCAACCCTAACAGGCTCGTACTCAGCCGAACCGATGAGGTGAGGGAAGTTGAGCTTGGCCTTGGAACCCCTCATTTTAAAAGCCGCCCGGTCATAGGCCAATGCCGCATCCTCGGGTGTCTTATAAGTCCCGAGCCAAATCCTTGCCCCGTTCTTCTTGGGTTCCCTTATCTCCGCAGCGTATTTTCCCCACGGTCGCCTCCTCACTCCTTTATAATGTGTCTTCTCGACCAGCACTTGTGCCTCCTGGTCCACCATCTCCAATTTCTTCTCCTTCACCAAATCACTGCTGTTATAATTAACGGTCGTCACTTTGAAATCAAGTTCTTGATTCGAAGCCAGACCAATGTTGTTATAATCAATGGTCGTCACTTCAAAATCAAGTTCTTGATTCTGAGCTGAAGGCATCGTCCACCCGGAATTGAGCTCGTTGCACATAGTGCTGTATGCCAACGTGTCCTCCGAGTTGTCGATTTTGAGGAGCAGTTCGCTCCAACTCTGCATTAGTAACAGATTGTTGAAGCTTGAACTCCTTGAGTACATGTTAGCAGGAGTTGGTGCATAAGATGTTGCGTCAACGCTGTCATCCTCACCTACAAAAAGATGCTCACAAATGGATTTCAAAGCATCGAATCGATCAGTCTCAAAGGGACCGAAGATTTCCTGAAGCATTTTTGTTTTTGGCTAGAATTTGTAGCTTTGAGATGACTCTATGTAGAAGATCGAAGGGATGATTTGGCTTCTGAAGTAAGAGTGGAGCTGAAAAGAACATGAAAGTGGGAGCTATATATATTGGTTGAGCTTGACCGCTTGGGCGGTGGAAGATTTAAGGGAAGATTTCAGATGGAGCTTCTCTGAGAAACTGGATTTTGTGATGACTAATCATCAACACACGTTTCAAATGCTCAATTAAACTTTTTTAATAATGAAAGACATAAATTGATAAGTTTTTGTTGTCCGTACTGAATTAAAAAACTAAAGCATGGGGCGCGCTCCCTTTTAAATAATTGGGGATGGACGATGATATTTGTTCATGCTTTTGCATTTTTTTTTTTTTTTGAACAGAAACCCACATAGCATTAAGTGGAATAACCCATACAGCCCGCGGCAAGAGCATCCGCGCATAACAGATTCAAGAGAGGAGGGGGCGAAAGAAGGGCCCAATTACAAGTCAAGCTATTGCTATTATGGGCCTTGCAAGCCCGGTCGACGGCGTGTTCGCTTCTCTTCGGCGGAGAACCTAGCGTGAGGTTGGAAAATAGGGTTAGCGGGAAGGCAGCCTCTGCGAAGAGAGAGCGATCCCTCCATGGCGGCTGTGTGCGGCGATTCAAAGTTTCCACCAAAGTGAGGTTGTCTGATTCAACGACGATTGTTGCAGTTTGAAGCCCTTGTTGCATAAGATGGCGGAGCGAGAAAGATAAGGCTTGGATCTCAACCTGAAGAGCGGAGAAGGCCACAACCCCTAAGGAAAAACCATCAGTAAGTCGGCCCTGATGATCCCTGCAAATACAAGCTATCGTTCCATGGTTGCTACCCTGATGAAATGATCCATCGATGTTAACCTTCAAAACCCCGAGATCTGGGGGACGCCATAGATGGGATCTGTTTTTGACCAAACTCTTTTGATGCATATAGGGAGCTGAAGATAATCGATCTACTTGAGCGTGAGTCAGTGCTGCTTCTACAACCTGAGGTGGATTGGGATAAGTACCTCAGAAGACGAAGGCATTCCGAGCGCGCCAGATCTGCCACAGAATATTAGAAATAAAGGCCAGCCGAGGTAATCGATTTCCTTCCCCAATCGTGGAAACGATCCACGAGTCCAGACGCTGAATGTTAATTGGAAGGATTGAAACCCCGATCTGGGAATGATTCCACACCTGTTGAGTCCACGAACAGAGTAAGAATAAATGCTCTAAAGTTTCTGGAGTCTTACTTTTACATAATGTGCAGCAAGGACTGTCTAATATGTGTCGTCGATACAGGTTTTCTCGCGTCGCCAAGGCATTGTTGCAGATGGACCAGAGGAATACGCGGATTTTGGGTGTAGCAGGCATCTTCCAGATGGTGCGCCATAACCAGGTAGGAATTTGGTATGATGTTGAGGCATTTGAAGTTGAGATACTTGATTGTGTTTGAGTGAGTACATGATATGCTGATTTGACCGTGAATGTTCCTTGTTTGGTTGCTGTCCATATAAGTGCATCTGAAGTGAAGTTAGGTCTGAGTTGGATGTCTGTGATCTGTTGAATGATTGGCATGTCGAAAAATCTGTATAATAAATCAATCTTCCATGAACTAGTAGTCTGGTCAATAAGATCAGCTACTAGTGTAGGTTCTTCAGGGGCTTTAGGTCCACCGAGAATTCCCATAGGGAGCCATCTGTCTTCTCTTATATTTATGCATGTTCCATCTCCCACAGACCAACTAACGTGTGGTAAAATTGCATTCCTCTCGCATAATAAGCTCTGCCAGCCCCATGATGGGCGAGTGCCCTTGTTAGCTTTTAAAAAAGTGGAAGAATGGAAATATAAGCCCCTAAAAAACTTGCTCCATAAAGATAATGGCTGATGCATTAGACGCCATGCCTGCTTACCGAGCATGGCTTGATTAAAACTCACCAAATCCCTGAAACCCAATCCACCTAGTTCTTTTCGGTTCTGTAGATTTTTCCAACTCTGCCAATGCACTCCAGATCTGCTTGTATCATTACTCCACCAGAATTTTGCCATTCTTTTCTCAATAACTTTACATAATGAGATAGGGATCTTAAACACAGACATGGCATATTGTGGGATAGATTGAATAACCGTTTTTAATAGAACTTCTTTCCCACCCTTTGAGATTAGTTTCTCCTTCCATCCTTCTAGTTTCGATTGAACTCTGCTCAACAGCCAAGAAAACATATCTCTTTTAGATCTTCCCCAGTCAGTAGGTATCCCTAGATACTTCCCACAACGCTGTAAAACTGGTACCCGTAATTCACCAGCTAAATTTTCCTGAAGAGAGATAGGGCAAGAGGGACTAAAGAAAACTCCAGATTTATTGCGATTAATAGTTTGTCCTGATGCCAAGCAATACTGGTTTAGAATATTAGAAAGGTTCTGACACTCCATCAAGGTACCATCAAGAAAAAACACAGCATCATCAGCGAAAAAGAGATGCGATAAAGTAAGACACCATTGATTCAGCTTGATGCCTTTGAGCGAGCCCATATTCATAGCATTTCTTATTAGGAAGGATAAGAGATTTGCAATTATGATAAACAAGTAAGGGGATAAGGGATCTCCCTGCCTCAGCCCACGAGTAGGGTGAAAACTCGGTAAATACTCCCCATTCATTTTGATAGAGAAAGATGGCGTGGAAATGCACTGCATGATTAGATGGACCCAATGAGAATGAAATCTCAATCGAAGTAAATAATCTCGGAGAAAGTCCCATTCAACACGGTCATAAGCTTTCTGCATATCTAACTTGAGAATTGCTTTAAAATGACGCCTTCTTTGCCGTGTCTTAAGTTGATGAATGACTTCCTGTACAATTAGAACATTGTCCTGAATCTGTCTGCCAGCAACAAAGGCGCTCTGTTCCTCGGTAATCAGCATAGGTAGCAGGGGTTTCAATCGATTAGCCAGCACTTTAGAGAAAATTTTGTAGACATAGTTGCATAAGCTAATAGGACGATACTGATCCAAGCTTTCTGGGTTTGGGGTTTTGGGGATTAGGGTTATAGCAGTTCTGTTTAGAGATAGAGGTAATGTGCCAGAAGTAAAGAATTGCTGCACTGCTCTGTGAATGTCCACTTTAATAATTTCCCAATGCGATTGATAAAATAATCCATTCAAACCGTCTGGGCCTGGTGCCTTTGAAGCACCTAGTTGAAAAGTAGCAACTTGAACTTCTTCAAGAGTGGGTTGAGCGAGGAGAGCTGCATTCATTTCTGCATCAACCATCTGTGGACATTGTTCTAAAATCTGTGCGTAAGGTCTAGGCCCTGAAGTTGTATAAAGCTGTGAGTAATAGGTGGTAGTCATTTCTTTGATGTGTCCAAAATCCCTAACCCATTGCTGATTTTCATCCCTCAAGATAGTAATTTGATTGCGCTGACTTCTTTGAAGTGTAGTAGCATGGAAGAACTTAGTGTTACGGTCTCCCCACTGTAACCAGTTTATCCTAGATCGCATCGCCCAATATTGCTCTTCCCATTGCCATGCTTGTTGAAGTTCTGTTTTAATCCTCTGTTGCTGAGATTGATTCAGTAAAGTAGGTTGCTGATTTGATAAAATTTGTAACTGGTGTTCTAATTCCATGGCCTGTTGCCTGTTATGGGAGAAAATCTGGCGACTCCAAGTGGACAAAGCTGTAGCAACCGCACGAAGCTTGACTGAGAGAGGAGAGTCCCTTCTCGAGACTGAGTGCCAGGAGGTTTTAACAACTGATTGACATCCGGGATCCTGGTTCCAGAAAGCTTCAAAGGTAAAGTGTCTCTTTCGTTGACTCAAACAGGGTTTTGTATGAATAACAAGTGGGCTGTGATCTGATCCTACTGTAGGGAGAGCTAACACTTGAGCATTCGAGTAAGAAACACGCCATTCAGCATTGCAGACAGCTCGATCCAAGCACTCCTTCACCAAAGCTTCCCCATCTCTGTTATTGGACCACGTGTAAGCACAACCATGAGAAGGCAGATCCAACAAACTGCAATCATTGAGGACCTCTCGAAAAGAAGAAAGGCGGTAAGAGTCCGCTGGCCTAGAGCCCATTTTCTCCCATCGGTGTAGAATTTCATTAAAGTCGCCAAAGCACACCCAAGGTAAGACATTGAAGCTACTAAAATGACGCAAGGTCTGCCAAAGATGCTGACGGTCATGAAAAACTGCAAGTGCATGAATACAAGTAATCCGCATAGATCTGGCATCGGAGATATCCAGACAAGTAAAAACCAAAAAATGCGGAGAGGAGGAGAAGTCTGACAGAGTGAGCCCTGCATTCCAAAAAAGAGCTAAGCCACCCGCAGATCCAACAAGGCTAACCAGCCTGTGATGCAAAAAAGCAGAAGACCTTTTCAAATGAAGGAGGACATCATCAACATTTTTCGTCTCCATCAAAAATAACAAGTCAGGCTTTTCCTTAGCCAAAAGGGCTTTTAAGGATAGGACTGTCAGGGGATTGCCCAAACCCTGACAGTTCCAACTTATAATTTTCATCGCTGATTTGGTGACTGTTTAGGGCCAGCCACCGTTGCCCGTAAAACATCTTCAGACGCCTCCATAATTGGCGTGTCCAACAAGAAAGAGTCATCATAGAGTCTCGAATGCCCTCCTGGTAAGTCATAGGGAGTATAGCGCCTGGGTTTCTTAGCAGGATTTATCTTACTTGTCGGTCGAATACTTTGGCCTTTTTTAGCCTGATGAGTTGATGTTGGCCATTGCACTCCTTTCAGCTTCTCTGTAGCTGGAATTAAAGCGGTGGTTAAGGTGTGTTGCACTGAAGGAGTGATGCTGGAGGTGTCAGTTCTGGTCTGTGGTGCGATGGGAGTAGTTTTCTGTGGAGAGGAGGTTGTAACAGGAATGGGAGGTAGAAGAAGAGGAAGAGGGCGAATCTCAGTGGGAGGAGTTTCAGGTATGGTTTCCTCTCTCTCCTTCTCCATAATTGATTGGCCATAGTAACACTGCCAGTAAGGGCTGTACTTCTGAACTTCAGCTTTTAACCAGGGACCGTAAGGAGTTTTGTCAGCATCTGTGATCATGTTCTCCTCAAAAGAAATGGAGGGGCAAGAATCAGTATAATGGCCCAGTCGTCCACAAGAATAACAGTAATGAGGTAACCTTTCGTACCGAAAATCCAACCACAGAGTTTGATGTCGAAGTTTAATTAGTCGACCTACCTTCAATGGTTCAGATAAATCCAACTCAACTCGAGCGCGGCAAGCTTTCAGGGTGGAACTAGTGGCAAACTCAGATTTAACTTGCAGAACAGACCCTACCGTACTAACAGCCTTGCGGATCATATCATCAATACAACATTCCAAAGGTAACCCAATTACCTGAACCCAAAATGCACATGTAGAAAAGTCATAGTAGTGCAGAGGGGTGTCGGCTACCCATGGTTTAAAATTTATAAGATGTCCTGAGAATTGCCAAGGTCCCGTGTCGAGAATTCTCTCGTTTTTCAGCTTGAGACTTGAATTTGGCTAAATAAATTCCCGCTTCTCTCGTATGATTTCCGCTTGGTCCAACCTCCATGCCCGCTTCAAGACTGACTGAAAAGCTGGGAAATTAAAGGAAGGGTTGGAGGGGACTTTACCAATTAACAGTAGCTTGCATTCCTCAACTGCACCAGGTGCGGGTTCAACTCGCCACTCTTCGATTGCTTGTTCTGTGCATAATCGGCCCAGTTTTTGACAAAGTGCAGCAATCCGAGATGCATCAGGATCATCGTCAGTAGCCATCGATGAAAGGGTGGATCGACTTAACGGATGAAGGTCGGTAGCATCAAAATTATCGACATGCAGATGGAGAAATAGGGAAATCCGAAGGTAAAGAACAGAAACCCGCTGGCGTGGAAGAAGGAAGATGATGTATGAATGGGTTAACGACTTAGGCCTGTGTAGGACAAGAAAAGGAGGAGATGCTGAAGGATTGTCATTCGCACGGCAACAGGAAGCAACTGAAGATTGCAGAAAAGGATGAACAAAGAAGAACTCTATCCAGCAGATAGAGAGGAACTCGACAAGACGAGAGGACAAAACCCTGAAGAAATTGATGATTCAAGTAGCAACATTTTGGCATCTGTACCGGAAAACAAGGCTTCTTCATGCTTTTGCATTTAATTTGTGTTTTTTAGATCTGATGCGCGGGTGCCGTATAGATCCAATCACATATTGTGCATGTGCTTCAAAAGAAAATTGCATAACGTCTTCACTATTCAAATATACAGTTTTTTTTTTTTTTTTTGGTGCTAGTAAATTTTAATAAATGTTAGTAAGTGCTTTAAAAGGGCCTGAGTCGTGAAAATGTAATTGAGTCATAAAGTGCAATCAAGTCATGAAATTTGTCCAATTGGCACAATGAAGTCCCTCCCTTAACTCCGCTCGATTTGGCTACATAAAAATGCTGATGACAGTGTTTTTATTTTATTTTTCTTTTTCCTACGTGACTATTAACTTTAACTCAAGTATGAACCAATGCCTAAAACTATGTTGTTAAAAACATGCACTCAAGTTCTAAAACTTTAATTATGTAATCAAGTTCTGAAACTTGCTAAATTGATGTAATGAAATCCCTTCCTTATCTATGCCCGATTTGGCTAATTAAAAATGCCAATGTGGGTGATTTTATTATTTTCTTTTTCCTACATAACTATTAACTTTAACTCGAATATGAATGAATGCCTAAAATGATGTTGTTAAAAACATGCGGTCAAGTTTTAAAACTTGCTAAATTGGTGCAATGAAATCCCTCCCTTAATTTTGTCCAATTTATCTAAATAAAAATGCCGATATGGGTGATTTTATTATTTCCTTTTTCCAACATGATTGTTAACTTTAACTTGAGTATGAACCAATGCCTAAAATGATGATGTTAAAACATGCAATCAAGTTCTAAAATTTAAAAAATGTAATCAAATTATAAAACTTGTTAAATTGATGCGGTGAAATCCCTTCCTTAACTCCGCTCGATTTGGCTAATTGAAAATGCCGATGTGGGTGTTTTTATTATTTCGTTTTTCGTACATGATTGTCAATGTTAGCTAGGGAAAAGTGTTCAAGAAATCTTAAACTTTTTGTATTTATGTCAATTCAATCTTAAACCTTTTATTGGTGCTAATTTAGTTCTAAACCTTTCACTTTGTGCCAATTTAGTCATTTCTAGTTAATTTGGCTGAATTTTGCTGACTAAGCGCTGGTCAGCTGACATGACACGATCGCACGACGTGGACAACTTTTAATAATAATATAATATTTTTAAATTGTATTTTCTTTTATTTTCTTTTTCTTTCTCCCTCTCCTTCCTCCAGCCCGGTCCCTGGACCTTGGCGACCGGCCAAAGGCCACTAGCGAGGTTGAGGTCGGTCTCTAGCGAGCCTTGCTAGCCACTAGCGAGGCTTGAGCCCTCGCCAGAGCGACCATGGGTGAGGCTCGCCCTCGTTGGATCTAGTAAGGGTCAAGCCTCACTTGGCCTCTGGTGAGGCCGCCTAGGTTGCAAGGGTGGCCTCACCACCTAGCGTGAGGCAACCCTCGCGGCCTCTAGGGAGGGCTCGAGCCTTGCTTGTGATTGGCGAGGCTCGTTAGAGACTAGCAAGGCCAACCTCGATCTCGTCGACTATTGCCTCTGGCCGATTGTTGAGGTCTGACGACTGACTAGAGGAAGGAGGAGGAGAAAGAAAAAAGAAGGAAAAAAAGGAAAGAAAAAATAATAGATAATAAAAATTATTTACGTTAGCGCTGATTGTGCCATATCAGTCGACTGGCACCTAATCAGCAAAATCCGGCCAAAATTAGCTGGAAAGTATCGAATTAGCACAATGTGAAAATGTTTAGGATGAAATTGACACCAATAAAAGGTTTAAGACTAAATTAGTATAAATGCAAAAGGTTTAGAACTTTTTAGACACTTTTCCCTTGTTAACTATAACTCAAGTATGAACCAATGCCTGATGGCGTTAATTTCCCAAATCACAACGTTGCTTGGTGTTCTTATTATTTCCTTCATCGCCCACTTCTTGGTGTAGGCTTTGGCAAGAGTGTGGATGAGAGGCGCGGGAGGGTGAGACTCGATCTAAGCTGGCCTTCCTCGCTGGGCACTACACAGGGGATGAAGAGCTGCTGGCCTGTCCTGTGGATGAAGTTGCAGTCGCGAATGTTGAAGTCGAAGTGGGTCTAAACTTCGGCTTGTGCTTGAGCAGAGCAAAGGAGATTTGATAGCTCGGGCCATGGCAATTGGACGCTTCTTCGGGCTCACAACTGTGGCCATCGAGCTCAATCACGACCACTAAGGTTTCATCGAGCTCATGGAGCAATGGAAAGATTTGGAGCTCATGGTCATGTTGAGGTGTCATTCATATTCCCCATCGACACGGTGGCATGGGGGTCTCAAAATTGTTTTTCTTACTTTCATTCTTGATTTATTTGTGATGGTGTGCCAAATCCTAACAGACTATAGCAGCTAGAGCTTTTTGAGATTATGGCCATGGTCACTTAATGGTAATTATGATAATCCAACAATGTACATTCACTAAATCAAAGAAAATGCTCATGTCATTAAAAAATAACCGTAGAGAAAATGCTTTGTGTCATTGAAAATTAGCAGTATCGTCCACCTTAGTTGTTGAAGAAAAAGCAATTAACTTCATGAATGACCATTTTTTCCTTAATGAAACATTTCAGTTATGAATATTTTGTTTATTAGGTCCACATCAAATATATGGTTCAGTTTATACTGAGTTCTAATTGGAGGATGACATTAGGTTTTAAGCAACTGCTTGGTATTTTAGTATAGGAATTAGATGACAATCTTTTTAGGATGACCTTAATCAGCGTCGAACTTTGTTTGGAATTAAGATAATTGGTTGGGGGGAAGAAAATAATTTAAGGTAAACTAGTTATAATTTCCACAGAAGCAAATGCAAGTGGATTTAACTTTATTAAGGAAATTAAATTTTCCTATGTTATTATATGGCAACCTAATATTGTCATTTGAACTGTGGCAAAAAAAAAAAACAAAAAACAAAAAACAAAAAAGAAAGAAATTTGATGTTTACTACTTAGCCCAATGGGATCAGTCCACCCATACGTTATGCGGTGAATCATTGATTTCATTTCCTTCAATTCGGTTGCACAGATTTTGAATCCGGAGAAAGCATCGTCTCGGGTCATCCAACATATATCCTCATAATTTGTCAAGAAGTTATAAGAATCTCACTCGACATACCAGTACTAATCGAAACATGATAAGTGACGATATAAATCCTCCAATAGTTTTTCATTATTTAATAATTTTCCTTTTGCTTTTTAGGTGGAGTGGTCAGGTGATATCTTGGGTCAGTTTTTATGCACCGAATAAAGTCCTCCTCCCTAATACGATCAAAGATAGACCATCCAGATTGCGATCAGCGCATTTCATGAAGTCAGGGTTTTCATGAACTTACTCTCTTTTTTTTTCCTTTTTTTTTTTTTCTTTTTTGTGGGAAATCTCGCTGGAAATTCATTTCTCTGTCATTTGGTTATGGCAATGCTAGTTTCGCGGGGCTCTGAGTGACTTCCATCCTAACAGAAATGGATAGCTAGGTAAAGCAAAACTTATATACGAAACGAAGTCATGCACATGTATTTTCACAAAGCTTTAAACTAATGACATGTAATGGATCATATTTGACTTCATGAAGACGCTTGAAGTCCAATTGTACGTGTTTCTAGAGAGTCTGAGCCTCCTTCAAGGACACACGAAGAACACCTTCCTCTGGCTTTGCTCCTCTCCATCTAATCCTAAGTCTAAAACACGTCTCGAAGGCACAAAGTCAACCTCGTGCGCGATGCGTGGCAACATTTGACCTGCGAAGTTGTTCGATACTCACGCAAACATGCAAGAACATGCATCTGAAAAAATTCAGTTTGTGGATTCCATGTTGTACTCTTTTCATACTTGGACTAATGTAAAGTCTGTGCGTATCAAGTTTATTGACGAAATTAGAGTTGCAATGCTGTAAAATTTCATGTGGAAGATAGGCAAGCAAGTTCTTCAACATCAACTGCACTTTACTTGATTTTTTTTTTTCGCCTATAATTTTAAGATAATTATTTGGATGAGTTACCTGCATAAACCAGCGTCTGCAATAAGAGCTGTCTTATCACTTCACAATGATCCAAAAAAATTTCCTGGTTAATCAAGACTTCTAATTTGGTCATAATTCAATCGAGGACTGTAGAAAAGGTACGACGGATTTAGGAAAATCAAATTATAAAGGTTCAGAGATTTAATTTTTCTTTCTATTACAGTTTATTGCTTGTTTTATGTCACATCATTACAGTTCACCATGATTTTAGTTAGAATTCATTGGGAGAAGTTATTGTATAAAGAAATTATTGTATAAATCTGCATTACCGAAATTTGTATTTCTTCTAATATTCCATCCACCTTATGTTTTGCATGATTATATATTAACCAAAGTTTTCCTTACATTATGCATTAGTGGGTGGAAGCGTATGGCACCCACCAGATGCGAGAATCTTGATGTCTGATATTAGACTCTTTTTATAAAATAATGCACGAATACATGCATTTTCTTTATGATCCTTGTTCAATAAAATGGAAACAAAGGAACGTGACCCATCACTTTTCTTTTAATTTTGCATGGGATAATTACGAATAAGAAAGATCGAATAATAGCTGACAATATGATATATTAAATAACTAGAATATCAACTTTTGAAAAGTGTGTTCCAGCCTCAATCTTAATTGAAGCTTCTTGGAAACTCCAAAAGAAGTAAGAAATTAATAAAAATTACATTTTATGGTTGCTTTCCACATCTTCAACCTATACATACTTCTTTCAAAGAAGTAAGAAATTTGCCTCCCCACGCATGAACACGAAGGGTAGTGCTAGAATATTTAATGTTAAATAATGCATCGAGTTAATAGTTTAAGCTTTTAAAATAATTAGGTAAAATCTCACACTTCTTGCTTCGTCCATTCATGGTCACCTGCTGAAAATCTGCAACTACAGCCAAACACTCTCTTAAGAAAGCAACACACGAGAAAAAGGCGAGAAAATGCTTGCGGACATTAATATTCCTGAAGAGCCCATTTTCATTTTGCCATTCTCGATCCATTAGGTATCATCTTCTTGAAAATTAAATCTACATTGACGATGACGTGTACTGTCAAAACTCTAGCTTCATTGGGTTTATTAAATCGTGTCTCGAGTTTGAGCTGAGTATAAAACTTTAAAGGATTTTGATTTGTTCATAATTCGATATGTCTAATCATCCCGTCACAAAAGTGATCAAACAAGAAAACATACAGAATAAAGAAATAGATTGAATATTAGGTTTGTGTGATTTAATCGGTGTGACCTATATGTATGGAAAGAGTAGTAAAGAATTTCAGTATAAGTCAAATGATCTATGAAAATTACAACTACACTCAACTTAATCAAATACTCTTAACGTTTCTTAACCTCAATTACATATGATAAATCGTGCAAGAGTGCTTTCATAAAGATTCCCCACTACCAAGCACTCAAACGGCGCTTCAATGGCCACACGAAAACCAAAGACCAAGAACAATATAAATAGCCAAGAAAGAAATTCAATGGCCAACTTTAACGAGAAATGGCCACACGAAAACCAAAGACTATGAACAATATAATAGCCCAGAAAGAAATTCAGTGGCCAACTTTAACGAGAAATGGCCACACGAAAACCAAAGACTAAGAACAATATAATAGCCAAGAAAGAAATTAAGTGGCCAACTTTAACGAGAAAAGAAAAAGAAATCCACCGACCGTTGGAATTTCGGTCAACCCAAATCGTGGACTTTCCCTTTTTATCTTTTTCTTGACCGACTAAATATTATGACTCTACACCATGTCCAAAAGTTTGTCCGACAAAAAAACCCGCGAAAGTTTGGCCTTTTCCTTTAGTATTCCAATTCGGATATCCAAGTCCAAAATCTAACTTTCGAACTTTCCTCTAATCAATTGGATTTCCTTACGATTTATCTGGACTTGGATTTTGTTCATGGTTTAAATTCGAAACATAATAGAATAATCTCTGTCTCGGCTTGACCTCTAAGTCAAATTACAATCGCTTCATTGAACATTCCAACTTTTTAACTACTCTCCCACAGCCTCTAATGAGTTCACCATAGATATCTTCCAAATCTAAGCCACATTAGAACCTCGCTCTTACTATGGACCTCGTCAGAGCACCAACTCCACTTGCACATTTAATTACTGTACAAGGATTCTTAGAGACAATCTATTTGACTATAAATAAAGCAAAACCACCGTTGCATCTATGTATGTCAGGAGATTGAACATGCACATTGTCAAACTCAACGGTTATAGCAAACATTAAATCTAGAGGCATCACTTCCCTATAAGAAACTTATTTGTCAATTTGTTAACTAATATCCACTATTTTAGAAGTTTCTGGTTACAACTCCACGGTGAGCTAAACACCATCAGAATCCGTAGAAACATTGCTATAATTACTTATACCCAGAAGTACTAGAGACTTGTTGAATGCAACTACTTTGGTGAACTTGATTTCGAGCACCAAAACCTATAGCCCCACTCACCTCATACATAATCTAATAATATGCACTTCTATCGAGCTTATCATTACTCACTCGAATATAGCATGGACAATTAAATATTTTAATAATAGAATAATCAGTAACGTTAACTGAATACACTTTTTCGAAAGTTTGACATTCAATTATAGTTGGTGGGAAATTATTTACCATGTGTCTTGTTGTACTAAGTGCATCCGTTAGGAATCTGCTAGCAAATGTTGGTGGATTTACCTTGATTGAGGAAATGAGGTCTTCCTATGTCATTATACGGCCACCACATATTGTCGCTTGCACTCCAGCCAAAAAAAGGAAAAGAAAATCTAAAGTTTTGCATTGTGATTCATGATTAGAGTGGTTTTTGTTCCTGAATTTCTGATTAAATCTGTTACTCTCAGAAACATAAAACGCAGGGCATGGGTACAACTTTGCACGATCGGATCAGTCTATCCATATGTATGCGGTGAATCATTGATTTCATTTCCTTTAATTTGGTTGCAGAAAATTTGATGTTGGAGAAAACATCGAGTCATCCAACATATATCTTGTCTTGGCTATTCTTTACTCACTTATTTCATTAAAATGCCAATCAACTTTTGTATATTACAATTTTTTTTTTTTTTTTATGAATTGTCGGATTTGCCGCAAATTTTAAAAGCAACATTATTATCACAAAACAAGGTAGTCGGTCCTCTTGCCCATATGCCAAGATCATACATACTATTTCATAAATAGTCTTAGCTATTACTCAATATTCACATTTAGCTTATCACAACAAAATGGTTGATTGTTTCTTCATTTTCTATGAAAGCAACGATTCTCCCAGCTCAACACAAAGTCTAGTAATAGATCCCCTGCTCATAGGACAAGTCAAGTAGTCTGTCATAATAAGCCATAATGTCAATATTATAATCCCAAGATAGAAGTATTCCTAATCCTAGTCATCTTTTCAAGTACTTCATGACTTTCAACACTATATTCATATGGGATTGCTTGGATCATGTATGAATTGATTGGGAATCTACATTGTATAACATATGTTAGGTCTAGTCATTATGAGATTGATGACTTTTCCAATAAGTCTTTAACAGCCCAATGGATCCTCGGCCAAAGGTACTAATCTCGCATCATACCCAATCGTCATTAACTTAACATTCAGCTCAATCAAAATGACAACTAATTTGCACACTTTGCATATTGACAACCCTCGTCTGAAGACATATTTACATTGACAAAGGTAGATTTATCTATCTAATCGTGCAATCTCAATGTCGAGAAAATATTTCAGAATTCCCAAATTCTTAATGTGAACATAGAATGCAGATATTTCTTGGATTCTCTAACCACAAATTCATTATTGCCCATAAAGTTTTGTCCTAAAGCAATTATAACAGTAAGAGGCACTTCTTGGGAAAAGTACTTAGGTTCTCCTGGAACACAAGGTAATTAACTACTCAAATCAATCACGGCATGACATCCTGATTTGCTTGACTCGGTACATGGTCCTAGCAAAATACCTAACTATCTTTCCAAAATCAATGCTTATTAGGAAATCCGTTTTGAGCAATTCATGTGGTCAATTTGTTGCTTAACTTTGCTTTGCTTAAGCAAACAAATCATCGAGGCGGAAAAAATCTAAAAAGAAAATGTAAAAATTAATATACGAATGACGAAGATGAACTCCAAAGGAAATGAAATCGGAACACTAAATGGATAGTTTCTACAACATAAATTGCCTGATTGACTTCTCATTGATCAAAACAAATGTCTTTGGAGTCTGCATGATCAAATTACAAATTGTTCATCCCACTCCAAAAACCAATATCCAATATGGGAAAGGGGATTGGAGTTTGAAAATCCACCTCAGCATCCACATTGACCTCTCCCTTTCTCCGCTTCGTCTTGGTCACCAAACCATCATCGCCGGGCGTGGATGGTGAGCTATGCTCGGCAGAAAAACGCTTGCGGCTGACCCTGACAGGCTCATACTCGGCCACGCCAATGAGGTGAGGGAAGTTGACCTTGGCCTTGGACCCCCTCATCTTAAAAGCTGCCCGGTCATAGGCCAAGGCCGCGTCCTCGGGTGTCTCGTAAGTTCCGAGCCAAATCCTTGCCCCGTTCTTTTTGGGGTCCCTTATCTCCGCCGCATATTTTCCCCATGGCCGCCTCCTCACTCCTTTATAATGTGTCTTCTCGACTGGCACTTGTACCTCCGGCTCCACCATCTCTAGTTTCTTCTCCGTCACTGAACCAATGCTGTTATAATCAACGGTTGTCACTTCGACATTAAGTTCTTGATTTGAAGCCAGACCAATGCTGTTGTAATCAATGGTCGCCACTTCAAAATCAAGTTCTTGATTCGTAGTTGAAGGCATTGTCCACCCAGAATTGATCGCGTCGCACATAGCGCCGTATACCAACATGTCCTCTGCGTTGTCGACTTTTAAGGGCAGTTCGCTCCAACTCTCCATCAGTAAGAGATTGCTGAAGCTTGAACTCCTTGAGTACATGTTTGCAGGAGTTGGTGCATAAAAATTTGTGTCAACGCTATCATCATCGCCTTCAAAAAGATGCTCACAAATGGATTTCAGAGCATCGAATCGATCGGTCTCAAATGGACTGAAGATTTCCTGAAGCATTTTTGTTTCGGGCTAGAATTTGTAGGTTTGAGATGACTGAATGTGGAAGATCGAAGGGATGATTTGGTTTCCGAAATAAGAGTGAAGAGCTGAAAAGAACATTAAAGTGGGAGCTATATATATTGGTTGAGCTTTACCGCTTGGGTGGTGGAAGATTTTGAGATAGATTTCGGATGGAGCTTCTAAGAAACTGGATTTGCTGATGACTCAGGAGATTATCAACACATGTTTCAAATGCTCAATTAGACTTTTTTTAATTAAGAAAGACATAAATTGATACATTTTTGTTATCCGTACTGAATTAAAAAGCTAAAGCATGGGGAACGCTCCCTTTTAATTTATTGGGGAAGGACACTGATAAATCTTTTGGTAGGAGAAAGGACACTGATATTGGCGCATGCTTTTGTATCTAAATTGTGATTTTTAGATCTGAAGCGCGGGTGCCGTATAGATCCAATCACATTTTTTTTTTTTTTTTGTGCTAGTAAATTCATAAAAGTTGGTAAGCACTCCAGAAGGCCTAAGTCGCAAAAATGCAAAAGTCCTAAAACTTGCCGAATTGGTACAATGAAGTCCTTCCCTTAACTCTACCCGATTAGGCTAATTAAGAAACCCGATGTGGCTGTTGCTAGTATTCTCTTTTTCTATGTGATTGTTAACTTTAACTTAAGTATGAACCATTGCCTAAAATGACATCGTTAAAAAAGTGCAACTAAATTCTTAAACTTTCAAAACAGTACAATCAAATCATAAGACTTACTAAATTTGTGCAATGAAATCCCTCTCATAACTCTGCCCGATTTGGCTAATTAAAAATGCCAACGTTGGTGTTTTTATTATTAGTTTTTCTACATGACTATTAACTTTAACTCAAGTATGAACCAATGTCTAAAATAATAGCGTTAGTTTCCCAAATCACAACCTTGCTTGAATTATCATTTTTCATCGCCCCCTTCTTGGTGAAGGCGTTGGCCAAATTGTGGATGAGAGGTGTGGGAGGGGGAGACTAGAGCTTAGTAAGTTGTCCTCGCTAGGGACTATCTAGGGGAGGGAAAATTGTCCAAAACATCCTAAACTTATTGCACTTTTGCCAATTCAGTCATAAATCTTTCAATTTTACCAATCAAGTCCTAAACATTTTCATTTCTTACCAATTGAGTCTATCCGACCAATTCTGGCCGAAAATTATTGACATAGCCAACTAGCACTTACATGGTGCTTTTTAATATTTTTTTTTTTGAATTTTGAATATATATATTTTTGGGTTTTGGGTTAGGGCCGACGAGGGTTATCGGCCGACCTTTGCTAGCTAGAGTTGAGGGTAGACGGCCCTTGCCAGCCACAAGAGAGGGCTGCGATGCCCTTGACAGATTTGGCAAGGCAAGGATTGCCCTCGCCTTGCCAAATCCGACAAAGGTGTTGTGGCCCTTGCAAGTCCTCACTTTCATGCAGGTGAGGGCGTGACGGTAAAAATTATTAAAATATTATTAAAAAGCGCCATATCAGCTCTAATTGACCATGTCAGTAATTTCCAGCTAAAAGTAATTGGATGAACTCAATTGATAACAAGTAAAATAGTTTAGGATTGAATTGGCAAAATTGTAATATTTAAGACTAAAGCAAAAATGCAATAGGTTTAAGACTTTTTGAACTATTTCCCATGGGATGAAGAGCTGCTGCTGCCTATGTTGTGGATAAAGTTGCAATCACGAGAGTCAAAGTCAGATTGGTCTAAGCTTCGGCTTGTGCTTGAGCAGAGCAAAGGAGATTCCATAGCTCGCGCCATGGCAATTGAAGCTTCTTCGAGCTCGCAACCATGGCCATTTGAGCTTCGTCAACCGCGATCATGATTGCTCGAGTTTCATCGAGCTCGTGGAGCAGTGGAGATTTGGGCCTCGAGGCCATGGCAGCTGGAGCTTTCTGGGCTTGCAGCCATGGTCGCTTGATAGTAATTATGATAATCCAACAATGTACATTCACTAAATCAGAAAATGATAATGTGACAAAGCTTTAAACTAATGGCATGTAATGATGGATCATATTTAACTCCATCAAGAAGCTTGAAGTCCAATTGTCCGTGTTTCTAGATGGTCGGAACCTCGTTCAAGGACACACGAAGAACACCTTCTTCTGGCTTTGCTCCTCTCCATCTAATCCTAAGTCTAAGACACGACTCGCAGGCACAAAGTCAACCTTGTGTGCGATGCGTGGCAACGTTTGACCTGCGTCGTTTATTGATACGCATGCGTACATGCAAAAACATGCATCTGAAAGATGTAGTTTGTGGACTGCATTCTGTACTCATTTCATACTTAGACATATGTAAACTCCTCGTGAGTCAAGTTTATCAACCAAACTAGAGTTGCAGGGCTGTAAACTTTCATGTAGAAAGTATGCATAGAGCAGCATTTGCAATTAGAGCTTAGACTTCGCATGCTGTCTTATCGCTTCACAATGATCCAGGAAATTGTCATTATAAGTCAAGACTTTTTATTTGGAAAATTCTCAATCTAGGACCATAGAAAAGGTAAGACAGATTTAGAAAAATATTGTAAAGGTTCAGATATTTAAATTTTATTTTGATTACGGTTTTGTTGCTCATTCAATGTCACATCGTTACAATTCACTGTGATTTTTTTTTTTTGATGACCCAGGGAACCCGCGCACCGTACCAACACGAACAGCATCGGTAAGCCCGGGGTGACCGGGGGTAAACCCTGGGGCCCCACGGGAGGACCCACCACCCCCGTGGAATAAGCTTCGGCCGACACGAAAAGCTATGGCCTCAGCGAGCACATATGACCTCCCGAACAAATTCCGAACAAATTACGACAACTCCCAGTAAACTTTTTAGTGAATTCTAGCCAAGCTACAACAATAATATTCTGGCAACACCTCAACAAAAATTCGGCAAATTCCAACACATTCCAGCAAAAAAATCAGGGGTCCGGTTCGTGGAATTTCATGATTCAACTTGCAATGCGAAAGACAATTACACCACCACTTTAGGACCAAATGTCGACAGAACCTTTCTATAAATGGAATCCTAGAATAAGCTTCGGCCGACACGAAAAGCTATGGCCTCAGCGAGCACATATGACCTCCCGAACAAATTCCGAACAAATTACGACAACTCCCAAGAAACTTTTTAGTGAATTCTAGCCAAGCTACAACAATAATATTCTGGCAACACCTCAACAAAAATTCGGCAAATTCCAACACATTCCAGCAAAAAATCAGGGGTCCAGTTCGTGGAATTTCATGATTCAACTTGCAATGCGAAAGACAATTACACCACCACTTTAGGACCAAATGTCGACAGAACCTTTCTATAAATGGAATCCTAGAATAAGCTTCGGCCGACACGAAAAGCTATGGCCTCAGCGAGCACATATGACCTCCCGAACAAATTCCGAACAAATTACGACAACTCCCAAGAAACTTTTTAGTGAATTCTAGCCAAGCTACAACAATAATATTCTGGCAACACCTCAACAAAAATTCGGCAAATTCCAACACATTCCAAAGCAAAAAATCGGGGTCCAGTTCGTGGAATTTCATGATTCAACTTGCAATGCGAAAGACAATTACACCACCACTTTAGGACCAAATGTCGACAGAACCTTTCTATAAATGGAATCCTAGAATAAGCTTCGGCCGACACGAAAAGCTATGGCCTCAGCGAGCACATATGACCTCCCGAACAAATTCCGAACAAATTACGACAACTCCCAAGAAACTTTTTAGTGAATTCTAGCCAAGCTACAACAATAATATTCTGGCAACACCTCAACAAAAATTCGGCAAATTCCAACACATTCCAGCAAAAAATCAGGGGTCCAGTTCGTGGAATTTCATGATTCAACTTGCAATGCGAAAGACAATTACACCACCACTTTAGGACCAAATGTCGACGAGAACCTTTCTATAAATGGAATCCTAGAATAAGCTTCGGCCGACACGAAAAGCTATGGCCTCGGCGAGCACATATGACCTCCCGAACAAATTCCGAACAAATTACGACAACTCCCAAAACTTTTTAGTGAATTCTAGCCAAGCTACAACAATAATATTCGGCAACACCTCAACAAAAATTCGGCAAATTCCAACACATTCCAGCAAAAAATCGGGGGTCCAGTTCGTGGAATTTCATGATTCAACTTGCAATGCGAAAGACAATTACACCACCACTTTAGGACCAAATGTCGACGAACCTTTCTATAAATGGAATCCTAGAATAAGCTTCGGCCGACACGAAAAGCTATGGCCTCGGCGAGCACATATGACCTCCCGAACAAATTCCGAACAAATTACGACAACTCCCAAGAAACTTTTTAGTGAATTCTAGCCAAGCTACAACAATAATATTCTGCAACACCTCAACAAAAATTCGGCAAATTCCAACACATTCCAAAGCAAAAAATCAGGGGTCCAGTTCAGGAATTTCATGATTCAACTTGCAATGCGAAAGACAATTACACCACCACTTTAGGACCAAATGTCGACGAACCTTTCTATAAATGGAATCCTAGAATAAGCTTCGGCCGACACGAAAAGCTATGGCCTCGGCGAGCACATATGACCTCCCGAACAAATTCCGAACAAATTACGACAACTCCCAAGAAACTTTTTAGTGAATTCTAGCCAAGCTACAACAATAATATTCTGGCAACACCTCAACAAAAATTCGGCAAATTCCAACACATTCCGGCAAAAAATCAGGGGTCCAGTTCGTGGAATTTCATGATTCAACTTGCAATGCGAAAGACAATTACACCACCACTTTAGGACCAAATGTCGACAGAACCTTTCTATAAATGGAATCCTAGAATAAGCTTCGGCCGACACGAAAAGCTATGGCCTCAGCGAGCACATATGACCTCCCGAACAAATTCCGAACAAATTACGACAACTCCCAGTAAACTTTTTAGTGAATTCTAGCCAAGCTACAACAATAATATTCTGGCAACACCTCAACAAAAATTCGGCAAATTCCAACACATTCCAGCAAAAAATCAGGGTCCAGTTCGTGGAATTTCATGATTCAACTTGCAATGCGAAAGACAATTACACCACCACTTTAGGACCAAATGTCGACAGAACCTTTCTATAAATGGAATCCTAGAATAAGCTTCGGCCGACACGAAAAGCTATGGCCTCAGCGAGCACATATGACCTCCCGAGTAAATACCGTTCCGGCCATCTCGAATGTGTACACAGAGGAAGGTCCGAAGAAGGCAACCGGTATTATCGAAAGCGATCGCGACTGCGCCTACTTGGCTTCTACCGTTGCAGTCCCCGCTTCTGGCTTTTGGTGACGAGAAGTGTCTTGGCACGACGACCAAACAAAGGTCGTACGGAGCAGTCAAATGAAAGGCGAAAAGAATAAAAACTGAACGGAGATCAAGAGAGGCGAGTCTATAACAAATCGACAACAATAACAAAGTTTAATCGGAGAAGAGACGACCTGATGATTTGGGGGCGACTCAGTGACTTCCAGAAAGCGAGCACAGCCTCACTATAGCATTGATTCTAATGGCCAGCAACGGGACAAAATATCGGATAGTCTTTCGGTCATTTCATCGAACACTCCCTGAGCAGTATCCATACATTCATTCGACGCGAGGACGACTCCTGGGCTTGATTTAGAGCAAGAAGTTGAAGAGCTCAATCGGTGGAGAGAAGATTCGAAAGTGATGGTTGGGAGTCAACTGAGCCGGGGCGTCCTTTTCCATGCGATTCGAACTCACCGCAACCTTCCACCGATCCCTGAAGCGAAAGAACGAGCCGAAGGAGCGCCTCACGGTCAGGACAGCACACGATCGGAACTGCAACCAGACGATCACTGGAACACCGCAATCGAAGTCATGAACACTGGAATCGACGTTGATTCACCTCTGGTGGAGCTCGAATCGACGAAAATGAAATTCCGATTCCAGGATCGAGCTTTGTTTCTCCTGTGCGTGTAGTGTGTGCCTTCCTTCGTGCGCCTGCCGTGGTCGGAGATGGAAGGCCGGCCGGCTGTGGCTTCCGGTGGAGCTGGCGGCCGGCGGTGAAGCTAGGGAGGACGGGAGGCAGAGGTTAGGGACGCGAACCAGAATCAGTCAGAATCCAGAACTTCCTCGTCAAATGACGAAGACCAAAAATTCCCTTTTATATTTCTCTCGTCAAATGACGAAATTGCCCCGATTTAAAATGACGAAATGTCCTTCTGGTTATTGCTCTCATAACCGATTGCCAGGGAGAAGGGAAAATCGGTGATGGGCTCCCCAGGGAATCAAAAATACCATCGTACCTGGTGCTGCGTATGACGATATTTTTGGTACCAAAAATTGTTGAGAATATTAATATTAATAAAAAAGGGTTGAAGGTAAACATGGCTGAAACAAGGAATAGTTGACAATATTTATATGTGCCCTAGTACTAGAATTGTTGGCTCACCTGACTATTGTGGAGTTAAGTGCTATTTTTTAAGGACTTACACGCGTCCAAATAAGAGAGGAAAAGTTGAAAATATATAAGTGATAGAATTTTTCATTATAACAGTAAGAATGGTGATCTTTTGTTAAAAAAGGATTTGTAAAGTTAAAGAAAAATAAATACATGAAAATAGCACAAGTATTGCCCAAATGAATTAGTATGGGCATCCAAATTTTTAAAAGTATATTGTTGGCAACTCATTTGGCTCTGGAGTTTGTGAACAAATGATTTGATTGACGATATCATTTGTCTTTAATTGTGCCCAAAACTCGAGTTCATTAAGTTCTCCTCCTCTAGTCACCACAACATGTATTAAGGTCATATAATTATATTGCATGCAACTAATTTTTTTTTTTTTTTTTGATACCGAGATACACACGACCCTCCGGTGCTAGGTAGCATCGTAGGACCTCGCCATAAGCCACTATTTAGACGTAAAACCTTATGGGAAGTTAGCACAGGACCTCACCACCATGGCCCCCCACTTAAGATGTGTTGACAATGTAGAGATTCAAACTCGTTCCCTTGGCAATGAGGTAGTAAAGCCCAACCAACTGCATTGCCCACTTGTGAGTGCACGCGACTAATTTTTATTGACTAATTATATCAAAAAATATCTCTCTCAAAAAATAGTTTAAACTTAAAAAGGTTTTAATTGAGTACCTTTTGTTGAGACCAGTAAATTGCCTCATTGTTAGAAGAGTTTTAAAAAGCTTACTCAATTAACAACATACACTATAGAGAAAAATTTCAATTCGACCAAGTTAAGGAACACACCGATAGATGGAACAAGTATTCTTGAATATAGTTATGGTCCTATATAAGAACAAATATTCTTGAGGCCATAAATGATAATGTGAAATGAAGAGGAGCATCAATGAATAATAAAGAGTTCCCTCGATGGGCTAACGGTGTCTGGCATTGATGTGACTCTAATAATGAATCTATTTCCATCTCTGGAAGCCCTTAGCCTCAATTCCAGTCAATCGTGCGGCACATAAGCAGCAAACATTTTCCTTTTGCCAAAGCTGACATGTCTCTCTCTATCAGGCAACGTTGAGCTTTCGGGTTACTTTACAGCTCTTCGAAGGTCTTGGACTTGTCCTCCATAGGGTTCTTTGGAGCATTGACAGAGTCCATAGGCGACCTGCATTCTTTGGAGATACTTTAGCTTAACCAATGTAATTTCACTGGCTCTACTCCATCGTCACTCGGTAGCTTAACACAACTCAACGGTTTGGAACTCTCATTCAATGAACTTAAGAGGCATGTTCCTCCAACTCAATCAAACCTGGATTGGCTCACTTTGCTCGATCTTCTCTCCAACAATTTCATAGGTCCAATACTCAATATCTTCGACAACAAGACATGACCTCTTCAACAAGGTTTCTAGCATAATCTCTTCATAGTTCCTATTTCTCCAAGCATTAAGAATCTTTCCAATCTTGCCCAACTTGACCTTTCCAATAACTTCATTCTCTCTTCCATTCTTGATGAGAGTAGACCTGAGTAACAATGGGCTCAGCGATCACATAGACAAGGTCCTTGCTGCACCCTCGTTAGACTATGTTAACCTGAGTAGTAATCAAATGCATGGCAAGGTCCTTGCTGCACCCTCGTTAGACCATGTTAACCTGAGTAGTAATCAAATGCATGGCATCATGCCGACCTTAGCTTTTCAGCTTACAAACCTCACCCGAGCATCTCAGCCAATAACCTGACCAGTTTTTGAGACCTATGCTTGTTATCCAAGCTCAAAAGTCTAAGAGATCTCGATCTCTGACTAATAGCAAAAATGTCGAGTATGTCTTGCCAAAACTCCAAAAAGTCGGTCTTTCTGGGTGCAAAGTTACTGAACCCTGAATTTTTGAGATATTCAACCAGCATGGAATGGATCCTGCCAGGCAATATAATCCACGGTGATATCCTGTCATGGATGTGGCATGTCTGAGCTGAGTCAGTCTTATTTCAATATCTCTCACAGCTTCCTCACTAGCTCGAAACAAGTTCCATAGAAAAATTTTAACAGTTCTCCAGCTGAATATGAACTAGATCCAAGGGCCGCTTTAACCTTCATCGCTCCTAAATATGGTTCTCATCTTCTCTCTGGCTACCAATCAATTGACTGGCAAAATCCATGGCTCTCTTTGTGAAATGAAGGACTTACAAATTCTGGACCTCTCTTGTAACAATCTCATTGGAAGGATACCTCAATTTCTAGGGAAGATTAGCGACGGCCTCTTAGTGCTGGACCTGCAAGAAAATGGACTTTCTGGCACAATCTCACTCACATTCGGCAAAAGAGCCGTCCTGAGAAGTCTTCACCTCAATGGGAACAAATTTGAAGGCCTGTTGCTGCGCTCTCGGCGGTAACAAGTTGAACGCCATTTTCCCCCAAAATGGTTGGCAACACTTGCCGGCCTAGTGAAGAAAACAAGAAAATAAGATAAAATAAGAATTTCTTTTTTAAAATTAAATCCAATTGACCACAATAATATCAACTTTCCACGTAGGACAATCAGCGTTGACTGGAACGTCACAATAACGATTTATGGTTAAAATAGTAGGAAGAACTACATTTATAATTTTTAAAAGATTTAAGATTAAATTATCACAATTGAAATTTTTAGAAATAAATTAGTAGAAAAATTTAGAACTAAATTTGCCGTCGTACAATAATATTTAAAAAACATTTGGATAATTTTTTTCCTTTAACTAATGTGAGTGCCATGATTTGTCAATTAAAAATTAAGACAGCACATTTCCCATGCTGTGGAAATCGCTCTTTTCAAAGGAAACACGAATCCGTCAGCAAGGTGCTCGTTGCTCATTGCTCATCTTAAGTGGCGCCCTAATCTTTGCATCGACCACCTCTGTCAAAAGACTGGCAACTCCTAAGTGACGCCGACCAAGAAGCCGAAGACGACAATGCTAACGGACGATCCCGAAGAGGACGACGCTATGTTCTCATCTCACTTCCTCAGCTCCCACAGCGCCGGCACCCCCTGCCACAGCATCGTGGATCACCTCTTTCGCGAGCATGTGCTCAGCAGCGTGCCGTGGCTCTGGCTCGACGAAGAAGGCCTCAAGTGAGGGGAGGAGATAGCGCCGGGCCTTCTGGAGGCAATTGACTACTCGGCGCCATCGTGGCCATCATCCCCGAGAACTATCCCGCGTCGAGGTTAATCAATTTCAAATTTACGCCTTTCATTTGAATTCTACTGATTTGAAGGAGCTAAACTTTGCTGATTGCAGCAATCTAAATGACATCACTGGTCTCCGAGTATTGAAATCTCTGAGGCGTTTATTCTTGGCAGAGAAGTAATGAAAAGGTGAAAAAGATCACTCATAACTCCCATTTTGGGAAAACTACTTGAACTGTAGCAAAAAGATGGATGAAGATCATCAGTTCAGTTTCTCCGCCTTTGTTCAGTATCTTCAATCATGAATGCTGAAAGTCTGACCTTAAAAATATGTTTTTCCCATGGGAAATTGCAGGTTGCTCTAAAGCATCTGCACAACTTGAGTGTCCCTGGGAGTGAGATTCCTGGATGGTTTTGTCAGGAAGTTCCTCATTTTGCTGCTCCGAAGAACAACCGCGAGGTTAGAGGGAATGATTTTCGCTGTTCTTGTCTCTGTGGACAGTGCAAACCGGGCAAACATTCCACTACCAGCAATCCATGACATTAGAGGAAGGCTACTCAGGCTCGAAGATCCGACACACGCCACTACATTAAACCAGATCGGGTTCCCTAACACAAGTGAAGCCCAGCTTTACCAGAATAGATTTCCAGAATTCAAGCCAATGGTTCGGGATGTTCAAAGGAGACAGGAATAGATATAGTTCTGCGAGACCCACCATACTTTCTTGGGCTCTCGCTGGAAAAGCGCGGGATATATCTGATTTTTGAGAACGATGATGATTGCGATGGTAATGAAGAATGGTTGGACGAATCCTAGCAGTCGAGTGTCTCAGAAACTTGGCCAAGTTCATCAGCTCCTCGTGAGATATTCTTCTCTCTTTATCCTCACAATGAAGTGACAAGAAGCTACTCTAAACTTTTCAGAACTTCTCTCGTCCCTCTTCCACCTCATAAAACGCCTCTTTCGGCAATATTTGGTCCATCGTTAAAGTGATTATACGTGATTTCTTGCAACGGCTTTTGCTTAAAGAATATAATAGGATACTGCTCCGACAGATATCCTCTGCCTTTCTCTTGCAAAAGACGGAATGATCAAGCACAAAGCCGCTAGTAATTATACGAGGACCGCACCAAGTCTATCATTACTTTTGTGTTTGAAGAGGATCATAGGACACAGTCTGAATCAGTTCTCAAAATCGGTGTTGACACATAATTTTGAAAAAATAAAATTGCATTTTGAACAAATAAAAAGAAAAAAATGAAAATGGGGGAAATTGATTTGATTGAAGCATGCAAGGAAATATGGAATTTTGATGGATGTCCGGATTTTGTTAAATGCAGCAACAATTTTAAAATCAGGTGAACAAATTGCAATGATTTTGATAAAATGGAAGAAATCGATGTAAAATTGAGCTAATTACGAAATCATGCTCCGATTTGCATTTATGATTTAATGCAACAGAAGATGGAAATTTAAAATTTTCCATAGAAAGCGGCGGATCGGAACACTGTAAAAAGGAGTTGACCTGCACGGTATTCGGGGGAGCGAATTTAGAAAAATTTTCAGAGCAAAGAAAAACCGAGAGAAAAATTCGTGAGAAAAAAAGGGGGGGCTTTTCGAGGGTTCTCTTCGTCGAAAGGGGGTTCAGTTTTTGCTTTCGAAGGGTGAGGGTTTTGGAAATCAAAAAAAAAAAAAAAAAAAAAAAAAAAAGTGAACACCCAAAAAGAAAAAAAAGCAGCAAAAAGGGTCTGACAAGGAGAAGAGAGAGGAGAAGCGAAAAGGCAGAAGAAAATGGGGGTGATTTGACCTCTACTGTTCATCGTCTCCCCAAGCTTGCTGCCCACGTTGCTGCTCCATCCGCGACGCCTGTTGCTACTCCATCCGCGACTGCCCAGAGCTCCTCCGCCTCACCGCCGACTACCGCCGTTCACCCCCGCGCCGAACGCCAGGCGATCCGATGATCGTGCCTCCACAGCCGCGAACACCCAAGCGCCTCCGCCGCCGCTGAACGTCGCCCCCTGCCCCTGCTCGCCTCTGCAGCAATCGAGCCGCACGCTTTTGCACCCGCGAGCACCATCGCGCCTCTGCCATCACCACCGAAGTCCACCGCGACCTGCAGCCCAGCACCGTCGCCGGCGTGTCCGCCCGTTGCTCGATCCCACAGCCGAGCTCCGCACTGCAGCCGACGCTGCTGCCCAGCGACCCACGAACCCCGCGCCGCAGCCGACGCCCCCGCCCAGCGACTCGCGACCCAGCCCCGACTCCGCCGCTGCCCTGAGTTGGAGCCCGCCGCCGTTCACTTGCAGCCGCTCCCCCCACCGGATTTCTGACGATCGGTCAAACGACCGCCCGGCGCCATTCCCCCGTCGATTCCCTTAGGTAGTTTTTATTTTTATTTTTTTTAACTTTTTACTTTACTTTTCACTTTATTTATAGTTTAGTTCATTTTACTCTTTTTATTTGTTATGTTATCTTTTTGTGTATCTCATTTGATAGCATTTTTAGTTTAGTTATTTGATTTGTAATATTGGACGTTAATATCTATAATTTTTGTAGGCATTATTCGCAGGAATTTTGTTCGGAATTATTATGATTATTAATTTGATCTGAGAGACATTGGATCATTTTTTAATTATTTTAATTGTTGGGCTTTTTAGTGAAATTTCAATTGTTAAATCATAATGATTATTTAATTTGGTCCGTAAGACTTCGGATCATATTTGTAATTATTTTGATCTCTTTGTCGTGATAATTAGGGTTAGAATAATCGTTAATTTGACCTGTGAGACAACAAGTTATATTTTTGATTATTTTAATCCTTTATTTTGTTGATAGCTTAGATTTAATATTTATTTAATAATTACTTATCTTAAAAAAAACTAAAAAAAATCAGAAAAAAAAAAATCAAAATTCTACATGAGCATATAGGTTTAGTAAATCAAACATGTAGGTTTAGTAAATTAGAATTTTCTTAGGATTACATGGGTTGCATTTTAAAAAATAAGTTAGTATTGGGCTTAAATTAATTTTTTAGATAATGTTCGCACATTTTAATATCTCATTTTTCAAAAAAATAGTTTTCTAAGATAGGATAGGGTTTAGGTTAGATTAATCGCTAGAATAAATTAGAAAATTATCCCTTTTAGATAGATTAATTAGGGTTTTCATAAATTCTGCATTTCAATAAACAAAAATACAAAAATCTATGTGCATGTTAACTAATTCGCATAATAAGATCATTCAATCAAAATTTGTTCATTAGTGAAGTTAGGTCATAAGGTGCATAATAACTAGTTTGCATAATAGGCCCATTTAATTAGAATTTGCATATTAATAGGATTAATCATTTAGTTAAGAAATGCATTTTCATAAAAGAATTCTAATTTTCAAGAAAACCCAAAAAAATTGTTTGCTTCGTGTGATGCAATTTATTGAATGTTTGAGCATCCGTGTGGTCATTTTTGCATGGTATAATTTAGGTTGCTTGCAAGAACATTTTTTGAAAATAAAAGAAATGGTACCGAAAGGACATTAGAAAATTCTAGTGTAATCAAGTCCCCGTACCCTTAGTCTCTGGTTCGTAGGAGTAAAATAATTCTCTCATTATTTTACTTAGGTGTCTAATTGACCTACTATAAACTGATTAGTGGCGACTCCTAGATAATAATATTTTGCATGTTTAAAAATTTATGCTTAAGTCACGATTTGGTATGGGCTTGGGAGAGTCCGAGCTAAGTGTAAAAACTTAGCAGTCCATTAACCTAGTTTTAAGTGGTGCACCCGAAAATTAGGTCGCGACAGCTTGGCGACTTCGCTGGGGACTTGAGTTAAAATACTTAGTGGACTTAGGCCAATTTTTCTTTTTCTTTTAAAATGTTTTTGTTTGGCAGCGAGGATCCCAGGTACATCCCTAACATTTCTATGATGTTAAATGTTCTTGCAAATGGGAGGTATAAGGGGAGTAGTCTATGCTAACCTTTGTCTTGCAGGTTGGAGTGTGGGATTAATGATTTATTTTTCCATGATTAGAAATGTTGTTTGCATTTAAATTGTTGTGCATGTCTTATTAGCACTACACTATTGCACACACAACCTGTGGTCGGACCTAGGCTGCGATAGGATTTCTAGGATGGTGTTGAGAATGATACTTCCTCCAAAGCGAGATTGCTATTTAGAGGTTGACCTTCTCTTCCCCGAAAGTCTTTTCATGATGTCGAATGTGTTTGTCCATATCCGCGAGACTGCGTAACTATTGGACATTCCATTCGACTGAGCCAGAGTTAGGGGGACCTGACACGTTAATGCAAGACTGCAACGGTCAGATCATCCTCTTAGCTCCACTTTGTTAAGCCATTTAGATAGAAATCGAGCCTCACATTTCATGCGTGTGTTTATGTGCTTGTCATTCCTTCTGGTGAAAGTAAGTTGTCTAAATTCTTACTTCGCAATTTACTTACTTTATTGCAATTTTGTTGGTCCATGACAATAGGTTTCGTCGCGTCTTGTTTTATATGCTATGAGGAGGACCGACGTACAATTCATTTCCACTCCCAAAAAAGAGCTCAAGATGTGGCTGGATCAGTTAGATCAAGAGGGCCAGAGGTATGTGAAGACTAGGATTGCCCGACTTCTCCCACTATTGGAGATCAACATCCACTCTAGTGTGATACAAGCACTCCCTCACTTCTGGTGTCCACAAACTTCCACATTCATATTTGGTGAGTACGAATTGACTCCAACACTAGAAGAATATAGTGTTGCTATTGGAATGCCCCTGGAAAAGGGGCTTGTTAGACTGCCTATCGGTATAGATTCTATTTCTGAATTATCACAGTTTTTAGAAATCGAAGTCGAAAGAGTAAGGAAAGTTGTCAAAGCCAATTGTTTTGCATACTCATTTTCGTTTTTGTAAAAATGTTTTGCAAATCAATCAATAATTTCAAAAGCTAGAATCTTCATGTTAGCATTTTTCGAGCTAATTGTTTTTCCTTATCGAAAAAATGCCATTAATCCTTCAATTTCATGGGTGGTTAATCGTGTTTGTGACGGCTTAAATTATGTCAATATGGTTTTAGCTGAAACATTTTTGTCATTAAACCGTTTCAAACAAAATGAAGAAAAGACCACGCGTGCCCTCCCTAAACTTTTACAAATATGGTTTTTCTCCCACATAAGAGGATTTGGGCACCTCATGAAACAATTTAAGATTGATGATTTTAGGCACCCTATACAAAAATTTGCGGTCTTAGAGCGTTTTTCTCCAAATAAACAGTACGCTCGTTAGATTAATTTTTTGAAAAATCCTAATCCTAAGGCATTCCTATGGTATACTAAATGGTTTTGAGTTGAGGAGGCTTGTTTCTCACACAAGCATGATGAGCCCATCCCGTTGCTGGGTCTTTCTGGTGCAACTTCTTATTACCCATATAGGGTGGCCCACCAATACAAAACTCTTCAGGAAGTTCCTCCACCACTCAAGATAGAGATGTTCCAGGCTCGTTTTGTTCGAACAGACTATAATTACTTCAACGAGATCCAGATGATAATTGCCGCATGGAATGAATGCCACCCAGAGAAGATTTTGGTGCCCAAAAGACTGAAAGGGGAAGAGGAACTCCACCATGCGTCGGCATTCTATATTCAACAACACCGGATTCCTGCGACCTTACGTCCAGTGGTCCTTGATGTGACTAAGAAGCCCACTCAACGAGCACAAATTGAGCATCTTAAGCGGAAAGTGGAAATGATTGAAGCTAAAAATAAGAAGCTTCGTAAGGCGTTGGAATCCCGAAAGTATATAAAATGAGATCTTTTGAATTTTGATTCTTAGTCTAATGTTTAGGGAGCTTGATTTCAATTTTCAATTCAATGTTTCTAGTTCAATGGACTTGAATTTCAATTCTTAGTTCATTGTTTGGTTTAATGTTTCTAGTGAATTTTGAATAAAATCAGGCGATTAGACCATTGTCATGGGCCATTTTCTATCTTGTCACTGATTCTTACATTACCTCATTTTCCCGTTTAGGAGATAACGGATCCTCCACGCTCTCCCATTATTACGCAATTAAGAGCAAGAATGGCCGACCAAAGCGAGATGCACGATCGCATGTCCTCCGTGGAAGATCAACTCAAATAGTTAGCTGCTTCCATGCAGCTTATAATAGCTCAACTTCAATCCCTCCAGGTGAATCCGATTCCTCCACCCACTCCCCCCGAGATAATAGTCCGAAGGCAAGCAAATAGGGCCCAAATGAGTGATGACGAAATGCCTGAGTTGGAAGATGACATGGTTCCTAAGACAGATCAGGATAAGCGTGTTGCAAAGCTGGAAGAGAAAGTGAGACAGCTGCAGGAGTCTTAAAGCTCACTCTCGTTTGACCTCTCGGTCTATGAGAAGGTTAAAATGCCGAGCAAGTTCAAAATGCCGGAGTTCGAAAAGTATGACGGGACATCTTGTCCAAAGTCTCATTTGCAGATGTACCACGTGCGCATGACCCAGCATGTCAAAAATGAGCCCCTCATGATCCAATCGTTTCACGCGAGTTTGACCGGACCTGCACTAAACTGGTACGTGATGAAGAACGTAAACCTCCTCGAAACCTGGAACGAAGTGGCGGACGCGTTCCTCAAACAGTACAAATTCAACATGGACATCGCGCCTTCCTGAGAAGACTTGGGAGCGGATGGAAAATAAAAGAAGTGAGTCATTTAAAAAATATGCTGTGAGATGGAGAAACCTGGCGGCTCAAATTACTCCTGAGCCTACCAACAAGGAGTTGATGAAGTTGTTCGTGAAGACCCTTCCATCTGAGTTCCATAATCGAATGGCCAGTACGTATGTCGAGAGTTTCAATTAGCTTATTCTTGTAGGAGAACAGCTCGAGATGGGGATAAAGGAAGGATGGTTTTCTGAGCCATCTACTAAAAGGTTCTCTGCCAAGAAGGAGAATGAAGCGGCCGTGGATGTGAACGTGGCTTATAGCTAAGAAAGTGCCAAACGTGCCCCGGCTATACAAGTAAACCCAAGACAGCAACAACCCGTTGGCCGTCAATCATTCGCCCAAGCGAATAATAGAAGGCAGTTCTCCCCTCTCCCTAGGTCTCCATCCCAAGTGCTGACAGTCCTCCGAAAGAAGGATTTGCTTACTAGTGAACCAAAGCGCCCTAACCGTGAAGGCATTCGTGGTTACGACCCGACAAAGAAGTGTGACTACCATAACGGTGAATTGGGGCATTCGACTGATGAATGTTTCACCCTCAAGCACAAGATCTAGAATCTCTTGGATACAAAGGCCTTTTCATTTCAGACTGCTCGGCCGAACGTTCAAAAAAATCCGCTACCAGAGCATAAGGGTACAATGAATGCTATCCTGGAACCTAAAGTCTGACAGATCAGGAACTCAAAGGTGCACATGGCAGATGCCTACAACGGGCTAGTGAGAGCTGGGTATTACCGAGGTCAGGAAGATGTCCCTCTATCGGTGATGAGAGAAAGAGTTGCCAAAATGGTGGATGATGGCATCATTGTGTATGTTGATCGTAACTGCATAGTTTCTACTATCTCACACCTCATCATCGATTGGGAGGAGGAGCAGGCTACACTTGATGCTGACAAGAAAGAGGTTGATCCTTCGCTCGTAGACATGCCCCCATTAGAAGATGCATCTGACGAAGAGATAGTGATAGAGGTGCCTTAGCCGTATGAGTATGTTAATGATAAGGCAGTGCCTTGGTCCTATGACCTAGATGTGGACCTTGTTACAAGGTCTGGTCAGACCTATGGTCAAGCCAGTGCTCAACCTGCAAAGCCGGTCACTAATGAAGAGGCTAAGGAGTTTTTGGCCGTAATCAAAGCAAGCGAGTATAATGTGGTTGACCAACTACGAAAGATGCCCGCTCAGATCTCCTTACTCGAGCTCTTGATGACATCCCCCGTTCATCAAAATTTGCTAATAAATGTGCTAAGTGAAATTTGTGTGCCAGAGACGGTTGAGGCAAACAAGCTGGAAGAATTTGTGGGATCGGTCCTTCTTAAGGATTTGATTGCCTTCTCTGATGAGGAATTTCCTCTTGAAGGCAGGGGACATAACAAAGCACTCTACATATCCGTTAAGCACAAGTCTTCCCATGTGTCCCAAGTACTCATTAATAATGGGTCCGCTCTGAATATTTGTCCATTGGCCACTCTTCATCGCCTTAAGGTAGACCCGTCAATGATACATGCCACGAAGACTTCGGTGCGAGCTTTCGATGGAACAAGAAAGGAAGTGATCGGGGAAATCCATCTCGATGTACAAATAGGACCGGTCGTCTTCAACATTCCTTTCCAAGTGCTGGACATCCCTACTGCATTCAATTTCCTGTTAGGTCGATCATGGATACACACTACTAAAGCAGTGCCTTCAAGTCTACATCAAGCTGTGAAATTTGTGATTGAAAGGAAGTTGGTCACCGTGTATGGTGAGGAAGACCACCGGATTTATCATGAGACGGCTATCCCCTATGTGGAGCCGTATTCCCAGTTTGAATCAAGTTACCACTCATTCGAGTTGGTGTCCACTATACATGCTTCTCGGGGTTCATCACTGCCTACCCCTGAAGTATCAAATGCTGCCTTCATGGTGGGAAGAGTAATGGCTAGGAATGACTTCGTCCCTGGCAATGGTCTTGGGAGAAATGGTCAGGGCATTCGAAGCCCCATTGAAGCCCCTCAGAGATCCCGTTCTGCTGGTTTAAGGTACCATGGACGAGGTGAGGGAAGTTCTGAAGGACGAAGACAAGAGAGGCGGAGCTCGCCACCTGACCAAGGGCGAGAGAGGCAAAACCCACTACCCCCTAGCATTCACGAGACATTCCCTAGTCCTCCAAGAATGATGCATGAAGAAGCGGAAGTGATAGACACTTTGGGGCAGCCTAGTGGCAAGTTTGATTACCTGGTGAAGTATTCAACCCCTCCTAGCTACTACATTGATCCTAGCAAGATAGTCCCAGATGGATAGGGTGGCATGGATGATCCGACACCCCCGAAGGCAAGGAACCCTGATGATGAGCTGGAAGGAGTTGCAAGCTTATTCGACAACCTCATCATAGGAGCCATTAATGAAGGACCCCCTGAAGAGATGGGCCTTGGCCCACAAGAGAACAATCCTATGGCATGCAAAAGTGTGGAAATGGTCCAATCCATTGCAACAAGTGCTGATAATGACGATCTTGAAGACTCGATCGGAGATTCCATTGAAGTGCAACATAGCTGGGAACAACATGAAAAAGCTAAGGCCTTCACATCTGAGCAGACCGTCACTATTAATTTGAGTGACACTGAAGAAGCTAAAGAGATGAAAATCGGGGCAAGTCTCCCCAAAGATGAGGCTGAGCGCTTAATTCAATTATTGAAAGAATATCAAGACATTTTTGCATGGACCTACGCTGACATGCCTAGACTAGACCCGTCAATCGTAGAGCATTGCCTACCTACTAATCCGGGCGTGCCACCTAAGAAGTAAAGGCTGCAGAGGACTAAGCCCGAGCTCTCAAAGAAGATAGAGGAAGAGGTGATGAAGCTTTTGAATGTAGGATTTATTGAAGTCTCACAATACCCCGAATGGGTGGCTAATATCGCGCCGGTGATGAAGAAGGATGGTCGAGTTCGAGTTTGTGTTGACTATCGGGATTTGAACAAGGCTAGTCCAAAGGATGATTTCCCATTACCACACATAGATGTCCTTGTGGATAGTATTGCTGGCTTTGAACTATTCTCATTTATGGATGGTTTTTCTGGATACAATCAGATAAGGATGAAGGAGAAAGACAAGGAGAAGACTGCATTTATTACCCCGTGGGGAACCTTTCATTATAAGGTCATGCCCTTCGGACTCAAGAATGCTGGGGCAACCTACCAGCAAGTCATGGTCGCATTATTTCATGACATGATGCACCAGGAGATTGAAGTCTATGTTGATGATATGATTGCAAAGACTCGACCAGGAAAAAGCCACATTGAAACCTTGAAGAAGTTGTTCGATCGACTCCATGAGTTCAAGCTTTGTCTAAATCCCGCCAAATGCGTGTTCGGAGCAACATCCGATAAATTACTCGGATTTATTGTGAGCAGTAAAGGCATTGAGATCGACCCTTCCAAGGCTAGGGCCATATGTGAATTGCAACCTCCGTTAACGGTGAAAGAAGTCCGGAGCCTTTTAGGGAGATTGAATTATATAGCGAGATTCATTTCCTAACTCTCTGAAATTGCCAAGCCGTTCTTCAAGCTTTTGAAGAAGAATGCACAAGTCAACTGGGATGATGAGTGTCGAGAAGCGTTTAATAAGCTGAAGCAGTATTTGATGAATCCACCAGTTCTTGTCCCACCCTCGCCAGGGCATCCTTTGATTCTCTACCTCACTATTCATAGTGAGTCATTAGGTGCAATGTTGGCTCAAGAAAGTCTTGTTGACAAAAAGGAACGGGACATCTATTACCTCAGCAAGAAGTTCACCGTCTCAGAGTTGAAGTATTCGGATGTTGAAAAGACTTGTGTGGCATTAGTGTGGGTGTTGCATAGATTGCGACAATACACACTACATCATCAGACATTCCTCATGACTAAGAATGACCCTATCAAGTACTTACTTGATCGATCAGCTTTGGTGGGTAAGTTAGCCAAATGACAAATCTTGATTTCTGAATTTGATGTACAATTCATGTCACAAAAGTCAGTTAAGGGCCGAGCGATCGCTGATCTATTGGCCGAGAATTCAGGAGTCCCTAATGATGATGATAGTTTCCTTGATGACTGCGTCTTGAGTGTAAATGAAGACTCATGGAAGATGTTCTTTGATAGAGCTGTAAACCTATCTGGTTCGGGTACTGGAGCAATTCTGATATCTCCAAATGGACAACACCATCCGGTAGCTGCAAAATTGATATTTCCGTGCACTAACAATGTGGTAGAGTATGAAGCTTGCATCCTCGGACTTCAGGCCGCAATTGAGATGGGTGTAGCTAAGTTAAAAGTGTTTGGAGATTCTGCACTAATCATACTGCAGACTGTGAGAGAATGGAAGACCAAGGATGCCAAGTTAGTCCCATATCACAAGTATTTAGAAAATATGATGAAAGAGTTCGAGGAAGTTTCATTTGAATACTTGCTGAGGTCTCATAATCAATTTGCATATGCACTTGCGACGTTGTCCTCTATGCTACAAGTCACTGATGGGTTGGAGGTTGAGCCTTTGAAAATAGAAGTTTTGTCGAAGCCGGCTTATTGTATGATTGTGACTGAAGAACTTGATGGAAAACCATGGTATTACGATATCATGAATTACATTAAAAAACAGGAATTTCCCGAAGGAAGCACTCAGGCTGATAGGAAGTACATCACAAAGATAGCCTCGAAATTTTTCGTCAGTGGTGATAATTTGTACAAGAGATCTTATGATTCTGTCTTGTTACGATGTATAGATGCAGTCGAGGCCACTCAAATCATGCAAGAAGTGCACAAGGGAGTATGTGGCCCCCATATGAATGGACACATGTTGGCCAAGAAGATTATGAGATTAGGATACTACTGGCTCACACTGGAAAGTGACTGCATCCGGTATGTTCGGAGTTGTCATCGCTACCAGATTCATGGAAATAAGATGAATGTTCCTCCAACTGAGTTGCATCAATTTTCCGAGCCATGGCCTTTCTTGATGTGGGGTATTGACGTGATTGGCACAATCAATCCCAAGGCTTCAAATGGGCATCGTGGTGGCGATAGATTATTTCTCCAAATGGATCGAAGCTACATCCTTTGCAAGTGTCATTGCTCGTAATGTTATAAAGTTTGTCAAACGTGACATAATTGCTCGCTATGGTGTCCCTAAAGCAATCATCACTGATAATGGGACCAATTTGAACAACAAATTTGTTAATGGGTTGTTCAACGAGTTCAAAATCAAGCATCTGAATTCGTTTCCTTACCGCCCTCAAATGAATGGGGCTGTTGAAGTAGCCAGTAAGAATATTAAGAAGATCTTGGCTAAGACAGCCGAGAATTATCGAGATTGGCATGACAGGTTACCCTTCGCATTGATGGCATATCGGACATCGATCCGCACTTCTACTAGGGCAACCCTGTTCGCTTTGGTGTACGGCATGGAAGCAGTTTTGCCTGTAGAAGTGGAGATTCCTTCTCTGAGAGTTTTATCACAAGTGGATTTGTCTAAGGTGGAATGGTCAAAACAAAGATTCGAGCAGTTGAACTTGATCGACGAGAAAAGACTGAAGGCTCTCTGCCATGGCCAACTATATCAACAGAGAGTAGCCAGATCTTTCCATTGGAAGGTGCGTCCAAGGCATTTCGAGGTAAATGACCTAGTCCTAAGGAAGCTGTTGCCGATCTTTCCGGATCCTGGAGGCAAGTTTGCTCCAAACTACAACGGCCCATATGTAGTAAAGAAGATACTTCATGGCGGTGCCTTGATATTGGCAGAAATGGACGGTCATGAGTTTTTCACTCCTGTTAATTTAGATGCTATCAAGAAGTATTGCCCATGATAGAATTTGCCATATCATGTTTTGAACTGCAAGCATTTCAATGATGAATAAATTGCTTCAATGAGTTCAATTATTCAAATCTTGCATTTTTTCTCCCTTGATGAATTGTGTGAGATAAATTGAATGTATCAAATGGGATACTTTGGAATAATGAAGGGCAAGTCTTGTTCCATACACTGTTTCATACACTAACCCCTAGTGAGTTGTGTGAAAAATTCCATGCCCGCAAGGAAGAGGGCTATCACGCAAAGGGTACGTCAACTAAGGTGATGAGAGGCATTCATTTCTCTTTCCCAAACACTACAGGTGATCCGTTGCTCAACCCCTTTGAGTCCCATACACTTATGGAGATTTTTTTTAAATTATCCCTATCAAGAATCATCCCACACTGGGGCAAATTTAAAATGAATGGTAGGAATCTTTTTGCTCACACTTGCAACAATCTTCGAGCATCGCTTTTGCAGTGTAACTTACGCGGTAATTCAAGTGCCTTAGGATGACGAAGAGCAATTCTTTCTTTACCCTACACACTTCTGACTATTGCATAGCCCACTTGAGCCTATAAATTCATTTCATGTTAAACCCAATTGGTGATCATCCCCCACACTGGGGCAAGATGAAAGACAATCATTCAAGTAGCATGGTCTAAAATGCTCATAAAAGAAGACTGTGTAAGTCCAAAGAGAAGAAGTGCAAAATAGGGGCATGAAAAAGCAGTGTGCCTAGTAAAAGCAAGGTCAATACCCAGAAAAAAGAAAAAAAAATCAAACTCTTGATATAGTGAGTCGTATGCCTAATAAGGCGATACTAAATAATGCTGTTACAATCAATGGAGTTGTGATATGAAAAAAAAAAAAAAAAATCTTCAACAGTGAAGAAGGAATGTGGTGGAAATGTCAGGATGATCATCAACTTTAACCCCCCTAAACACTTCTTTAAGCCTAATAATCCTTTCATTTCTCAACTCATGAGCCAAGCCTACGTTACGTCCCTTGCAAAGTCTCTTTAGATTATGGCACTTGAATTAACCTAGGGGTTCACATGTTTTAAGTATCGCTCGAAGAAGTGCAAGTAGGATTATTCCTTTCTCATTTTACAGGATTCTTGACTTGTAAACCCAGAAATGATTACAAAATATCATTCATTCTTTCAAAAGCCTCGACTCAAAGAGTCCCTTTTGTTAAGCCGTTGACCAGGCCCACATTACGGTCCTTGTTAAAGACCTCTCAGATTGGTAAGGTCGTATCACTTGCACGATTGCACAAAACCTTGTTTGACATGACGATAGTGAGATAGAGTGATTGCTAAAATCCCGCGTCAAAGGTCAAGATGAAACAACTCTTTTGATAAGGATGAGAGAAAAGTCTTTTCAGACCAAAAGATCCCTCATTTGACACATCCATGACACTCGTGTGTTCAGATTGGAATATTCTTTTGAGATATTTCCCAATGGAAATTAGGCGATGCAAGATTGATAGAAATCATCACGCACGAGCCTCGTTTGAATTAATGCATGTCTGTGAATGCATATTGCTTTTCCTACAACTGTGTTTTGCATGAAACGCATCCCCAAGGAACAGAGATGTCACCAGGTAAGTATATCTCTATCCATATCTTAAATACTTGTCATTGTACAGATATTCATTTTCAAACACCGGCACTCAATGGAGTCGCCCCCCAAAGATTTTTCCCAGATTTATCAAGCGACCGTAGAATGGTACGGGTCCTAGAAAACAGATCCCCGTTTAGGCGACCGTAGAATGGTACGGGTCCTAGACAACCTCAGTTCAGGCGACCGTAGAATGGTACGGGTCCTGGAAAATAAAGCCCTGTTTAGGCGACCGTAAAATGGTACGGGTCCTAGACAACCTCAGTTTAGGCGACCGTAGAATGGTACGGGTCCTGGAAAACAGATCCCTATTTAGGCGACAGTAGAATGGTACGGGTCCTAGACAACCTCAGTTCAGGCGACCGTAGAATGGTACGGGTCCTAGACAATCTCAGTTCAGGCGACCGTAAAATGGTACGGGTCTTGGAAAATAGATCCCCGTTTAGGCGACCGTAGAATGGTACGGGTCCTAGATAACCTTAATTCAGGCGACCATAGAATAGTACGGGTCTTGAAAAATCATTTTTTCATTAAGGCGACCATAGAATGGTACGGGTCCTAAACAACATTCAAGCGACCGTAGAATGGTACGGATCCTGGAAAATCATTTTTTTTTTCGTTTAAACGACCGTAGAATGGTACGGGTCCTAGACACAACCAAACAATGCCGTACTGGGCAACCGTAGAATGGTACGGGTCCTGGGAAAGCAGTCACTTTGCGAAGTCATGTTACTATTCTGGGCGACCGTAGAATGGTACGGGTCCTGGACATGTAACACTAATCTATCTTGAGTTACTCTACTGTCTCGACCCATATATTTTCGGGTGTGGACCACCTAAGGTTTGGCTAATGGATTGTTAAGCCTAGACTTAACGCGGGCTCTCCCAAGCCCATACCAATTCGCGACTTAGATTCAAGTTTTTAACATGCAATTGATTTTCAATTAGGAGTCGCCACTAATCAATTTATGGTAGGTCGATTAGACACCTAAGTAAAATAATGGGAGAATTATTTTACTTCTACAAACCAGAGATTATGGGTACGGGGACTTGGTTACACTAGATTTCTCTAATGCCCTTTCGGTACCATTATTTTAATTTTGAAAAATGTTTGGCAAGGAGTTTGGATTGATTTTAAACTAATTTCCTAACATGTGAGGTGTTCATGCAGGTGCGCAAACCACCAATTTACCAATTTAACACTCAAGTAAAGCAGAAAATAAATTGCAGGACTTACCTCAAAGCAACGAAAGCATCTGCAATGTTAAATTAAAATTCACATCAACAACCCTAAATATGCTTTCTAATTAACACACAATTTTTGTTTTGTTTTCACTTAATTAATGAGAATCATGCTTTATGCAATGCATGCCACTAATTTAACATGAAATGATATAACATGGCAACACGACTTAGCTATATGACCTAAGCGATATGACATAAATAAGCATGTAGTCTATTCTAAGCATGAGATGATTTATTCTAAATAATTTTTTTTGTATTTTCTATGGGATTCGAAATTAAAGAAATGCAACATTTAAATATGCAATCTAAATTAATCTAATGACTGACAATTTCTAATTAAATGGACCTAACAAAAATCACTAAATGACATGCATTGTATGAGCATAATTCTATATGACGTGCACATGGTTTTTATTCTAAATAAGCATGCAATTTGTTCTAATATGCAATGACGTGCAAAAGATGCATTAATTTTACATGACATATGCATAATGACTTTTTTTGTGTTTTTCCTTTTTTCCCTTTTTTTTTTAAAATTTCAAAATTAATAATTGCCAAATAATTAAACATGCAATCCAAATTAAAAAAGAACTAGCAACCTAAATTAATTGATTTGATTTTTTTATTTTTGAAAATTCGAAATAAAATTCCTATTATGAACATGCTGGATAATCCTAAAACAATGAATATTCTAAACGAACCTAATCTAACTCAGATTTTTTCGGATTTTTCTTTTCTTTTACGGGAGCAATCAAAATAAGACATCAAGATTAGCACGCAACAAATCAGGCAAGATATCATCCATGTCCATTTTGGAATAAATTGACGAATCATATCTCATGCATGAGATCGGATTGGCCAATTTCAAATAAAATCGCAAATCGTATCTCGAGCGTGAGATCGGATTAGCGATTTTTCTCCGTGCGATTGCGAGTCGTATTTCGAGCGTGAAATCGGACTGTCAATCGTATCCACGTTATGAAATTAGGAAAATTTCCTAATTCACGAGAATGCAAAAGATTTCTTTTGGACATGATAATATCAACTAAACATTCAAACATGGTCGCAATCTACGAATTACGCATAGGATATATGAAACTGAATTAATCAAGATTCTTACCTAATTTGCGGTATGGCTCAGATATTTTTTCTGAATTTGGACGGACAGTAGACCACGAGAATCACAATGAGGAATGTCTGACGATGGCTCGTGGTGGCTGTTCACGACGTTGCTCCGCAAGGATGATCAGGATGATCACGTGTCTTTTGAACGCGGCGAAAGCAAGTTGCTAAACTTCATGCGGTATGCAATTACATGGGAGATTTGAAGTGGACAAACACGCTGGGAAACAAAGAGGCACCACAACAGGTGGTGTTCCACTAATATGAACCAAGACCAAAGGATTAGTCAACTCTCGCTGACTACGCTGACTTTCAAGAAGATGCTCACGGATCAACGTGGGTGGATTGTCAGAAGATCACGGCTTGACCAGGAGACAGAAGCGGCAATGGGAGGAACTCGGCACAGCGGGAGCTTCGACCATTGAAAGGAACCGTAAACGCTTCGTAGAGGTAATCAGCAGGAGGATGTGCTGCAGGCGCAAGGGACAAAGCCAGCCTTCTCGACTTGGACGAGCGTGCTTCCTTTTCCCTTTGTAAAATCGTTCGTCTCTTTATCTCTAATTGAAGCCATCTCTCCCGATTTTTGTGTGCGCTGTGCTATGGCCGTATGTATCAATATGTGGCCTCTCCCTTAAACCCTACGCATTTAATCTATTTATAGGCCACGAGTTAGGGTTTTAATTTTACCAAATTCATATCCACGAAAATTCCTTCTTCCAAATGTAATATTTGCTTTTGATACGATTTAGGATACAAGAGGATTCTTTTAAAATTTGAAATCTCGCATAAATCAATCAGTATAATCTTTCCGAGGATACGGGCTTGGGCCAACTTACTCCCTTTGTGGGCTTAGTCCAATTCACCAAATTAATATTCCGAACCATTAACTTGAACCCATTTGTCACCGGCCAAATGTAAATGCAAATTAAAATAAATGCACCTAAAACTATATGCTATGCAATTAATTAATTAACTAATATTTTTTAGGGGTTTAAAATTAATCCCTAATTTTAATGCGATAAATAAATAAACGGGTCGCCAAAATTTAGGTGTCAACATCTACCATCCCCGAAGGTAAGTAATTTTAGGTAAGTTCCTTTATCATTTGCATTAGCATTTCCATGCATCATATAAATTTCATTTCAAAATGGGATTCATTTTTCAAAAAAAAAAAAAACAAAAACAAAAACAAAAAGTCATTTAATGCATGTGCATAATTAAAATTAGGTCTCAATTTGTCTTTAAAGGCAACTTCTACGAGCTTACTTTCAAAGAGGGGCAGCTGTTGACACATAATTTTGAAAAAATAAAATTGCATTTTGAACAAATAAAAAGAAAAAAATGAAAATGGGGGAATTTGATTTGATTGAAGTATGCAAGGAAATATGGAATTTTGATGGATGTCCGGATTTTGTTAAATGCAGCAACAATTTTAAAATCAGGTGAACAAATGGCAATTATTTTGATAAAATGGAAGAAATCGATGTAAAATCAAGCTGATTATGAAATCATGCTCCGATCTGCATCCATGATTTAATGTAACAGAAGATGGAAATTTAAAATTTTCCATAGAAAGTGGCCGATCGGAACACTATAAAAAGGAGTTGACTTGCAAAGTATGCGGGGGAGGGAATTCAGAAAAATTTTCAGAGCAAAGAAAAATCGAGAGAAAAATTCGTGAGAAAAAAAGGGGGGGCTTTTCGAGGGTTCTCTTCGTCGAAAGGGGGTTCAGTTTTTGCCTTCGGAGGGTGAGGGTTTTGGAAATCAAAAAAAAAAAGAAAAGAAAAGTGAACACCCAAAAAGAAAAAGAAGCAGCAAAAAGGGTCTGACAAGGAGAAGAGAGAGAAGAGAAGCGAAAAGGCAGAAGAAAATGGGGGTGATTTGACCCCTACTGTTCATTGTCTCCCCAAGCTTGCTGCCCACATTGCTACTCCATCCGCGACGCCCGTTGCTGCTCCATTCGCGACTGCCCAGAGCTCCTTCGCCTCACCGCCGACTACCGCCGTTCACCCCCGCGCTGAACGCCAGGCGATCCGACGATTGTGGCTCCACAGCCGCGAACACCCAAGCGCCTCCGTCGCCGCTGAACGTCGCCCCCTACCCCTGCTCGCCTCTGCAGCAATCGAGCCGCACGCCTCTGCACCCGCGAGCACCACCGCGCCTCTGCCATCACCACCGAAGCCCACCGCGACCTGCAGCCCAGCACCGTCGCCGGCGTGTCCGCCCGTTGCTCGAGATCCCACAGCCGAGCTCCGCACTGTAGCCGACGCTACTGCCCAGCGACCCACGAACCCCGCGCCGCAGCCGACGCCGCCGCCCAGCGACCCACGACCCAACCCCAACTCCGCCGCTGCCCTGAGTTGGAGCCCGCCGCCGTTCACTTGCAGCCGCTCCCCCCACCGGATTTCCGACGACCGGTCAAACGACCGCCCGGCACCATTCCCCTGTCGATTCCCTTATGTAGTTTTCTTTTTATTTTTTTAACTTTTTACTTTAGTTTTCACTTTATTAGTTTAGTTCATTTTACTCTTTTTATTTGTTATGTTATCTTTTTGTGTATTTTGATAGCGTTTTTAGTTTAGTTATTTGATTTGTAATATTGGACGTTAATATCTATAATTTTTGTAGGCATTATCCGCAGGAATTTTGTTCGGAATTATTATGATTATTAATTTGATCGGAGAGACATTGGATCATTTTTTTAATTATTTTAATTGTTGGGCTTTTTAATGGAATTTCAATTGTTAAATCATAATGATTATTTAATTTGGTCCATAAGACTTCGGATCAGATTTGTAATTATTTTAATCTCTTTGTCGTGATAATTAGGGTTAGAATAATCGTTAATTTGACCTGTGAGACAACAGGTTATTTTTTCGATTATTTTAATCCTTTATTTTGTTGATAGCTTAGATTTAATATTTATTTAATAATTACTTATCTTAAAAAAAACTAAAAAAAATCAGAAAATAAAAAAAAATCAAAATTCTGCATGAGCATATAGATTTAGTAAATCAAACATGTAGGTTTAGTAAATTAGAATTTTCTTAGGATTACATGGGTTGCATTTTAAAAAATAAGTTAGGATTGGGCTTAAATTAATTTTTTAGATAATGTTCGCACATTTTAATATCTCATTTTTCAAAAAATAGTTTTCTAAGATAGGATAGGGTTTAGGTCAGATTAATCCCTAGAATAAATTAGAAAATTATCCCTTTTAGATAGATTAATTAGGGTTTTCATAAATTCTGAGTTTCAATAAACAAAAATACAAAAATCTAGGCGCATGTTAACTAGTTCGCATAATAAGATCATTCAATCAGAATTTGTTCATTAGTGAAGTTAGGTCATGAGGTGCATAATAACTAGTTTGCATAATAGGCCCATTTAATTAGAATTTGCATATTAATAGGATTAATCATTTAGTTAAGAAATGCATTTTCATAAAAGAATTCTAATTTTCAAGAAAACCCAAAAAAATTGTTTGGTTCTTGTGATGCAATTTATTGAATGTTTGAGCATCCGTGTGGTCATTTTTGCATGGTATAATTTAGGTTGCTTGCAAGAACATTTTTTGAAAATAAAAGAAATGGTACCGAAAGGGCATTAGAAAATTCTAGTGTAATCAAGTCCCCGTACCCTTAGTCTCTGGTTCGTAGGAGTAAAATAATTCTCCCATTATTTTACTTAGGTGTCTAATTAACCTATCATAAACTGATTAGTGGCGACTCCTAGATAATAATATTTTGCATGTTTAAAAATTTATGCTTAAGTCGCGATTTGGTATGGGCTTGGGAGACCCAAGTTAAGTGTAAAAACTTAGCAGTCCATTAACCTAGTTTTAAGTGGTGTACCTGAAAATTAGGTGGCGACAATAGGAGAAAATGTTCCTTCTTTTAGCAACTCCTAATAACCACCCGATTTTTTTGACAGAGGCACTGTCGGTGCGATGGCACCCAGAGTAGCACCCAAATTAACCTGACAGATTTCCCACACAACCAGAGAACAAGCGACCAGAGAATCAATGAAATAGAACAGGCAAAAGGAGCTCTGTATTGCCGCCGACAAAGCAGCCGCAATGCAAGAAATGAAGAGCAAACTGGTGGTGAATAAAAAGTAAGTCCCCATTATGAAGAAAGCTTTGGCAAGAAACGATAAACAGGATGACATAACAAGACTTTTCCAGAAAAGCACTTAAGACTTTGCGGTTTACCTAGAACTAGCCCTTAAATGCACGTACAAGATGAATGTTAGCAGCATTCCTACTGCTCTGGAACGAGTGATACTCTTGGCATCTGGAAGTAGTCTGGAAGTCTGGAATCATCACATCCCTCCCTTTCCTTCCGTCGAAACATATACATTTACATCCAAGCTAGTAACTAGGGAAGCAATAGCCACTGTGGCTCCTCTAATAGTGTCTCGGGTTTGAAGCAGGGAGGGCAACTATAATGTCCGTACATAAAATTCATAAGAAAGAAGCAACGACTATGGTACAGCCAACTTTACAACTTTGAATCTATACGGCTCGCTGCCCAAATCGAAGTGTAGCACTTAAAAGTTCATTTCTTGGTCGATATCTTCGGCTTCGTCCTCATGCTGGCTCTTCTTATGACATCCCAAGCCTTTTGCGGGGCACTCACACCATATTGTGAAGCAAAAAATGACTCATACGCAGGTGAGTCGAAAGCAAACCCAGTGTACTTGGATGTCTCACGTGGAAGTAAAGAAATAGCAAAGCTCCTCTCTTGTTCCGGCGTGAGCCGGTTCCTGATTTCCAAGCCCGTTGCCCCCGTGTAATCATCGGGCTCGTGCCCGTGCAATTCCTGTATTATCTGATAATCATATGGGAAGAACCACCTTTGAACCCTGTAACCAGGTGCATGAAAAATTAGTGGGGAAAAAGAAAGAAACTAATCAGAGGAAGTATCCATTGCAATTACTTGAAGAAAACACGCAGCTAATAAATATAATCCGCAAAATAGAATATGGTGAATTCAGAAATCAATCACTCGAGATGAGTGAGCAGTCAAGTTCCCACAAGCCAATAAATACTTATACCAATTAAGGTTAATGAGGATTTATCCTGTAACCACATTCGAGAAATCGTGCAATGTTCAGCCCAGAGAGGGGAAAGAGAGAGAGACAGAGAGAGAAGCGGAGCAGATGCAATTCGCAAATGATGGACCGTCTGAGGAACACCAATAAATTTATGAAAAACTGGAAAAAAGTATGGACACGACATGCCATGTATGTTGTCTTGGAGCAAATAGGGAAAAGAGGAGCCACGAAATCGGCAATGAAGATGAGGAAGGATATTTGAAAGAAAAAGGAGGCCCTCTATTATATTGTCCATGACAAACGTCCTCCGTTACTTTTAGAAAAGCCAAATTGCGGAATTGCAGTCAGTATTCATGGGCAAATTTACTTAAGGACTATGTTACAGTGTTTCTCCGTGTTTGTGAGGGAGAAACATGCCTAAGAATAAAAAAGCCTGAGCTTTATTTATTTATTTTTTTGGCCAGATAAAAGTCTGAAATCTTACCCATGCCATAAGAAGTCGCCAAGCAGTGCGACAATTGGAACCAGAAGAAACGCTAGGTAGAAGTAGACTGTACTCATTATCTTATGGATGACATGATAGAGATTTTCCTGCGCATAAATGTAATAAGACGAATATCAGAACAATTGCTATCCAATAAAGGACTAGCTGTTTGACCCAAAAAATAAAAAATAAAGGACTAGATGAGGTGAAGGGAAGGAAAGAAGCCCGATAAAGGGAGAAGACTCACCCTTATAAGTGAACATATGAAAACAAAAACAAACCAAGCAAGGATGCTTAAACTGATAGCGATATGATGCCATCTTCTAATTGAATTACACATCAAAAGAAGGCGCAAGTTGACAGTAATGAGAACAAAGGTAAATGCCATCGTGCTGACGTCCCAGAGGCCGAGCATTTTTCCCGATGAATTTAGGCCAGCGGAACTAGAAGCTGTCGCAAAGTGATAAAAGACGAGAGACTGGTAGACTGCAGACAAAGCCCAGGCTGCCACATCTCTCCACCTGAAATATGAATTCCGAATTCCCTCCTTATACAGTTGTGGGTACTTCTTCGAAAGTGACGCACTAACATCCTGGAAAAACATGCAATAACGCTGTCAAGTATTTGCTCCTTTTGTGATTTGCGTTGGGGTATGTTTATGAATATTAGTCGACGGTTAGCAAGTGGTCCCAAATAAACAAATCGGAGCTTTGTTAGTCTCTCATGACTTATAAATGGAGCTGCTGCCTAGAGACCCACCAAAAGAGAGGGACCCAAATCAAAACCCCAACTTTATCTGATCTTTTGCCTTCAGTTAAAAAATCCTGCTGTCGTTAATCAATAAACCCAGCAAATGAGTGGATTGAGTTGAGTTTGGTGGGGTTATAAATGGTCTGACCCAAATTGATTCACTTAACCCGTTTTAACCTATTTATTTATAATGTAAATTTCATGACTCACACCCAACCGACCAGACTTTTATTAAACTCGACTCGAGATATTTTTTTTAGCATTTTTACTCTTCGTATTGTTACTTTTGAAGAATGGATGCCCCATGAACCGACTTGGGGAGGTAATAAGGGAGCTCATGATCAGGTTATGGTCTGATTCATGTGCCACCCACACCACACCTCTTTTGCCTTCTCCCTCCTCATCACACCCACAATCCCACCACCACCACCGCTTTACCGCACTCGACAAGAGCCACCCCAACCACCACCCACCACCGCATCAATTCGATTTCGAAGAAAGGGATGGAGACGGAGGTGAATTCCCATGCTTGCACGAGATGGAACCCATGTGCCTCGAATTGGGCCGCACCGACAAAGAGAAACTGAGTCTTATCGAGGGCGAAGCGGTGCGGTGGTGAATAGGGGAAGGGAGGAAGAAGAAGAATAGAGAAGCCTTTCCATGGCTCTCTATCTATCTTCAATGTTAAATGGGTCATAGAGATCCTGACCCACTCTGATTGGACTTTAATATTTTAAACTCGTTTTCACTCGCCCTTTAAATGTCTAACAACCCATTTATAACCCAGCCCTAAATATGAGTCAAAAAATTATTCTTCGACGTATATAGCGCATTCGACCAAAAAAAACAGAAAAAGAAAAAAAGACTTATATAGCGCTTTGTTCAAAGACTTTGAGAGTCATATGCAAACTAGACGCACAGAGTGTTGAAAAATATGTTCAAGAATACTAGTCAATAGTTACTGATAAGTAAATTAGGATCTTATTAGGGTCTCTCGTAATCTCCATATAAAGCCATCTATGTACTATTTTATATAGGTATTTAGTTAGGATGTAATATTTATTGATTCTCTCTCCCCTTCTCTTGAAGATTTTAGAAGATTTACAATTTGCGAGCAACTACTAAACAGATTTTATCATCCGGAACGCAAGATCTCATGAACTCATTGAGTCAAGAAAAAAAAAAAGATAGTCAAAACGATTAATCCTTCTAGGAATTCTAGGTGCGGTAATTTGATAAATGAAACTTACCTTCTCAAAAAGCCCAAAAATGATCACCGGAAGAGAAGTAAACACGGCGTTATACAATGAATCGAACCAATCATTATAGAATTTCTGACCAGAAAATCCAGCTTGAAAGGTGAACCAAAATTGAGTCAAGGTGAACGTAAGGTTCTTGTAGAAGAAGTAAGTAACAACCTGCAGAGACAGAAAGCTGCTGTTTATCGCCATCTATCTTATGTGACAATATAAATATCAAGTCCCCACGACATATGCTTGACCTTGCATAATCTGAGATATGACCACCGTCCATGCACAAGAAGTAAATCTGAAAGAAACCGGAACTGTGCAATTGCAAAATCACTAGCCATCACAGCTTGTAATCCTTCCGACCCACTAATGCCAATACCAACATGAGCCGCTTGAATCATGCCAACATCATTGACACCATCGCCAATGCCGAGCGTTATTTTGCGAGCTCCTTTCTTCACCAGACTTGTCACCTATAAAGAGTAACATAAACTCGAGATATTACCTAGAACCGAATAGTAAAACCACGTAATTGTTCAATACTTTACACTTGATGTAGACTAGGCTTTCTGAAAATGTCCAGCTGGGAAGTAACCATGCACAGCTTAATCAAAGAAATTACCCACACACAAAGTAATAACTGAGAGTTGAAATTGTATATGCTTCATGAACCCCTTTCCATACATCCCAGTAAACATATGTTGACATTAAAATAAAGAAAGGAAACTCATGACACCGGAACAAAAATTAAACCTTTGCCATATTGCCATAAGTCAGGTCAGATATATAACATCTTATTACGCTATTGTGCTCTATTCTGTATCAAATCTTCTGTAAGCTCTACGTGCTTGATATCTTTCCTAAAAAACGTGGAAGGAGATGATAAATAAAGAGGACATGCAGTATTCACTGTTCATAGCTTGCAGAAGCCTTGATATAGTTACTATGCTATGGTCCCAAAGGATTCGCATAGCTGACTCAAACTAAGTGGTATGAAGCTTAGTTTGCTTGTTGTTCCATTTTAAATGTTCTTCCTACACTTCTTTGATCAGCAAATCAAATAATGGAGGGAAAATTCTGCCTACACTCGTTTGATGAAAAATGGCACCAATTTGAAGTTTCAAAAATGAAATATGAGCGTATAGCATATGATAGTTTTTGTGACCCAGTTGCAGGATCACTTTCACAAAGAGTCATGGCGTGAATGTTATCAGAAGCACCACTTATCTTCAAAAGAAATGAAACCAGTGACAAGAAAATTAAAAATGTCAGCCAGCACCAATTTTCAGTACAGTGAAGGTGATATTTCTGTAATTATGTGATACCTAATCAATTAGCATGAATCTAGTTCGATCTCTTGTAACATGCAATGTTAACAGTCATCAGAGGCTACCTGCGCTTTCTGTAAAGGAGTGACACGGCAGCAAACAACTGAAGTACAGTTCAAGCTTAAATTCAGTAGCATTGTATGCAAATTTTGGTCCAATGCATACATTAAGCACTTTCCATCAATTACAAGAGCAAGTTTTGGACCAGATACAGTGCGAAGATAGGGTTGTGCTTCCTCAAGACTTTTACTCAGCTCTTTTCTGACTTCTTCCTTCATTAGACGCGCTAGCTCAGCTGGGTCAACCTGACCAGCAAATACTTAGTTATATGAATAGATCCAGTAAATTTTTTAGAACAAACAGCTGAAGCTAGTAGTTCCTCTCACTCTTTCTTCAACTTCTCTAATCGCATCTGTCTCCGAACTAATGATAAACTGCTTCATATCATTATCAATCAACTTGCATGCTGCAGCAAAAAAGGTTTTATATTTCAGTCACATCAGGGTAATAACATATAACAGCAATTCTGTAATAGATCACACACCATAAGCTACATTGATAGCCGTTTCCATCTTGTCCCCTGTTAGCATCCAAATCTTAATCCCAGCTTTAGAAAGAGTTTCTATACAATCTGGTACTCCTTCCTGAAGTCCGTCTTCAATTGCAGTGCATCCAATCAATATAAGATCCTTTTCTATTAGTTCTTTAACCTACACAAGAATCACAATTTAAATACTACTGATTGAAGCATACGATAAGAACCATGACAAGCCACATAATTGATTCCTTTAATCAATGATATTCATCTTCCCCGACAGAACAGCAGTGATGACAACTTCATGGAGTCAGCTACGTGGACCTTCTCACTGAAAAGACAACTATGACTTTTCATATTCCAAAATATCAGGATGCAATATTCATTTCATCCTTTAAATTTGCAGTATGCAAAAGAGACCCTCGTTTCATACTTACATATTCAAATTGAAATTGGCAAACAAAGAAACCTAGTTAATAAAGGAATCTTAAGACAATAGATTATCTTGTATTTTATTACATAAAAAAGCGGATATCGAGAGGGGGAGAGAGAAATGTCGAGTGTCTTGAACATAAGTCATAAGACTCCGCAAAGGTTGGTTTTCATGCAGAGATCGTCATTTTCAGCTATTGACAATTAAATTTTGCCTTTTTACTTATAACTTAATTATGTAGAAAATTATGAATTAATTTTTAATTCCTAGCAAAAATAATTTCCATTAAATTGCATTGCATATGGATATTAGGAACAGTTGCTTTACTAGTATTAATAATTAAAAATCATTGAAAAAAATTAAAAAAAATTGAAAAAAATTTATTATAATTATTTTTAAAAAAAGGAGAAAATCAAATAGGGTCAGGCCTGGGTTGGGCCTTCTCAACCCTCTCTCTTTTTCTCCCCTTCTTCTCTCCCCTTCTTATTTCCCTCACGCTGCCCATCTCTTTTTCTCCTCCAGGCCTAGCCCCCTCATCCTCTCTTCTCCTCCTCCTCGTCTATTATGGATGTTGGCTAACGATAGAAAGGACGAGGTATATGGATGTTGGCTAACGATGGAAAGGACGAGGTATGCGATGAAGGACAGAGGAATGCAGTGCGGAGGCAGGGCCGCTTGCGATGCCTGACAAAGGGAATGTCGTGCGGTACAGGACTAGCCAGCATCACCTTGGAGGAGAGAGAAAGGACCGAGAGAGGGATAAAAAAGGAGAAGGTAACGTGAGAAAAAAAAAGCTCTGTTTTCTGTTGGTGGGAAATCGAGGGAAAGATATCCAAGAGAGTGACGAGGGTCTGCATGGCAACGTTTAAATTTTTTTGTTCTTTTGTTCTTTTGTTTCTCGACAATAAAAGAATAGAATTTGTTTGGCAACGTCAACTAATTTTTTTACTTCTCATAATGGACTAGTAGTTAAGGAATATATTTGGAACAAAAATAAGAAGTAAAAAAAAAAAAATTATCTTCTTATTCTCAACAAAAATTTCTAGAACAAGTCATTTGTTTTCTTTTCTTTTTCTTTTTTTTCTTTTTCTTCTTCTTCCTCTTCTAACTGGTGGTCATCATTGGTGCCTTAGGCCATCGCCATTGCTGGCTAGAGGAGGAACAAGAAGAAGAGGAGAGGAAAAAAATAAAAAATCTAAAAAAATTATTTAAAATTAAAAAAAAAAAGTTCAACGTCACAAAAAAAATTTGTAGGTCATGCTAAACAAATTCCTATTCTTTTTTAATTCCGAGAATTGAAATTTTAAATAGTTATCAAATGCATTGTTTTATTTAAAAATTGTTCCAAGGAATAGAAATAGAAAATAACTATTTATGAAAAGAAATTGCTCCCTCGAATATAAGTGTTACTAAACACATCTTTAGAGACCTGAGAGTTTGAGAGAAGGAGAGGGAAGCTAGAGGAAGAGAGTAAGGTTGAAAGAAATTAATTGGAAAATATAATAAATAATTAAAAATAGAAATTATAATTCCTAAAAAAAATTAAAAATAGACTTTTTGGGCTTTTTTTTTTTTTTTTTTTTTGTGGAAGCCCCTTGACTTTAAAATTGTGCTAAAAAACTAAACAAGCCCATGAGGCTCTACTTTAGGGTTCCGATTGTCCTTAAGGACAATTGCCCTTGGTTGCATAGTATTGACACTAATTTTTGTTTCCTTTTAGTTTAGTTAGGATTGACATTTATCATTTTTCTTAGTGTTAGGTCTTTGCTACTCATGCAATTTATTTAATGTTTTCCTTCATTGTTGACTTTTATATTGATTGAGCACTCACATGATCACTTCACATGTTAGTAGATAAATATAGAATTGATCTAAACTGTCTAACTTAATTTTTTTTAAATGAACAAGATTAGGTATCGAAAGAGCATTAATTAATTAATTAGTGTAATTAAGTTCTAGATCCGAGATTTTCTAGTTACGTAGGAAGTGAAGTATGCAGCCGACCCTAATAGGCTAATGGCAACTACTTTTTTACAAAATTTTCATATCATCAATTTGAACACCGTTATCGCACAAGGTATGGATTTGGAAGAACTTGTGTCTAAATTATAAACTGTAAACTCGTCCTTTAGGCAATATTCTTAAACCTACACTCCTCCCTACTGAGGGGTAGGTCGTAACATCAACCATAGATGTGCATTAAGATTAAGAAGAGCAACACTTTTGTGTTCGATATAGGTTAGGAGGGGCGTGAAGTGGAAAGCAAGAACAAAGCATATTTAGTCTATACTTATTCTATTAGTGCAAATTGACATGTTAGAATGTCATGTACCTCATCCAATTTCTTCTCACGGTGTGCTAGTAATTTTTCAGCCTGGTTGAACTTCTCTTTCCACCCTACATATGTGTCTGGACTCAAATCTCTATAGGCCAAGCATAGGGTACGTAATCCAGCAGATCCGAATTCTTCCAAGTTTTCCCTGGTTATTGTTTTCAAGTCATCTTGGCCCTGAGCTAACCTCTCATAGATCACAGAATCAGCTCCCTGCAGAAAGTATGTTCCTCGGAAAGTCAAATTTGATTCTGAGCAGCATTTGGCAATCTCATTCGTACAAGGGAGGAAAAAAAGGTCAAATCTTATTACTTTGCAGTACAAAACGAGCCTGCCATTTGGATAACGGCACACGATAGACTGACGCCTCCTTGTACTAGATATTGAACAAAGACACCAAAGATGTTAGTTTCATCTGATAAGGAAAAATTTATATCAAGAATAAGAGGAAAAGTTGACCACCTGTTATACTCAAGGACATCGAGAATTTCATAGGCTACGTCGTCAATTTTACCCATCTTTTCCACATGAGATTCTCGGACATATATCATAGTAGGTGTGCGCCTGCAAATAGAACGATTTTTTGGCTGAGAAACAAATGACTAAGACAAGCATGAGAACCATTACCGGCATCCTTTATGATTTGAATCGTTATCACAAACATATTATTGGTCAAACAACTTATAGGTAAGAACATTACCAAACATGATAGTGACGTATTTGTGGTAGATCAACTGCATATTTTCAGTTATTTGGAAGATGAACTTCCTCGCCGGTGGCTAAGGAAAGCTATAAAATTAAAGAAAAAAGTCATCACGTGCAGATCTAGTAAGGGCAAACCTGTAAAGGAAGAAGCCAAAGTTCTTTGCAGCAATAACCAGTGCAGCTTCATCAGGTGATGCAGCTTCATATATTATCTTTTCTGGAGAATCATCTCCTTCAGGTAATACAGTATGACATATAGCGAGGCACCTGAAAAACTCCTGCAGATTAAGGACATATCAGCATTCTTTAAGAGAGAGGAGGGCCACACGTCAGATATCATGAATATTTTTGTTTACTTATCAATAAAACCATATAAAGCATAAACTAAAAGGTTGCCAGAACTTCATCATAATAAATATCTTAGATTTTAGCATCTAATTTGAAGCTTCTAATGGGAGAAAACAAAATCACTGGCAATAATTCTCAAGAGTTAAGCTTGCGTTGCAATTACTGCAGTTCAGACACTTGCATCGTGGTTACATATAATGTGGATCGATAAAAGGAGACGAGCAAAAATTGGATCAAGGAGAGCATCTCTTGAGTAGTTGGTTATATCTAAAAGCATATTCCTAAACGCATAACATTTCAAGAAATTAACTTACCTGGCCTATATTGCTTGTTACCGTCTTCCATTGGTTATTTGTGACTTATATACAAAGTGTACAATTGATCTTTCAAACATTAACATATCAATCAAGATCTTTCAATCTAGGAGGATCACACATCATACCTCTTTCTCATAATGCTAAAAAAAAAGATACCCAAGCCTTTTTTAGCATAACTTTGGACAGGGCTCATCTAAGAAGACACTAGAGATGACTCAAACATTTACGGAGATGTCTAAGCGTGTGCATTCCTATGTGGGCCTGCAAACCACCCATCCACCTATGTGCACACACAAACATACATATGCGCGAGCTAAACTATAAGCATGTATCCAACCGTACCTTCAATAGCATGTGAGGGCAAAAACTAGCTCCTAAAAGTCAACAACAATATCAATCAAAGTGTATCCTAAGAGTCAGCATACTTTGATACTTAAACCTTCACCAAATGAGAAAAGTTTATGGGCAAGTTGCCTTATAATGTAACACCAACCTTGCACATATGAGGATTTGGCTCATTCCTCCAAGCTCCGTCCATAAGCCTTTTATCATCAAATTTAAAACCCTTCTCGCGGGCCGCATTGGCGGACTTGTGCATCTGCATGATGATGCCGCATAAATTTATCAATTGATACAATTGCATCATATATTTTCACGTGAAATGTCCCGCTATACCTCCACTTTCTTGCGTGTCCGTTCCGCCTTACACATCTCTATTTCAGTCATGCCTGTCCCATAAACCTCTCCACCAATTGAACACTTGAAAAACTCCATCTTATTCCTAGTTAAAGTTCCAGTTTTATCCGAAAATATATATTCCACCTGTACCAAGCAGCAAATTCCATAATCAATAATTGGTGTGAGATTTTAGTAGAACCACTACCAACTATTTTAAAATCTTAAGCCGCTAAAGGCAAATAAGGGCCTAGAAAATTTGAAAGTCCAGCATAAAGCGTGGGAATATTCGATTGGAGAGGCAAATAGGGGCCTTGAAAATTCAAACTCAAAACCTTCTAACTTTGATACCATGTGAGATTTTGATGGGATCACTACTAATGTTCTAAAAACTTAAGTTATTAAATGAAATCATGATCTATTATTTAAATATTCCAACACTCTCCCTCACGTGTCAGGTAGATTTTAGCCTCATGTCTGAAAATACGCAATTATGAGGTAAATAGAGGCTTGGAAGATTCGAACTTAAAATCTTTTAACTCCGATACCTAGTGAGATTTTATGAAATTATTGTCAACTATTTTAAAAGTTTAAGTTATTAGATAAAAGTATTTTTATTATTTAAATATTCTAATGGTTGGAAAAGCAAATTCTTGACATGTTAGTAGTGAAGTGACAAAGACCTGCTCCGACAGCTTTATCTTTATCTTTTCTATAAAGTATAACAAGGTCATTTATGTACGCTGTTATAGTTACGGTTGTACAGCATAGTTACGAGAATGACCTCACTGCCAACAACTAAACCATAATACACATCTACCTGTCCGAGTTCTTCGTTTAAATTGGAAGTTCTAGCAAGTGCGGGGGTATTTGTCTCAGCATGGTATATGTGCAAATCCTTGTCGATGAATTGCGTGGACTGAATATATTTGATCACCTGAAGTTTGCACAAAAGGACAAACACAAAATGAATGTGGAGGCAAAAAAATTATATTTAGATAAGTAAATTCTGTTGTGGAGCAAGACAACTTGTCCATCTGTATAGGCCACAAGCCTGTAAGACTAACCTCAATGGTTACGTACAGAGATATTGGGACAATAGTTGAGAAAAGGGTTACAAGGGTGAGCATTGTCGACGCAAATACCTGGAAAAAAAAAGAAAACAAATTAGTGCAAAAAAGATATTAAGGTGTGCGGATGTGTTCGTGTGCCTCTGTGTGCGTGTGTTTGTGCGCGCGCGCAAGAGGGAGAGAGAGTCACGATTATAAAGTACCATTGGTTTGTTGTCAGGGTTAAACTGGGCTTCCACTCCCTTCCCCAGACCCAAGTAATAATACTTGCGATTTATAGAAGTAGCACTGCATAACTCCATGCATGAGATCATGTGAAGATAATGACGAGAGAATATAGCAATAGCAGGGATAAGGATTCTTTCTTGTTTTGTTAAATAAGTAATTTCATATCATAATGGTAGCATATTCAAGAAATCCACGGCAGGAAATTGCCGCACCTGCCAATGGCTCCAATGGCACACATGACAAAGAGCGTAGCAAGAAGGGTGAGTATAAGTTTGTCCAGTTTTCTCTCCAATGTACTCCTCTTGGAAGGAATATTCATGGCATTCATCATAACCTGCAAGCGCCAACAAGAGATGGACCTAATAAAATCAGTGTTCTCAAGATAGATGGAGAATGCACGCCACAATTCAGAGCGTGTTTGTATTACAAAGATACCATTTTCACATCAGCAGAATTAAATCTGTTCCATCAAATCAGACATCTCCGCTACTAAGGGAAGTAACAAAGGACCAAAACACGGGTCTGAATATATTTCTGGAAGCATACCTTAGTCTCATGACCAGTAAAAATGACAGCACCGACAATATATTCAGTGTTCCTAAGACTGCATCCCTGAGAACATGTTATGCCACGGTGCCACAGTTCAGTGAATGAAGAGTCCACATCAACATAAATAACATTTAGAAGCAGATGAGTAGATTAAATCCACATTACTTGAATGATCTAATGTATTTCTAAAGCATATATTTACAAGAGATTCGGAGAACCTGAGTGAGAGGTTCGCGCGTCAGAAAAAACCCAATGAATGAAAAAATGAAGACCTACAAACTGAATAAAGGACAATAAACAAGCAGGAAAGAAACCATACCCGCAACAGAATTTGATTTGGGGTGAGAGCTAAAGTTTGCTCTTGATCTTGATGAATAAGAATAAGATTGCCTTCGAACGTGTACAACGAATTATTTGGTTGCTCACACTGCACTTTGCCTGCAATTAGCCATAATGTTTAATGAGTTTTTATTTTCCTGTTGGAAGATAAATCTGTGAGGTTTGTGAGGCAGAAACGGAGAACAAGATGATTGCTTAGTCTGTGCTTCGAAGCCATTGTTTATGTTTGTGGTACAAATGCATAAACAGAGCACATGTTACTTTTAGTTCACAGAAGCAGAGAAGACAACAGTTGCTTAGACCTCGCAAAGAGCCAACTGGAAGGTAGATGTTTGCGGTTTAATCTACTATGGAGCAAGCAAAAGAATTCTTTATGACAAATATTCCAAAACTAGTCATAAAATCCATAATTTGGATCCATCAGCATTCCAGCATTTGGGATACAAGCACATCTGCAGTTAAAAGTTCCATATCTCATACTTCATAAGTAACAAAAATACATATACTATTTGGAAGGAAATTCTAGGTATGTCAACCCATCAACTAGAGCACCAACATATTTGGTTCCTTGCATGGTTTTAAAAAGCAGAAGTCACTGGAAGCAGTATCAATGCTGTTTTGTTGGCTTCGGATTCTTGGAAGAATAAAGATCATATAAAATGGCTTTTCGTGTAAGATTTATTGGCATAAGAAAATCAATCAATCGTGCAAATAACAATGAATGAGAGATGTCCATGTACAGCACATCAAAGGATGGGTTAGAGAGGTCATTCACATCGTCATGTTTCACTCAGAAAAATACAACACCATCACGAAGTTCCTCAACAGCCATCAGTGATCCGAGAGCTCATCATATGGAGATATCAATCAGAACAACATGAAGTTGTAAAAAGCAAGCAAAGGAAAGGAAAGGAATATTTAAGATCCTTCTTGCTGCAAATTTCCAAAACAAGGACAAGGGCTAGAAGTCCAAACTGTCCAGCAAAAGGAATGAAGCAATCTCATCTTCCCACTACTATATTACAATGTTGAAGACAATGAACAAGCTATGTCCACTTAATCTTTGAGCACACGGTCTTGCACAGGAAAAGGATGAGCTTAACAATTCAGATGAATATATGGAACCTACACCAAGTGGCATGGTTTATCTTTCCAAAAAGAAACAAATTGGTGGGTATCAGGCTTATTTAAGAGCTCAACCTTTAGGCTCTTGGTTATTTAAACAGTGAATCTCTTGTAAAACAGCGACTAAGTTCCTTTCTATTTTCAGATTCTCTACTAGTTGCATTGATTTACGTCCAGGGTCTTTCTTTCATGCGTATTAAGGTCCTCACTTCTCCCCATGTGATGTTAGCATTCATCAGATAAGAGATAAAGTAACTTTTACCAACATAATAAAAGGTAAATAGAGTATAATACCCACCCCATTCTAATAAAGCAGGAGGCATAGAAAAACTTTGAGAGAAGGCACGTGAAATTTGCAATGTGTGAGAGAGAGGGAGAGCAGAGCCAACTGTCGAAAAGTTTCCACCCGTGAATATAGTAAAGCCTTTTTCAATACCCGAAGTTGTGCTAATAAGAGCTCCTAGAGTGTGGTATGCAAGGAGTTACACGGCAAAATGACATTTGCAACCAGTCCGCACTGGGCAATGTTCGGTGAACAATTGACTTAAGTTTTATGTTTGTCTAGTAATCTCAGACTCCCATTTTTAACAAAATAACATGCTATTATCCTTGAAAGATTAAAAGCGTAATAATAGCAAAACAATAAACGTTTTGCTTGAAAGTTAGTCACAGAAACATATAAATGACCGTAAAAATGATATCCAAGAGAGGGATTTTCTTATTGGAAGATTGGGGTTGGTCTCCCTAACCATTCATATTATTCAATATAGTAATTATAGATATCCCATGGTACACCATAGACCGAGTATAAACCTATACTAATAATCATGAGTATCTTTCAGCCCTTCCCCTCCTAGTGCATATAAATCAAAGACGTCCATTTTGTCACAAATAAATTTAATGAAATCATACGGAAAAATTAATAGTAAAGAAAAAAGAATGGGCATGGAATCCGTAGAAAGACAGAGAAGACAACAGAGGAAATCAAAAGAAAACTTCACCTTTGAATTCCGACGCTTTCTCTGGGGTATTATAATCCCATGTCCTCTTTGGAGCCTTCATCTTTATATTTGTTTCGCCATCCAAATTTGCAGTCTGAAAATTTGAAAAAGAAAAGACAAACATGACAAAGATAAATAACAGCAACGGAATGCAACCAGCATGATTGATCTAAAACCTCAGTGTAGCAGAAACCATCAGCATTTGTGCTGGCAAGAAAAAGCAAATCTGCGGGAAAGGAGTCATCCTGTTTAACCTGCAACGGGTGCAAGAAACAATTTCACCACAGTAAAAGGAAAATCAGAATATGAATCAGCCATTACCAATTTAATGACATTCATTGATACACGGGGAAACATCCAAATGCAACATTATAATGAGTACAGCCAACAGAATGCAGCATTATTGCACGTCTGGGAGAAAATACACTCCTACAATAGAGGTTCTCATAGCAGGTTCCTCTCGGTTTCAAAGCTACACTGCCACAATACAGGGATGTCTACAATGACAACAAGAAAAGCCTTGTCCCTCTAAGTGAAGCCAGCTACTTGCACCATGTCTTCTTTCTTATGTAACCTTTATGTGGTCCACATCTTTCTTTGTCAGCTCTTTCCACGCCTTTTGGGTCTTCCCTTCCCCCTTCTAACCTGAGTCTTCATGCCCAGATTGCCTCTCCTTATTGAAGCATTTAAAACCTTTGTTCAAAGTGACCAAACCATCTCGGACAAACTTCTCTCACCTTATCCATAATTGGAGCCCCAAGATGCTCGGTCACCGTTCCCCAGAATTAGCAGAGCCAATGGATTCTTCCAAGCACCAAAATCTCTCAAAGGCAGAAGACAAGCATAGTAAAGTCTTAAACGCAGAAGACAAGCTTGGATGTCGGAGAGAGATATATTTAGAATTTGTGGAATAAACAGTGAAGGCGGTATGGTTATAGAAGCTCGATTAGCAATAATCACCCCATATAAAATCAGAGAATTAACGCAAAATGATAAAAACTGTGTTGCATGATATTACCAATTCCAACATAAAGATAGCACTCTGAAGATGACACCCTTCCACAAACAAATGATTTACTTTAATAAAACAAGGTCTTTCACTGGAAGAAACACAATCACATGACAAATCACTAAAAAAAAAAATTCAGTCCGAAAGCATAAACACTGCTCACTTTCACAATATCTCCAACTTGTAGCTTTCCCCAGGGGAGGGGCTCCCACCGTTGATCTCGTAACACGTCCACAAGAGTGATATTTATTGCCTTGTCAGCTTGAAAACGTTTCTGTTATGCATAAATAGAATGAAAAAAAAAAAAAAAAAAAAAAAAAAGGAGATTAAGGCTCCATTCGTTTCGCGGAAAATAATTTCTGGGAAAATATTTTCCGAATTTTCTGGCGTTCATTTCATGGAAAATGAATTACTTAGGGAAAATGTTTTTCATGAAAGGAAAAAAGTCTTCTAAATTAAGGGAAAATGTTTTCCACTTTTAAAAAGTGGAAAACATTTTCCTCACTTGATCTCTCTTACCTCTCACATCTACAAATTCTCACTTCCTCCTCCCTTTTTTTTTTTCTACTTTTCTTTTTTGTTCGAATTATTTTTAATTTTATTTTTCTTTATTAATTCGAATTATTTTTAATTTCTTTTTTCTTTTCTATTTCTTTTCTTTTTTTTTTTTTTTTCTTTTCTTTGTTTCCTATTTTTTTCTTTCTTGGCTAGGCGTCGGCCATTACTAGGCAAACCTCGAGCTCCTCGATCTCAAGCTCGCTCTCTGCACTCTTGCTTATCCTTTTCTTTATTTATTCTAACCTACAGTTGTACATTGCTCAAGCAAAAGGCTCTATATGCTTTACTTTATTTTTCTTTAGTTTATTAGAATACAAAAGACGCGGGAGGAGAACAGGCCACTCAACTGGAAGATTCTCATGAGGGCTGTACATGCTTTGCTTCTTTTCTCTTTTACTTCTTTTTAAAGTCCATACGAACATTTTGCGTTTGGCGACAATGAGGGAACAAAGATATGACGTAAGTTTGCCTGAATTTAAAGGCAAGTTCATATTTGATGGATTTATAGGTCGGTAAGTGATGCATGCCTAAGTGGTGAAGTCTGAAAAAATATTTTCCTTACCGAACACCGGAAAATATTTTCCGAAATATTTTCAGGTTTTAGCCGAACACCAAAAAATATTGTCATTTTCCTGGAAAATGACTTCTGAGAAAATATTTTCCGGAAATGGCCTATTTTCCGCGAAACGAACGGACCCTAAGCATATTCTAGTATCTCCTCTAATGCTACTATATGACTTGGTATATAGGAAACAAAACCAACCCTTTAGAAACACCAAACAGCATCACAAGAACTAAAATTGCCGAATAAAAAAGAAGAGAGGAAGAAGAAGAAATCTCGACAGCATGCAAATTAAGACGAGTTATGCATGAGATATTATACTTACCCAGTCCTCATATGCCTCTTTACAAAGAGATGCGAGAAGAACCAAACAGAGGGGGACCATACTTGTTACAAGGCTCAAAGGACTGACACATCAAAAGCAGTTCGTTACAGCATGATATCATCTTTGAGGCACAATAAAAAAGCAAAGGTACTTCATAAATCTATATATATGGTAAAGCCACGATTGAAAAGCCCAAGAAGACATCAGAACTACACGTGTCTATGAAGGGTCCGACATGAAAACAAGTAATAAGGTGATCATTACAGAGCAGGCACTCTTTCCAGAACTTTCCGCAATTCACAAGTACATAAAATCATGAAAACATACAGGAACATTTGGATCACATACTGAGCAATTAGAAACCTGTATACTAAAGTATGATGGGATATTTTAAGTTACAACATCGATTCTAGCGGAGAGTTTCTAACAAAAGAATGAAACCAGAAGTGAAAGAGAATCCAAAAGAGATTGAACTTCCCAGATTTTTTTTTTAATGATATAATATGAATTCCAAATTGAAGTTCAATCTTTCAAATGGGTTGCTCGGAAGGCGGGAAGGCACATCCACTACATTCCATCCATCACCAACCAGGTTCTTTTATTTTCTGCTCCTGAATATTCACTTTTTGCATGAATTGGCATAGACCATCGTATCATAAGAAAATAACTACCGGCTTTCACAATGTACAGAATCTTAGAAACGGGCTATTAATGTGTAATATATGGAGTACATATATTGCAAATAAGAGCAATTGATAGTAGATGAACACCGCAAAACCATCATAGTTATGACCAAGAAAATGCCAAATGACAACTTTAGCATGATTGAAAATCAGATGAAAAGCTGTAAAATGATGTTACCCAAGAGTGCACTAGTCTCAACGCTCACTCATACAAACAGTCTGGCTAGTACGGTCCACGAATATATTAACATACCTGAAAGGTATCGCCGACAAAATTGATATCATGAGAAAGTACAGGTTAGCAATCCTCCTGAACTGTCAATTTGATGACATATATGATGTCAAGCATCTAGTCAATTGGAATACCACATGACCAGTAATGCACCAACACAAAACAACGTTTACAAAATGTGCATGGTATAAGAAACCATAAACTCTATGGCATGAAAGATTTCACACTGATTTACCTGTTCAAACAACCCTTTTGGTAGAAATGTGAAGAATTTGTACTTGGTTGTCGATATTGAGTTTCCCTTGACAATTAAAAACATGGCGGTTAAAGACGAAATGAGAGAGCAAGAAACCTTGGAAGCTCCATTAATATTATAAAATGACAATGGCAAATAATCTCATTCAAGTATCAAAACTTTCTGAAATTCCATCTATCATAGATTGGATATAACATAAAGCTTCTGGTCAAGTTGGACAGTCCAAGCTCAAATGTTAGGGTCGCCAGTCAAATCTAAGATTATAATAAATGCAGCGAGACAGAAAGATATGACCATAGCCTCTTGATGAATTCTCCTCGTAGAACCCTTCTAATGAATCGATTAGCAGAACAAATATCTTGAAAAGGGCTCTTATCCATCTCAAACTTAAAAAGGTCCAGAAACTTTGATAGTCATAAAAAACGAAAAAGCTAGAGCAGGTTTCTGTTCTTCTATACGGTGAACATAAAGTAGCAACTTGTTCATCAAAGTCTTCTTTATATTTTTTATTTTTTTAAGTCTTCGTTATTTCGGTCCACTGTTTTTTTTTTTTTTTGGGTCGAATATTTTGGTCCACTGTGAAATCACCAAGAAAATTAAACTTCCATGGGGAGACAAACGATTGAGCTAATCTATGTAAAAGAGGCATTATCAGTTTTAAAAAAATTCAAAATAAGAGTTTAGTCAAGGAACTAGAGGAAATTATTGGTACATATGATTTTGTAAGATTTCGGAGCTTTCAATTTTTTTTTTCTTTTTGAAAACGTGAAAAAGGATGGAAAAAAAAAATGAAGGAAGACGAATTGGATTTAAAAGCAATAAATTAGAAGTGGGGTCACCAAACTGCGCGGCGTTTCTCAGTTTATAAGCGGCCAACAAAAATGCAGTTAAGGTGATGCAATCATTTGGGTATAAAAAGCCAATAACAATGCAGTTTAGGATAGTGATGAGAATTCCAATAGCTTCAACAAGGATGGGAACCATCAAGACCATCTTAATAGTTTATAATTTCCTAACATTACATGTTTCTGCAGGCGGGCATGAAATATAGAGCGTTCCTTACGCTGCCAACTGACCAAACATGCACATAATTTGTAGTCAGGCAACAAGGCGGATGAACTATTAAACATTATGCATATTACTTGTCTACACGACTCTGAAAAAAAAAAAAAATCACTGATTTTCCATCTTCTCAAACAACAGAAAGCTACCGAAAAAAAGATAAAATATTAAAACCGACAGAAGGCTTGCTAACAATCATGGATAACAGAAACAAAGTTCAAGGAACGACAAGTACATTAAAGCAAACTAGTGATCATCTCTTCATATTTGTTAAATGACTGTCTTAGATGATACTCATCACAAATCGAAATATTGAAGATTTAATATTTTTCCCCAGCAAAAAGATCAAAATTCACATGGCTCAAATTGCGAAGGGAAATTATCAAATAAGTATCAAATCTATTGTACTTATATCAATTCAATCATAAACCTTTCAATTTGGCCAATTTAGTCATGAACTTTTTGAAAATTTGCCAATTGAGTTTTCACAACCAATTTGGGTCAAAAATTGATGACATGGACAGCGGTCTTCTTATATGGTACGACATGGATAATATGTTGTCACTTTTTAAAAACTCTTGAAATTCTTATTTTTATTTTTATTTTCTTTGCCTTTTCTTCTTTGTGGCTGGCCTTGCCCGCTGCGAAGGGCTCACCTAGACTAGGCGACGACCACTTGGCCCGTAGCCAATGAGGCCGCAAAAGCCCTTGTTGACCATGAAGGCGTTGCCCACATCTGGCAAGGGCTTTCACGCCCTCACTCGCAATCGACGTGGCTACAAAGGACTTGCGTAGGTCATCACAACCTCGTCGGTTGCAGGCAAGGCGACCCTCGCTCAGGTTAGGTGAGGGTCGCTAGAGACGCTTGCTAGCACAATGAAAATAAAAAGCAAAGAGAAAAATAAAAAATTCAAAAAATTCAAAAGTTCTTTTACAAAATTGCAAAATTTGTCAACGTCAACACTAACTATACTTGTAGAACAACCAGCATCCAAGTTACCAATTTTCAACCAAAATTTACTGCAATAACTTAATTGATAAATTATCAAAAGGTTTATAACTAAATTTATTAAATTAAAAGGTTTAAGATGGCACAAGTACAATGTGTGTAGGATTTTTTGATAATATTTCCAATTGCGGAGGCATATCAACAGATTAGTCACAATAATTTCCTTAACGTGAGTCCAGCAATATCAGTTTTCAGTTCAACAGCTCCACCAATGGCTTTATCTGCATTATTCACCGGTACACCATACAATAGCAGATCATGCTCTACGGTATTAAGGGCAGCAAAGACTCATCACCACTTTGAGAGAAACCAAATTACTAATCACTAAAAACTTAGAAAAAGCGTATTTTCACATCAGAACTGGAAGAAACCAAATTCATCCACTCTCGGCGATATTTGGAAAAGAGAAAAGGAAACAAAAAGGAAACTAAGAGTAGTTTATTTCGCGAAAAAATAGATGATTTGAAATTTTTTTCTTAAAAAAAAAAACGCTTATATTAATGAAAATAATTAATTAATGAAAAATATTTTCATTACCAACAATAATTTATATTTGAATATTTTCGTTAACAATGAAAATATTTTTGATTTATTCATTTTTATAAACGATATAAATAACCATCTTTTAAAAAATATTTACTAAATCATTCATTTTCCCGTGAAATAGATAAAGCTTAAATTAAATCAAACGTGTCAAACTCAGTACGCTCGAGCTCCATTTCCAAGCCTCTCCTGCGACCTCTCGACCAAAAGAATTTCCTCTTGCACCGCTTTCACCTCGCACATCTCGCGACCAAACATGGACGGATTTGAATGGAGGCAAACGAAACGAAACAAACGCGACTGACCTTGAATTTCATTGGTCGATTGGCCTTGCGATCGTTGCAGTAGATGGTGCGGAGGGTCGGTGCCTGAGGCTGGACGTGGCTCCGTGAATCAGACTGTTCCCCGCTGTTGTTCATGGCCGCGGGTGGATCCAGCGTGCCACGGAAGGAGCTCCCTGGTTTAAAGTTCAAGCCTGAGGGAGCTCAACCACCATGAATGAATCTGCAATCGATCTTTTCCCTTCTCGCGGTAAAGAGTACCGCAACGACACTCGCCTCAGATATGCTCGCAGCACTGAATGACACCCAATGACACCCAATGCGCATTGGGTATTTTGCTTCTCTCGCTTTGGTTGGCGCGAGATCCTGTGTGTGTGTGTGTGTGGGTGCTTTTGGCTGGCCACCCTAGGATAATATATGTACTCAATGGGATTAGCCAACAAGAAATTGCTTTAAGTGAGATTCTCAATTTTCTAAGGAAACCAAGGCCCTGTTTGTTTAAAATTGTTTATGTTCCTCAAAACAAAAATTTCTTTTTTTTTTGTTCCAAGGAACAAAAAAAGAACTATTTGTTAAAGCTTTTGTTCTCGAGAACAGATTTGGAACAGAAACAAAAAGTGGAAAGTTGCTTCTTGTTTCCGGGAACAATTCCGAGAAATAATTTTTTTTTTCTTATTCTCTTTTCTTTCCTTCTTCCTTTAGGCTGATCACCAGCCTTGGCCATGGCCGATAACCAATCGACGAGGGCCGGCAACCCTGAGCCTTGCTGGTGGCTAGGCGAGCTCGGCCTCGCCAGATCTAGGTGAGTTCGAGCTCGCCCAGCCAAGGGGAGGCCGACCTCGCGCTGCCTAGGCAAGGTTGAGCCTTGCCGGCTGGCATGAGGCTCGGCCTTGCCCAAATCTAGCGAGGCCGAGCCTCACAGTGGCCTGGCGAGGCTTTGGAGAGCTCACTGGCCCTCGCCCAGCCAGTCGCTGGCTGCCGCCGTGGCCAGCGACCGGCCACAAAGGAGAAAGAAGGAAAAAAAAAAGTGAAAAATATAATTAAAATAGTGAAAAATTAAAAGAAACAACAAAAATATACAAGCTTACCAAATGCATTTCTATTTCTAGAATAGAAATTTTTTGCAGTTACCAAGCACATTTTTATATTCAGAAATTGTTCTCGGGAACAGAAAAAAAAATTATGTTCAAAAATTGTTCCCCATACCAAAATCGTTACCAAACGTACCCCAAGCAAACCGAGCAACCATCTAATTTTCGAGTATTGAGATTTCAAGCCTAGCACTATGGTTACTAGTCAACCTTTGCCTAGCTCGTTTGAGGGCGTCGTGGCCCCCATTAGATTGCAAGCATGGCACAAAGGTCCGAAGGTCCGAAATCTAGAGGTGCCGATGAAGGTTGAGCATGCCAGAAAATTTAAATCATCCCTCTTAAAAATAAATTCTTTAAAAAATTACTTTCTAGCAACGTTCAATATTTAATGAAACAAAGTCAGTTGAAGTGAGAGAATAAGAACTGTAGAATAATTTATTGTGTTTAAGCCGGATGATATGTATTTCTTTTTCTCCTATCTCCTGCCTTCTTCTTTTACTCCTAAAATCAAAATGCTTGGGAACCAAGTAAACTTGTTAACCAGTTGCCTCAGGAGAAATTATTAGTGGTGCAGAAGGGACCGTCATTCTTTAAAAAAAGTAGCAGACGATCACATAAAAGTTAGTCTTAATTAAATTGAATAGTTGATATGTAAATATCGTTCTTCCTTTTACTTAGACGCTCTATACAATAATCACATATATGAAAGTATTCAGCCCCTACATCAATTGTACAGAATATAGACAAATCTCAAAATCGGACAAGAAGAGTAAAGAATATCTTTTATTAAGTACATGTATTTACCTATACACCTAGTAATACAGAAATAAAAAAGGACTTACTGAAAAAGCTTGAAGACATTACATTAATATGTGCACAACCTAGGAAACACTAACACTCTCAGGGAGCCTTCGTGTCGTATCGGACATTTCGACACGTGTTCGACACTTTTTGATACTCTCAAACACTCACGTGTTGGAAAATTTGACACCCGGTTAATTTTTTCGACACTCTTTAACACTCAAGTCCGAATTCCGACATGCGAGTTTCCGACACCCGATTCTGTCAAACAAGGTAAATTTTAAAAATATTCAATAAATGAATGATCAAAATATATATGTGAAAAAAAATCAATAATAAAAAAACAAATTATGAAATAAGAACAACCTAATATTTTATTATCTTATCTTTTAACTCTCATTTTTCGTGATACACAATTTATCCTCAAGTATTTTTTTTCTTTCGACGTGTCTGACATACAAGTCTAGGATGTGAATTACTTTTTTTTTTTCTTCTTTCCAAGTTTTATGGATTTATTGAAATAAAGTTGAATTTGTCAAATTGAAACAATGAAGGATATTAATAAATTGTGGATTAATTTTTTTATCATAAATTTATTATAATTTTTTTTTTTATTTATTTATTTGTGAAGTTGAATTAGATTAATTTGATTGAAATAATCATAAAAATAATAATTTATTATTTATCTATCAAATATACATATGATATATATATCGTGTTATAATATATCAGAATTCTCTATTTTTTTAGAAACAACTCGTCACGATGTCGTGTCGTGTGTCGCATATCGGTGTCGGTACTACTTAATGCACAACCACATATAATTATGTATTTTGCCCCAAATTTGTACAAATTGTTTTACATATAACAGCAGCAAATATCCCAAAAAAAAAAAAAAAGGAACTCCCTTAATTCAATTAATCACTCAAAAGGAAAATAGTTTTAATCGATGGTAAGATATTCTTACCCATATAATCCAAAAATTTACATGACCTGTACATAATCAAATAGTCATCATACATGTATAATTGTTGTAGTTCTGCATTAGAAGCTGTTTTTATATCAACCATGGACCTAATAAAAAAAATTAGTTGAAAAGGTATACATCTTATGTGTAGTCATGATATTCAATTTATATTTTGAAAAACAGATAGTATTAAATAAACAATTACAAGATATTGATGGACGAAAGAAATTAAAAGAACCTTTCGCTCCTATATAAAACATCTCCATGCACCATTGCAAATGATGAAGATGCCGTCTCGTTCATCCACTTTTTTTCTTTTTGCATACCATTTACAGCTCATCTCTATTTCTTCCTTCTTTAGGAATTGGGTGAAAAGGAGAGGAAATAAAGATCGAAGGAATTACTTGCCTTGTCGGGCTAAGAAAGTGTTCCTGTGGGGCCCACAAAATATATTCCTCCTTAAAGAGGGAAGAAAGAATGAGAGGAAAATGCAAAATGAGTTCCGTCTTCCCTTACACGACGAGTTCTGTGGGCCCACAACATATTTGCTTTTTCCTGGAGTCTTTGTCATGTCTTAATCCTATATTTCGTTCTGTGGGCCCACAACATATTTGCTTTTTCCTGGAGTCTTTGTCATGTCTTAATCCTATATTCTTTATATCATCTTTATTTGTTCCTTTCTTTTTTAATCTCATCTTGTTAGTTTATTGATTACCAACTTGAATAAACATGATAATTTACTGATTTATTGGGAGGTTTGTAGGTTCCTTATTGAATTGGCATTCTACTAAAAACAGTTGAACAATTCCAAAAAAGGTAATCGGTCACTATATTAATGGAATATAAGTAACTTATAGATTATTGATATATCATTAAAGATGCTCGTAAAATTTCAGTAGAGTTGATATTTAGTATTATTAAAACCTTAGTAAAATCTTGATAATGATGATAACTTACTTAATTAAGGTTATTTAACAAGCAAGTTACCAGTCATATCTTTATACAAACAAGTTTGGAATCCTCAGCCAATTTCATCATTTCTTCACTTTGGAAACTTTGAATAAAGTGAAAAAGAATCCCCAAACAGGAAAAGAAAGATACGAAAATATCATATTTTGCTAAAGAAGGCTCTGCCATCTCTCTCTCAAAAAGAATCCCCAAACAGGAAAAGAAAGATACGAAAATATCATATCTCTCTCTCTCTCTCTCTCTCTCTCTCTCTGCTCTTTGTTTAATTGTCCATCATGATTTCTGAGACTTCAATTTAACAGATGGGCTAGATCGGATCTTGGGTCAATATAAATTCGAGTTATAATCAAGTCATTTTAAATGGGTTGATATTTCATCAGCAACTACCTGATTATATTCAACTCGATTGTCCTATTATTTTGGTCCATTTTCTCCCATTGATTTGAAATAACTCTGGCCTTTGGTAAGTAAAAATTTGACATAACAAATTATACGTCCTATACTTTGTTCTCAATGGCAAGAAATTCTTCTTCAAACGTTAGGGTAAATAATTCGAAACTATTGACACCTAAATTACATTTTTGTAAAATAAAAAATAAAAACAATGAATGGTAGAAAAAAGAACAAAAAAATGAATAATAAAAAAATAAAAAATAACAAATAAAAAAAGGCCGAAGTTGTTCCAACTGGAGCGGCCCACAAGAGCAACCCATTGATTTGATCTGCCGCCCAAACCCATCAGCCCATTTACCACAACATTTCTGCTGTCTCTCATCTCAGCCCAGCCTGGCCTTCTCTCTCCTCTCTTCCTCCACCGCCCCGCGAGGACGTCGTTGTTGATCTGACCAAAGAAAGGAGCCGCTTGCTCTGCCTCGACGCTGAGCTCGGAGTAGACAGAGATTCCAAGTCATGTTCGCTGTCTACGGCTAGCGATGTCTCTGCCATAAGACCCTCAGGGGCGTCAGGTGCATATCATCGCCACCGCTGCTCGTTTCCACGAATTGAAGCTCCAGGTGATGATGTCCTGTCGTTGCTTCGTCTTATTCGGTCGTTTTGCCATCTAGGCAAAACTACTTCTAGATGATCTTGTTATATCAGAATGGTGCGTCGATAATTATCGTTATGTGTGATGCATTGATGACTATTGTTCTTATAGCAGTGATTTGGAGAATAAACTGAATGCCAGCACTTATCCAAGATAGCCTGTGGCCTGACAAAACTCCACACAAAGTTTGAATAGTTTCATCACCATTTTGGTAAGATATAGAATTCAAGTAGTAATATATTACTAAAACATGGCTCACTACTTTAAATACATCAAAAGAAACTGGATGGTGATGCAACGATCACAAATCAACATGTGTTTCACTGAAAAATGCCTTCAAAGTACATTAAAGAAAAGCTCGAGTGGTTGAAAAACTAATCACCCCAACAAAATGCAAGCCAATGGCCAATGCAGCACATGTCCTTGCAATGCAACTAGTATTTCTAGGAATCTGCCAAGGACAACATAAGGCAAAGTGAGAAACCGAGGAGCTCAGTTATGCAGAAAGTAGGGCTTCAATGTGTTAACTCACAATATAATACAACCCTCCGCATTCTGCGCTATTGACCAGATTTCACGAATCCACGAAATATAGTAGATAAAATGTAAACTAGCTACTGTCTAAATTATTAATCGATAATGCCATCTGTCTGTCCATACCCCAAAACCGATCCTCCTTAATTGAACTTGCTCAAGCAATGTAGGTAAAAAATCGAACAGACAAATAAGAATTGCAACCTCCATCGTTTAAAGAGACTTATCATTAGAAAACTGAAATCGCAAGCAAATCGAAAGTATAGGTGAAAAATTGAATATGGAATCTAGTCTTGTCATGAAATCCAAAACTTATTTAGAGAAAACTTAAAGCAAATAATGAAGCTTACAGATGCCGAATAAAAGTTACTTTTATTTAAGATTTTACTGAGTACATGCAAAAAATTACCAATGGAGACAGACTTTTCTAAGAAACTCATTGAGGTCTGACAAATCAAACGCCCTTGATAGTCAAAGCTTTAAAATATCGTCTCGTAGGTGGTGAACTAAATAACTATCTCTAAAAGAAACGGGTTATTATTTTAATATGGTCAATTAAAAATCCCTAAGTACATCATGAGGATTAAAACCATCTTTTAAGTCCTTATATATTGATATATAGCCGAGAATTCTCATAGTAGACGTTTTGGCATTCACTCTGCGATTCGAGTGCCTGGATGGCGTGGACTGTCCTCCTCGCCTACCTGCCAAGACAATAACGTGCCTTGAGGTTGGGAAGCCACCCGCGGAAGCAAGTTTCCTTGTCGTTTTCCAGCACGCCGCGCGCCTCATCAGCGAGGATTTCTGTGTCTGCCTCCCATTTCTAGACGTCGGCTTCAATTGGCTTCATGTCGTATTGAGCTTCATCGACAGAACGCTGCATCCTTTGTCTCGCGTTAGTTAACTGCACAGCTTCCCCCTGAAGGTTTGCGAACATAGCCGTCGGAGAGTATCATGTCGGTGCATACAATCAAAGGTCTTTCGTAGAATTTTATAATCCAACTTGAATGCATGAAGTGGGTGAACAAAATAGCAATATCCCGAGGAAATGAGAGGGCACCTGATGCAATATCCGATCGATGTGAACAGGGACGGAAAAGTCGGTCCTTTGGCCGGTTTCCAAACATTTCCTCAAGTGGGCAGCAAAATTCTTGGATCGCCCACCACTTTTCCCAATACGATTAGGACATGATCAGATATGTAAATTAGTTGCAGTCAATTCTAAAGCAATATGGCTCAGGGTATCGAGGTTATTTCAGCTACTTAAAATTGAGAAATATGAGGAGTAAAAAACAATGCATGAGCATTACCAAGTAAGTGGTGTGATTTGGATGGATAGAGACTCTAGTAACTAAAAAATGACGAGAAATCATCTGCATGTCGATGTACCATCATGTGCTACCAAATTGACCCTCATATGAAACCAAGATCTATCAAATCCACTCCTAGCCCACATATGATGCAAAAAACACATTGAACTCTATAAGAAATCAACATGGAGATGACATGAATCCAACATATATTGCTAATGTGACCTGAATAACTTGGAAACAACTTTGATTTTACACAACGGGAACTCTAGGGACCAAATACTAAAGATCCCATTCTAATTGCCCACAGGTGGCTCCAGCTGAGACATTTTCAAAGAACATCATGCTGCAAAAACCGAAATGCATAGCAACATAAACACAGGAAAACAGCATTGAGCCACATTCTACAATCAATTCCCACGGAGGAGACTCATTCAGCAACAACTGAACATGCATCCAAATCAGCAATGTGGACAATGAATTGAGCAAAGCATTCAGCCATGGCATAAAAAGCTCATTATGCACTCAGCCATCTAATGTCAATTTTGTCGGGGACTCGCATGCCATTTACAGAAAAGATACAAGCAAATGACATCAAGGAATGAACTTCAGAATCTTCAGTAAACGAAGAAAATCAAACAGTTAAAGGCCTATGCATTCGCCAAAAAAAAAAGAAAAAAAAAGAACCAAATACCATTGACAGTGAGAAGGTATTGAGGTATCAATGAACGGATTGAGAAATGCAATCATCCAAGCGATGAAACCAATTGCTCATGAGATCAAGCAAAGGATGAAGTCTGGACAGGAATTCACTAAAGTACACAGTACATGATGCACATTTCGAAGAAGGATCTCACTATTTCCAATTCAAAGACAGTAATTGTCTCAAATGTTAGAATAGCCATATGCAAACACCGTCGATTGACATAAATAACATAAATCTGAGTAAATGAAGCCAACACAGCATGTTTAAATTCTCAGACGTGGGAGCATTGAGCACAACCTTAGAAGTTCAACCAACATTAACGAAGATAATTTGTCATATACCCTGGAGAACTCTCAGTTTAAGCAGGCCATTACCAGATAATCATCACGATGCAAGAATACTTGTAAAATACCCATGCTAGTGCCGTTCAGGAATTCAATCAAACAAGTGGTAGGCCTTTCAGTAAAGGGCAGCTAAATGCAATGATAAGGAAAAGGTTCGTATCCACAATCACCGAATCATCGAAACGTGTTTGAGTTCATCAGGAGAGTCTCGGCCTCAATTGGATTTCACGCCAGCAGAAACAGAGCATGCGAAGTTACCTTGATGAGAATCATGATTATTCAAATACTCAACCCACTCAGAGAAATCCTCGTTATCAACGATTCCAACTGACATTCAACCGACCTCAAACTCAAAATCATGATACTATCCCTCAAACTCAAACGGTTTCAGCCTCAACCAATTGTCAGAGAGAGAGAGATGGGAGGAGGAACCCAGATTGCAATCTCCTTGATCTCCTTCTTCCACCTGCGACGGTTGTCGTGAGGTGATTCATCATGACATCGATTGCTTACGTCAGATCATGAAGCAATCGAGTTTGTGATTTTGGTGGCCAATTCCTTATAAATTTATACGGAAAGAAAGATTTCTTCAATACTTTTTCGATCCTGAATCACACATCTTTACATGCAAACAAACAAATCATGTGCAGTTTTTTTTTTTTGTGTCTCGGGCGGAGATCCAGATGTCCCACGAGTTTCCGAATTCGGACCGCCTGAACCAGCGGCTCGTTACTTGCGAAGCCTGCTCGACTGCGATCGAGACCGCTAGGGAAGAGACGATCTTGCAGAGGCAAGAGAGGGAGAAGAAGACGTTGGCGTGCCCCAATCGTCGGTGCAGAGAGCTGCCGAGTTCTCCCACACCAGCACGTGCAAGGCGTGCAGCCTCAAGGTGTGCCCTGAGCACCGTTTCCAGGGCCAACAGTGGCTGCGCGGTGGTGCCGCTGGTGGTGGCGGTGTTGGAGGGGCAAATTAAGGACTCTCAAGAAGTTCTAAAACAGAAGTTTCTTTCCCTCTAAAATGCAAATTCACAATGGAGAACTCGACGGTTGGGGGATGGGCATGCATGAGTGGCCAATGAGCGTTATGAAAATTTGATTCTTCACGAAAATTAAGCAGATATTAAGCTCTGTCAAATATTAAGAATTTTCGTGGTTTTCTTGAACATGCTTAATATAATAGCACATACATTTTCTGATATCATGGAAAAGTTTATGAACGCGGTAATGCACTTGATTAGACTTTATACAACACCCTACAATTTATGGTCTAATGACTGGTCCCTTGTCATTATAGACCAGGAGACAAACCAAAGAAATGAATAGTCAAGAAAATCACAGTCACAAACTCCACGGGAAGCGTAGAAGAGAATCCAAGGAAAAAAAAGTTCTCATATTACTAGGCACATACAGGCTTATCGGCCTTGTACTCCTTGTTGAGAGACATTGTGCATTTTGTATAGCCAAACGCCATTCATTGCAACATTCGCAAATTTTGTGGTCACCCTTCATAAAACTCAATATTCCCCTCACTTTCCCCCTCACTCATGATTTCTTCCGACTCAACGGAGTCGTCTAACTCAACTCCCTTTCCTCAATCACTTTCGTCCTCAATTTCCCCATCACTTCTTCATCCTCGCTTTCCTCCTCACTAACAGATTCTGACGACTCAAGGTAGATTTCTACCTCGTTTAACTCAATTTCCGAATCACTTTCATCCTCGCTTTCCCCATCACTTTCGTCCTGGCTTTCCCCATCACTTTCGTCCTCGCTTTCGGAGCTTTGGTCCAACTTATCCAAGGATGGGAATTTCATAGAGTAGTTCTCGGGTAAGAAGCTCTTGAATTTCGGCAAATTCCGAAGTCTAAGAGTATTTAACTTGGAGAAGGTGATTGTCGTTCCGGCCGCTTCTTCACATTCTTCATGGCCAGCAATTAGTTCCATATCTTCACATGACCCTACCACTAGCTCTTTAATTTGCTCGAGAAATTTCACTGTGGAGGTTGCGAAAAGCATTTCCAAATGGGAGCACCTTATAGCCTTTACATATCTCAAGCTTGGGAACGGGATATTTGGGAGGCTATCATACCGCCAAATGTGCCTCAAGTTGTCTAGATCACACAAAATCAGCCTCATCAAATTACCACTCTTTGCCACCGTCCCATCACTTTCGTATATGATCTTGATCAAACGGCATGATTTCACTTCTAGGGTTTTGAGACAGCGCTGTAGCCTCTTCCACATATGGGATGGGGCAATACATTGGAGATTGTCACAGCCCTTCAATTTAAGAGATTTCAAATTGCAAAAGGAATCATCAGGAATTTGATCGTTCCATAGCTCTTTGCACTGGATGCCTTTGATTCCAAGCCCTCTCATATTGGGAAATGTAACCTACATGAGGATAATGTGAGAAAAGAGGATAAGTAGGACAAATTATTACATCGTTCATTCTAAAACATGATAATGCGAGATTATAAATGTTCACAATAAGGTATAGAGCAAACCATATCATTGAACAATGGTTGGACCGATACATCATTTTCTTCGATCATCTCGCCTAACTGCCTCTCGACACTTGTAGGACTCCGGATAAATGCTCCAAGGTTAGGACAACACCAAATAATTAAAGTAATTAAGGAAGGGAAACTCATCACTTTTGCCTTTGATCGACCACCTTCTTCCTTGGGAACCACTTCCTTCATTTGTTTGCAATTGATAATTGCCAAGAACTTGAGTTTATCTAGAGTTGTGGTCGTGTAATAGGGGAAGAGATATCTTAACTCGGAGCAATTGTTAACGCCGACATTTTTTAGACTAGGGAAACCGAAAACCATGTGCGAGTCACTCAACACTATGTGTCTCAGCCTTCCTGCTTCACTCACAGCAACTCTTTTCAATTTGGGGAGCAATACAATTTTGTGTTCCATATTTGAATCAAGGGACCCGCAACTGAACAAAGATTCCAGGGAGGGACAACTTGCAATCGTGACTTCTTTCAATTTGGGGAGCAATTCAATTGTTTGTTCCGTATATGAATCAAGGGACCCAAAATCAAACAATGATTCTAAGGAGGGACACTCTAAAACTTCGACGCTTTTGAGGTTGTGCAATCTTCCAATGTTTGTTGAAGAGAAGACATCAAGTTGGTCGGAGCACCTAGAAAATGTGAGGTTGGCTAATTTGTCGAATGAACTTTTGGGAAGTACACCGCACCATATCCTTTTGAAGGATCCTATTGACTTGAGTAACAACTCCTGCAAACTTGGTAAACTCACCTGCTCATAAGAGTCATGCATCAAATCATAGCTATGAAAAATTTGACAATTTGGCCTAATCTTATACCTATATATCTAATGCGATGGAGGAAGGAATTTTCACTAACGTCCTTACTCTAACAAGTGTAGTTATAAATTATAAAGACATTTTAACTAATAAAACCAAATAAAAAATCTTCAAAGAAATATTATTACTTGCCCCACAAATCGCGTGCCTATGACTATTATGGGCGTAATCTCAAAAGAAAGGATTCGTACCTTTTGATTAAAGAAGGAATCGGAATAAGTATCTTTTGAATCTGAAGTAGTGGTTATTGACTCTTTTTTTCCTTGATGATATGAGAAGAATTTCTCCGTGGGACAGTGGCTTATAGATAGTCGCTCCAACAATGGGAACTCTATAATATCATCTGTCCCATCATGTCTTCCTTCTTCATCAACAATCACCGCCTTCATATTCTGACAATCCTCAACTTTAATCTCTCTAATTTCTCTAAGACATTTAGCCATAGAAAACAGAAAGAGAAATGACAGCCTCGTATTGTTGATAGAGAGCTTCTTCAAATTCTGAAGTATCGATATTCCTTGTAGTTGTACATCTTGTTTCCACATGCGCCATAGGTTCGGCAACTTAGATAATGCCAATGTACTAAGCCGAGAGAGAATCTCAACTTCTTCGATAACTTTTAGCTCCTCTAGGTCAAAAACTACTTCTACAAATGGAGTGCCCTTAATTGCCATTGACTCCAAATTCAGCAACTTCAATATCCAATCCTTCAAAATAATTGATGTGGATTTAGACTCCTCTATCTTTAGTGATTTTAGATTGTTGTATTTAAATAAAGGTTCACTATAGAGTATCTTTTCTAGGCCAAGGAGTCCAACCATTACCAAGGATTCCAAGCGAGGCAATGAAACCTAACAAAGCACCACAATGAAACTCATTAAAGGTGAGTTCTTACAAGTAAAAAGCTATTTTCAGGAAATTGCTTTGAGACTTTTCATGGATACAAGAAAATAACTGAAACTCTTGGACTAAAATACAGAAAAAATGAATTTCTCTTCTGTGAAAATGGATCATTTTCATGAGGATATCCTCACCACTATCATACCGCAAATGCAGCACTACGGCACAACTCTATCTCTCTCTCTCTCTCTCTCTCAACTGTCATCACATTTTTTATCTTTTCTTAAGTTGTTCTTCAAAGCTATGACCATAATTTTTTATCTTTTCTTTTGAAATCATTTACCGGTCTTCAAAACAACTACCATAATTTGGTTATCTTTTCTTTTGTTTTTTCTATTTTGAACTTCAAAATTGACAACAAAATCATATCAAAGTTCAATTTTTCATAATTTTTTTGTTAAACTTATTATTTTTCATTAAGAACAAGTAAAATGACTTATTAAGGATCCATAACAGTTTTTGTCTTCACTTTGCAAACTTTTGCGCTTCGTTAATAAACATTATAAACATCTTTTTGCGAATTGCGTTTTCGGTAGAACCAAATACAGGGAAACAATTCATTTTCTAGAAAAATGATTTGCCAAGAAAACATTTTTCAACAATAATGAATTTTCAATGAAACAAATGGACATTGGATACATGAATGGGCTCGATGTCTCTTAAGAATGTCAATAAGTTAATTGATCGAAATTAAATATTCAAAAATCAATTTATCAGAGGGCAGAATGTGTAGATTTTTTGTCGTGCCTGAAAGAATGTAGAAGGAAATATCCCCTTAGTAGCTGAAGAAAGGGATGACGGAAGCAGAATGACGTTGACATGGTGAGGTTGGCATGACTACTTGTAATCAATTGCGACTTGCATGTAGGTGAAACATCAATTAGGTGGACTTTCTTTGTTACGTGGCTCTTGGTTCGCCTTCCATTTATTTAATCTCACTTTCTTCATTTCAAGATTGTTGAATTTCGTTCACTCATACTGATTATTTAATGAATAACGACAACGAATATTCATTGACTCCAAATTTGGCAGCTTGAGTATCCGATCTTTTGGAATACTCGACGTGGATTTAGACTCTTCTATCCTTAGCGATTTCATATCGCTGTATTTTATTGAGGGTTCGTATAGTATCTTTTCTGGGGCAAGGAATCCAACCATTACCAGGGATTCCGAGTGAGGCAATGAAACCTAACAAAGCGCCACAATGAGACTCATTAAAGGTGAGTTTGTTACAACCCAAGCTATTTTCACGAGAAAATAAGTGAAACTCTCGGGCTAAAATTAAAAAAAAAATGAATTTCTCTTATGTAAAAAGCAAAATCATTTTCATGATGATATCTTCACCACTATCATGCTGCTAGTGCCGCACAACTGCACGGTCATGTTGTCACGGTGACGTTGGCAACTTGGCATGACATGTTGGAATCAGTTACAAAATTGCATGTTAGGCAGGACATGAATTATGGGGACTTTCTTTGTTACGTGGCTTCTCGCACACCATCCATTTATTGAATATTTGGACGTCGCTTTCTTCATTTTGAAATTATTGAATTTTATTTATTCATTCAAGATTTATTCTTGCTTTCATTCATTCAGCACACTACTATTTTTTCAACTCATTAAAATTGTTAAATAAATAATAAATTAGTCATAGTAGAAACCCTAGTTATTGGTCCAATTATCTACCGTTGAAATTAAAAAAAAAAAAAAATTAGTCGTGGATAGTGGCTTCCCTCTAATTATAATATGACATGTGCTCTACTTGAGATGATTTTTCATTTGTAAATTAAAAGGCGAATAAAATTGTACGAATAATCAAAGTTAAAATGCAATATGTACTACCATTGAGTAAACACCAATATCATCTCATCCAAATAGGACAAATTGACAGAGGGAAAAAGTGAAAGAAAATTACCTGGATTGGAATATCCTCTGATGTCATTTCAGCTTTGTTGCAAAAGCTTGTCATATTTGGTAACTCATTCAATACCAAACGACGTACATTAGGCAACTCCACTTTGTTATTGGTAGAAACTATATCTTCTCCTGCATCATGTGTGACAATTGATTGCATTGAGTCACATTTCCACACTTCAATCTCTTCCAACTGTACAAGTTTTTGCACATCTGAAAGACACCACAAGTATTTCAATTGGTTACACTCTTTGACCCTCACGGCTTTCAATTTGTTGAAGCACTCTGGCGCAACAGGGCCATGGCATATCTTCTCCAAATTAATAAGATTTTCAAGGAAAAAAGACTCTAACTTCCCAAAAGCAGTGAGAGGGAGGCCATTGGATGAATCGGCAATATACTTGATTGAGGGGCTGTCTTTAATGTGGAGATACCTCACTTCTTGAAATCCTTGGGTGCACAATTCACGAGGGCTCTCTTTGAACTCACTCAACTTGCTTAAATATAAGCATTGAGTCTTATGCAGATTTTTCTTAACCCATTTTCTTGAAAGAACACTATCGCATCCTTCCAAATTGAGATTCATGGTTGTCAAACCTTCATATTCCATCTTCTTACCATGTCCTACCCATTTTCTTGAAAGAACGCTATCGCATCCTTCCAAATTGAGATTCATGATTGTCAAACCTTCATATTCCATCTTCTTACCATGTCCTATGTTGATCCAAAATTTGTCCAGGTTCTCAACTGGTAGGTCACCATCCTCCAAGAGTACGATGGGATCAGGAATCGATATTTCCAGAGATGCTAGCTTTGTCAGGCTCTTCAACTCGGCAAGCCCAGCAACACACGATTCCGACGATTTTTCATGCTTGCCCATCCACGGAACAAGGCTTTCCTTCATATGTAACTCTTCCAAGTTGATTAAGCCTTTTAAGGTTCCGGCCTGGATTATCTCAAGCGAGTAGCACTTGCTCAGATTCAACGATCTCAGATTCGTCAGTTTCCCGATTTCTTTAGGCAGCCTAAAAATAGTAGACCCCACGAAGCTGAGAATCTGCAATGCTTTGAGCTTGCCAAGAATTGCCACATCCTCCACATTGCAACTTCGTAAGTATAAAGAGTGGAGGTTCTCGAGGATTCCAATCGAGGGAGGAAAACTAGCGCTATGCATGAATTCAAAATATAAGACACGGAGCTCCTTCATGTATGTGAAATCAAATAGTCCCGAGCAATCTCCCACTTCACATTCGTGTTCTTGTTTCCAACGCCAGCCTTTCGGTTGAGACAATATGAGCATCTTCAAGTCAGGAAACTGACACTCCATTAGTTCATCAAGTCTCCTTTTGTCAACATCAGCTAGACATATAGCCCAACATTTCTCAAGCTTTTCCTTTGGCCATGAGCCATAATTGCTGTTCATCATCAAAGAATTCTGACCCCTAAATGGAGTTGAGACAACCATCTCGCTGTAAAGATCATGTATGGTCACATTGTTCTTGTCATCACCACCATCCAGCAACAAACAAGCGGAACGTAGTTCATCGAGTATAGTATTCAATCTATCCCTCGATTTTTGCATCGTCCTTCTAAATTCCCCAAACAAGCCCAAGCCCATGCCTAGAACCAGCAGAGTTTCGACTTGAATGGTTCCACCAATAAGACCACAGAGCAAGAATAAAGTCTTGGCATCCTCGCTCTTCAAATGGTTGTAACTCAACTTTACTATCGTTTCTTTTGTTTCTTTATTTGACTCATCTATTTCTATCCGCGCGGTTCTCCATGCGTACTTATCCTTATCTTTCAAAAAGTTTGCGACAGAGATAATCAAAAGAGGCAAACCTGCAAGCTTCTTGACCAATTGATCCGCTATTGTTTTCAAGTCCTCATCGTCTTTGAGCCTGTCGCCGACCTTCTTTTCAAATAGCCTAAATGCTTCGTCGTCCTTTAAACCTTGAAGATGAAATATAGAATTGTGACACTCCATTTGCTCCAGAACATCTTTAAATCTCGATGTTAGCAACAACTTGCATCCCTTGCTCTCATCTTTCGAAGGAATTCCGACCGCCCCCAGATCAAGATCTTTCCACAGATCATCCAATATTATGAGAACCTTCTCACTCGGATCATTCTGCAATCTCTTGAACAGAAGTTCTTTTCTTCCTTCTTCACTCGTCTCATCCTTCAGATTTTTTAGATCCAAGGCGAAAGCAAAATTGTCTTGGATTTTCTTAAAGTCCGGGTTCTGCGACACATTCGATTTGAGGATCATGCGGAACAATCTCTTCTCAATCCTGAGTTTCTCCTCGACTTGCTTCAACAGCGTAGTCTTCCCCACACCACCCTCCCGTAGATCCCAATCACTTTATGCTTCTCGTCACCCAGAGCATTCATTATGTCCTCTAAGATGGAAGCTTGAGAATCGAAGTTAGTGTAACCTCGATCACCGGCCGAGGAAATCATGTTGGAAGTGCCATCAACGAGCCCTGGAGGAGGATCGTCGTAGACCTTCCCGGATGGAGTCCGATTAATGAGTCCCCGGATGCGTTCAGCTTTCCTCCTCGCCTCCCTGCCGAGACGATATCGCACCTTCAGGTTGGGAAGCCACCCGCAGAAGCAAGTTATCTTAGCTTTGTCATCGAGAACACGGCACACCTCCTCGGTGTGGTTCTCCACATCTTCCACCCATTTATTGACAGAGTCTTTGATACATTTCGTGTGTCTTTTAGCATCATCGATGGAATCCTGCACCCTTTCCCTCGCGTGGCCCAACTCCACAACTTTGTCCTCAAGTTCGCAAACGTGGCTGTCATAGGATATCACATAGCCGCAAAGACGATCGACCGGAGCCACCAGGCATCCCGCCACTGTGGAAGCCGCACACAGAACGACTTCCGCCATTTTCCCCCTTTTTGAATTCTTTCTGGTTTTCTTCCCTTCTCTGCGGAGAAACGAGAGTTAAGAATGTATATATGCCGAGGGAGGCGGAACAATATCCGCCATTTTCCCCAATCGAATTACTTCCACCGAAATACTTGAAGACAAAAGCCAACAACAGAAAAATCAGACAAGTGCCGACTATTCGTTTCAACGAAATACTTCCGCATCATCTCCAATATTACTAAGCATTCGTTTTCTGCTAATCTCCCCGGTTTCCCGGAAACTTCCAACCATTCGTTTCGCCTCGGACTGAAACTCAATGCTAGCCTAGACAAACCAACCTCCCAAAAATCACAACACCGGACACTCGATAGCCAAGCTCGTGCAATCACCCACCAACAAAAGAAACTAAAACTAAAAAAAGAGAGGCAAAAACAGCAAAGAAAAAGAAAAGAAAAGAAGAGTACAAAAATCAGGGAAAGAATCAACTCACTGTTATGAGCTGCGAACGTAGCAGATCCAAAGCCGAATCGGAGAGAGCTGGAACTTCTTGTCGCTTGGAGTTTGCGACTTACAGCAAGAGCATTCCTGGCCGTCTTGCGCAAGGAAACCACACCGGAGCAGGGCGGAGAAGGAACACAACGACGCAGGCCAAAGAAGCAACGAGCTTTGGGGCAGAGACCGATGATGACCCGGCGCCAGAGCAAGGCGGAGGAGCAACGTCCTTTGGCCAGAGAGCGAGTTCTCACCCAAAATTTTGAAGTGAGAAGGAAAGAAATGACGAGAGACAAAGCTCCTTTAATGCATGCAGGCCAACTCCCATTAGAGAGGAGAGAGAAAAAAGCGGCAGCAGATCTATTAATGACTGTAAATTTTTAAGCAGAAAAGGGAAAATAATATACTTTGTGCAGAAAAACCAGTGGAGCCGCTAGCGCATCGTCGAGCCACGCGTCACTGCCTCATTGGTCTGGGTATACGCTGGCTTGGCAGTCGGGACCCTCAGATATTTTCTCCCATTTGATTATTGCTTAATCGTTTAACACATCTGACCTCAGCTCCGGAAATCAGCAGCACTTGCAGCGGCGATGCACAAATCTCCGCTTGGGACCGAGCAATGATCCAGATTCCGATTCAGATGATGCACCTCAATGGAGAACCTCAATTTAACGGTTCGAAAAAAAGTCCAGTCCACCATTTCTTTTTGGACTAAAATTGCCTTCGGACCCCACCGCTCCTAGAATGCGAGAATTATCCAGCTGTCTATGACTATCATTGTCCATCAATCATTTCATACGTGCTCAGCTCCAGCTATCAACAGTGGCGAGGCCCCAATCTCTGTAAGTCCAGAATCCGTTTCAGATGATGCACTCCAATTTCAGTGGCTTCATGAGCTCTTTTAAGTATCAGCTTTAATAAAGTTGCACAACAATAGAGTCCGCTGAGTGCAATAATGCTTATTTTGACCAAAATGATTTTCCCATCCCTTCTTCGTAAAAGTTTGTATCATTTTCATGCAAAAGCATCTTGCAGTGCTTGCGTGATTGTATTGCCATAGCATGTAGAAGTCTGTAATGCCCTAGCTATACAAGGTTAATTTTGAAAAAAGGTCACCACATATGACGCTTATTTAAGTATCATAAATTTATTTTTTTCTGATCATTTAAATTTTTAAAACCTCTAAAAAATATTCACTTGAGCATTATAACCTTTTCAAAGACGTTGCCCAATAATGCTAGCATCATGACACTTGTGATGATGGGAGTTGTAGTCTTTAAATGAGCAATTGAAGACCACAACAGTTAAATGAATTTTTTTAAGTCATGACACCCACTTAATTGACAAAAAATTATGATACTCAAGTAACCGTCCTATAAAAGGAACGGGGCTCAACTCCCAAATTTAGACCGTTAAGTTGCCAAAACCAACATTCAAATAGAAACTAAGATGATAAAATCAAATGTGGCAACTGGCTCTTTTCAAAAAAATGTAATATAAAAGATAAATTTATTGCCAACATATTAATAAAAACTGTTTGTCTTCGGTAATTATCCGATGTGTATAAAATCGAGGGACCACCGCATTTGATGGAGATTCATGAGATGCTCAAAGAGACCTAGGCACTCCGTTAATATCTAAGAAACATCAATCTATTAATCTTGGTGAATGTGCATAGGCTTTGAGCTACATACACAACTCCATTGAGAGAAATTAAAAGTCCATGAAAGTCGCCTTTTCATTTTTTTTTGTATAGAAATTGCTAATTATGCTCATCATTTATTTCTCAAAACCTCACTTTAATAGTCCTAAAGAAAACCTGATTCCATTGATTTATCATTCCTCGTTAGCAATTTAATGACCCTCTTTCCGGTTCTCCGTAAAATCCAAATCCTTGGGAGTCTCTCTCCTTCCCTAATATGTACTGACCACACGGCACACACCTCCACGATCATTGCTCCCTGCTCTCTCTCTCTCTCTCTCTATAAAATATGGAGGAGGACAAAGCAAAGTGATGTTAAGAATTTAACTGGTGTGTCATGTCAACCTCGTGATGCAGATGGACAGTATGACTTGATACATTGTGGATCGTGTTGCAATTATTAAAGCTCCATGCTTTTTGAACCCCACGCCGAGGGACCCCACTCCACCGTACTATCCTCTCTCTCTCTATCAATTTAAACGTTGTCCCACTAGCTTCAACTTAATTTGTACAAAGCCATATATGATTAAACGTTTGGTCCCAAATTCGTACAAATCGTTTTATGGACAAGACCGACAAATATTCTAAAGAAACCAACCTCTTAATTGGGTCAATCATCCTCACCAAAAAAAAAAAAAACACATTCGATCGATCACCCAAAACAAAAACTGCTTTATACAACAAAAATTGCTTTAAACAACGGGAAAACATATTTATAAATATGACAAAAAAAAATTAAATAACCCGATATAATTAAATAATCATCATGCATGTAAAGTTATTTTAGTCTCGTAGTAGGATTTGTTATTCTATGGACCTAAGTAAATTTCTAGTTAAGAATGTATATGTTCCATATGTAGCCATGATATTCAATTTCTATATGGAAAAATAGATAATATAAGATAAAAATTACAAGATATTGATCAACGAAAGAAATGAAAAGAACCTCTGTCTCCTATGTAAAACATTTGCATGCACCATTGCTGAGGATAAATACGTCGCCTTGTTCATCCACTTTTTTTCTTTGTGTAAACCATCTACATCTCGTCTTTACTTCATTTTTTAATGCAGAGTGCAAAACATAATATGAGTTGAGAAGCTTGCTGATATTATTGACATTTTGTTGAGTAACATCTACTAATGCAACTATAGCCGAGTCTATACATATTATTATTATTGAGGATGTTATCGTCACTTATGGAAGAAGTCTTACATTTTGAGTTTCCCATCAAACAAAAGATGTTATTTATGGACGAGGAGCCACTCCAAAAGTTTGCTACCTTGATTTTTCTTTTGAGAGCAAGACCCGTATGTATAGAATCGAATGAAGCCATTCCGTAGAATGAAGCGGGTTTCAGGAATTGGGTGAAAAGAAGTGAGGAAAATAAAAGATTCAAGGAATACGAAGAGAATGGTAGAGAAAGATTTTCCTGTGGGGACCCGCAAGATATTTTCCTTCGGAAAGTGGGGAGAAAATAGCGGGAAACGCAAAATGGAGCTCTTTCTTTTCCTCAAATGACGAGCTCAGTGGACCATTACATGTTTGCATTTTCTGGACTCTTGGTCATTTGGAGATTCGACGGGGGACGCATGTCTGAATTATGGTGAAGGACAGAAGACAGTGAGGACACAAATTGAATCGGGAGATGGGAAATGTGGATAGATGTCTGAATAAGATTGGTCGAGACTCATAAAACGTTAACGAAGCTGTCACTCACAATGTTTGGTAGTGACTGCCAGATGGGAAAATTTACAAATGTCCGAATTGATGGATTGACGTTCCGAAATTATCTGCGAAGCTGTCGGCAACACTTTCGGTGAAAGACAGAAGACTGTGAAGGACGGAAATAGAGTGCACACGAGATGGGAAATGTCCAAACAAATGTTTCTGGAACACTTCTGTACGGATTTTATTTTCGGGAACAAAAAAAGAACAGAAACACGTTTAGTTGCGTTTACTTTTTTTTTTTTTTTTTCCCCGAACGAAATAGGAACCAAAAAAAGAAACACAAAAAAGTTGTTTCTGAGAAAAAAACACTTCTTCGAAACCAAAAAAGAACAAAAATTCTCTCTTCTATTTTCTTCTTCTTTTCTTCTTCTTTTTTCTTCTTTTTTTCTTTGGCCGGTCGCCGACCTCGGCCATGGCCGGCGACCGGCCGTCGAGGGTCGGCGACCTCACGGAGCGTCGCCGACCCCCGGGCGAGGCCGAGCCTCGCCTTGGCCGGGCAAGCCCGAGCTCGCCCGCCAAGGCGAGGCGAGGCCTCGCCCGCGCCGGCGACGCCGAGCCTCACCTTGGCTGGGCGAGCTCAGGCTCACCCAGATCCGGCAACGCTCGGCCTTGCCCAGGGCCGGCGAGCCTCGCCGTGGCCGGGCGAGGCGCTGCCGCCCCCGACGGCCGTCGCCGGGAGGCGGGAACCGGTTCGGAGGCGGGAACCGGCCAAAAAAGAAAAATAAAAAAGAAAGGAAAAAATGAAAAATAAAATAAAAATGTTTTAAAAATTAAAAGAAACAAAAAAGAATAAAATTTACCAAACGTGTTTCTATTCATTTTTTATTCCCTAACAAACGTTAAAACGCGTTCTTTTGTTCAAAATTGTTCTCCTAACATAAACACTTTTTTTTTTTTTTTTTTATTCCCTAACAAAAAAAAGAATGAAATATTACCATTCGAACCCTGAATGATTGTTCCAAAGGGATGGGCTGAAGCTCCAAAAATATCTATGAAGCTGTCGGCAACATTTTTTTTAATGGAGGATCCTCCACTCTCAGAAAATGGTACATGAACCCGAATGGATTTTAATTAGGACTCTAAAACGCAGAGGAGGAGGAAGATTGAACAAAGTGATGTTAAGAGTTTAATGAGGATGGAGATGAAGTTGCTGCTTGGCCATCAGCAGTCGCTTGGCAATTATTAAAGTTTCACGTTATGTCAACCTAGTGGTGCCCATGGGCAGTACGGCTTCATGCACGTGAAGGCTACTCAGCCAATCACCGAGGGACCCAACTCCACCGAATTGTCCACCGAATTGTCGGATCTTTCTTTTACTTAGATGCTCGGTACGACAATTGACATGTGAAAAGTACAGGAAAATGTTCAGCCCCTTACATCAATTCTCGAGAAGATAGGCATTGCGTCTCTAATAGCACCCAGTTTATTTGACAAAATGTAATGAAGATAAGATCCACAAGAGTCGCACTCAGTTTCCCCATCAATCTTAATATCTAAGCTGATTATGCTACGACCATCAAATCATAAATTCTTCCAAGTTAATGACCCGAAATTTTATCGTTAAATTTTAGTTGGTCATGCCTCATCATTTAATATGTGAACTTTAATGGAAGTAGTTTCTCATTCCCAATATCTTAATTTTATTTTCACGTGCAAAAAAATATGAATAATTTGATATTAAGGTTAGAATTTAAATAACTAATAGTTTATAGTATAGAAGAAATACTCACCACCTTCCCAAGAATAAAAGAAAAAGAAGGGAAGGGGGCTCAGCTCCCAAGTGTAGATTGTTAATCTGCCAAAATCAACTTCAAAAGAAATCGAGATGAAAAAATCAAGTGTGGCAACTTGCCCATTTTCAAAAGATAATAATATAAAAAATAAATTTATCACAAGTGTATCAAAAAAAATATATATATCTTTGATAATTATCCAATCTGTATGAAATGGAGGAAGTGCCACATTTGATGGAGATTTGTTGGATGCTTCCCAGCACTCCATTAATAATTAAAAGACAACAATTTGTCAATCTTGTGAACATGCATAGGCTTGGAGCTACATACACAACTCCATTGAGAGAAATTGAAGGTCCATGACAAACGCCTTTTCATTTTTTTAATAAAAATTACTAATTATACTCATCACTTATTTCTCAAAACCTCACTTTTAATATTTTAAAAGAAAACCTGACAATTGCATTGATTGACTACACCTCGTTAACAATTCAATGACCCTCTTTTCGATTCTCTATGAACTCCAAATCCTTGCATCTCTCTCCTTCCCTAACAAGTACCGATCACACACGTCCACAATCGTTCCTCTGATGCTACTACTGATATCTCTCTGTAGAGGAGGAGGAGGAGGGAGAAAGACTTAACAAGGCGAGGTTAAGAGTTTAAACAGCTTAAAGTTAAGTTGCTTTTTTGCCGTGGATCACGTTGCAATTATTGAAGGTTAGTGTTATGTCAGCCTCGTGATGCATATAGACAGTACGACTTTATACATTGTGGATCATGTTGCAATTATTAAATTTTTTTGATTTTTTGTTGGAAGATATAGTTGAAGATTCAGAAGATATTTCGGGAATCCAATTTGATTATAATCATACACTAAATCAATTAGGGATTAGATTGAGATATTAGATTGATTTATAGAATATTTCATTACCTTTTCTTCATGTACATCTTGTATTATAATTACTAAGTTTTGTACATTGAATACAACTGAAGAAACACAAAAGATTTCTCCCCAAACTTCTACGCTTCTTGCTTCTCTACGCATTCTTTCATTTTTCAACCTCGTGTCGGGGGACCCGACTCCACTACACTCTCTCTCTCTCTCTCTCTCTCTCTCTCAACGTTGTCCCGTCTAGCTTCGACTTAATATGTGCGTAGCCATATATGATTATATATTTGGTCCCAATTTTGTACAAATTGTTTTACGAATAACAACAAAAAATATTCTGAAAAAGGCAACTTCTTAATTCTGAAAAAAAAAAAAAACATATTCAGTTGATCACCCAAAACAAAAACTGCTTTAAACTATGGGAAAACATACTTAAAAATATGACCAAAAAATTTAAATAACCTAACATAATCAAATAATCATGATACACGTATAATTGTTTTAGTGTCACAATTGGAGTTGTTATTCTTTCAACTATGGAGCTAACAAAAATCTCTAGTTAAAAAGGTACATAATCCATATGTAGCCATGACATTCAATTTCAATATTTAAAAACAGATAATACAAGATAGTTAATTGCAAGAAGATATCGATCAACAGAAGAACTTAAAAGAACCTCTCGCTCCTCTGCAAAAATCTCTATGCACTATTGCTGAGGACAAAGACGTTGTCTTGTTCATCCACTTTTTTCTTTGCCCAAACCATTCACATCTCATCTTTACTTCATTCTTAGCATAGACCAGAAAAAAATGACAGGCTATAATGCCGAGTGCAAAACATAATTTGAATTTAGAAGCTTACCAATGTTATTGACGTTTCTTTGAGGAATGTCTACTCATGCAACTATAGTAGTCAAATTGACACATATTATTATTAATGAGAACATCAACACTTGTGGGAGAATTCTTATATCTCGAGTTTCTCATCAAACGAAAGATGTTATTTATGGAGCCACTCCAAATGTTTGTTACCATGATTTTTCTTTTGAGAGCAAGACCTGTATATATAAATCCGAATGGAGCCATTCCGTAGAATGAAGCCGGTTTCAGGAATTGGGGGAAAAAAGCGAGGAAAATAAAGATTCAAGGAATACGAAGAGAACCGTTGAGAAAGATTTTCCTGTGGGGGATTACAAGAAATTTTCCTCCGGAAAGTCGGGAGAAAGAGAGGGGAAATGCAAAATGAGTTCTTTCCTTAAAAGACAAGTTCAGTGGGCCCATAACATATCGCATTTTCTGGACTCTTGTTCGTTTCGAGATGGGACACATGACTGATGTCTAAATTACCGTGAAGGATAGAAGACAGGAAGGACACGGATTGAAAGGGCAGATGCGAATTGTGGATAGATGTCTCAACTAAGTTTGGTCGAGGCTGCTAAAACCTCAACGAAGCTATCACCATCAATTTTCGGTGAAGGATAGAAAGGACAGAGAGTGATCGCGAGATGGGAAATTTTACAGATGTCCGATGGGTTGAGGTTCCGAAATATTCTGCGAGGCTGTCGGTAACACTTTCGGTGAAAGACAGGAGACAGTGAAGGAGGGATAAAGTGAATGCAAGATGGGAAATGTGATTTAATGTTCGAATGAGATGGATTGGAGCGCCAAAAATATCTATGAAGGTGTCAGCAACACTTATTTTCAGGGAAGGGTCCTCGACTATCAGAAAATGTTCTAATATCTGTATATGAGCCCAGATAAATTTTAGTTAGGATGGCCAACGGACAGTGCCACTTCGGACCCATGCTCTCGGGCCACATGTGCCCCAAAAAAGAACGGCGGGCCTCAAGCACTCCAGGGCTGATTGCTGTTGAGGTGAATGAATATCTCTACAAGGATGATGGGAACTACATTTGAAAAATTCGAGGAAGACAATGTCGACCTTCTATGATGATGGAAGGCCAAAGTATTGTGTTTTCCTATTCTTTCCATGGTGGAACAAGACATGCTCACTCCATCAGTGTGAACTGTATCATCAAAATCCACCTTCACTACCAACGGATGGATTATTAGAGATATTAGACAAAAGGTTGAGTTACTAGATTGTGGATTGTTTGCATCTCTTGGCCCATCCTCAATGCGCACAGGTTGTACAGTGCATTATTTAATCATCTACAACATCCAAATAATCACTAAAAAAATAAATGCTTGCTTTGATTATGCTTGACCTCAAAGAATCCAAAATTATTATTTTTTTTTTAAAAATTCTCCCGAATCCTATGCTCCGCTAATTAAAAACAAGTGAGGCACTCCACCATTTCTTTGTACTAAAATTACCTTCGAGCCACACTACCTTCAAAATACACGCTTTATTCAGTTATTTCACACCATCATCCTCTACATAAGCTAATTATCAACATTTAATTCATTGTTATGACTTGATTGTTGCAATTTCACATCAATTGTAACTTCATGTGCTGAAATACCAAATAAAGCTTACACTTATTCAAGACAAGAAAAATATAATTGGAAGCAAAGGAAATTTCACTACTCCACCATATATTCGCCTTTTTTTTTCCTGGTATGGAGACAAAATTGTCTATTATTATTGTTATTGTTGAAAAAGGTTATTGTTAATTATGCTATTGCGCATGAAGGAAATTGTCTCGACATCATGGTGGAAAGAAGTGGAGTCACAGCCCTTCATCGAGGGGCATCAATGGCGACTCAAATGTTTTTGCTGGACATTCTATTTGGATTTTCTCAAACCCACAACAATATTTGGCCCCAAATGGGTGAATGTGTTTGCCACAAGATATTGTTCAAATTAATTCTGCCAACTTATTTGCATAATTATCCCAAAACGGATAAGATTGGGAAATTAAACTTGCGACTTTGACTTGCAAATCAAGTCTTGGGCCACTTGACTGTTTTTCAATTGAAACTTTATAAACATTAGTTTTATTTAAACATCTAATCGATTTTTCAATGTTTAATCATTTCATCGAAACTTTATAAACATTAGTTTTATTAAAATCTATGTTATTTTTCAACATATTTATTCATTTCTTTTGATTTTTCCTTGACTCTTTGCCATGTTTAATCATTTCATCGCTTTGAAAACTTCAGATAAATTGAAAAAGAATCATAGAGCAGGAAAAACAAAACACGAAAGAATCATCTTCCACTATAAAAAGCCATCTCTTTCTCTTCCCTCGTACCAATCTTTGTTTAATCTTCCATTATGATTACTAGGACTTCGACCCACCAAATGGGTGAGATTGGAATTAGTGTCCATATTAATCCGAGTCATAAATGAAGTCATTTTAGATGAGTCAATATTTCATCAACACATACCTGATTCTATTCCATTGATTGGATTGTCATATATTTTTGGCTCGTATCTTCCATTGATCAAGAAACTACGATAACCTTTAGTAAGTTAAGATTTGATGCAACATCACATACAATGTCTTGTAGTTTGTTCGTGATGGCATGATATTCTTCTTTAAATATTAGGTAAATATTTTTGAAACTGTCAACACCTAAATTTTAGTAGACAAATTAAGAATACATTTTTGTAAAAAAAGAGCATAAAAACAATGAATGGTAGCAAAAAGAACAAAAAAAGAGAATAATAAAAAGATAAAAATAAATAACAAATAAAAAAGCCAATTGGCGCAGCCCACAAGAGCAAACCCATTGATTTGATCCATGGCCCAGACCCATCAGCCCCATCACCGCAACATTTCAGCTTTTTCCCCTGGCCTGGTCTTCTCTTTGACGAAAGAAAGGAGTGCTTGCTTTGCCTTGATGCTAAGCTTGGAGTAGATAGAGATTCCTAGTCACGTTCGTTGTCTCCGGCTAGCAATGTCTCTGCCAAAAAGACCTTCAGGCGCACCAGATGCAGACCATCGCCATTGCTGCTCGTTTCTAGAATTCAAGCTTTAGCTGATGTCATTCCAATTGCTTCCTTCTTATTTGGCCATTTTAATATCCAGACGAAATTACTTTAAGATGATTTTGCTAGTATCAAAATGGTGCATTGATGATTATTGTTACATGCAATGTGTCAATGATTATTGTTCTGGATTGTGTTATTCTGTTCTTAATAGAAGGTGTCGTGACCTAACCCCTTGGGGGAAAGAGAGTTATGTTTTGGAGGTATTGTCATACTTTCTATTGACTCGGATTCTACCAATCATACTTCGCACGACATCGGATGTTTAAATTTTAAATCAATTAAGCATACGCAAGTTTTGACAAAAGAGTCGTCATTAGCCTTTTTCGGTTGACTAGAACCCAAGTAAAATACGGGAGGATATCTTATTTTTTATAACCAGATATTCTAGACTTGAGAATTTGATTATGTTAGCCTTAAGACTAACTCCCTTTTAGTACCTACTTGATTATGTGCTGACGAACGCCATAACAACTTATCCAAATGAAATTTAAGATTCGTCCTAACCATTCTAGAATAAGAAAGTAACACTCAAAATATTGAAATGCATAATCAATTATAATTATAAAGGAAACTATATAAGGATCCTAATATTATCCTTAAAAAAATAAAAAGACAATGCAAAACAAAGAATCCTATTTTTTGTTTCACTTTTTTTAGAAATTTTCCAATTTTCCAATTTTCTGAATTTTTATGATTTTTCTGATTATTATTATTATTATTATTATTATTATTGGGTAAAAGTTAACCCGTTCCAACCCGTCTACCTGGATCCGACCCAGTAGGATTTACAAAAAATATATTTTGAATTTTTTATTATTTTAAAATTTTTTTTTCCTCTTTTGTCTTTTTCCTTATTAAGTCCTTTTCTACTGCACTTCTTCTTCTTCTTCCCCTTTTCTTCCCCGAAGCCATTTTTTCACTCTGAACCTTCATCTTCTTCTCCATTTTTTGAACCCATACAACTAGCGGCCATGTACGGACACCGGCGCTCACACCACCACACACCATCACCGGATTACATCTCCGGCCGTCGTCGGCCTATCGCCGGCGATGGCCGAACCAAGTTCGGTTTTGCATGGCCGTCGACGAACATCAAAAGTTGGGCCGTGAAATCAAACAAAAACATAGCAAAACAAGAAGAAAGCAGACGAGCGTCAACAAAATATGCGCAATCAAGCCTCGAACTAAATTTATAACGTCGATCGGATAACATGGATTTGGGCGCATCATTCGAGCATTTTGTCGAACACATGTTGTGCAGCCGCGAGAACAGGTTTTTGATTCAGCTTCGACACTATTTTCCAACCAAAACACGACGCGACAGGTTCTAGACATCATTATCTCGCACGAATATATCTCGTTTTCGCGGGGTTGAGCCGCGAGTATTTCGATGAAGATTCACGCTCTCGGATCTGCTTCCGTCACAGCTTCCTTTCTCATCCCTCGCTCACGGGCATTTGGTCGGTGACCGTCACTGTACCTTCTCTCCTCCTTGCGTTACAGACGCTCTTCACACGAGCGCGCGCGCGCGCGCAAGAATGAGTGATGGGCTGGGCTTCTTTTTTAGGCTCTGGTAGGCTGAAGAAAAAGAAGGAAAATGGGCCAAAGAGAATAAAGTAAACTGGAAGCCCGGTTAAGGGGTGAGCTGAAAATAACCAAGTGGGCTAGACACGCCGGCCCACACGACTTCATTTTTATCATTCATTCATTTTATTTGATCCATTTTTATTCATTATTCTTTTTTTCATTTTCCTTTTTTATCTTTTTATAAATTTTTATATTTTTTCGAGATAAATGGATATTTAGGACGTCAATGAAAATTCGGATGTCAATAGAACGTTTTAGTCGACTCAATCTCTTTGATGCAAAAGAGCCATGCAAGTGAAATTGACTCCAGAGTTCCCTTCTTCCCTTGGAATCGGACTTGAAAATTTTGAAGTCAGCCATTTGAGTTTTATTCGTTACTGAGAGAAAGCTAGCATCAATTACTGAGATTTCCTTCGCATCTTTTACCTCTGTTTTCTACACTTGGTATTTGTTTTTGGGAAATTAAATGAAATTTTTTTCCGAAACAATAAACAACTCAAGTCGAAATGCAGGAAAGAAATCCCAAGCAAATTGAAAGTATAGGTGAAAAATTGAATAGGGAATCTAGACTTGTATTGAAATTGACAATGTATTTAGAGAAAACTAAAGGCGAACAATAAAATTTGTAGATGCCGAGTACAAGTTACTTCATTTATCTCAGGTTACCATTCTATTTAAGATTTCACTAATTATATGAAAAGAATTACCAACAAGAATAGATTTGCCAGAGAAAACCATAGAGGTCTAACAAATCGGACGCCCTTGGAAGCCAAAGCTTTAAAATGTCGTCTTGCATGTGGTGAACTAGAAAATTATCTTTAGAAGAAATAGATTATTATTTTAATCTACGATTCGAGTGCGCGGATGGCCATGGCTGTCCTCCTCCCCTCCCTGCCGAGACGATAATGTGCCTTCAAGTTGGGAAGCCACCCGTGGAAGCAAGTTTTCTTAGCTCTTTTTGTCGTTTTCCAGCATGCCGCATGGCTGTCTACCCATAAACACAGGAAAACAGCATTGAGCCGCGTTCTACAGTAAATTCTCATAGTTGAGAACTTGAGACTCATTCAGCAACAACTGAACTTGTATAAAAATTGCAAAATGGACAAAGAATCAAGCAAAGCATTCGGTCATGGCATAAAAAGCTCACTATGCACTCAGCCATCGAATGTCAGTTTTGACATCAAGGAATGGACTTCAGAATTAGTTAACGAAGAAAATCAAACAGGTAGAGGCCATGCGTTCGCCTAAAAAAAATGAATCAAATATTATTGACATACATAAGGTATTGAGGTATCAATGAACGGATCCAGAAATGCAAGGCATAATCATCCAAGCATACGGAACCAATTACTTTTGAGATCAAGCAAAGGATGAAGTCCGGATAGGAATTTACTGAAGTAAACAACACATGATGCACATTTTGAAGAAGGATTTCACCATTTCCAGTACAAGGATGGTAATTGTCTCGAATGTTAGAATAGCCACATACAAACAATGTAGATTGTTATAGATAACATAATTCCTAGTAAATTAAGCCGACACAGCATGTTCAAATTCTTAGTCATGGGAGCATTGAGCACAACTTTAGAAGTTCAACCAACATCAAGGAAAATAATGTCATATAAACTGGAGAACTCTTAGTTTAAGTACGCCATTGCTAGATAATCATCACAATGCAAGAATGCTTGCAAAATATACATGCTAATGCCGTTCAGGAATTCAATCAAACATGGGGTAAGCGTTTCGGTAGGGGCACCTAAATGCAATGATAAGGAAAAGGTGCGCATCCATACAATCACCGAATCATTTAAACGTGTATGAGTTCATCAGGACAATCTCGTACTCAACAGATTTCACGCCTGCAGAATCAAGTACTCGGTCCCCACCTCCAGCAGAGACAGAGCATGCGAAGTTTACCTTGATAAGAATCATGATGATTCAAATACTCAACCCAGTCAAAGAAATCCTCGTTATGTCCGATTCCAACTCACATTCAACCTTCGTCAAACTCGAAATCATGATACTATCCCTCAAACTCAAATGGTTTCAGCCTCAATCAATGTCAGAGAGAGAGAGAGAGATAGGAGGAGGAACATGGGCTTTCCTAGATTGCAATCTCCTTGATCTCCTTCTTCCACCTGCGACGGTTGTCATGAGGTAATTCATCACTTCGATTGCTTCCATCGGATCATGAAGCAATCGAGTTTGTGATTTTGGTGGCTAATCCATTATAAATTTATACGGAAAGAAAGATTTCTTCAATAATTTTTCGATCCTGAATCACACATTTTTTAAATGCAAACGAGCAAATCATGTGCAGATCAAGATCAGATAGGTCATCTTGCAGAGGCAAGAGAGGTTCGTGGGCTGCGACCCAAGGAAGAAGAAGATGTCGGCGTGCCGCAACCATCGGAGCAGGGTGGTGCTGACGTTCTCCGACACCAGCACGTGCAAGGCATGCGGCCTCAAGGTCTAATTAATTTTAGTATAAAGGATTGAAATTGAAACCAAATCAGGCTAAATTGACAAACTTGCGATCCTACATTTAACCGGAGTAGATATGAACATCCTTGTGGTGATAATTTTGGTCACGTATCGAGGACACATGTTGCTATGTCATGGCATAAACTATCTATCATGAATACTTGAATTTTTTTTTTATTTCTTAAAATTTTTAATTTTCTTTACTATCTTTTTTTTTTTTTTCCCTTTACAGGGTGGCGGGGCTGTTGGTCCTTAGCCAGTGACCAGTGGACTTGCGGACCTTACGAAGAAACAATAAAATAAAAAGAAAGAAAATAAAATAAAAGAAAAATAAAAAATAAATTTTGTTTTTTTTAATTAAACACAATTTTCCACATTAATACCAGCCTTTCATGTAGGATGGCTAGCACTGAGTAGAATGCCAGATTAGAAATTTCCAGCCAAAATTTTCCGAAAGGACTACATTTATAATTTTTAAAAAATTTAGGATTAAATTGACACAATTGAAATATTTATGACTGCTTAATACTAAATTAATACATAGATTTAAAATTGATTTATAGATTTAAAATTGAATTGATCGCCCTATCATAGATTTTAAATTTTTTGGATAGTTTTTCCTCTAACTAATGAGAATGCCATGATTTGTCAAATAAAATTTAGGACAGCACATTTCCCATGCTGTGAAAATCGCTTTTTCAAAGGGAACACAAATCCGTCAGCAAGGTGCTCGTTGCTCATTGCTCATCGTTAAGTGGCGCCCCAATCTCTCCATCGACCACCTCTGTCAAAAGACCAGCAACTCCTACATAAGGCCGATCAATAAGCCGAAGACGACGAGGCTGATGGATGATCCCGAAGACGACGACGCTATGTTCTCATCTCGCTTCCTCTGCGATGTCTTCCTCAGCTCCCACGGCGCCAACACCGCGCTACCACCCCCCCCCCCCACGGCATTGTGGATCACCTCTATCGTGAGCACGCGCTCCAGCTCAACGAAGAAGGCCTCGAGTGAGGGGAGGAGATAGTGCTGGGCCTTCTGGAGATGATCAACGACTCGGCGCAGTCGTGGCCATCATCCCCGAGAACTATCCCGTGTTGAGGTTAATCAATTTCAAATTTACGCCTTTCATCTGAATTCTACTGATTCGAAGGAGCTAAACTTTACTGATTGCAGCAATCTAGTTGACATCACTGGTCTCCGGGTATTGAAATCTCTGAGGCTTTTACTCTTGGGAGAGAAGAATTGAAAAGGTGAAAAGGATCACTCATGACTCCAATTTTGGGAAAACTACTTGAACTGTAGCAAAAAGATGGATGAAGATCATCAGTTCAGTTTCTCCACCTTTGTTCAGTATCTTCAATCATGAATACATAAAGTTTTGACCTTAAATGTGTTTTTTCATAATAAATTTCAGGTTGCTCTAAAGCATTTGCACAACTCGAGTGTCCCTGGGAGTGACATTCCTGGATGGTTTTGTCAGGAAGTTCCTCATTTTGCTGCTCCGACGAAGAACCATGAGGTTAGAGGGAATGATTTTTGCTGTTGTTGTCTCTGTGGACAGTGCAAACCGGGTAAACATTCCGCTACCAGCAATCGAGGACATTAAAGGAAGGCTTCTCAAGCTTGAAGATCCCATACACGTCAGACATTAAATGACACAAGCGAAGACCAGCTTTACCAGATTAGATATCCAGAATTCAAGCCTGGGAAGCCTTGCTGAAAAAGCATGTACAGAGCCGCTGTTCAAAGGAGAAAGGAATAGATATAGTCCTGCGAGACCCACCATACTTTCCTGGGCTCTCGCTGAAAAAGCGTGGGATATAGCTGGTTTTCGAGAATGATGATGATGACGATGGTGATAAAGAACGATTGGACGAATCCCAGCAGTCAAAGTGTCTCAGAAACTTGGCCAAGTTCATCAGCTCCTCGTGAGATATTTGGTCCATCGTTAAGGTGATTATATGCGATTCTTGCAACGGCTTTTGCTTACAGAATAGAATAGGATACTGCTCCAACAGATATCCTCTGCCTTTCCCCTGCAAAAGATGGAATGATCAAGTACAGAGCCGCTGGTACTTATGCAAGGACCGAGCCGAGTCCATAATTACTTCTGTGCTGGAAGGGGATCATAGGACACGGTTGGAATCAGTTATAAAAATCTGAGAAAATGTTCCTTCTTCAACTAATGAGGTGCTTTCAACAATCACACTTTTAGCAATTCCTAGGAAACCACCTGGCTTTTTCGACAGAGGCATGGTCAGTTTGTCATCCTCAAACAACTTCGGGATGCAACCAGCGATGGCTCCCAGAGTAGCACCTAAAATAACCTAACTGTTAACACATCTCCCACTCAACCAGAGAAAAAGCGACCGGAGAATTAATGAACAGGCAAAGGAACTCCTTATTGCTGCCATATAAGCAGTCGCAATGCAAGAAATGAGCAGCGTGTCTGGGAATAAAAGGTGAGCCTCCTTTGTGAAGCAAGCTTTGACAAGAAACAATGAACAGGAAGATATAAGAAAACGTTTCCAGAAAAGCATTTAGGACTTTGCGGTTGGGCTAGAACTAGCCCATAAATGCACTAACAGAATTAATGTAAGCTGCTTTCCTACTGCTCTGGAACGTGCGATACTCTTGGCGTCTGGAAGGAGTCCAGAAGTCTGTTATCATCATATCCCTCCCTTTCCTTCCGTTTAGGGATGGGTATGACTTTTGGAAGGGAGAATCCTAAAGATCGTATGCTTGTGATTCTGACAATAATGGAGAAACTCGAACGGTCTAAAAACTTCATTTTACAGTATTAAGAAACATATCTGTAATTGTATTAACAAAATTTCCTTCCGTTCAGGACCCATTGACAACCTACTGACAGCTATGTGATGCCATAATTTAATTGTATTACACATCAAAAGAAGGCGTAAGTTGATAGTGACAACACAGGCAAATACCATCGTGCTGACATCCCAGAGGCCGAACGTTTTTCCCCATGAATTTAGACCAGTAGAACTAGAAGGTGTGACAAAGTGATAAAAGACAAGAGACCGGTAGACTGCAAAAAAAGCCTAGGCTGCCACAACTCTCCACTTGAAGTATGAATTCCGTATTCCCTCTTTGTGCAGTTTTGTATACTTCTTTGAAAGTGACGCAGTAACATCTTGGAAAAACATGCAAAAACACTGTCAAGTATTTGCTCCAATTGTGATTTGTGCTGAAGTACAATTATGAATATTAGTCAGCAATTAGCAGGTGGTCACAAATAAGGTAATCAGAGCTTTGTTAATGTCTCTCAATCTTTATAAGTGGAGCTACTATATACTCTTTTATTTGGCTATTGAGTAAAGGTGCAGTATTTGTTGATTCTCTCTCTCCCTCTCGCTTGCAAATCATAGAAATACTTCCATGGTATAAGAGCCACCAAGGAAGAGGGATCCAAATAAAAAATCCAACTTTATCTTTCCCGTTACCTTCAGTAAAAAGAACATGCTCCATCTGAACAATCTCTTCATGTTTGTCCACATCATTTGTCTACGGTGATAATCCTCGTTGAAGCATCAGTCTACGGTGTCAATTTAAACTCGCCCTCTGTTCTTGTCAGCCTTATAAATGCTCAAAAATCACCCAGTTCCTTTAATCATCGCTGTTTGTTCTTGCCCCTTCTCAGCGTGACATGTCCTGTGGTGGCCAACAATGGAGGTGGCAGCGGCTGTTGGTGGATGGAGGGTGACAGAGAGGACAATGAAGAGGGAATGAAGATCAAAGGAATAACCGAGGGCTAGAGAGAATTTGCTGAGCTCCTTTTCCGTGTTGGAAGGTACTCTGTTTCTGTTTTGCCCCCCTGCTGCAGAGCGCGCCAAGCCTGAGCTGAAAGGGAAAGCGACTCAGTTCATTAGATGTAGAGAGACAGGAAGAGAGGTAGAGAATTCTGCGGACGGCCGCGTGATGTAGAGTGCATGTGGGTCCCACTGAGAATTGCGCATTAGCTAATACCACTGATTTTGGATTCAAAGGGCACAACTATGGAGTTGTGTATGAAGTTCAAGTATGTCATATTTCCATGTGGTTACAGCAATTTAATGGCAGGTACTAGCTGAACACCCAGTGAGTGCATCGACATTTATCAAAAACTTAAGCTTGTGACTAATAATGTTTTAATGATGCTGTGCAGGCTTATGGTAATATGATGTCGCTTTGGGTGGAGTACTTGGGAGATTTAGAGGACAGCTCCTAGGAGCCACAAAGCACTGAACACATGAAGAGAGCGAACAAAATAGCCAAACGGAATTGGAGGGCTTATGTGGATGAGGGCCAACATAGTCCCAAGGAAATGAGAGGCCACCTGATGCAATGTCCGATCCATCTGAGCAAAGAGGGTAAAGTCAGTCCTTTGGCCAGTTTCGAAACATTTCCTCAGGTGGGCGGCAAAATCCTCAGATTGCCCACCACTCTTCCCGATACGATTACAACATGATCGGATATGTAAATTAGTCACATTCGATTCTAAAGCAATGTGGCTCATGGTATTGAGGTAATTTGAACTATTGAAAATTGAGAAATACGAGTAGAAGAATGACATGCATGATCATGATTTAGATAGAGACTCTAGTGACTAAAAAATGACAAGAAATCATCTGCCCGTCAATGTACCATCATGTGCTACCGAATTAACTCTCATATGAAACCAAGATCTATCAAATCCACTCCTTGCCTACATGGGACGCAAAAAACATATTGAACTCTATAAGAAATCAACATGGGGTCAACATGAATCCAACATATATTGATAAAATGACTTGAATAACTTGGGAACAATTCTGATTTTACACCAAAAATAAAACTGTTAGGACCAGATACTAAAGACCACATTTCCAAAGAAATCATGCTGCAAAAACTGAAACACAACATCATAAACACGGGAAAACAGCATTGAGCCACATTCTAAAGTCAATTCTCATGGTTAAGACTCATTCGGCAACAACTGAACTTGTATACAAATTGGCAATGTGGACAATGAATCGAGCAAAGCATTCAATCATGGCATGAACAACTCATTATGCAGTCAACCATCAAATGTCAGTTATGACAGGGACTTGCACGCCATTTACAGAAAAGATACAAGCAAATGACATTGAGGAATGAACTTCAGAGTCTTCAGTAAACGAAGAAAATCAAAGAGGTAGAGGCCCATGCATTCGCCAAAAAAATGAACCGAATATCATTGGCAGTGCGAAGGGATTGGGTATCACTGAATGGATCAAGAAATGCAAGGCATAATCATCCAGGCACATGAAATTGATTACAAGCGAGATCAAGCAAAGGATGAAGTCCGCACAGGAATTCACTGAAGTACACAGTAACGATGCACATTTCAAAGAAGGATTTCACAATTTCCAATTCAAAGAGGGAAGTCAAGGAAAATCAAAAGCTGGAATTAGATGATGTGTGTGGAAGATGTCCGAACCTGGTAAGTGTCATGAATATTAGAATAGCCATATACGAAATCATAGATTGATAAGGAAAACATAGTTCTGAGTAAATTAAGCCAACGCGGCATGTTCAAATTCTCAGTCATGGAAGCATTGAGCACAACCGGGAGAGTTCAACCAACATCAATGAAAATAATTTGTCATATGACCTAGAGAACTCTCAGTTTAAGCACCGCCATTGCCAGATAATCATCACGATGCAAGAATACTTGCGAAATAAGCATGCTAGTATTGTTCAAGAATTCAATCAAACGTATGGTAGGCGTTTCAATAAAGGGCACCTGAATGAGTTCATCAGGATAGTCCCGAACTCAACCAAATTTCATGCCGGCGGTATCAAGCACTCGATCCTTACCTCCACGAGAAACAGTGAAGTTTACCTTGATAAGAATCATGAAGATTCAAATACTCAACCCACTCAAAGGAATCCTCGTTATCACTGATTTCAACTCACATTCTTCCTTCGTCGAACTCGAAAATCATAATACCGTCCCTCAAACTCAAATAGTCTCAGCCTTTATCAATTGTTAGAGAGAGAGAGAGAGAGAGAGAGAGAGAGAGAGAGAGAGAGAGAGATGAGAGGAGGAACGTGGGCTTTCCCAGATTGCAATCTCCTCGATCTCCTTCTTCCCCCTACAACGGTTGTCGTGAGGTAATTCATCACAACTTCGATTGCTTAATATAATAGCACATACATTTTCTAATATCACGGGAAAATTTATAAACACGATAATGCACTTGATTAGGATTTATACAACATAACCCCACAATTTATGGTCCAATGACTAGTCACTCGTCACTGTAGCTCAGGACACAAACCAAATAAATGAATAGCCAAGAAAACAATCACGCACTTCGAGGGAAGTGTAGAAGAGAATACGGAAGAAAAAAACAAAATCTCACATTACCAGTCACGTCCATTTTGTTTTGCCAGACACCATCCGTTGCAACATTCACAAACTTTTGTGGCTCACTTCATAAAACTAATTATTCCCCCTCACTTTGCCCCTCACTTTCCACCTCACTTTCGCAGTTTGCCTTCTCAATTTCGCGATCTAACCGCTCAGTTTCCCCCTCACTTTCCTCCGCACTTCGGTTGCCTTGGTCCAGCTCTATTCTACTCGAGTCATCCAAGGATGGGAATTCCATAGAATATTTCTTTGGTAAGAAGCTCTTGAATTTCGGCAAATTGTAAAGTCTAAGAGTAGTTAACCCAAAGAAGGTGATTGTGTTACCAGTCACTTCTTCACATTCTTCATGGTCAACAATTAGTTCCATATCTTCACATGACCCTACCACCAGCTTTTTGATTTGCCCGAGAAATTTCGCCGTGAAGGTGGCGAAAAGCATATCCAAACGGGAGCACCTCACAACCTTTATGTATCTTAAATTTGGGAATGGGATGTTTGGTAGATTGTCGTACCGCCAAATGTGCCGCAAGTTGTCTAAATCACGCAAATCCAGTGTCCTCAAATTACTGCTCTTCGCCACTGTCCCATCACTTTCGTATATGATCTTAATTAAACAACATGATTTCACTTCTAAGGTTTCCAGACAATCCTGCAGCCTCTTCCACATATGGGATAGGGCAATATGATGGAGATTGTCACAATCCTTCAATATAAGAGATTCCAATTTGCAAAAAGAATCATCAGAAATTTGATTGTTCCATAACTCTTTGCACTGGACGCCTCTAATGTATAGCTTTTTTAAATTGGGAAATCTAACCTGCACGACAATAATGTGAGAAAAGAAGATAAGTAGGACAAATTATTACATTGTTCATTCTAAAACATGATAATGCAAGATTAAAGACGATCACAATAAGGTATAGAGCAAACCATATCATTGAACAACGGTTGGAGTGATTCATCATTTTCTTTGATCATCTCGCCTAGCTGCCTCTCAACACTTGTAGGACTCCAAATGATTGCTCTAAAGTTAGGGCACCGCCAAATATATAAACTAGTTAAGGAAGGGAAACTCATCACTTCTGCCTTAGATAGACCACCTTCTCCCTTGGGAACCACTTCCTTCATTTGTTCGCATTCGATAATCCCTAGGGCATAAAGTTTCTCTAGAGTTGTGGCCGTATAATTGGGGAAGAGATATCTTAGCTCGGAGCACTTTAGAACATTGACCGATTCTAGACGAGGAAAACCCAAAACCGTATGGGAGTCACTCATCACCATGTGTCTCAGCCTTGCTACTCCACTCACTAACACTTCTTCTAATTTGGGGAGCAATACAATTTTCTTTCCCATATTTGAATCAAGGGATCCGCAATCGAACAAAGATTCTAGGGAGTGGCATCTATGAACCTCAACTGTTTCCAATTTGGGGAGCAATACAATTGTCTGTTCCGTATATGAATCAAGGGATCCAAAATCAAACAAAGATTCCAAGGAGGGACACTTTGAAACTTTGACACTTTCGAGGTTTTGCAATCTCCCTATGATTGTCGAAGGGAAGACATCAAGTAGGTTGAAGCACTTTCCAAGGGTGAGGTTGGCTAATTTGTTGAAGAAAATTTTGGGAAGTTCACTACGCCATATCCTTTTTAACGTTCCTACCGACTCAAACTCTAACACCTCCAAGCTTGGTAAACTTATCTGCTCATAAGAGTTATGCATTAGATCATAGCTATGAAAAATTTAACAATTTGGCCTAATCTTATACCGATCTATCTAATGCGATGGAGGATTAGAATTTTCACCAATGGCCTTACTCTAACAAGTGTAGCTATAAATTATAAAAACATTTTAACTAATAAACCAAATAAAAAAAATCTTCAAAAAAATATTAATACTTGCCCCACCAATCGCGTGCCTATGACTATTATGGGTGTAAGCTCTAAAGAAATGATTCATACCTTTTGATCAAAGAAGGAATCCGGATAAGTATATTGTGAATCTGAAGTAGTGGTTATTGACTCATTTCTTTTATGAGGATATGAGAAGAATTTCTCCGTGGGACAACGGCTTATAGATAGTTGCTCCAATAATGGGAACTCTATAATATCATCTATCCCATCATCTCTTCCTTCTTCATCAACAATCACCGCATTCATATTCGGACAATCCTCCACTTCAATCTCTCTAATTTCCCTAAGACATTTAGCCACAGACACCGAAAAGAGAAATAACAACCCTGTATTTTTGATAGAGAGCACCTTCAGATTCCGAAATATTGATGTTCCTTGTGATTGCAAATCTTGTTTCGAGGTGAGGTTGGCTAATTTGTCGGAAGAACTTTTGGGAAGGTCACTATGCCATATGCCTCGCCCAACAATGGCGAGGCCGAGCCCATAGCCACGGCAAGAGGATCCTAGCGAGTGGAGTATTAACTTCTCCAAGCTTGGTAAACTTATCTGCTCATAAGAGTTGTACATCAGATCATAGCTATGAAAATTTTTACAATTTGGCCTAATCTTATACCGATCTATGTAATGCGGTGGAGGATAGAATTTTCACCAACGGCCTTACTCTAACAAGTGTAGCTATAAATTATAAAAACATTTTAACTAATAAACCAAATAAAAAAATCTTCAAAAAATATTAATACTTGCCCCACCAATCGCGTGCCTATGACTGTTATGGGCGTAAGCTCTAAAGAAAAGATTCGTACCTTTTGATCTAAGAAAGAATCCAAATAAGTATCTTGTGAATCTGAAGTAGTGGTTATTGAGTCTTTTTTTCCATGAGGATATGAGAAGAATTTTTCTGTGGGACAGCGGCTTATAGATAGTCGCTCCAATAATGGGAATTCTATAATATCATCTATCCCATCATCTCTTCCTTCTTCATCAACAATCACCGCATTCATATTCGGACAATCCTCCACTTCAATCTCTCTAATTTCCCTAAGACATTTAGCCACAGACACCGAAAAGAGAAATAACAGCCCTGTATTTTTTATAGAGAGCACCTTTAGATTCCGAAATATTGATGTTCCTTCTGATTGCAAATCTTGTTTCGAGGTGAGGTTGGCTAATTTGTTGGAAGAACTTTTGGGAAGCTCACTATGCCATATGCCTCGCCCAACAATGGCGAGGCCAAGCCCACAGCCACGGCGAGAGGATCCTAGCGAGTGGAGTATTAACTTCTCCAAGCTTGGTAAACTTATCTACTCATAAGAGTTGTACATAAGATCATAGCTATGAAAAATTTAACAATTTGGCCTAATCTTATACCGATCTATCTAATGCGATGGAGGATTAGACTTTTCACCAATGGCCTTACTCTAACAAGTGTAGCTATAAATTATAAAAACATTTTAACTAATAAACCAAATAAAAAAATCTTCAAAAAAATATTAATACTTGCCCCACCAATCGCGTGCCTATGACTATTATGGGCATAAGCTCTAAAGAAATGATTCATACCTTTTGATCAAAGAAGGAATCCGGATAAGTATATTGTGAATCTGAAGTAGTGGTTATTGACTCATTTTTTTCATGAGGATATGAGAAGAATTTCTCCGTGGGACAACGGCTTATAGATAGTCGCTCCAATAATGGGAACTCTATAATATCATCTGTCCCATCATCTCTTCCTTCTTCATCAACAATCACCGCCTTCATATTGGGACAATTCACCACTTTAATGTCTCTAATTTCTCTAAGACATTTAGCCATAGACACCGAAAAGAGAAATGACAGCCCTGTATTTTTGATAGAGAGCACCTTCAGATTCCGAAATATTGATATTCCTTGTGATTGCGAATCTTGTTTCGGGGTGAGGTTGGCTAATTTGTCGGAGGAACTTTTGGGAAGCTCATTGTGCCATATGCCTCGCCCAACAATGGCGAGGCCGAGCCCACAGCCATGGCGAGAGGATCCTAGCGAGTGGAGTACTAACTTCTCCAAGCTTGGTAAACTTATCTGCTCATAAGAGTTGTACATCATATCATAGCTATGAAAATTTTTACAATTTGGCCTAATCTTATACCGATCTATCTAATGTGATGGAGGATAGAATTTTCACCAATGGCCTTACTCTAACAAGTATAGCTATAAATTATAAAAACATTTTAACTAATAAACCAAATAAAAAAATCTTCAAAAAAATATTAATACTTGCTCCACCAATCGCGTGCCTATGACTATTATGGGCATAAGCTCTAAAGAAATGATTCATACCTTTTGATCAAAGAAGGAATCCAAATAAGTATCTTGTGAATTTGAAGTAGTGGTTATTGACTCTTTTTTTCCATGAGGATATGAGAAAAATTTCTCCGTGGGACAATGGCTTATAGATAGTTGCTCCAATAATGGGAACTCTATAATATCATCTATCCCATCATCTCTTCCTTCTTCATCAACAATCACCGCATTCATATTTGGACAATCCTTCACTTCAATCTCTCTAATTTCCCTAAGACATTTAGCCACATACACCGAAAAGAGAAATAACAGCCTTGTATTGTTGATAGAGAGCACCTTCAGATTCCGAAATATTGATGTTCCCTATGATTGCAAATCTTGTTTCGAGGTGGGGTTGGCTAATTTGTCGGAAGAACTTTTGGGAAGCTCACTATGCCATATGCCTCGCCCAACAATGGTGAGGCCGAGCCCATAGCCACGGTGAGAGGATCCTAGCGAGTGGAGTATTAACTTCTCCAAGCTTGGTAAACTTATCTGCTCATAAGAGTTGTACATCAGATCATAGCTATGAAAATTTTTACAATTTGGCCTAATCTTATACCGATCTATCTAATGCGGTGGAGGATAGAATTTTCACCAACGGCCTTACTCTAACAAGTGTAGCTATAAATTATAAAAACATTTTAACTAATAAACCAAATAAAAAAATCTTCAAAAAAATATTAATACTTGCCCCACCAATCGCGTGCCTATGACTGTTATGGGCGTAAGCTCTAAAGAAAGGATTCGTACCTTTTGATCTAAGAAAGAATCCAAATAAGTATCTTGTGAATCTGAAGTAGTGGTTATTGAGTCTTTTTTTCCATGAGGATATGAGAAGAATTTCTCTGTGGGACAGCGGTTTATAGATAGTCGCTCCAATAATGGGAACTCTATAATATCATCTATCCCATCATCTCTTCCTTCTTCATCAACAATCACCGCATTCATATTCCGACAATCCTCCACTTCAATCTCTCTAATTTCCCTAAGACATTTAGCCACAGACACTGAAAAGAGAAATGATAGCCCTGTATTTTTGATAGAGAGCAACTTCAGATTCCGAAATATTGATGTTCCTTGTGATTGCAAATCTTGTTTCGGGGTGAGGTTGGCTAATTTGTCGGAAGAACTTTTGGGAAGCTCACTGTGCCATATGCCTCGCCCAACAATGGCGAGGCCAAGCCCACAGCCACGGCGAGAGGATCCTAGCGAGTGGAGTAGTAACTTCTCCAAGCTTGGTAAACTTATTTGCTCATAAGAGTTGTACATCAGATCATAGCTATGAAATTTTTTACAATTTGGCCTAATGTTATACCGATCTGTCTAATGCGGTGGAGGATAGAATTTTCACCAATGGCCTTACTCTAACAAGTGTAGCTATAAATTATAAAAACATTTTAACTAATAAACCAAATAAAAAAATCTTCAAAAAAATATTAATACTTGCCCCACCAATCGTGTGCCTATGACTGTTATGGGCGTAAGCTCTAAAGAAAGGATTCGTACCTTTTGATCAAAGAAAGAATCCGAATAAGTATCTTGTGAATCTGAAGTAGTGGTTATTGACTCTTTTTGTCCATGAGGATATGAGAAGAATTTCTCCGTGGGACAGTGGCTTATAGATAGTCGCTCCAATAATGGGAACTCTATAATATGATCTATCCCATCATCTCTTCCTTCTTCATCAACAATCACCGCCTTCATATTCGGACAATCCTCCACTTTAATGTCTCTAATTTCTCTAAGACATTTAGCCACAGACAGTGGAAAGAGAAATGAGAGTCCCGTATTGTTGATAAAGAGCTTCTTCAAGTTCTGAAGTATCGATATTCCTTGTAGTTTTACATTTTGTTTCCACATGTGCCGCAGGTTCGGCAACCTAGATAATTCCAATGTACTCAGCCGAGAGAGAATCTCCACTTCTTTGATGACTTTTAGCTCCTCTAGGTTGAAAACAACTTCTACAGATGGAGTGCACGCAATTTTCATCGACTCCAAATTCGGCAACTTCAGTATCCAATCCTTTAGAATAATCGACGTGGATGTAGACTCCTTTATCTTTAGCGATTTCAGATTACTGTATTTTAATGAAGGTTCACTATAGAGTATCTTTTCTAGGCCAAGGAGTCTAAACATCACCAGGGATTCCAAGCAAGGCAATGAAACCTAATGAAGCACCACAATGAAACTCATTAAAGGTGAGTTTCTTACAAGTAAAGCTATTTTCAGGAAATTGCTTTTACACTTCTCATGGATACATGAAAATGACTATACAGAAAAAAATGAATTTCTGAATTTCTCTTCTGTGAAAAGGGATCATTTTCATGAGGATATCCTCACCACTATCATGTTGCAAATGCAGCACTATTGCACAACTCTCTCTGCAACACTATCGCACAACTCTCTCTCTCTCTCTCAACTGTCATCATATTTTTATCTTTTCTTTAGCTGATCTTGAAAACTATGACCATAATTTTTTATCTTTTCTTTTGAAATCATTTACGTATCTTCAAAACAACTACCATAATTTGGTTATCTTTTCTTTTGTTTTTTCTATTTTGAACTTCAAAATTGACAAAAAAAAAAAATCATATCAAAGTTCAGTTTTTCATAAAGTTTTTGTTAACTTATTGGTTTTCATTAAGAACAAGTAAATATGACTTATTCGGGCTTGTTTCTATTAAGGATCCATAACAGTTCTTATCTTCACTTTGTAAATTTTTGCGCTTCGTTAATAAACATCATAAAACATCTTTTCAAATTGCGTTTTCAGTAGAACCAAATATGGGGAAACAATTTCTAGAAAAAAAACGATTTAACAAGAAAACATTTTTCAACAGTAAGGAATTTTCACTGAAACAAATGGACATTGAATACATGAATGGCCTCGATGTCTCTTAAGAATGTCAAAAACTTAATTGATCAAAATTAAATATTCAAAAATCAATTGATCAGAGGACGGAATATGTAGATTTTTTGTCGTGCCTGAAAGAATGGAGAAGGAAATATCCCCTTAGTAGCTGAAGAAAGGGATGACGGAAGCAGAATGACGTTGACATGGTGAGGTTGGCATGACTTGTTAAAATCAATTACAACTTGCATGTAGGTGAAACATCAATTAGGTGGACTTTCTTTGTTACGTGGCTCTTGGTTCGCCTTCCATTTATTTAATCTCACTTTCTTCATTTCGAGATTGTTGAATTTCGTTCACTCATACCGATTATTTAATGAATAACGACAACAAATATTCATTGACTCCAAATTTGGCAGCTTGAGTATCCTATCTTTGGAATACTCGACGTGGATTTAGACTCTTCCATCCTTAGCGATTTCACAACGCTGTATTTTATTGAGGGTTCACTGTAGAGTATTTTTTCTGGGGCAAGGAATCCAACCATTACCAGGGATTCCAAGTGAGGCAATGAAACCTAACAAAGCGCCACAATGAGACTCATTAAAGGTGAGTTTGTTACAAATCAAGCTATTTTCACGAGAAAATGAGTGAAACTCTCATGCTAAAAAGCAAAAAAAAAAAAAAAAAAAAATCATTTCTCTTATGTGAAAAGCAAAATCATTTTCATGATGATATCTTCACCACTATCATGCTGCTAGTGCCGCACAATTGCACGGTCATGTTGTCATGGCGACATTGGAAACTTGGCATGACATGTTGGAAGTTACAAAATTGCATGTTAGGTGGGACATGAATTCTGGGGACTTTCTTTGTTATGTGGCTTCTCGCTCGCCATCCATTTATTGAATTTCTGGACGTCGCTTTCTTCATTTTGAAATTATTGAATTTTATTTATTCATTCAAGATTCATTTTTGCTTATATTCATTCAGCACACTACTATTTTTTCAACTCATTAAAAATGTTAAATAAATAATAAATAGTCACAGTAGAAACCCCAGTTATAGGTCCAATAATCTACCATTGATTTTTTTTTTTTTTAAAATAATAAGTCGTGGAGAGCAGCTTCCCTCTAATTATAATTGGACCTGTCTTCTATTTGAGATGATTTTTCAATTGTAAATCAAAAGGCGAATAAAATTGTACGAATAATCAAAGTTAAAATGCAATATGTACTAACATTGAGTGAACACCAATATCATCTCATCCTAATAGGGCAAATTGATAGAGGAAAAAGTGAAAAAAAAAATTACCTGGATTGGAATATCCTCTGATGTGATTTCAGCTTTGGTACAAAAGCTTGTCATATTTGGTAAGTTAATCAATCCCATATGACGTATATTAGGCAACTCAACTTTGTTATTGGTATAAACTATATCTTCTCCTGCATCATGTGTGACAATGGATTGCATTGATTCACATTCCCACAATGAAATCTCTTCCAATTGTACAAGTCTTTGCATATCTGAAAGACGCCACAAGTATTTCAATCGTTTGCACCAATTTACTCTCATGACTTTCAATTTGTTGAAGCACTCTGGCGCAATGGGTCCATGGCATATCTTCTCCAAATTAACAAGATTTTGAAGGTAAAAAGACTCTAACTTCCCAAAAGCAATGAGAGGAAGGCCATTGGATGGATCGGCATTGGATGAATCGGCAATGTACTTGATTAAGGGGCTTTTTGTAATGCTGAGATACTTCACTTCTTGGAATCCTTGGGTGCACAATTCGCGAGCGCTCTCTTTGAACTCACTCAACCCTCTTAAATATAAGCATTGAGTCTTCTGCAGATTTTTCTTAACCCATTTTCTTGAAAGAATACTATTGGACCCTTCCACCCCTTTCAGATCGAGCCTCATGGTTGTCAAACCTTCATATTCCCTCTCCATCCGAAACCCCAAATATCCTATGTTGATCCAAAATTTGTGCAGGTTCTCAAATGGTAGGTCACCATCCTCTAAGAGTATGATGGGATCCGGAATCGATATTTCCAAAGATGCCAGCTTTGTCAAGCTCTTCAACTCAGCAAGCCCAACAACACACGATTCCGACGGTATTTCATGCTTGCCCATCCACCCATCAAAGCTATTCTTCATATGTAACTCTTCCAAGTTGATTAAGCCTTTTAGGGCTCCAGGCTCGATTATCTTAAGCAAGTAGCAGTGGTTCAGATTCAACGATCTTAGATTTGTTAGTTTCCCGATTTCTTTAGGTAGTCTAGAAATTATAGACCCATTGAAGCTAAGAATCCGCAATGCTTTGAGCTTGCCAAGATTTGCCACATCCCCCACATAGCAATTTATGCTTAATGACCGGAGGTTCCCGAGGATTTCCATCGAGGAAGGTAAACTAGTGATATGCATGGAGCGAAGATAGAGGACTCGAAGCTCCTCCATGTATGTTAAATCAATTCTACTACAATCTCCCATATCGTTTTGTTCTGACAACATAAGTATCTTCACGTGGGGAAACTGATGCAGCATTAGTTCAACAAGCCTATCACTGCCAACATTAACCAGGCATGCCCAACATTTCTCAAGCTTTTCCTTTGGCCATGAGCCATAATTGTTGTTAATCATTAAGGAATCCTGCCCACTATATGCACCTGAGATGACCACCTCGCTGTAAAGATCGTGTATGGTCACATGTTTCTTATCATCGCCTCCATCCTGCAACAAATGAATGGAATGGAGGCTATCCAGAATATTTTTCAATCTATCCCTTGAATTTTGTATTGTCTCATTAATTTTTTCAAGCAAGCACAACCCCATGCCTAATACCCATAGAAGTTCGACCTGAATGGTCCCGCCAATAAGACCGCAGAGCAAGAATAAGCACTTCGCGTCCTCACTCTTCAAATGGCCATAACTCAACTTCACTATCGTTTCTTGTATTTCTTTAGTTGACTCATCTATTTCTATCTGTGCGATTCTCCATGCGGACACAGGGCTTTCTTTCAAGGTTTTTGCAGCAGAGATAATCAAAAGAGGCAAACCTGCAAGCTTCTTGACCACTCGAGCCGCTATAGCTTTCAAATCCTCATCGTCTTCGAGCCTGTTGCCGACCGTCTTTGCAAATAGCCTGAAAGCTTCGTCGTTGTTTAGGCCTCCAAGAAAAAATGTTTTATTGGCACACATCTTTTGCTTCAGCACATCTTCAAATCTTGATGCGAGCAACAATTTGCATTTCCCGCTAATGTCTCTTGAAGGAATTCCAACCGCGTTCAAATCAAGTTCCCCCCATAGGTCATCCAATATTATGAGAACCTTCTCACTTGGATCCCGCTGTAATCTCTCCAACAGACGATCTGCCCTGCCGCTTTCGCTTTGCAAGTCCTTCAGATCCAGTTTCAAGGCGTCAGCGATCTCATCTTGGATATTCTTCAAGACAGGAATCTGTGACACTTTTGCTTTGACGATCATGTGGAACGGTCCCTTCTCTTTCCTGAGTTTCTTCTCGACTTCCTCCAATAGCGTAGTCTTCCCCACGCCGCCAGGCCCGTAGACCCCAATCACTCTTAGCTTCTCATCATCCAGAGCTTTCATTATGCCCTGAAAGACGGAAGCTCGCGAGTCCACAATAGTGTCGCCCCCATCACCAGCTGACGAATTCACATCAGGAGTGCCAGCGACACGCCCCGGTGGATCACTCTCATAGTAGACCCTCTCGAATTTACCTTGTGGGATGAGTGCCTGGATGGCCTGGGCTGTCTTCCTCGCGTCCCTGCCGAGACAATAACGCTCCTTTGGGTTGGGAAGCAACCCGCAGAAGCAAGTTTTCTTGGCTCTTCCCTCGTCATCCAGCATGCCGCGTGCCTTGTTGGCAACAGTCTCTGCATCATTCTTCCATCTGTTAACTTCGCGTTTTATCTCCCTCATGTTGTTTCAGCATCAACAACCGAGCGCTGCAGCCCAACCCTCGCGTCATCCAGCTTCTCAAGTTCTTCCTTCAGTTGGCCAACGTAGCTGTTGGAGAATATCAGGTAGCCGCATCGACGACCAATTGGAGCCGCCAGGTATTCCGCCACTTTGGGAGCTATAGACAGAACAATATTCCCCATTTTCCCTCTTTTTTATTTCTCTCTTTCTGGTTTTCCTTTCTTCCTCTTTGGAGAGAAATGAAAGTTAAGAATTTATATATGCTGAGGAAGGCTGAAGTGATGGAACCCAAAAACGAAACGACTGAAGAAGAGGAAAGGTTCAATAGGATGAATACAATGAACACGAGAGAGAGAGAGAGAGAGAGAGAGAGAGAGCTAGTGGCTGGAAGAAGACAGTGAAGGACGGTGAAAATTCGAGATAGGAAATGCGACAGACGTCTGAATGAGATGGGGTGAAACTCCCAAAATATATACGAAGGTGTTGGCCAAGAAAAGTCGTGACGACCATCTCATTTTTCCTCGGCCCAGGAAAGAATAATTTGAAGAAGGATCCCCATGCCGGAGGAAAAGAATCCTCTGTCATAGAAGGCAAGTATCTGAACTGAAAGGTGAGTAAGAATCCTCAACATGAAGGGAATAAATGAAAGAATCCTCCCGTCTCATGATTTCTTCTCCCTGGAACCTTTAAATAAAGCGAAAAAGTATCCTCGAAACAGGAAAGATAAATATGAAATAATCATCTTTCACGAAAGAAATCTCTGCCGCCTTTCTTTTTCGTTCAATCTCTCTCTTCACTTGTCCTGCTCTTTTAATCTTCCATCGTGATTTCTACGACTTCGACGCGCCAAATGGGCGAGATCGGATTTGGGGTCAATATGAAGCAGGTTCTATCCTACTGGATTGTCGCTTTTTTTTTAGTTATTTTGTTTTATTTTTTATACTTTTATTTTTTTGCCATTTCTCCCTTCGAGAAATAACTCTGGCCTTTGGTAAGTAAAAATTTGACGTGACGAAACATACAGTGTCTTATACTTTGTTCCCGATGACACGATATTCTTCTTCTAAAATTAGGATAAATGTATTTAAAACATCTACAAGAACTAACGGAAAACATACAGTACCCTGGTTCTCAGAGAAGGGACCAATGAAAGTACGTTGCAAGTAGATTTCTACAATAGGTGCAACCGCGACAGTAGACAACATAACTCAAGATTGACTCACGTTATCACCGGATGACAAAATAGTTGGCCAGGGACCAAAAAAACCGGAATTACTAGCAAGGCCACTAATGAAAAATATTCGCACCTACTTATATCTTAGTCAAACTCATTAACTGAAAGAAATACCTGCCTCAGGGAGGAACTACCCCTAAGAGTACATATGATTCACGAATAAGCATTAAAATATGTACGAATATTCCTGTAGATTGGGTTGGTAAACCTCAAGCCGAGTATGCTTGAGATCAAAGTTAATCCCGATTGATTTAAAATTCGACCCATAATTTAATTGCAAAGCAATTCAGGCCATATTAGGAAGTCCAAATTGGACTCTTGCCAATCGGAGTGTGGGTGATGCAACAAGGGACATTAATTTCTCACAAGAACTCTTTTCATTATTGAAGATGAAATCAATGTTGTCATCAAATACGGGCTGATAATTTCTTTGCATATAACTATTTTATTGGTGAGTTTGGTCTTTTGAGCATGTTGAGTGTGCTTAATACGTATAAAAGCTTGTGAGAGACAGAGAGACTATTGAGAATCATCATCCAAGAGAGCTGAGAGTGTGAGAAAACTCATTTCTTGTGACCGATTCTTGTGATACTCTATGATTGAGAAACACTTATGAGTGAGTGTAATTGAGCGGTTGTAATCCATTTTTCGCCGATTATCATGAAACCATCTTGTTAACTTTCCCCATAAATTAGGTTTTACCATTGGACAAAGTAAATCCGTTGTCTTCAGGTTTTATTTATACAATTTATTTTTTACTTAAATCATTTTCATTTGTTCTTGTTTGCGCATTAGTCGTAAAACTAGTAGCAAAGCCTAGGGTTATTTTGTCTGTATGCAATTATCGCTATGGCTTCTAAAAAATTTGAGTTAAGAGAAATTCACCGGCAGGAATTAGTTTAATCTATGGCTCATTAAGATGTCAGCGTGGTGGGAGACATTGGGTTTGGATTCAGCATTGGAAGGAGATGATGACTTTGAAGAAGAAAATAATAATTTGAATAATTTGAGGAAGAATCCCTAGGCTGGAAGAAAATAATCCTTTATTGTGGAAGCCAAGTATCTGAACTGAAAGATGAGAATAAAATTCCTCCACCGTCTCATCATTTCTTTGCTTCGAAACCTTTAAATGAAGGGAAAAAGAATCTATATGAAAGAATCATCTTGCACTAAAGAAATCTCTCTCTCTCTCTCTCTCTCTCCCCCCCCCCACCACCTTCCCTTTACGGCTCCTTGTTTAGTCTTCCACCGCATTTTATGGGACTTCGACCCCATTTTATCCCAAAATGGATAATAGATTGGGAAATCAAATTTGTGACCTTTGACTTGCAAATCAAGTCTTGGACCACTTGATCAATCATGGTCAGTTTTTTTGGGTGAAATTTTATAAAAATTGGTTTTATTTAAATCTATGTTATTCTCAACATATTTATTAATTTCTTTTGCTTTTTCCTTGACTCTTTGCCATGTTTAATCATTTCTCACTTTGAGAACTTTCAATAAATTGAAAAGAATCCTCAAACGGGAAAAATAAAACATGAAGGAGTCAATTTTTACTAAATAAAACTATCTCTTTCTCTTGCCTTGTACTGATCTTTGTTTAATCTTCCATTGTGATATCCTAGGACCCCAACTTGCCAAATGGGCAAGATTGGAAATTGGATCTATATGAATCCAAGCCATCAATTAAGTCATTTTAAATGAGTCGATATTTCATCAACACATATTTGATTCAATTCGATTGGGTTTAGGGGTGAGCATGGTCCGGGTTGGTCCGGACCACCCCCTAACCCTAGGACCAACCTGTATAGTATCGGTACTCAATTTTTAGGACCGAGGACCGACCCTACTGAGCTTGGGACCAAGGACCGGATTGACCCAATGGGTTTGGTCCGGTTCCCGGGTCAACCCGGAACCGATCGATAATTTTTTTCGTCTTATTTTTTATACTCCATAAAAAAGTAAATCTACAAATTCAAATTACACATCCATTAACAATGCGACATTGTGCAACTAAACTATAAATACCAATACATATTTAGCAAATTTATGATGACATAATAATAGAATTTTCGTACCTGCTAACCGCTCATCGAGATATGGGACAAGATGGAAAGTTCTTGTAATCATCTATTTTTAATATTCATAACACCATATGCAAAAGCGTTTTCTTGCATTTGATCATGTAGAGTCCACTCAACCAAAAAATGAGCTTCACACCACTTGACTAACAAATTACCGTAGCAACTGCAGTACTACTCTACTCTTCAAAAACTTCTACCATTTTACACAAATTGAAAAGCAAAGTGCAATTGAAATTTATTAGTAAAATACAATTAAACCATAAAAAGTTAAAAACACTTAATATAAACCATGAATATATAACTTCACATCTTGTTAATTCACTTGAACTTCTAAACACCTGAAAACAAAACAAACGACACTTAATTAATACTTAACAAAAGTTTTAAATTGAAATTACTATTAGTGCTATTGATAGAACATCTCAATATAATATAATATAACAGACATTTTACTTAGGTTTGAATATATAAAAGAATTATAAATAATAGAATATAATGTAATATACAGGGTTGGTCCAAGGTTGAACCAATCCAAAACTCTTAGGACCAAGGACCAACCTGCACAGTGTTGGTCCTGGAATTTCAGGACCAAGGACCGACCCAGTCTCCTTTGAATCGGACCAGGATCGGCAAGGTTAGGCCGATCCAAGGTCGATCCAGGGTCAACCCTAGACCGCTGCTCACCCCTAATTGGGTTGTCCCATTTTTTTGGCCTATTTTTTCCATCTATCAATAAACTACTCTAGCGTTTTGGGAAGTAAAGAATTGACACAACAAAAACATACAAAGTCTTGTACTTTGTTCATGATGGCATGATATTCTTCTCTAAATATTAGTGTAAATATATTTGAAACTGTCGACACTTAAATTTAGTCGAAAATTAAGCACACATTTTTCTATTAAAAAAAAAATCATGGAAACAACGAATGGAAGTAAAAAAGAACAAACGAAAAAGAGTAATAAAAAGATAAAACTAAATAACAAATAGAAAAGGCCAAGTTGGTCCAACTGGCACGGCCCACAAGAGCAACCCATTGATTTGATCCGCGGCCCAGACCCACCAGCCCCGTTACTCCCACCCTTCAACCTTTTCCCCTAGCCTGGCCTGGCCTTCTCTACCTCGACACTGAGCTTGGAGTAGACAAAAATTCCAAGTCACGTTCGTTGTCTTTGGCCAGCAATGTCTCTACCAGAAGACCTTCAAGGGCGTCAGATGCAGATCATTGCCGCCGCTGATTGTTTCCTTGAATTCAAGCTCCGGCTGATGTCATTCCAGTTGCTTCCTTCTTATTTGGTTAGCTTGCTATCCAAGCGAAACTGCTTTTAGATGATGTTGCTAGTATCAAAATGGCACATCGATGATTACCGACACGTGCGATGCATCAATGATTATTGTTCTTTGTGGAAGATTTTAGTCGACTCGATCCTCTGATGCAGTGAGCTACGCAAGCGGAATTATCGAAAGCAATCGCAACCACATCTCCTTGGCTTCTACCGTCGCAGTCCCGCTTCTGGCTTTTGGTGATGACGAGTGTCTCGGCGCCACGATGCAGCAAATGCCTGAAGAAGAAGCAGTCAAGTGAAAGGCGAGGAAAAATAAAAAGAAAAAAACAGAACAGAGATCAAGAGAGACGAGTCTTGAACAAATCGACACCAATAACGAGGCTTAATTGGAGAAGAGACGACCTGAGGATTTGGTGGCGAGGACGGCGTGAGCACAGCCTCACTATTATAGCATTGATTGTAACGGCCACCAACAGGACAGAATAACGGATGGATTCCTCCAGTCCTTTCATCGAACACTTTCTGAGTAGCATCCGTACATTCATTCGACGCGAGGATGACTCTTGGGCTTGGACTAGAGCAAGAAGTTGAAGAGCTCAATCGGTGGAGAGAAGATTCGTAAGTGATGTTTGGAGTCAACTGAGACGGGGCGTCCTTTTCCATGCGGTTCGATTCTACCGCAAACTTCCGCCGATCACTGAAGCGAAAGAACGAATCGCGGGAACGCATCGTGGTCAGAACAGCACACGATCGGAACTGCAACCAGACAACATCGGAACCGCAATCGAAGTCATGAATAGTGGAATCGACGTCGATTCACCTTTGGCAAACCTCGAATCAACGACAATGAACTTTGGATTCCAGGATCGAGCTTTGTTTCTTGTGCGTGTGTTGTGTGCCTTCCTTCGTGCACCTACCGTGATCGGAGACGGAAGGTTGACGGCGGCTTCCGGTGGAGCTGGTGGCCAGCGGTGAAGCTAGGGAGGACGTTAAAGGCTACGGACGCGAAGCAGAATCGAGAACTTCCTCATCAAATGACGAAAGTGCCTTGATTTAAAACGACGCAAATGTCCTTCTGGTTGTTACTGTCGTAACCGAATTCAAGAGAGAAGGGAAAATCGGCGATAGGCCCTAGGGAATCAAAAATTCTATCACACTAGCTATCACATATGACAAAATCTTTATTATTATTGTTATTTTTCTTTTTATTATTTCATTGCTGGTGAAATTCAAGTGTTAACAGTCAAGAACTATAAGAACCCCATGCAGGATGGGCACTTCTGTGTGAAGGACCACGATGCGTTTAGCATGAGCTGATCCTTTTGAAGACAGTAATACTAGACCATACTCACATGTAATTAAGCATTACTAAAACATGAAAATGTCTTTATGATTTTCAGAATCATTGGAGTACTACTAGATTGAGAAAATTTGCTCACCTGTGGCTTCCATCATTGTTGATTTGTTGGGCCAGTGCAATAGAGTAAGGATCATCCTTTTATCAATGGTGCGCAATCAGCGAAGGATTTTCCTACTTTTACTGTCGTTTGTTGGCTGAATGAACGTTTACAATATAAGAAGTTTTCTGTTTTTTTTTTTTTTTTTTTGACACAAATTCTTGACCTCTAATAGTTCTTTCTTTCGGCTTGCCTTTACAAGATGCAATTGGAGAATATGTTATATAATGGCTCTTTCTTGAATAAGTATCCTCATTTATGGTGCAATGCACCGTTTGGCCAAAATATTTCAAATCCATGACTTAGGAAATGAGAGTTCTTTATTGAGATCTCTCATCATTGAGACTTGGAATGTGCCATGTTGTAGCACAGGATGGCGTGATGCAAACTCACGACGAAGAGATGAAAAAGTTTGTCCGACACTCTGGCGTCGATTGTGTGCTTGGCCCTCGTTACGCAAGTACCAAACTCAGCATTTTCAAGCAACAGTTATGTATCCTTAAATGTTTAGGTCAATTCTTAATCAAAATCTAATTGTTAGATTGCATCAAAAGCACCGGTTTTGTTGTATATTACCTGATTATTCCAATAGGGTATAATTTATAGGAAAGATTTTCTCTCATCGGGCGATCCGTGAAAGTTCATTGATCTATCTCATGCTGTCCTAGTCATATCATGTGTTTTCTAACCTAATGACATGAATTTAGGACAGTTCTAAAATGGAATTTTACAATATTGCAAAGGCTACCCATTCGATTGAAATCCCAGATAAATCTACGAAAATGTTTGGTTTGATTTATTGGTGTATGGATCTTCTGTAGTCCGAGTGCTGGGGACCTTGTACTCGCACCACCAAAAGTGTGTGGTTCTTGACACTCAAGCCTCAAGAAACAACTGCAAAATAACGGCATTCATTGGCCAGCTAGACCTATGCAATGGCCGATATAAATCTGGAGCACAAACTCTATAGCGATCTTGATACCGTCTTTAAGAATAACATTCACAACCCCACGTTCACGGTAGTATGCTAATGTTTACCTTTAGCATTGTAATAACTTGTATATGTTATGTTCTAATCATGAGAAGAAATTGCTTTTTGTGATGATTATAGTCCACTGTCAATGTCCCAAGGCAACTGTGGCATGATCTAAATTGCAAAGTTGAGGGACAAGCTGTGTACGACAAAATGAAGAATCTTGCACAGAGATGGAGAAAGGCGGCAAAGTGGCACGAGTTTAAGCTGAAAAATGTTAGGCGTTGGCATGAGAATGCTCTCTTAAGGCTCGACAGGATTTCGTGGATACTTTGTCCCTCGACAAGCCCCGATGGCAACAAAATAGAATAAGTCAGTGACGACGACGACTTGGAAAATTGGCATGTGCAAGTCGAGAGAATTTACTTCAAATTAGTTACCATTTTCAAGGGACTTCAATTGTAAACAAATGAAGTGTAACAACCATCTTTCATTTATATTTTATGTTGGTGTAGGTCTTTAGATCGATTGATCCAGGTTCTGTATATTGATTCTCAAAGAGCATTGAAGAAGCTGCAAACCAAGTAAGTTTTAGCTGCTAATACCATGCTGGTAGATTTGCAATTGGTTGTAATATGTGTATAACTTGAAAAGTGTTCTTACATTAGAAAGTCCACTCTTCTTTTTTATGCAAAGTCTTTAGTGTGTTTGAGTAGAGATTGAATTCCACTTTGATAATATTGCTTCTTTCAATCTCTTCATGGTTGCAAAATCTTATCTGTGGAAAGAACTAGAAAGTAGACGAGTATTCAAACGGCGTACGTGAAAGCAATTAGATTGGCACAACACTTCCTTTACATTCAAAACCAATATTTTCTCGGCTCTTGCTATCGTTGGCCACCATACAAAAATGCAGGTATAAGTTGCGCATTTCTATTCATTTTGACTGACTGAGTTGAGCGAGCAACAACGCCTCCAGTAAAGAGTGTACAGATTTGGCTCCCTCTGGGATTGTGTATCAGCAAATAATCGCTAGAACTCACTGTATAAAACGTGAAGACTGCATTCTGATCAATATGTTATATTTTTGAGACCGACTCTCCGAACTTTTTAAATGCATACTCTTGAGTTCAATTTTTGATGGCAACCAATGCTTGATTTGGTTTTGACATGCAGCTGCAAATAATTTAGTGCTGATGGAGCTGGCGTTGAAGATCGCAAGCAAGATTAGTGCAGACGAGAACTTCTGTGTGTATAAAGTGATACCGATGTGGCCGGAGGGTGTCCCTACTAGTGCTAAAGTGCAGGAAATTCTCTTCTGGGAGGTCAGATCAAGGATAAACTCTTTCATCTTGTAAAGAAGTAGTGATGACACATGTAAATCGATGATGTCCAAGCAAGTCAAAACTAAATAACATGCCAACGGAATTAAGCAGAAAAATTTGGGACCCAACCCCGTTTCACTCATTTTATTATTTTTCTCCAGGAGATATGATGATGTAAAAAGATTAACATTCACTATTCTTGTATGTGTATTGATAATGTGGACAGGGACAGAACCATGACAATGATGTATGAAATTATTGCCCAGGCTCTCGAAAAAGCTGGGTTGTCACACAAGTACCATCCCCTGGATTACTTGAACTTCTACTAACTGGGCAAGCGGGAGCCCTGGTCCTCTTCAAAGTCTTCATCCCAAGCAATGAATCAACAATCCGAAAATAATGCCGCAGTATATGTCAAGACTCTTTTCATGGATTCTTCCTTTGATTCATCCGTTAAAAAAGCAAAACGAAAAAAGTCATCAAGAGCATGAGTGGTAAAAGGACTCTTGGTTGAAGCTTGCTGTTGTTTCTATCCATGCAGGCGTCGGTTCAAAAAATTTCGCAGATTCATGATATATGTGCATGCCAGGAATGATAGTAGATGATGAGTATGTGATCACGGGATCGGCAAATATCAACCAAAGATCTCTGGATGGCTCAATAGACACCGAAATTGCAATGGGAGCTTATCAGCCGCGTCACACTTGGGCTGGGAAAAAGAGGCATCCGCGTGGCCAGGTTAGTTACATCAAGTTAGCCTCTCATCTGAATAGCATTACAAAGCGTATGCCCGTGCGAGTGCAACGATATTCATTCAAAAACTTAAGCTTGTGTATAATTATGTTGACTTACGCTATGCAAGTTTACGGTTATAGGATGTTGCTTTGGGCGGAGCACTTGGGAGATTTAGAGGACAGCTTCAGGGAACCTCAAAGCATTGAATGTGTAAAGAGGGGGAACAAAATAGCCAAACGGAATTGGAAAGCTTATGTGGATGAGGACCAACATAATCCCAAGGAAATGAGAGGCCACCTGATGCAGTATCCCATCCATGTGAGCAGAGACAGTAAAGTTGGTCCTTTGGCCGGTTTCAAAACATTTCCCGATGGGGGTGGCAAAATCCTCGGATCGCCCACCACTCTTCCTGATGCTCTCACGACATGATCCACTATATAAAATTAGTGGCATTTGATTCTGAGAGTGTGCAAATGTGATGATATATAACAAAAATTTCAAATGATTTTGGGTTAAACCGTAGTGTTTTGAGCAGCTGAAATTGAGAAATATGAGTAGAATGAGCATTCATGAGCAAGACAAAGTTGTTATACAGAACGATACTCTACTAATTAAAGCAAGTTGTGGAAAGGACACACGATGCCATTGTTGTATAAAATGTGTCAGATGAGTTGATGTTATTGTGTGGCTTTAAGATAAATTCATATGGTTCATCAAGTTCTTTTTGGCTAAGTGTTTTCCATTTGAGATTTATAGCATAAACTTCTTAGAGGGAAATGATTCAGCTTTTTCAGATCAGGGGACCTCCAATAAGCAGGGTCATAATTTTATCAACTTTTTCATCAACAGAGAGACCCGCTGCAAGGAGATAGATGGAGCTATGCACCTCCATTGCAGAATAGTTTATAAAGAGACAATTGGAGCTAGGGACCTACTCCTGGTGGAACATATGGGCAGGGTCCTGATGGATTTCAAGGGCAAGTTACTGGTAGTGCTGGTGACATGCTTTTGCAAATTCCATGGGGGAGGGAGGAAAACAAAAATCGTATCTTTGAAACATCGTTCTGAACAGCAATGACCAGTGAACACTCTAAGGAAAGAGGGGGCATCATGAATGAGTAGGCTGCAATTGGTGTTGCGCACAGTATGTTGGCACAAACACACTCACTTGAAGGATCAATTAGATTTAAGCAATAGTTCTTGTAAATAAGCCTTGAATGATGAGTGTTGAAGGAGAGGGGAAGAATACATGTACTTTGTTGGCAAGCATCATGCATGCGATATATTGAAGGGCCTCATTGACCAGCTTTGTTGAGAGATTTTCTCAAATCTGGCTAGTCTACCAGATCACCTTCAAAATATGTGTACTAGTAGAGGGTTTCCTTTGGAATCACAAGAATTATGGAATTAAACTTCAATTAACATCAGACTCCTCTAAATTATTTATCAGGCCAAGACTCTCATGAAAATATCAAGCACACATCTCAGCAATTTAATCATGCACATGCATATCACTTATCCACAAGCAATAAAGAAGGCAACCAAACTAAGAAAAAAATATCGACACACGTTCGAAATTGTAACAGAGCATAAAGGCCACAAATCGTGATCTTTTGATGACTAATTGACATGAATAGAAGCCATATCTTCCTATAAGTGCACATGAGTCTACTTGATCAAAATGACATCAATCAAAGACCAAATTAGTGCCAAATTTAAACAAAACAATCATGGTCAGCATGCAATACTTCATTCTAGCATATTCAAGTTCGGAGATGAACCCAATTCACCCTATTACTTTCCTAGCATGAACATATATGATTCCATAACCAAACTAGCCTCAAGCTGGAATCAAAAGCACACCCAATCAGGGATATCAAGACAAGGTCAGCATACACGGATCAATTTCCAGTAGAATTTCATTCATTCATGACATAATTTCTTTTCCAAGCGAACATGAAATTCACCATAAGACAATCTTATATCACTGCACATGCTTACTTGAGTGGAATAGCATAAAATCAAGGACCAATCAACATCAGCTCAGGGCTGCAACAATGTCGAATCAGCAAGTATTGACAAGGTTCCAGCAGATTCCAAACAAGTTTGAAATCGAACACCTATGGTTTTTCTATGAAGAAACAGAACTCAAATATGCTTAAATGACCAGTATAGATCAACAATCTAGTAATCAAGGGAATTCTCGGTCAAGAATTGAATAAAAAATGCACACCGACTTAGTTCAGGAATTTCATCAAACAGGTTGCGTACATTAATTTAGGCCGAGAAGCACTGCTTCAAATCATTAATACAACCCTTCAATCACAGTCGTCGATTTGCACAGAGACAGTAGCAATAGGAACGGAAAACAGAGCATATATGGTTTAGTTGAATAGAGAACAAATAGCTATAGCGATTGAGATCGGATATGAGTAAAGAAATAACAGAAGCAACATCAAGGAATGGAATTGTCGAAGTAGGCAGTCGTGATCGAAGTTCCAGCACTCCGGCATTACAGAACTTCTTCGCGGCAGCGGAACAGGTGGTGATCGGGAAGCGGTGACGGCCAGCAGCGAAGTGAGAGGAAAGGATTCAATCGAAATCACCGAGCCTTCGATCAATGCTCTCTGTTCTTTCTCCCTTCTCAGCGTGCCATGTCGTGTGGTGGCCAGCGATGGACTCTCGGCGGCGGCTGTTGGCGGATGGGATAAAAGGGAATCGATAGATCGTTAGTTGAAGAGAGTAAGGAAGAGAGCTAGAGAGAGAGAAAGAAAGAGAAAGGAAGAGAGAGGGCCACGTGATGTACAGTGCGTCTGGGTCCCACTGAGAATTGTGTCTTTAGCTAAAACAAACTGATTTTCGATTCAAAGGAACAGAAAGCCAAACCAAAGCAGTGAAATATTGAAGGAATACCGGATGTCTTATGAATGTTTACGAAGTCTTCATTCTGTTTGGGAGTCTTCTGTTTGGGAGTCTTCCCAGTAATCAAGGACTTGGTCCGGCTCTGCTCCACAGCTTACTATACTCAAGACTTCCAAGGATGGGAAGTCCTCGGAGAACGGGAATTTCAGAGAGTATTTCTCAGGTAAGAAGCTTTTGAATTTCGGCAACTCGAAAAGTCTAAGATCAGTTAACTTGGAGAAGGTGACTGTAGTGCCGGTCGATTCTTCCCATTTTTCATGGCCAGCAATTTGTTCCATATTTTCACATGACTCCACCACTAGCTCTTCGATTTGCCCGAGAAATTTTGCAGTGAAGGTAGGGAAAAGCATTTCCAAATGGTGGCACCTCACGGCCTCTATGTCTCTCAAATTTGGGAATGGGATGTTTGGGAGAGTGTCGGACTGCCAAATGCATCTCAAGTTTTCAAGATCACGCAAAACCAGCCTCCTCAATTTATTACTCTCTGTATCTGTCCCATCACCTTCGTATATGATCTCGATCAAATGGCATGAAATCACTTTCAGTTCCTTGAGATAGCGCTGCAACTTCTTCCACATATAAGAAGTGGCAATACGTTGGAGATTGTCACAGTTATACAATTTAAGAGATTCCAACTTCTGAAAGGAATCAGTGGGAATTTGATTGTTCCATAGCTCTTTGCATTGAAGTCCCCCAATTTCCAGCCTTGTTATATTAGGAAATGTAACCTGCATGAAGATAATGTGAGGAAGGAGGAAAAGTAGGACCAATTTGTTACATTGTTCGCTCTAATACATGATAATATGAAAGGACCTATAGTCAAACAACGATTCCAAGGGGGGGGGGGGAGAGTTTGAAATTTTGACTTCTTTCGGATTGTGCGATCTCCCTATGATTGTCAAAGAGAAGACGTTGAGTGGCTCAAAGCAATTTTCAAGGATAAGGGTGGCTAATTCGCGAAAAAACTTCTAGAAAGTTCATCTTGATGTATCCTTTTGAAGGATCCTATTGAATAAAGCCATAAAAATTCCAAACTTGGTAAACTAACCTAGTCATGAGAGTTATACGTTAGATCATAGGCATGAAACATCTGACAATTTAGCCTAATCTTAACAATCTATTTGATGTGATGGAAGAACGAATTTTTCACTAATGGCCTTACTATGACAAATGTAATTATAAATAATGAACACATTCTAACTAATAAAACCAAATAAAATTCTTCAAAGAGATTTTATGACACCATCCAACAAAGCATGTGCCTATGGCTAATAGGGGTATAATCTCAAGAGAAGGGAATTGTACCTTTTGATCAAAGAAGGAATCGGAGTTAGCATCTCGTGAATCTGAAGTAGTGGTTACTGGCTCTTTCTTTCCACAAGTATATGAGACCTGATGTGGCACCATAATGAAGCTCATTAAAGGTGAGTCTATTACAAGTAAAGCTATTTTCACGAGAAAATAAGTGGAACTCTCGGGCTGAAATTATTAAAAAAGAAAAGAAAAGAATCTCTTATGTGAAAAGCAAAATCATTTTCATGAGGAAATCCTCAACGCTATCACGCTCTCAATGCAGCTCGATTGCACAATGACGTTGACACGGTGACATTGGCAACTTGTTATGACACGTCGGAATTAGTTGCAAATTGCATGTTAAGCGGGCCATGAATTATGGGGACTTTCTTGTTATGTTGCCCCTTGCTCGCCATCCATTTTTTGAATCTTCGGACGTCGCTTTCTTCATTTTGAAATTATTGAATTTTATTTATTCATTCAAGATTCATTCTTGCTTTCAGTCATTCAGCAAACTACTATTTTTTTTCAATTCATTAAAAATGTTAAATGAATAATAAATTAGTCACAATAGAAACCCTAGTTAAGGGTGCAATTATCTACCGTTGAAAAATTTTAGAAAAATAAAAAAACAGTCCTGGAAAGCGGCTTCCCTCTAATTATAATACGACCTGTGTTCTATTTGAGAGGATTTTTTATTTGTAAATCAAAACGTCAATAAAATTGTACAAATAATCAAGGTTAGATGCAATATATACTAACGTTGAGTGAACACCAACATCATCTCGTCCTCATAGGAAAAATTGATAAGAGGGAAAAAAATGAAAAGAAAAAAAATTACCTGAATTGGAGTATCCTCTGATGTCATTTCAGCTTTGGTACAAAAGCTCGTCATCTTTGGTAACTCAGACAATGCCAGACGACGTACATTAGGCAACTTAACTCTGTTATTGGCAGAAATTATATCTTCTCTTGCATCATGTATGACAATGGATTGCATTGACTCACAATTCCCAACTTCAATATCTTCCAACTGTTCAAGTCTTCGCAAATCTGAAAGACACCACAAGTACTTCAATTTGTGGCATTGTTCGACCTTTATGGCTTTCAATTTGTTGAAGCAGTCTAGTGCGATGGGGCCATGGCATATCCTCTCCAAATTAATAAGATTTTCAAGGAAAAGAGACTCTAACTTCCCAAAAGCAGTGAGAGAGCGGCAATTGGATGAATCAACAATGTACTTGATTGAGGGGCTGTCTTCAATGTCGAGATACTTCACTTCTGGGAATCTTTGGATGCACAATTTGCGAGGGCTCAATGCAAACTCACTCAAATTGCTTAAATATAAGCATTGAGTCTTCTGCAAATTTTTCGTAACCGATTTTCTAGAAAGAATACGATCACGCCCTTTCAAATTGAGCTTCATGGTTGTCAAACCTTCATATTCCCTCGCCTCAGCATCTCCTACATTGATCCAAAATTTCTCTAGCTTCTCAAATGGTAGGTCACCATCCTTCAAGAGTATCATGGGATCAGAAATCGATATTTCCAGAGACGCTAGCTTTGTCAAGCTCTTCAACTCGGCAAGTTCAAACTTGCCCCTCCATTGATCAAAGCTTTCCTTCATAAGTAACTCTTCTAAGTTGATTAAGTCTTTTAGGGCTCCGGGCTCAATTTTCTCAAGCGAGTAGCAGTTGCTTAGATTCAACGATCTCAGATTCTTTAGTTTCCCCAGTTCTTTAGGCAGCTTAGAAATTTCAGACCCTACAAAGCTAAGAATCTGCAATGCTTTGAGCTTGCCAAGATTTGCCACATCCTCCACATGGCAACTTATGCTTAATGACCGGAGATTCCCGAGGATTTCCATCGAGGAAGGTAAACTAGTGATATGCAAGGAGCCAAGATAGAGGACTCGAAGCTCCCCCAGGTATGTGAAATCCATTCTACTGCAATCTCCCATATCGTATTGTTCCGACAACATAAGTATCTCCACGTGGGTAAACCGACGCGGCATTAGTTCAACAAGCCTATTGCTGCCCACATTAACTAGGCATGCCCAACATTTCTCAAGCTTTTCCTTTGGCCATGAGCCATAATTGTTGTCAATCATTAAGGAATTCTGATCACTAAATACATTTGAGACAACCACCTCGCTGTAAAGATCATGTATGGTCACTATTTCCTTACCATCGCCCCCATCCTGTAACAAACAAAAGGAATGGAGGCTATTGAGCATCGTATTCAATCTATTCCTTAAACTTTGCATCTTGTTATCAAATCCCCCAAACAAGCCCAAACCCATGCCTAGTCCCAGCAGAAGTTCGACTTCAATGGTCCCACCAATAAGAACACAAAGCAAGAATAAGCACTTGGCTTCCTCACTCTCCAAATGGTCGTAACTCCACTTCACTATTCTCTCATTATTTGGGTCGTCTATTTTTATTAACATGTCTTCCCACTTGGACACATCGCTACATTTTAAGGTGCTTGCAACGGAGTTAATCAAGAGAGGCAAACCTGCAAGCTTGTTTACCACTTGAGTCGCCTTTGCTTTCAATTCCTCATCGTCTCTAAGCTTGTCGACGACTATCTCTTCAAATAGCTTGAGAGCTTCTTCTTCCTCTAAACTTTCAAGAGGAAATGTTTGATCGGCATGCATCCTTTGCTCCAGCACTGTTTTATTTCTCGAAGTAAGCAACAATTTGCATTTCATGCTCTTATTTCCCAAAGGAATTCCAACCGCCTTCAAATCAAGTTCCGCCCACAGGTCGTCCAATATTATGAGAACCTTCTCATTTGGATCCATCTGTAATCTCTTGAGCAGAAGCTTTCTTCTTCCCTCTACACTCGGCTCATTCTTCAGATCTTTTAGATCCAAGCCGTAAGCGATATCGTATTGGATTTTCGTCACGTCTGGATTTTGCGAGACTTCCGATTTGACGATCGTGCGGAACGGTTTCCCCTTTTTCTTGAGTTCGTCCTCGACTATCTCCAACAGCGTAGTCTTCCCCACACCACCAGGCCCGTAGACCCCAATCACTTTGTGCTTTTCATCACACAAAGCTTTCATTACGTCCTGAAAGGTGGAAGCTTGCGATTTGAAGATAGTGTTGCCCCCATCACCGGCCCACGAATTCACATGGGGAGTACTATCAACACGCCCCGGCGGGAAAATCTTGCCGTGAACCCTCTTGAATTGACCCTGCTCAATGAGATTTTTGATCTCCTTGATCGTCTTGCTTGCCTCGTTGCCAAGACGATAACACGCCTTTGGGTTGGGAAGCCACCCGTAGAAGCAAGTTTTCTTGGCTCTTCCATCATTTTCCAGCACGTCGCTCGCCTTGTTAGTGACGGTCTCCACTTCTTTCACCCATCTCTCGACCATGGCTTTGATCGGCTTCATGTTGTTTTGAGCATCATCGATGGAAATTAGCACGTCATTCTTCGTGCCAACCAGTTTCTCAATTTCATCATTAAGTTGGCGAATGTAGCGGTCGGAGAATATTACGCAGCTGCAGTGCCTCCTGACCGGAGCCACCAGGCACTTTGCCACTTCGACAGCTACAGACACAGCAGTATCCGCCATTTCCCCCCGTTTCGACTTCTTCTACCTTTCTGGCTTTCTTTCCTTCTTCTTTGCGGAGAAACGAGAGTTAAGAATTTATATATTCCGAGGAAGGCGAAACTAATGGAACCCGGAAACGACAATGACTGAAGAAGGGAAGGATTCAACACGATGCACACGCGGCGGTTCCAACAAAAAGAACAGCCGCAGAAGATTTGGTGAAAGAGAGGGCTTCTAGAGCGAGGAAGAAATCATTTAGCCGATGCAATGGTGGTCACAGAGAGGGGCACGGAGTGTTAATAAATACATGTGGCGTTACCAGATTGATGTTCCCTAAGATGCCCCTCGCGTCCTCCACTGCTTGACCTTGAGGATGCTGATTTAAAACAAGTGGGCCCCACTCCACCATTTCTATTTGGACTAAAATTACCTTCAGACCCCACATCTTACGGAATGCGAGAATAGTCCAAGCTACCTACCACCGTCGCCGTCCATCAATCATCAGCAGCTCCAAGGCCCCAGGGCCCAGCACCAGTCAAGAAGGAGGAAAAGCGAAAAAAAAATCGAATTTAAAAGAAATGAAAAGAAAGAAGTGAAGATTAGTAAGAGTAAACAGTGCCTGATTCTGATTTATTGTTCCCAGAATCAATTTAGAACGAGAATCGCGTTTGGTAAAATTTTTGTTCGGGAAAAGAATTGAGAATAAAAAAAAAATGTAATTCTCCGTTCGAGAATAAAAAAAAGAATCAAAACAATGAAAGTCTTATTCTTCCCTTTCGACATCCCGCGATTGCTATCCACCACAGCCCGCCGCCACCGTTCGCCGCCGATCGCCGATCGCCGTCCGCCGGTCCGGCGATGTTGACACCTAATTTAGATTCAATTTTTAGAAAATAAAATATTAGAGGGAAATTTTGAAAAGAAATTTTGAATTCAAAATAATTCAACAGCCGGATTTTGGAGCCATTTCTTTGTTGGAGAAGTTGAGCGAAAATCTCCACCGGCGAGAGATTGAGCAAAAATCTCCACCGGCGAAACAAATTCGAATTTTCGCTTTATAAATAGAGGGGTTCTCTTCGTAAAAAAAAAAGGGGGGTTCTGTTGGTGAAAAAGGAGAAAAAGCGAAAAGTGAAAGAGGAGAAGGAGGCCGTCCGTGGGATCTTTGAGAGAGAGAGAAGAGAAAGTCTTCTGCAAAAAGTACAGAGGGAGAGAGAGTGTCAGGTGAGAGAGAGAAAAGAAGGAAAAAGTAAAAAAAAAGAGGTCAAAATGTTTTCTCTTTTTTTGCTGACAAGCAGAAGACAGAGAAGGGGCAAAGATTTCGTGGAGGGAAGAGAAAAAACAAAAAAAAAAATAAAGAAAAGTTGTGCACTGTTCATCTTCCTCGTGGTTTCCTCCTCCGCAAAGCCCCCACGCCGCTGTTGCTTCCACGACCGCGACCACCGCCGTCCGCGAAGCCCCACACCGCTGCCGCTCCGGTGCCCCACACCACCGCCGGTCCGAGATCTCCACCAGCACGCCTTGCGCCAGTCACCGCCGCCCGTGAAACTTTCGGTACTGCTCGCTCCGCCGCTGCTCCAGCATCACTCAAACACCGGCGGACCTCCATCGCAGCAACCCGCTCCCCGCGACACCCGTGACGCCACCCGAGGTCGATTTGCTGCACTCTCGAGCGACCGACGCTGCCGTGTCCAACCACCCGAGGCCCACAACCTGCAATTCGCGCCCAGCAACCTGGTGGTCTGCCTCCACTCAGCCGCGAAGCCACCGAGCCGCACCGGTCACCTCACCAGCACTGCCTCACACCGGTGACCCGCGACCCCACTGCACGCCGCTTGGACCTCTGTCTTAGCAGCTCGCCTCCGCAGCACCTCGCTTCCTGCTCGCTCAGTGGCCGAAGCCCGCCGTACCCGACGCCTGCGCCTTGCTCCCGGCGGCCCGTAAGCCCTCCTCGCCGACCCAGCCGCCGCGCCACCACACCGCCTCCGACGCCCGGTGAAGCACCAGCCCGCGAGCCCTCCTCGCCGACCCAGCCGCCGCGCCCCCACACCACTGCCGACGCCATTGTCCTCTCTTGAGCCTTAGGTGGTTTATTTTATTTATTTATTTATTTATTTATTTATTTATTTATTTATTTATTTATTTGTTTTTATTTTAAGTCTTGTTATTATTATTTGAGTTAGATCATGGTATATTAATGTTAGTTATTTGTATTGTTTAGACATTATCCTTAAGGCTTTATCCAAGATTTTTGTAATAATTAGTTTGATCCGAGAGACATCGGATCATTCTTTTAATTACATTAATTTTGGGCTTCTTGGTGAAATTTTAATTGTTAAATAATAATTATTATTTAATTTGGTCCGTAAGACTTCGACTATATTATTTAATTATTTTGAGTGGTTGTGATGATTAGGGTTAAAATAATTGTTAATTTAACCTTGTGAGACGACAGGTTATTTTTTTCAATTATTTTGATCCTTTATTTAGCGGCTATATTAATTGTTTAGATTTAACCCTAATTTAATAATTATTCAACCAAAAAAACTAAAAAGAAACTAAAAAATAAAAAAAAAAAAATCAAAATATTCAAAAATTGCATAAGAATATAGGACATTATGGTTTAATATAATAGACACGTAGTTTAATTAATCGAATTTTTAGGATTATATTTCTAGGATTGCATTTTTAGATAATATTTTTAGGACTGCATTTTTAGATATTTTAAAAGAAATAAGTTAGGATTAGACTTAAATAGCCTTTTTTAGAGTCTTAGATATAATTGGCACATTTTCATATTCTCACTTTTTTTTTTAAATTAAAAAAATAGTTTTCTAAAACGGAATAGGGTTTAAGTCAAATTAATCCCAAAAAAATGGATTAGAAAATTACTTTAGATAGCTTGAGTATGGTTTTTATTAGTTTTGAATTTTAAAAAAAATACAAAAATACAAAAATTTAGGTGCATGTTAATTAGTTGCATAATATGATCATTTAATTAGAATTTATTAGTAAAGTTAGGTCATAAGGTGCATAATAACTAGTTCGCATAATAGACCCATTTAATTAGAATTTCCACCTTAATAAGATTAAGTCATTTAGTGTTAAAATGCATTTTATAAAAGAATTCTAATTTTTTAAAAAATCCAAAAAATGAGTGCTTGCTTTATGTGATGCAATTTATTTACTTGAATATTTTAAATAATGGATGAGCACCCGTGTGGTCACCACATTTGCGTGATAGTAACTTAGGTTAAAATAAATCATTACTAGCAAAAACATTTTGAAAAATTAAGAAGAAATGGTACCGAAAGGGCATTAGAAAATTCTAGTAGTAAGAAAATGCAGATTAGGCTCTGGTTCATAGGAGTAAAATAAATCTCCATTTATTTTACTTAGGTGTCTAATCGACCTACTACAAACCGATTAGTGGCGACTCCTAATTAATAACATCTTGCATGTTAAATGTTTGAATCTTAAGTCGCGAATTGGTATGGGGCTTGGGAGGCTGAGCTAAGTCTAAAAGCTTAGTAGTCCATTAACCTAGTTTTAAGTGGTGAACCCGAAAAAATTAGGTCGCGACAGGCGAGCTCGCCGAAGGCAAGCCCCGCCACCGGCGAGGCTCGGCGAGGCTGGGCAAGCCTCGCCCAGCTTCCGGAGAGGCTCAGCCGACGAGGGCCGACTCCGGCCAAGGGCTAGTGACTGGCCACATGAAGAAGAAGAAGAATAGAAGAAAAGGGAAAAAAAGAAAAGAAAAAGTACAAAAATTATTTAAAAATTAAAAGAAATTAATTCGGAACAAAATCAATTAGCACGGTATCAAACGCAATTCTATTCTAAAATCAAAAAATTTGGACAGTTACCGAACGCATTTTTGTACTCAGAATCAGTTCCCGGTAACAAAATAAAAAATAATTATTTCTAGTCAGAATCAGTTCCCGAGAACAGAATCGTTACCAAACGCACCCTAAGAGTGTGAGATAAAAGAGAGTAAGTGAGACACTCCCTCATTTTAGAACTTTTTTTCCCTTAAGGAAAATGTTTTCCTCAATCCATTTATTTTTCGAGAAATGAATTGAGTCTTAATTATATAAAGATTAATAAGCATAATCATCAATTATTTATGAGAACCTCACTTTGACAATTCTAAAAAAATCCAATTTCATTGATTAATTACACCTTATTAACTATACTAGTTAATATAAAGTGTATTTGTATGTAAATATGCATGTTAAGGGGATCATTGACTCCATGTTAACGTAGCATGGACTTGATAAGGTGAGCTTATTTCAGGGATTATACAGATCTCACGCTAATCAATGGTCGAGCCTGACCACCTCCTCTGTGACCTCTCTCTGCTAATAGCATCCCCGTAATGACCATCTTTTTGATTCTCTGCAAAAATAATGAAATAATTCACGCTTCTCATTGCAAATTCCAAATCTGTACGTGCATCTCCCTCCCTAACACGTGCCAACAACACGTCCACCATCGTTGCTCTTATGCTGCTCTCTCTCTCTCTCTCTCTCTCTCTCTCTAAAACATAAAGGAGGAAGATCGAACGAAGTGATGTTAAGAGTTAACCAGGGTGGAGTTCAAGTTTGCTCTTCGGCCATCGTCGCTCGCTTGGCAATTATTAAAAACCTGGTGGTGCGCATGGGCAGTACGACTTTATGCACGTGATGGCTACGGCCCAACTCCATTGAACCATCCCGTCTATCTTTGCTTTTACTTAGATGCTCTGTACGACAATTGACGTGTGAAAATTATATGAAAATGTTCAGCCCCCTGCATCAATTGAACGGAAGATAGGCGTCGCGTCTCGGATAACGCCCAATTTATTTGACGAGATTTATTCAAGATAAGATACATCAGAGTCATGCTCAATTTCTCTATCAATCTTAAGCTGATTATGCTACAACCATCAACCACAAGTTCTTCCAACCGGTAAAATTTTATCATTAGATTTTAATTGATCATGCCTCATCATTTGAATGTAAACTTTAATGGAACTAGTTTCTCATTCTCAACATCTTAATTCCTTTTTTCTTTTTCAAATGAATAAACATGAATAATGTGAGATTAATTTCTTACCTTTACCAATAATAATAATAATAATAATAATAATAATAATAATGTGAGATTAAGGTTAGAATTTAAATAAATAATAGTCTCTAGTATAGAAGAAATAGTCACCAAACCTTCCAAGGAATTAACAGGAACAAAAAAAGGGCAAGGGCTCAACGACCAAGTTTAGACCGTTAGCTGCCAAAACCAACTTCGAATAGAAACTAAGATGAAAAAAATCAAGTGTGGCAACTTGCCCATTAAAAAAAAATGTAATATGAAAGGTAAAATTATCATAAGTGTTCTAATTAAAATTATTTATCTCGAGTAATTATTCGATGTGTATGAAATGGAAGGACTGCCCATTTGATGGAGATTCGTTGGATGCTCAAGGAGACCTAGGTACTCCATTAATATTTAAGAGATGCCAATCTATTAATCTTGTGAACATGCATAGACTTTGAGCTACATACACAACTCTATTAAGAAAAATTGGAAGTCCATGAAAGACGACTTTTCATTTTTTTGTATAGAAATTACTAATTATACTCATCATTTATTTTTCAAAACCTCACTTTAATAGCATTGATTGACCGCACCTCGTTAGCAATTTAATGACCCTTTCTTATTCTCTGCAAACTCCAAATCCTTGCGTCTCTCTCCTCCCCTGACAAGTACCGACCGTGCACGTCCACAATTGTTGCGCCAATGCTGCTGTTGCTGCTCTCTCTCTCTCTCTCTCTCTCTCTCAAACGTAGAGGAGGAGTACAAAACAAAGTGAGGGTAAGAGTTTAACCAGGGTGGAGTTAGTTGCTTTTTGACCATCGTGGATCACGTTTCAATTGTTGGAGCTTCGTGTTATGCCAACCTCATGATCCATACGGGCAAATATGACTTAATGCATCATGGATCATATTGCAATTATTAAAGCTTCTTGCTTTTTCAACCTCACGCCGAGGGGCCTAACTCCCCCGTACCATCCTCTCTCTCTCTCTCGCCCTCCCTCCCTCTCTCTCTCTCTCTAGACGTTGTCCCGTCTTAACTTCGACTTAATATGCGCACAGCCATATTTGGTCCCAACTTCCCTCTCGTACTTGTGAAAATCCCAGTACTTGTTATTGAGGCTCCCCTGATCTTTGGTCAATGTGATGTTATCTTTCGTCAGAAGCTTGGCAACTCTTACCTTACCGGTATTTCTTTGCATGGACTCTACAAACCTTGGCTTTGTTTCGTACTTTTGTTGATGCATGCAAGCTGCCTGCGCTTACACGGGTCACGTAAGGCTTCATCTACTAGAAGACAGGCGTTGCCTCTAGAGTTGTTCAAAGCAGGAGAAGCTGAGATTGAAGTGCAAAATCCGACCATATCTAGACACGTGATCGTTAATTATTAATACAACTGTGAAGGATAATATACATGTGTGTTTGTATTTCTTAGGTTGTATTTCTCTGATGCAGTATTCGTATTTCAGCGTATCGTCCTATCATCTTTACGCAACAGCTACAGAATTTCCCAAAGAACAAATGCCGCCACGGGATCACGCTTGATTGAAAACAAGAGGGCCCACTCCGCCATTTCTTTTGTACTGAAATTGACTTCAGGCCCTGCTTGCTAAAAATTACGAGAGCAATGCTGGGCTCTAGCAAATCAGCAGCAGCTAAAGTCCAAATTTCGATTCATAAATTGTTAGTCTACTTCGTAATCAAATATTTGTATTTTTCCACTATAAATTATTATTTTAATCATTGCTTCATCCCTCACGTGTAATGTAATCAAGTCTCTTCAATATTCTTAAGGATATGTTCAAACAGAAATCACTAAAACTTGTCGAAAGTGCAATTGAGTCACTAAAACTTACAAAAAGTGCAATCAAGTCCTAAAATTTGTCAAGTTGGTTCAATTCGGTCCTAAATTAACACCGTAAAAAAGTTAACGGAATTGCTTGATGTGGCGGCGACATAATATTTTTAATGAATTTTTTTTTATATATATGGCTTTTTAAAATTATTTTTTATTCAAGATCTTTAAAAATAAGATAAAAAAACTAAAAAGAAAAAGCTAAATTTATTTAAAAAATAAAACTATTAAAAAAAATGGCCGTTGGTGGAGATTCATCGCCGTCCATCGCCGGAGGGGCGCGGCGACGGCCGCCGGATGGGCGGTGACGGTTGCTGCGGCCCCCGCGAGGGCCGGTGAGACCTCGCCCACGGCGTGCCCGGATCCGGGCGTCATCGAGCGAGGATGCCCGGATCTGGGCACGCCACGAGCGAGGTCTCACCGCCCTCGCGGGCCGGCGACCATCGCCCGCCTTGGGTGAGGCCTCGCCGGCCCTCGCCTGGGGTCGGCGATGCTCGCCCAGATCTGGGTGCCGAGCAACCGAACCTCATGGTCCTCCTCCTCCTCAGCCTCGCCATTCTCGTTGTCGTCGGCGGTGGGGGCGGCGCCGTCCTCGTCGGCGGAGCTGGTGGAGCGGGCGACGGCCTCGAGCTCCTCCTCGTCCTCCTCGTTGGCCGGCTCGTCGAGCTACGGCTGCTCCTCCCCCTCGGACCCGTCCGACAGGGCCTCGTCGAACGACGCCTGCTCGCCCAGATCTGGGCGAGCATTGCCGACCCCAGGCCGATGGTCGCCGGCCCCCCGCGAGGCCTCGCCGGCCCTCGCGGGGGGCGGCGTGCCCAGATCTGGGCGTCCTCGCCCGACCTGGCGGGGGTGGCCGGCCCTCACCTGGGGCCAACGAGACCTTGCCGGGCGAGGGCCGACCACCTCGCCTAGGGCGGCGACCATCGCCGTCCCCTCCGGCGGCCGTCGCCGCCCCTCCGGCGATGGGCGGCTGCGGAAGCTCCACCGGCAGCCTTTTTTATTTGTATTTTTAATAGTTTTGTTTTTTAAATAAATTTAGCTTTTCCTTTTTAATTTTTTATCTTATTTTTAAAGATTTTGAATAAAAAATAATTTTAAAAAGCCCTATATATAATAAAAAAATTCATAAAAAATATTATGTCAGCACCACGTCAACGCCACGTCAGCAATTCCATTAACTTTTTTGACGGTGTTAACTTTAGGACTGAATTGAACCAACTTGACAAGTTTTAGGACTTGATTGCACTTTTTATAAGTTTTAGGACTCAATTGCACTTTCTTGACAAGTTTTAGACTTCTACGAACATATCCCATATTCTTATTTATTATTTTGTCTATTCCTTCTATTCAACTTCTTCATTATTTTTAACTTCCCTACGATATTGCCACCAATTGCACCTCTCATTTGAGGCTACATTCAATTGCAGTCTAGAGTATTGATCACGATTTCAATTTAATAGACGGAAAGATAGACATAGTGCTTTACCAAAATGAAGACAAAAAGAAAGTGATGTTAATAGCTAATCATCGTAAATTTAAAGTTGTTTTTTTGTCTTCATTGTTCATGTGGCAATTATTAAATTTCGTGTTATATCAACCTCACACGCTAGATGTCAATACAACATCATACACGTCATGTCCTATATGTCGTTCAAACTTCAGACATATGAACACTAATATTAACTTCATAGTGTTAATGTGGCAACAACCTATAATGATTACATATCTAGTCCCAAATTCGTACCAATTATTTTATGAATAACAACAACAAATATTCTGAAAAAAAAAAAAAAAAAGCTGCCTCTTCCTTCGGTTGATTAGCCAAAACAAAAAAATGATTTTAACCGATGGTAAAATATATTTACCCATACAATTCAATATATATTGATATAATCAAATAGTCAGCATGCATGTATAAATAGTGTAGTGCGGCAATAGAAGTCATTCTTCTATTGACCACATACATAATAAAAAATTACAAAAATATCACATATTCAATGTGTAGCTGTGATATTCAACAGTTATACCAAAAACAGGTGGTGGGATTAAATTAGGAATATATTAATCAGCAAAAAAAAAAAAAAAAAACCTCTCACCCCTGTATAATACATCTCCATGCACCATTCCAAAGAGTGAAAAAGTTGGATTGTTCGTCCACTTTGTTTCTCTATGCAAACCATCTGCAGCTCATCTCTCATTCTTTCTTCTTATAGATTGATGGGCCTGGGTGAAGATAAGCTATAATGTTACTGCAAAGCACAATTTGAGTTGAGATACTCAACCCATACTACTGACAGTACAGAGTGGATGTTGACCTCTAGTAGTCGAGACCCTATTTATAAGTATCTACTTTAATATCGGCAGTATATGGTATAATTCAATTTTGAATATCTGAACTTTGATGAAACAATACCAAAATCCCAATTCATCATTTAATACTTAAGTAGTATTACTCACAAATCTAAATAGGTCTAGTTATTGATAACTCGATTTTTTAATGCATACCTACGTTGTACAAGATGATACCTAAGATGAAGAATTAGAGTCCATGACACCTAAAGATTAGTTTAAAATATTGCAAGTCTACTACGACCACCTCACATATCACGGTATTCTCTTACCACAATAGCCACTACAGTTGTTACATTGGGCAACGCATTTCAAGAGATCCGCTACCTTTAGTCTCCTACTACTTTATAGACTCTTAGCTATTGTGGCCTTCCATGGGTCTTAGATACAACCTTTCAGTTCAACAGGCCTTAGTTCAACAGGCCTTAGCTTCTTCAACTCGCATAATCTTTCAATCGAATCACATGCAACAAAGATCCTGATTCCCCCAAACCTTGAATCTCAACCGCTCTTTTTAGATAAGATAGTTCCAATGATTGTACATTCCTCAAGCACGAATAGATCAAGTATCCTCGTGAGGCATTTGCATTGAATAGTTTGTAATTTCCTTAACTTCAGCAAGCCCTTTGAGATAGTAAGGAGTATTACCAAGGACTGATTTATGGATGACGAGAATCAATAGGTACCGTGTCTCCTATAATGTCTGAAAAAATGTAATAAAGATAAGATCAATGAGAGTTGCGCTCAATTTCTTATTGTTATTTAAGCTAATTATGATGCGACCATCAACCAAAAGTTCTTCCAAGCCCATGCCCCAAAACTTCTACCGTTAGATTTTAAGTAATCATACCTCATCATTTAAATCTAATCTTTAATGAAACTATTTTCAGCCTCATAACTATGCAAGATTTATATCTTAGTTCTTTTTTTCATATGAAAGAAACATATATAATGTGAGATTAAGTTTAGAATTTAGATAAGTAATAGTTTCTAGTATAGAAAAAAATATTCACAAAACCTTCCCGGGGGTTAAGAAAAAAACGAATGGGAACTCAGCTCTCAAACTCAGAACATTGAGCTACCAAAATCAACTTCAATTATAATCTCAGACAAAAATACCAATCAAATGTGGCAACTAAAAGATTAAAAAAAATGTAATAAAAAAATTATCAGATATTTGTGAAATGAAGGGACTACCCACCTATGGAGAATAGTAAGATGCTCAAAGAGTCAAAAAAACTCCATTGATATCTAAGAGATGCTTATTTATTAATCTTGTGCATGTGCATAGGTACTCCATTGTGAGAAATTGAAGGTTCATGGAAGGTACACTTTTTTTTTTTAATAGAAGTTACTAATTATATTAATCACTTATTTCTCGAAACCTCATTTTTAAAAGTTCCAAAACAACCCAATTTCATTGATCTAGTGAATATGAAGTGTGTTTTTATGTAATTCTCTCTCTCTCTCTCTCTGACCTCTCTCTGCAAATAATTTTTACGTAATGACCCTCTTTCCAATTCTCTGCAGAGTAACGTAACAATTCTCTGCAAATTCCAAAACCTCATGTGTCTCTCCTTCCCTGACAAATACCAACCGCATTTCCACTATCGTTGCTCTGCTCTGCTCTCTCTCTCTCTCTCTAAAACGCAGACAAGGAGGAGGAAGACAGGACAAAGCGAGGTTAAGAGTTTAACCAAGGTAGAGTTAAGTTCCTCTTTGGCCATCGTTGGTCGCTTGGTGATTATTAAGGGTGCGCATGACAAAATTTACTTTTCGATTTCTCTTTTCATTAGAACGAGGTTTGGAGCAAAATCCGTTTGTGTATGCATTTGATTTTTCTATTTCGAAATGCATTTCTATTCCAAAAATAGAGAAATTGAAGAAATCGGAAAATTTGAAATTTTTAACTTCTCAGGTTTAAAATAGAAATCGAAACGAAATCAAACCATATAAAAGAACCTTGCACTTTCTTGCTAACTTAATTCACTTATAACCACAACTTCACAAATTATTGCTAATTTTCTTTTTCTTATTTTGCTCGTGTTTTTTTTTTTTTTTTTTTTTTTTTTTCATTTTTTTTTTTTAACTTCCTTTTAGAATGAAAGGCAATCGAATGGGTCCCCAATTTTCAAAAACAACCAAAGTTCTTAAATGCTTACTTAAAAACAATAGGGCTCTTTCTTCTTAGAAAATGCACGTCCATGGCTAGTTGAAGAAAAAGTTCTTACGTAATAAATGAATAAAAAACATGCCTAGAAATTTAACCTTATTTTTTTAACGAATTCAAAAATTTGCAAAATCAAAATAATTAGATTGTTACACAATCTTGAATTTTAATTCGAAGGCAAGAGATTCAAGAAAATCTCTCTCTTTGCTATGCAAGGGCCATTAAAGGTTCATTAAGCAACAATAAAGAAATTAAGGATGAGCAACTGTACTGATTTAATTCGAGAATCAAAATAAACCAACCTTCCCCCGATTGGTTCCTAATCATAAACGTTACTTTAAAGTAGAATTCTCATATATTCATTTACACCATTAATTTTATTTTGTTGATAATCTTGTATAATACTAGTTTTTGATAAAATGACAAGATTGTATAGACGCCATTGATGGCATCCATATTCATGCCTTTGCAATATTTGTCTAAACCTACGCATGATGAGCTTGCAAACGATACATTGACCGAGGAGGGAAACTAAATAAATATGCTTAGGAAAACAATTGCTAATAAAATTGCAAGGGATACTAATATGTCGGAAATTCCATGAAATTGTATTTTCAACTTTTGTAATGTATTAGTATTATTTCGATTATTATTTTGTATTTGGGGATTTCCTATGTTGTTTTAGTATTATTTCGACTATTATTTTGTATTTGATGATTTCTTATGTTGTTATCTAATCAATTTCATTCCTGAAATAGAAATTTTGTTACGTTATCAAACAGTTTACATTTTGAAAATAGAAATTTTGAATCGTTATCAAACGGGTTTTATTTCTTCGAAACTTGTATGGGAAATAGAAATTAAGAAATTGATTTCTGGTCAGAAATTGATTTCTGGTCAGAAATTGATTTCTGTTTCAGAAATTTTATCATGTGCACCCTAAGGCTTCGCGTTCAGTTGACCTCATCAGTAGATTGGGACTAGGGCTTGATACATCGTCCTAGGTCATATAAATTTTAAGCTTGTTGTTATGTCAAACCTCACGTCTAGGGACCCAGCTCCCCCGTATCGTCCTTTCTTCTTTTTCACACGTTGTCCCAGTCCAGAAAAATCCAAGCAAGAGTTGGAAGGGCACAACCAAAGCTGCACCAATGGACAAAAGTGACATGTGAGACCGTCTCCCAGAAGGGGACAAGCTCTCTGGCTTGTCCTTGTCTACTGCATGTGCTCGTCTCACCCTTTTCAACCTTACATACCTCTTCCTAGTAATCTTAGTAACCTTAGTTTACTTATTCATGTAATATAGATCCTCCTGGCATTAGGCGGTGTGGATAATCATTGTCCTTTTCTGGCTCAAATTTGGTTCCCCCAAACTAGGGCTTAACATCTGACCAAAAAAAAAAAAAAAAAAAAACTAGGCTTAACAATTGACCTGAGCAGTTCAAGAGAGAAAATGAAGAGATAACCCTCCTAGGGAGGGTGACTCCGCATCGGCTCTCTTATCCTCCGAGCACAAAGATATGGATAATCATCGTCCTTTTGTAGCTCAAATTTGGTTTGCCTCAAACCTAAAGCTTAACATAATCAGTAAATCTCTTTGGTTCGAGATTGAAACATATGGAAATTATTCTAACCATGTCACCTTGTTTCATCTCTCCTTTAGAAGAAATTATTCATTTTTGTATTTTTTTAAGAAATATGGTATTAGAGAAAAACACGTGATGATTGAAATGTCCATGTTGATTGATCTAGTGGAGAGAACATAAGTTTTTTTTTTCCTGTGGGCCCACAAAATATTAATGAGACCTATATTCTTCCTAAGACCTGATTTGAAAAAAATTATTTTCTTCCCACTACTATATTGTCAAGTTCAAATACTATCATTATTATTCTGCTTCATAATCAAATATTTGTGTTCTTCCACTTTAAATTGTTGTTTTGATTATCGCTTCATATATAATGTATAATATAATTAAGTTTCTTCAATGTTTTCAATTGTTGTTTCATCTATTCCTTTGATTCAACTTCTTAGGTATTTTTAGGTTGCTGCCAATTGTACCTCTCATTTCAAGACACATTTTATTTTAGTCTAGTGTTTTGACAAGTAAGGTGAGATTAAAAAATAGTAGTTTCTTACATTTGAAACCACATTTTATTTCAGTCTAGAGTTTTGAAAAAAACATTTATATTGTGAGATTAAGGTTAGAATTTAGATAAGTAAAAGTTTCTAATATAGAAAAAAATATCCACCAAACCTTTCCAGGAGTTTAAAAAAAAAAAAAAAAAAAAAAAAGAAGGATGGGGAGCTCAGCTCCCAAATTTAGAACGATAAGCTGTCAAAGTTGACTTTGAATAGAAACTGAGATAGAAAAAAAAAGAAGAAGAAAAAGATGAAGGCAAATAAAAGATTTTAAAAAGAATGTAATGTAAAAATTATGTGGCTCTATTAATTATCTGGTGTGTATGAATTGGAGGGAGTGCCGCACCTAATGGAGACTTGTTGGATGCTCAAAGAATCTTTGATACTCTATTGATATAATGCCTATCTATTAATCCTGTGAATATGCGTGAGGTTTGAGCTACATACACAATTCCATTGGGATAAAATGAAGGTTTCGTGGAAGATGACCTTTTCATCATTTATTTTCCAAAACCTCACGTCAATAGTTCGAAAATTTCCTTGATTGGTTGCACCTGGTTAACGGATCTAGGGAATATGAAGAGTCTTTCTACATAATTATACATATGTCAAGTGTATCACGCTATTCAATGCTTGACCTTACGATGTCTCTCTATCTCTCTCTACATTACTGACTTCTCTTTGCTAATAACCTCCACGTAATGACTCTTTCCTATTAATTCTTTGCAAAAATAAGTGACGTGAACAATTCATCAAAAGGCCGGCGCTTCTAATTGCAAACTCCCAAATCCTTCTACGATCCTTGCTGTGATCCTTCTAAAACGCAGATGAGGAAGAAGGCAGAAGACAGTGAAGTGAAGGGTAAACTTGGCAATTGCTAAAAGCTTCGTGGTAATGTCGATCGCATGCTGTAGGTGAGGAGTACGACCTGCTACATTGTGGGTCAGGTTGCTATTGTTAAAGTTTCCTGTTATGTCAACCTCAAGCCGAGGACACAGTCTACCGTACTGTCCTTTCTTTCTGCACATTGTGCTTTCCAGCTTCAAGTTAATATGTCCACAATCACCATGTATGATTAAATATCTGGTGGCAAATTCATATAAATTTTTTTATGAAAAATAGCAATAGATATTCTGAAAAAAGCAACTTGTTTATTTAATCGATCACCCAAAACTAAAACAGTTTTAATAAATGAGAAATTTTAAAAAATCCAATATAATTAAATAATAATCTTGCATGTATAATTATTATAGTGTCGTAATAGGAGCTATTATTCTATCAAACTGTAGACCTTATAAATTTTTTTAGTATATTAGCCATGATATTTAATTTCTCTTTTGAGAGCAAGATCCACATGAAATCGAATCGGGCCATTCCATAGAATGAAGTGGGTTTTAGGAATGGGGTGAAAAGAGGGGAGGACATAAAGATTTAAGGAATACGAAGGGAACGGTAGAGCAACATTTTCCTGTGAATCCACTAGATATGTTCCTCCGAAAAGTGGGAGGAAATAGAGGGAAAGGCAAAAATGAGTGCCTTCTTCCCTTGAATGACGAGTTCAGTGGGGGCCCACAATATTTATCATATTTTCTCGACTCACTGTTGCTACGAGGTGGGACACGTGATAAATATTTGAATGAGACGAGTTGAAGCTCCAAAAATATCTATGAAAGTGTCGGCAACCCCTTCATTAAAGGATCCCCAACCTTTGAAAAGAATTGTAAGATTCCTTCGAATGTAAATTAACCCTAATTGGATCTCAATTAGGTTGGCCGGCGAGTTGAGCCTGTTCGGACCCATGCTCCCGGGCTGAAACGGGGCAGGCCTTGGGCACTTTGGTGTCGGTTGCTGGTGAGGTCAAGACGACAGCAACTGCATTGAAAAATTAAGACAATGTTGACCTTTTGCTATGGTGGAAGGCCAAATTGCTGTGTTTTTCCTATTCTTTCCATGGCGGATGGTGACGTGCTTACTCCATTGGCTTCAATTATACTGTCAGAGTCCATTTTTAGTACCAGCAAACGAATTATTATAGACTATAAGCAAATGTTGAGTTACAAGAATATGGGAATGACCATCGCCTGCATCTCTTGGCCCATCGTCGATGTGCACAGACTGTATAGCGTGTCATCTAATTATCTAAAACATCTATGGAATTCCCCAAAAAAAATAAAAAATGCCACATTCTTGATTAAGCTCTGATGCTACTGTTGCTGTACCGCTCTCTCTCCCTCTCTCTGAAACGCTGGCGAGGAGGAGGAAGACAGGACAAAGTAAGGTTGAGAGTTTAACCGGGGTAGAGTTAAGTTACTCTTTGCCCATTGTCGGTCACTTCGCAATTATCAAAGCTTTGGCCTGTTCTACAGATGAGAGTACGATGTATGAAGGGTCACATGATAATTTAAAGCTTGTTATTATGTCAAACCTCACGTCTAGGGACTTAGCTCCGCCGTATCGTCCTATCTCTCGTTTCACACATTGTCTCGTACAGAAAAAACCAAATAGAGTTGGAAGGGCACATCAAAGCGGCACTGCCCGACAAAAATGACATGAAAGCCTATCTCTAGAAAGGGGACAAACTTTGTCTAGTGCATGTGCTCGTCTGATCCTTTTTAACATTACATACCTGTTTCTAGTAATCTTAATTAAAGCTCCAAAAATATCTACGAAAGTGTCGGTAACAATTTGAGCGAAGGATCCTCAGCTACCTAAAAATATTTTGAGGTTCTTCCTAGTGTACATGAGCCCAAATAGATAGGTTTTAGTTAGGATGGCTAATGGCTGTGCCGGTTCAGACCTGTGCTCTTGCGCCACAAGCAGCTTGCCAAAAAAAAGGGGCAGGCCTTGGGCACTTCGTTGTCGATTGCTGGTGAGATGAATGGATATCTCAACAAGGAACTACGTTTGAAAATTCGAGGAAGACAATGCTGACCTTTTGCAATGGTGGAAGGCCGAAGCGTCGTATTTTCCTAATTTTTCCCAACTTGACTCACTTTGCTTGACACAATTAAGGAATTCCATTGGAGATTTTTAACATAGAAATCCCGTGGAAAAAATTTAGTGCACATGTATTTTCTAGAATTGTAAATTTTTATGGGACTTTCTATTGAAAATTGCCACAGGATCGCCATTTAACTGGTTAATTCTAGGAAGTTTCATCTTCTCCTCAATAAGCATCATGATAAAAAGAGAACATCAATGCATCTTCTCTTAATGTACTAGAGGAATTTTTGAGATTCCTAGATGACAAGTTCATTGGTTGCTGTAAGAAGAGAACCAAAGCTTGACTGGACTATTGCTTTAACAGAAAGATGGATCAAACTACGGTGACTGCTGAAAATAAACTAGTGTGTAAGTCAATTTGGAGGACGGAGCAACAACACAAATAAGATGCTGAGGAATAATGCCTCATGATTTGAATCTAAACTTTAACAAAACTAGTTTTTTGGGTCTCGTAATGACACGTATTACATCTTAATTCTTTCTTTCACATGGTAAAACCAATATATAATGTGAGACTACTATTAGAATTTAAATAAGTAATAATTTCTAGTGTGGAAGAAATATTCTCCAACCCTTCCCGAGTTATAAAGAATAAGAAGAAGGGCTCGGCCCACACGTAAGTCAAGTGTGGCAACTTAAAAAATTTCAAAAGTAGATGGCATATAACCACGATCACAATGGCAGTTATCATTTGGAAAATGAAGAATTCTTTTATAAGGAAAAGATGAAGAGATTCACTTTATACTAGATCAGTTTAGCTTTATTCCAAGAAAACTAAGCGATACTAATCTTTTCAACCTCAAGAGGTTGTTCAAGTGGTAAGTGCGTTTATCTTTTTTGTCAAAGCTTGTGATTGAATAACTACACTTGTACATTCTCTTGCGGCCACTCCCATGAGCACACATTTATGAGTCTCCGGTGATTACCCCATGTGTGTGAGATGGAGGGACCATCACACCAAATGGAGATTAGTTGGATGCTTAAGAGTTCTAGACACCTTATTGATATTAAATAGATATCTATCTATTAATTCTTGTGGCAATGCATAGGTTTTGAATTACATATATAATTGAATTGGTAGGGCGACTTCATATATGTGAATGCTAATATTATTCAAGTAAAGACTATCTTTTTATTCAAGTATATGATACCTAGTAAAATAGAAATTAAAAAGGAATTGCTGAAAAAGCTTGAAAGCGTCACGTTAATGTGTGCATGACCATACACAATTATATATTTAGTCCCAAATTTGTACAAATTGTTTTACGACTAACAGCAGCCAATATTCTTAAAAAAGCAACCCTCCTAATTCGGTTAGTCACCCAAAACAAAAATAATTTTAATCAATGGTATATAAAATATACTTACACATGTACTCCGAAATTTAAATAACCTGACATAATCGGATAGTCAGCATATATGTATAAATATTGTAGTGTCACAATAGAGGCTGTTTTGTATTGATTGTGGATATAATAAAAATTCTAGTTAAAAAGGTATAAATTACATGTATATCCGTGATATGCAAATTCTATACTGAAAAATAGATTATTTAGGACAAAAATTGAAGTATATTGATCAACAAAAGAAATTAACAGATCCTTATGGGGCGCTAGGAGGAAAGCCATTCTTGACGTCGAGTAAGCCCGAATTGAGTACACGCATTTGAAGGAGGAATCAAAGCAGTAGTGAACGCACGCCTCAGTTCGAGGGACAAGATAAATGACAAGATAAATATTAGGGGCATTAAGCCCCTTACCTCCCGGATCTCAGGGTGAGATCCGGACCAACTAGGCTAAGAGGTTATTTACAAATTAATCTGACATAAGTATATTAATTACATCATTAAAAACTTATGAACCACGTGTCTAATTTTTTTTTAAAAAGAATGCGTAATTTGCTAATTTATTTTGACATTGGTAAATCTAATTTATTTGGATATTACTAAATCCCTTACAATGTTGATAAGAAGTTGGTAATTTATTAATCCATTCGTATGTTGGCAAAATTCTTCAGAGTATTGGTAGTTTATGACCACGCTTGTAAAATATCAAGAAGTCGGAAACCGAATCCTTCAGCAAGCTTTGAATCTTTTTTTACAGAATTGCAATTTTCAAAGTAGCCGTTGAAGAGGTGGTCAAGGTGCTGTTGGACGGAAGAGCAAAATCCCCGGCCCGCAACTGGCCATACAATTTTCGATTGAAAATAAGTGGACCCCCTCCACCATTTCTTTATACTAATATTGCCTTTTGGGCCCTACCGCCTCCAAAACGCTAGAACTATCCAGCCATCTCGCAATCTTTTTATCCATGAAAACGCATCCACGCTGGACAAAAAGTAACTTGCCTATCTGGCACTGAGGAACCCCCGATTGTCCCCTGCTACTTAGCTTGCCATCGGCTATAAACCCCGCTCCTCCTATGCCAACGATCCAGCTTCCAGGCGAGGGACCACGGCATGTCCCGCGTGGCATTAATGTACTCGAGTTGGTTGTTGAACAATAAGGCCCGCCCGGTATGAAAGCCACAGATTCGCAGGAGATCGTGGACGAAGCACTGCGTCCCAGGTTACAATTGAGGTGAGTGAGTTCGTACAGTCTTACATCGCAAAAAGATTTTTCAAGAACAGAAGTTGGTTTATGAAAAAACAAAAGTGCGAAATTCCTCGAGAGGACAGTTTGCATTAATAACAATCAAAACCCTCTTTCTCTTCAATGCTCTCTTTTAGTATTTACATTCAATTGTCAGGATCTAAGCTGATCTGCAGGTAGAATTTTTTTAACTAAGATGTGGGTTCTTTAGGCCATGAGAACAACTGCTAGGATCCAAGCTAACATGGCAGCATCTGCTTCTAACTGCAACATAGTTTCATGTGCAAATCTTAACTTCACGTATAGACACATTAATTCATCTCAATTTATTGTTTATGAAGCAAGGTTACACAATCTGGAGAGAGTGATTAGATGAGACTATAAGAAGTCCTGGCTAAACAACGGAGAAGTTAATCACAAGAGCAAAAATGACATTTTTGCCTAATCAGTTTATCCTTGTTTAAGGACAATAATTTCAAGGGGTCATCTACTGCAGAATGATGGATGAGTAACACCCTACCCATGGCTTAGAAGACTCGAATCAATATGCATAGTCACTTTTCATCCTCACAGAGCTGAAAGTACAAAATGAATAAGATCAAATGAATGAAGAAGGATCTGATCATTCTAGCCATCATCTGTCATACATTCCGAAAATGTTTGTCAAACACATAGCCGCATCAGCAATGCTTAATGATGCACGACAAACAGTGCAATGTGGAAGAGTCACCATTCCATTGAGTTTTCGGATAGGCAAAATATGAGAACAGTATGTGGATGTAATTCTTCCGCACATGATCGCCAACCCCAGCAGGACATCAAGCTCGCATCTTTCAGTAAGAATAACGCATGAGATGCAAAACCATGAATTGAAATGAGCTTTGACATCAAAGAAGATAGCTATCCATCCTCGATTCAGAAGAACCAGAATCAAAATCAATCAAATACCTTGAATGCAGGCGATCCACTGAGAATGATCCTGCAGAAGATGCTGTCTTTGGTCGAGCACCCGTCCTTGGGATCACGAGACCAGCAGAGTTCAGAATTGGTTTATTAAAAGCTCAACAAACCAACTATCTCGAGCGTGAGTCTATTTGACGAATTGAAGATTCCCAAATGCAAAATTTGAAGACTTTTGTCTGCAGAATTGAAGAATCCACTCTAATTGTTTCGATTTTTCCAAAATTTTAAGAACAACAAAGCATCTTTTTGGTGAGTAGTTAGCTGACATGGATTTACAACTGACTGCCATGTTAGACCTTCAACAGTGATTTTGGACGGCAATTGAACGGGGATCAAATTTGGGACTTAAGTGGAAGTTGATTCTTTCTAGACAAAAAAAGTTTAACTCAGAACAGAGGGTCAACCTAAAGTTTGTGCTTTTTTGGGGAATTGAGACCCTTTGTTAATACATATCTGTTTTGATATGCAGTCCTTGATTTCATTCTTGTGGGACTAACAGCCAACTAGCGCCATCTGAACATGTGAAATTGACAAGGAACTTGAACACGTGATATCACTTGCCCACGGGCAATAAAAAAGACAAGCAAGTTGAGACAAAATCCATCTAATCTGTGCTTAATCCATGACTTCCAGCAGCAATCAGAATTGTAACAGAGCATACAAGACTGCAAATCGTGATTGTTTGATGACAAATTGACATGAAATTGAAGCCATGACCAAACTAGCCTCAAGTTGGCATGAGATTCACCATATTACTTTCCTAGCATGAACATATACAATCCCCCAACCAAACTAGCCTCAAGTTGGAATCAAACTCACACCCAATCATGGGATATCAAGACATGGTCAGCATCCAAGGATTGATTTCAAGTATAATTTAATTCATCCATGACATAATATCTTTTCCAAGCGAACATGAAATTTACCGTAACACAATCTTATGTCACTGCACATGCTTACTTGAGTGGAATAGCATCAAATGAAGGATCAATGGACTTTAGCCCAGCAAATCCAAAGCAAGTTCAAAATGGAATGACTATAATTTTCAATGAATAAACAGAACACAACTAGGCTGATATGACCAAAATTGATGAAATCCCTAGTAATGAATGAAATTCTCAAATCTGCATGTATTGACAAGGTTCCAGCAATGGAAAATAGAGCATATGCAGTTTGGTTGAATGAAGAATGATTAGCTATAGTGATTGACCTCGGATATGAGTAAGGAGATAACAAAAGCAACATCAAGGAATGGAATCATCGAAGCAGGCAATTATGACCAAAGTTTGAGTACTGTGGCATTTCAGTCCTTGGAACTGTTGGCAATCAGATAGGTGACTAGAATTATTGCTGGTGACCAAGCTTCCCTCCCCCTACTGGCAATAATCTTCTGTTCTTCTCCTTTAGTGCTGTTGACATATGACTATCAGTCTATCATGAGGATTCCAATGAAATGAGAAACATATCTTTGAAACATCATTCTGAATAGCAGTGGCCAGCGAACTTCAAGGAAGGAAAGGACAGAGAGATATATGCCTTCATCTGCCACATTAGAACTCAACCAAATGTTGAGGGAGAAAATATTGGAATTCTGGTGGCAAGTGTCGTCCATGCAATATTTTGATGGGGCCTCGGTGACCAGTTTTGTTGAGAGATTTCCTCAAATCTGGCTAGTCTACCATATCACCTTTAAACGAAGTCAGTATTCTTCAAATTATTTAATAGATGTCCCGAGCTTTGAAATCGCAAGAATCATGGAATTAAAGTTCAGTTAACATCAGGAGTTCTCTAATTCAATAATCAGGCCAAGACTCTCATGGCAATACCAAGCATACAGACATCAATTTAATCATGCAATTGCCATCCGAACATGTGAAATTGACAAGGAACTTGCACACACCATATCTCTTATCCATCTAATTATGCTTATTCCACAACTTCCAGCAGACATTCATAATTGTAACAGAGCATATGAGACAGCAAATTGTGATCTTTTGATGAGTAATCAACATGAAAATGAAGCCATATCTTCCTACAAGCGCATATAAGTCTACTTGATCAAAATGGCATCAATCAAGGGGCAAATTAATACTGAATTTACACAAAGCAAGCATGGTCAGCATGCAATACTTTCATTCTAACATATTCAAGTTTGGTGATGACCCCAATTCTCGCAAATCGGCATGAGATTCACCATAATGCTTTCCTAGCATGGGCATATACGATCCCATAACCAAACTAGCCTCAAATTGGAATCAAACACACACTAAATCAGGGATTTTAAGATGGTCAGCATAAAAGGATCAATTCCCGGTAGAATTTATTTCATTCATGACATAAATTCCTTTCAGGGGAACATGAAATTCACTAAACATGCTTACTTGGGTGGAATGACATCAATATCAAGGACCAAATGACATCAGCTCAGGGCTGCAATAGTTACGAATCAGCATGTATCGACAGGTTGTAGCAGATCCAAAGCAAGTTCAAAATTGAATACCTACGATTTTTAATGAAGAAACAGACCTCATATGCGCTTATATGACCGAAATCGATCAATAATCTAGTAATGAAGGAAATTCTCGGTCAAGACTTGAATCAAAATACAAACTGACTAAGTTCAGGAATTTCATCAAACAGGTGATTCGCATCCAAATCATCACAAAGGCAGTCGGCAAGTTCAATCATCAATACAGCCTCAGTCGAAGCCGTTTTCGCACAGACGGTAACAATAGCACTCAGCCTCTGCTTCGTATAAGAAGCAACGGAAAACAGAGCAAATGTGGTTTAGTTGAATGAAGAATGATTAGCTATAGCGATTGACATCGGATATGAGTAAGGAGATAACAGAAGCAACATCCAGGATTGGAATCGTCGAAGCAGGCAGTCGTGACCAAAGTTTGAGAACTTCGGCATTACAGACCGAACTGTTGGCGATCGGGAAGCGGTGACGATCAGCAACGAAGGAGAGGCAAGGATTCGAAAGAAATCTCCGAGAGAGAGTGACTTATGAATGCTCAAAAATCACGCGAGTCCCTTCAAACCAGGGCTAGAGAGAATTTGTGGAGCTCCTTTTGCGCGTGCGAAGGTGGCTCTGTTTATGTTCTGGCCCCACTCTGCAGAGCGCGCCGAGCTTGATCTCGAAAGGGAATCGACTCAGATCGTTAGATGTTAGAGAGAGAAAGGAAGAGAGCAAGTGAATTCTGTTGAGGGCCACGTGATGAGGCCTTGTTAGCCAATGAATTCGATCGAGAGAGAAAAAACCTGTTTTGATCTTTCTCATGAGACAAAATTATTAAAAGTGTACTTTAGTTGGTAAACTCGTGTGTATGGAGTTCATCTATTTTGTGAAATTCTTGAAAGAGCCTGAAATCTGGTATATATAAAACAGTAAAATTGATTTTTGCACATTAAATGCATTCATATTTAATAAAACGGCTTTTTTCTTTTCCAAATAAAATTTGAAGAGCTTTGTCAAGAGAAGAGTAAAAGTATAAAAGTATAGGCAGAGAATCTCTTGGTAATATATTATATTAGAAGTGCTTTTTGCTTACTAAATGTCTTCACTATTAATGAGTTTAGGGCAAAATTTCTTGTTAATGACAAGTAAAATTGACTCTATGAACAAGAAAATACCAAGAGTAACTTTCTAAGTTACTAATCATGAACATCACAATTCAAAATATTTCATATTCTATTCGAGAATCTCTATGCACAACATGTGACATCATTTAGATGCCATTACTAATCAAAACATTTCACTGATTATTTTATTTTGTTTCCATTAAAACTAGTTAAGACATAAAAATTAGAGTTAAAATTGATAAAGAAAATATTTCTTAAAAGAAATGAATAATTGAGTTGAAGTATTTGAATGTAAAAAAAAATTATTTAGTATCTGGTGATTTGATAGTCAAATTTTTGAATGAAAAATTCATAATTTGAATATGTCATTTGCTGGTAATAATGGGTGACCTCTTTTTACAAACAAGACTGAAAAATCAGTTACAAATTGGAAACAATGCACTGCAAAACCACTTACTGTTGGATGCAATGCATATTTTTGATTAAGACTTCTTTAGAAATTTAGAGGAAGTAACTGGGACTCACTAGTAACTGTTACATGCTTGTCAGTTAAGAGACCATGTCTCAATAGACAGTCATTTTATTAGAATCGTGCATTGATAGCAACTCTACATTCTCAGTCGGAATGAACAAGTGACCTTCCTTAGCACGGCCTTAGATCCAAGGGACAGGAGACAAACCAGAGCAATGATTATTGAAGGAAATAGTCAAGAGACTTTGTGGGAACTATACAAGATAACGCAGAAACATGATATCATATTACCGGACACGTTATTCTATATTGACAAACACCATTTCCGTTGCAGAAGTCCGAAACGATTATTCTTCAAACCCATATTTCATGAAGTCAAACCACTTGTGGGCTTGGTACCTTTCCCAGTCATCAAGGCCTCGGTCCGGCGCCATTCCACAGCTTACTATACATAAGACTTGCAAGGATGGGAATTCCTCAGAGTCTTTCTTAGCTTGGTTTCCCCTGATTTCCGACAACTCGAAAAGTCTAAGAGCAATTAACTCAGAGAAGGCTGATTGTCATACCGGCTGCTTCTTCACATTCTTCATGGCCAGCAATTAGTTCTAGATCTTCACATGACTCTACTACTAGCTCTTTGATTTGCCCGAGAAATTTTGCTATGAAGGTTGTGAAAAGAATTTCCAAACGGGAGCACCTCACAACCTTTATGTATCTCAAGTTTGGGAATGGGACATTTGGGAGACCATTGGACTGCCAAATGTGCCTCAAGTTTTCGAGATCATGCAAAACCAACCTCCTCAATTTGCCACTCTTTGTATCTGTCCCATCACTTTTGTATATGATCTTGATCAAACGACATGATCTCACTTCTAGGAAGGCGAGACAGAGTTGCAATCTCTTCCACATGTGAGATGGGGCAATACATAGGAGATTGTCACAGTGCTCCAATCGAAGAAGTTCCAATTTGCAAAAGGAATCATTGGGAATTTGATTGTTCCATAGCTCTTTGCACTTAGCGCCTTCAATTTGTAGTTTTCTTATATTGGGGAATCTAGCTTGCATGAGTTTAATGTGAGAAAGGAGGATAAATAGGACAAATTATTAGATTGTTCATTCTAAAATATGAAATGCAAGAATATAGATGATCATAGTAAGGGATGAGCAAACCATCTCATTGAACAACGGTTGTGATGATTCATCATCCCTTTGGCTGTCTCCTTAGGAACCACTTCCTTCATCTGTTCACAATTGCTAATCCATAGGCTCTCGAGTTTCTCTAGAGTTGTGGCCATACAACTGGGGAAGAGATATCTTAGGTTGGAGCAATTGCAAACACGGACTTTTTTAAGACTAGGAAAACTCAAAATCATTTGGGAGTCGCTCTTCACCGTACATTTCAACTTTCTTGCTTCCCTCACCGTCTTTACTTCTGATTTGGGGAGCAATACAGTTGTTTGCACAATGTTTGCATCAATGGGACCCACAATCAAACAATGATTCTAGAGAGGGATAGTTTTCAATCTCAACAATTGTTAGGTTGTGCAATCTCCCTATGATTGTGGAAGGGAAGATGTTGTGTAGCTTAGAGCAATATCCAATAGAGAGGGTGGCTAATTTGCAGAAGGAATTTTCCATAAGTTCACTATGCCATATTCCTTTGAAGGATCCTTCTAACTCAAGCTTTAACTCCTCCAAGCTCGGCAAACTAACCTGCTTCATAAGAGCTATGCATCAGATTGTAGCTATGAAAAATTTGTGAAATTGGCCTATTCCCAACAATCTATCTAATGCGGTGGAAGAATGAATTTTCCATTAGTGGCCTCTATCTGAAAAATATAGTTATAAATTATGAACACATTTTAATTAATAAAACCAAATAAAGATCTTCAAAGAGATTTGATTACTTGCCTTGCAAAGCATGTGCCTATGGCTATTATGGGTATAATCTCAAGAGAAGGGATTTGTACCTTTTGATCAAAGAAGGAATCGAAATAAGCATCTAGCGAATCTGAAGTAGTGGTTACCGACTCTTTCTTTCCATGAGGATATGAGAAGAATTTCTCCATGGGACAGCGCGTTATAGATAGTCGCTTCAATAGTGGTAGCTTTATAATATCATATGTTCCTTCTTCATCCACAATCACCATCTTCATATTTGGACAATCCTCCACTTTAATGTCTTCAATTTCTCTAAGACATTTAGCCACAAACACCGAAAAGAGAAATGACAGCCCCGTTTCACATACAAAGAGCTCCTTCAAGTTTTGAAATATCGATATTCCTTGTAATTGTACATCTTGTTTCAACATGCGCCGCAGGTTTGGCAACTTAGATAATGCCAATGTACTTAGTCGAGAGAGAATCTCGACTTCTCCAGTGACTTTCAGCTCTTCCAAGTCGAAAACTACTTCTGCTAATGGAGAGCCCGCAATTTCCATTGACTCCAAATTTGGCAGCTTCAATATCCAATCTTTGGGAATACTCAATGTGGATTTAGATTCTTCTATCTTTAGCGATTTCAAACCACTGTATTTTATTGAGGGTTCACTGTAGAGTATCTTTTCTAGGCCAAGGAGTCCAACCATCACTAGGGATTCCAAGCAAGGCAATGAAACCTAACAAAGCACCACAATCAAACTCATTAAAGGTAAGTTACAAGTAAATCTATTTTTAGAAAAATGCTTTTAGAATTTTCTTGTGTTTGGATACGAGAAAATGACTGAAACTCTGAAGCTAAAATCCAAGAAAATGAATTTCTCTTCCGTAAAAAAAAAAATCATTTTCAGGAGGATATCCTCACCACTACCATGCTGCTCTCGCATGTCATCATAGTTAGCTTTGATTTGGCTGATCTTCAAAGCTATGACCATAATTTTTTTTCTCTTTTCTTTTGAAATCATCTACTGATCTTCAAAACAACTGTCATCGTAATTGTTATCTTTTCTTTCATTTTTCTATTTTGACCTTCAAAATTAAAGACAAATTCATGTCGGAGTTAAATTTTTAATAAATTATTTCTTAACTTATTGCTTTTCATTATGAACAGGTAAAAATGATTTATTTGGGTTAGTTTCTCTCAGATTGTGTTTTCAGCAGTACCAAATACAAGAAAACAAGAAAAATGAATCGCCAGGAAGACATTTTTCAGCAACAATGAATTTTCAGCGAAACAAAAGAAACTTAAATATATGAATGAGTTTGATGTCTCTTAAGAATGTCAAAAACTTAATTGAGACGAAGGGATGACAGAAGCAGAACGATGTTGACATGGTGAGGTTGGCATGACGTGTTAGAATCAATTGCTAACTTGCGTGTAGGTGAAACATGAATTATGTGGACTTTCTTTGTTATGTGGCTACTAGTTCGCCTTCTATTTATTTATTCTCTCACTTTCTTCATTTTGAAATTGTTGAATTTCGTGCATTCGTTTAAGATTCATTTTGTATAATGTTTTTTCTTCTCATTAAAAATGTTAAATAAGTAATAAATTAGTCATAGTACAAACCCATGCTAAAGCCCAAATAATTAGTGCAATTATCTAACACTGAAATAAATTGAAAAAAAAAATTTGTAGAAAAAGGCTTCCCCTAGCTATAGTTGGATGTGAATAAAAATATATGGTCTGTGTTTTCTTTGAAAGGATTTTTTATATGTGTTTCAAGATGTACAAATAATCAAAATAATGCAATATTCACTGAGGCTCGGTGAACACCAATATCATCTTATCCTAAATCCCCCTATAATAGTATAATCTAGGTATTGTTTGCAAGATTAAGAATTAAAGAAATTTATACCTCAGAAAATGAAAAAGTTACCTGAATTGGAGCACCCTCAGCTCTAGTGCAAAAGCTCGTCATTTTTGGTAACTTACGCAAATCTAGACGTCGTACATTAGGTAACTCAATCATGTCATCAACATCAACTTCTACTTTTCCTGCATCACTTGTGATAATGGCTTGTAATGAGTCACATTCACATATTTTGATCTCTTCCAAATGTACACGTCTTTGCATCTCTGAGAGGAACCACAAATTTTTCAATTGGTGGCACTTTTTGATACACACAACTTTCAATTTGTGAAGCAATTTGGTGTGACAGGGCCATTGCATATCTTCTCCATATTAATAAGATTTTCGAGGAACAAAGACTCTAAATCCATAAATGCAGTGAGAAGGTCATTTAATGAATTGATGATGTACTTGATTGAGGGGCTGTTCTGAATGTCGAGATGCTTCAGTTGTTTAAATCCTCGAATGCACAACTCATGAGCATTCTCCTTGAACTCTCCCAATCCATCCAAATATAAGTGTTGAGTTTTTGCAAAGTTTTTTTAACCCATTCTTTTGAGAGAATACCATCACATCCTTCCAATTGGAGTTTCATGGTTCTCAAACCACGAAATCCCCTTCCGTAAGCATTTCCTATGTTGATCCAAAATCTAATAAGGTTCCCAAATGGCAGGTCATCATCCTTTAAGAGTACGATGGGATCATGAATCGATATTTCTAAAGAGGCTAGCTTTCTCAAGCTCTTCAACTCAGCAAGCCTACCATTATACGATTCCGTTGGTATTTCATCATCGACTATCCATCGACTAAAGCTTCCCCTCATATATAACTCTTCCAAGTTGACTAAGCCTTTCAAGGCACTAGGCTCGATTATCATAAGCGAGTCACAATCATATAGATTCAACGATCTCAGATTCCTAAGTTCCCCAATTTCTTTAGGTAGCTTAGAAATTTGAGATCCTGCCAAGCTGAGAATCTGCAATGTTTTGAGCTTGCCAAGAATTGCCACATCGTCCACAATGCAATAGTCTAAGTATAATGAGTGGAGGTTCCTAAGGGTGCCAATCGAGGAACGTAAATTGGTGATATGTATGAAGCGAAGATATAGGACTTGGAGCTGCTCCATGCTTGTGAAATCTAGTCCACAGCAATCTCTCACATCATGTCGGTGTATAGGTGCCTCGAACAACCCTATTGAGACAACATGAATATCTTCAAGTCGGGAAACGCACACCGCATTTTTCAGCAAGGCTATCACCGTAATCATTAACAAGGCATATTGCCCAACATTTCTCAAGCTTTTCTTTTGGCCACGAAACATAATAGTTGTTCATCATTAAGGAATTCTGACTTCTAAATGGAGTTGAGATGACCACCTCACTATAAAGATCATGTATGGTCACAGTATTCCATGTCATCACCATCATCTTGCAACAAACAAACAGAACGGAGGCTATCGAGCATAGTATTCAATCTATCCCTTGAATCTTCTATCGTGTCATTGAATCTCTCAAACAAGCCCAACCCCATGCCTAGTCCCAGCAGAAGTTCGACTTTAATGGTCCCGCCAATAAGACCACAAAGCAAGAATAAGGACTTCGCTTCCTCACTCTCCAAATGGTCATAACTCAACTTCACTATAGTTTCTATTTTTGGCTCATCTATTTTTATCAATGCGTTTTTCCATGCGGACACACGGCTGTATTTCAAAGTGCTTGCGACGGAGATAATCAAAAGAGGCAAACCTAGGAGCTTCTCGACCACTTGAGCTGCTATTGGTTTCAATTCCTCGTCTTTGAGGTTGTCGCCAACTATCTTTTCAAATAGCCTAAAAGCTTCGTCGTTGTTTAAACCTTCAAGACGAAATGTTTTATCCGCATGCATCTTTTGCTCCAAGACATCTTTAAATCTTGATGCTACCAGCAACTTGCATCCCCTGCTTTCGTCTCCCGAAGGAATTCCGACTTGACTTCAAATCAAGTTCCATCCACAAATCGTCCAATATTATGAGAACCTTCTCATTCGGATCACTCTGTAATCTCTGGAACAAAAGATCTCTTCTTCCCTGTTGGCTTTGCTTTTTCTTCAGATTCAGACTCAAGGCATCAGCGATCTGGCCTTGGATATTATTCAAGTCCGGAGTTTGCGAGACTTCCACATTGATAATCATGTCAAACGATCTGTTCTCTTTCATGAGTTTCTTCTTGACTTCCTCCAACAACGTAGTCTTCCCCACGCCGCCCGGTCCGTGGACCCCAATCACTTTTAGCTTCTCATCATCCAGAGCTTTCATTATGCCCTCAAAGAAGGAAGCTCGTGAATCGGTGATAAAGTCGCCCCCCGATCAACTGGCTGACGAATTCACCTTGAGAGGGCTGAGAGAACGACATGCCCTGGGGAAATCTCGTCGTAGACCCTCTCAAATTGACCCTGCTCAATGAGATCTTTGATGGCCTGATCATCTTGCTCGTCCCTGCCGAGACAATAACGTGCCTTTGGGTTGGGAAGCCACCCGCAGAAGCAAGTTTTCTTGGCTCTTCCATCATAATCCAGCACCTCGACGTGCCTTGTCAGGCGACAGTCTCTTCATTTACCCATGTCTCAACCTTGGCTTTTATCGGCTTCATGTTGTTTTGAGCATCATCGATGGAACGCTGGATCCCGACCCTCGCGTCATTCAGCTTCTCAACTTCATCGTTAAGTTGGCGAATATAGCTGTTAGAGAATATCACGTATCTGCAGTGACGACCGACTGGAGCCACCAGGTACTCCGCCACCTTGGAAGCTACAGATATAATAATATCCGCCATTTTCCCCACTTTTGGACTTCTACTTTTCTGGTTTTCTTTCCTTTCTCTTTGTGGAGGAAGTAAGTTAAAAATTTATATAAGCCGAGGAAGGCGGGACTGCAGGAACCCACAAAGGAAATGACTTAGGAAGAGGAAAGAGAACGGAAAGAGAAGAAGAATATTGAATTACCTTCAAGAAATGGAGTCGGGAGGCTACCACTTGGTGGGGGCGAAAATCGAATTGGGAACAGAGAATCAAACAGAGAATATCATCTTTTGGAAATCAAACGCTAACAGAGAGAGAACAGGGCTGGGAGACGAGGTGAAGCTGATGTGTGGAGCTTAAGAAAAGGAGCAACCGCGAATAGCCGGTGACACGTGGCAGGTTGCTGCCATCCCACCAGCTCTCCCAGAAGAATCTAAAAAGGACAGCTCTTTAACCGACAATAGCCGGTCTCAGGGTTCGTCTCCCTATTCAGCATCTGATTCCTAATAGATTGAAAGTTACATTTAATTAACAAAATTTACTAATCAATTCACAAAACACTGGTAAACTACAATCATGCATTACTTTTGTCAAGATTTAAAGCTACTCACTGTTGTGAAAATATATATATATATATATTTTTGTCCTAACTACTTGGTAAGTTGAAACTTACTTTTCAATTGAGAAAAATTATTCATCTCTTCAAGAAGTTTCTTTTCCTCATATAAACGTACTAACCATCATTAATTGCAGTGTATAAATGGGTACATATATTTATCTACCTACGCTACCAAATACAAATAATATCGCGTTTGGACCGTCTACCTAGATCATAACTCACATTTTACATGATTTAGGATATCAGTAGAGTATTTTTATGGGTTCATGTATTACTAGTCAGGGTAGGCTTCCTTGTCATAGAAAAAGGGGTAGAAACTTACTTTTCAAATAAAAAGATAATTTTTCGTAATTACTTGGTAATTTAAAACTTTCTTTTCTATGTGAAAAATTACTAATCACTTGGAGAAGTTTCTTTTCCTCGTATAAACATACTAACCATCATCAATGGTATAGTTTACAAATGGTTACAAATATCCATCTTCCCACACTACCAAATACAAATAATATTATATTTGGACCATCTATCTAGATCTTAACTCACATTTTACATGATTTAGGATATTAGTAGGGTATTTTTATGGGTTCATGTTTTTCTAAGGAGGGTGGGCTTCCTTGTGGTAGAAAAAGGGTACAAACTCATCTTTTAAATAAGAAAAGTTACTAATTGATGTTCAATAATTACAAACCTTGCATTTATTGATACCGCTTTTGTAGTTGAAAAGTTACTTACCACATGTAAGTTGAATGTTACTTATGATCCAAGAAACTCTTCAGTTGCCTTGGAATAGTACAAGTTGCAAATGGATACAAATCCACTTTTTTCCACGTGTAAACTTAAATATCATTGTCAAAAAAAATTACATAGTATAAAACCATGATATATCGATACTTAATTTTCATATCAAATTCACAAACCACCTTGAGAGTTGTTGATATCCCATAGGTTGAAATTTACGTTCCCTGACAAAACATATTAATCAATCGAAGAATTAGTTGTCAATTATATAGCCTGTTCAAAGCAATATAATTAGTATATTGCTAGTCTACCACAAATATACCACATGTTACGGAGTTTTATCACTGCGATAGCTACTAGCCTACTACGGTTGTTACAAAGCCGTAATAAATATTACAAGATCCAAAAAACTTTTGGAAGAAGTACTTCAATTGAGGGATGAAATGAAGCTTTTTGGACGATAATTCTATTGGAATTTAGGAAAAGGCTTTACTACCGTTTGGCCTTTGACATCCTCTAAGGTCTATTCGTGATCACTACAGCAAAATTATGTTATCTCTGTCAAATCTGGAGAAGACATTGATTTCTAAGGTGTTCACATCTTTTTTGATTTTTTCAATTGATTATATGCATCGGACATCACATTCGGCACCAACAAAAAAAAAAAAAAAAAACCACTTTCTAATTTTGCTTACCATCAATCACTAAATTTGATACAAGGGCAAGCATATTACGAAATATTAATCTCAAGAACACGTAGATATGTCAATAAATGAATCTCTTCCACCGAGTTGCATACACATTAACCATATGACACTTTTGCATTTGATGCCTTTTGTTCATACCATGAATATAATTCGGACTTCCTTGGTTATAAAATGTCCAAATTACGATCAACCATCAAATCGATGAGATAACATATGGGGAATCAATTTCCATAAGTTGCTTCTTTTGGTTGGTAGCTCCAGGAGACATCCAATACGTCCCTATCTTGGTCGATCTTTACTAACACCTAATTTTTTGACTCATAGATTCATCATTCACTCATTAGAAAATTAGGGATCAAGCTCACCCCTACATCTTTTGTTTACTAATAACGTGTCCACATCGAATAAATTTCATCTAAGTTGGTCCGGTCATGAATTGCATTCGAATTAACCTGACATGCAAAATAAGCTTGACTTTGGACTCATTTGAATTTTCAAGACTAAGCTCACATGAGCATGGACCCCTACGAATGAACTCAGCCAAACCCCATTTGGCTTAGCCGAAGTTTTCACATGCATGTCGAGTGATGCTTCCAATCAGATAAGATCGACAAGGAAAGAATGTGAATAATTCTTAAGCTATTGCCCATCATGGTAGGCGATTGATTCATCCGGCCAACAAGAGGAATCATCACAAAAGGGAATCATATTTGACCACATATTTGGCACATGATTCTCGGCCATTTTGGGAGGAGATAGTGGGATTTGCTGAGGTCAAGATATTCTCTATGCTGTGTTTGGCAGTTAAGATAAAATTCGGGATAGGATATGATTTATTTTATTCTACGTTTGGTGTTTGCTTAGGATAGGATAAAATAGGATATAAGAGGGATATATGCCGGATAAAATTATCTCATGGGGAGGTGGGATAAAGGTAAAGTTATTTTTCTCAAATAACAAATTTCTTAAATTAGAAAAAATAAAATTATATTTCGATATAAATAATATTTAAATTCTAATTTAAAAATTACAAATTACAAATAAAAAATTATTTTTTAAATTTAATCTTATTTTAATTTATATATTCAACTTTAATTCTATCTTATAATAAAAAAATTCAATATAAAAATTATATATTTATATTTATTAACTTTTTCATTCTTTTTTCCTTTTCTTTACTCTATTTGTTTTTTTTTTTTTTTTTGGTTTTTGGAGTGATGGCCAGCGATCTTCACTAGTTTTGGGTGAGGGCATTGCAATCCTCAACGGCCATAGCAGCCCTCGTTGTGGCTGTTGAGGGCCTAAGCCAGATCCTCAATACCAAGCGAGAGCGCATAGGTCCTCACCTAGATCTAGTGAAGACCGTGACACCCTCGTTAGATCTAGGCTAGGCGAGAATTTGGCAGCCCTTGCATAGGCAATGGCTTGCACACCCTTGCTTTGGCCGGCCATCACTCCAAAAACCAAAAAGAAAGTTAAGAAATGGAGGAAAAAAAACCAAAAATGTTCAAAAATGTTATTAAAAATGTCCACTCCAATGACATCATCCCAAGTAGGATGCATAGTGTTCATGTTAGTAATTTCCGGCTGTCCAATAGACTCAATTCGCAAAATATCAAAAGGTTTAAGACTTTATTAGCTAAATTAAAAATGCTTAGAACCGAATTGGCAAAAATACAATAAGTTTAGAATTTTTTGGATAGTTTTCCCGATCTTGTTACAAACAAGATTGTAATCCTCAAGCATCTCATCATTTCTTCACTTTGGAAAACTTTGAAAAAGTGAAAGAATCCTCAAATTGGAAAAGAAATATACGAAAGAATCTTCTTTCACTTGCCATCCCCCTCCTCTTCCTTGTACAGCTCTATGTCTAATCTTTTATGGTGATATATGGGATTTCGACCTACCAAATAGATAAGATCAAATCGGAGTTCAATATAAATTTAGGTTATAAATCAAGTCATTTTAAAAGGATCAATATATTGTCGACACATATTCGATTCTATTCGACAGGTGATTGTCCCCCTTTTTTTTTTATGGCATGACCCATATAGAATCAAATCGGGTCATTTCATAGAATAAAGCGGGTTCTAGGACCCGGGTTAAAAGGAGACGAAATAAAGAAACAAGGAAATAGTGCTTGCTTTGTAGGGCTAGAGTAAGTGCGAAGAAAGTGGAACGAGTGGAAGACAAAAATGTTCCTGTGAGGCCCACGAAATATATTCCTCGTAAAAGTGGGAAGAAAGAGCGGGAAATGCAAAATGAGTTCCTTCTTCCCTTACACGACTCTTTGGGCCCACCACATATTTGCTTTTCCCTGGACTCTTTTTCATGTCTTTATCCTACGTTATCTCATCTTTTTTTGCTCCTTTTTTTTCCCCTTTCTCTCATCTTTTTAGTTCAATAATTAATAACTTGAAAAAACTTGATAATTAACTGATTTATTGAGAGGTTGGTAGGTTCCTTATTGAGTTGGTATTTTACAGAAAAAAGTTGTGAGATTTCAAAGAAATTGATCAATCACCGTATTAGTGAAATATAGGTTACTTTATTATATTATATTATATTATATTATATATATATATAAGCTTGTGAAACTTTAGAAGAGATGATAATTTACTAATTGTTTAGACTTGACAAAATCCTGATAATATCGACAACTTACTGAAGGGTGATCTGATAAGTAAGTTAGCAGTCATATATTTTTCCAAACAAGATTTGAGTTCTCAACCTTTTCATTATTTCTTCAATTTGGAACCTTTTAAATAAAGTGAAAAAGAATCGTCAAAAGACGGAAAGAAAAAAAGATGAAAGAATCATCTTTCACTAAAGAATCTCTAACATCCCTCTTTTTCTTTCAATCTCTCTCTTCACTTATAATGCTCTTTGTTTAACCTTTCACAACGATTTATGGGACTTTGACTCGCCAAATGAGCGAGATAGGATCTGGGTTTAATATGAATTTGGGTCATAAATCAAGTTATTTTAAATGGGTGGATATTTCATTAACACATACCTAATTCATTCAACATCATGATCTCCTTTTATATTCATTATTGTCCAAAATGACTGTTGGACAAAACCTTTAGTATCAATCATCCAATCCACCCGTTGGATAGGAAAATTTGATTCCTTTTGGATTGCTAGGATAAGAGTCTCCCTTGATTGTGTTGCTCATACAACATAGATAAGGTTTCCATAAGTTGATTACTCTATTTGGAAAGTGCGTCTCGTCTCCAAATGATTGTCGCATGGATATCAAATATCTAATCAAGGAAAGATTATGTGAATGTCCATCCCTCCTAGACAATCAATACTTATAGCTAGAAATCCAAGCCAAATTCCTAGCCATTGGGCTCCATATAATCTGAGTGCGAAGATCTGAGATCTTCTCGTAATGTTTGATGATGTGTATTGTCTTGATAATCCTCATACAAATTATACCATTGTCCTTGATTATCATAACATAACACAATCTTCATCATAGACAACCAGAATGTGTTTTTTTTTTTTTTTTTGGTAACCCAGGGAACCTCCGTGCTCCGCTGAGTAAACCCTGGAGAGAGTAGAGTCACCACCACCCTTACTCCCCAGGTAAGTCGTGGGTTCCTTTACAACAAGGTAGACGATGCAGGGATTCGAACACTAGACCTCTCGTGAAAGGAACCAGCGCCCAACCACTACGTCGCCACCACAGGTGGTGACAACCAGAATGTGTTGATAAGTCCCTAAGTCTGATTATCTGAGTCTGATGAATAACATCTAATGATGCATTTCAGAGTTTTCACTTGAAAAAACTTACTATCAGAATCATTAAACACTTATAAACATGTTTTGTTGATCTTCAAAATCATTTTAGGAAAATTTCCTCAACATCCTCGTGAGGCATTCGCACTGAATAATTCGTGCTTTCCTCAACTTCACCAAGCCTTTCAAGACAAGAAAGTGTGCCGCCTAGTATTCATCAATAATGAGAGTCCACTGGTTTTTCAAGTTTGAAAAATGTGGCAGTGCTGCATCGGCTCAAGCAACATTTTTATCATAGTATATTCCATCTTAATTACTCTAAATTTCCTCACATTTTCGATTGAATAAGTAGGTTGAGTATTCGCGAGCACGATAAAATATAACTCAAGCAATATAATTCTCCGGTTGAGCACGGAAGCAATGACAAAATGTAATAAAGAATATATCCATGAGAGTTGCGCTCAATTTCCCTATTTATCTAAAAATGCATGCCAAATATGCCATGACAATCAACCAAAAGTTCTTCCAATCCCGAGACCCAGAATTTCTACTGTTAGATTTTGATTAATCATGCCACATCATTCAAATTTAAACTTCAATAAAAGTAGTTTTTCAGTCTGTAACTATGCGCAATTTGCATCTCAATTCTTTTCTCACGTGGAAAAACATAGGTATTGTGAGATTAAGGTTAGAATTTAAATAAGTAATAATTTCTTGTATGGAAGAAATATTCTCCAACCCTTCCCGGGAGTTAAAAGAAAAGGAAAGGGGGGCTTAGCTCCCAAGTTTAAAACACTGAGTTGCCAAAATCAACTTCGAATATTATTGAGATGAAAAAATCAATTGTGGCAACTATAGGATTTTCTAAAAAACGTGATATAAAACCATGATCACAAGGAGACAATTCATTTGGAAAATTAAGAATTGTTCTCTAAGGAAAAATTAAGAGCTTTCATTTTAAATTAGATGGGTTATCTTCTAAGAAAACTTAGCGACACCTATCTTTTAATCCCAAGTAATTGCTCAAGTAATGAGTGTGTCTATCCTCCTTGCTCAAGGCACATGACTAAATCACCGTATTTGCGTAGTCTCTTGGAGTCGCCCACAGGAGCAGGGACTTATGTGTTTCCGAGAATTACCCAATGCGTGTGAGACAGAGGGACCGCCGCACTTGATGGACATTAGTTGGATGTTCAAAAAGCCCGAGGTACTCTCCAATGAGATCTACGAGACACCTATGTTTATTAATCTTGTGAATAGGTATTCGTTTTGAACAACATATGTAATTCCATTGGAAGAAACCGAAGGTTCATGGGAGATGCTTTTACATTTTTTTTTTTTTTTTTAGTACTAGGCAAAATCATATATTATTTCTGAGAACATCACTTTTCCAAAAAGAACCCAATCTAATTGATTAACTACACTTCATTAACGGGACCAGTGAAAATAAAGTGTATCTGTATGGAATTATATGTATGTTAACAGGTTCATTAACTCCATGGATTTTATGGATGTCACGTTATTCAATGGTTGAGCCGGACCACCCCTCTTCCAAAAAAGAACCAAAATAAATTATATGGTTCACCATCGTTGTTCTGTTGCTGCTGCTGCTGCTCTCTCCCTCTCTCTCTCTCCCCCTCTCTCTCTCTCTCTCTCTCTCTCTCTCTCTCCCCCTCTCTCTCTCTCTCTCTCTCTCTCTCTCTCAAACGCAGAGGAGGAGGAGGAGGGAGACAAACTTGGCGCTAGACCAACAGAAGAAAAGAACGGAGTGATGTTAATGGTCGCACATGGTGGAGCTTGGTCTTATGTAAGCCTAACGCTGTAGATGGCAATTACTAAGGACTTTGTATAATTTGTGCATTTTCTTTAATTAAATTGAATGGTTGATATGTGAATATCGTTCTTTCTTTTACTTTGATGCAAATTTATGATAATGACATATGAAAAGTATATGAAATTATTTAGCCCCTACATCTCGAAATGTATAATCAATTGCACTGAAAGAAGTCAAAACTCAGTCATCGGAAAATAAGAGTAAAGATTATCTTTCATCCTAGTACATTTATAAAAAAAAAGTACATGTATCTACCTGTACACCTAGTAAAAGAGAAATTCAAAAGGAATTGCTGAAAAAAGCTTGAAAGCATCACATTAATGTGTGCACAACCATATCTAATGACATATTTAGTCCCAAATTTGTACAAGTTTTACGAATACCAGAAGTAAATTTTAAAAAAACGCAACCACTTATTCGGTCAATTGCCCTAACAAAAACCGTTTTAATCGATGGGAAAACATACTAGTATATAATCCATGCATTTACATCACCCAATATAATCAAATAGTCATCATGCACATATAATTATTCTATTGCTGCATTAGAAGATGTTTTTCTACTCACCGTGAACCTAATAAAAAAATTCTAGTTTAAAAGGTTTATGTTCCATATGTAGCTGTGATATTCAAGTTCTATACTGAAAAGGAGGTAATATAAGATACAAAATTACAAGATATTGATCAACGAAAGAAATCAAAAGAACCTCTTGCTCCCATAGAAAATATCTTTAGCACCACTGCAGAGGATGAAGACGTCACTGCGTGCATCCACCTTGTTTCTTCACGCATACCATCTACAGCTCATCTCTATTTATTCATTCCTTAGCATAGCATCTATAGTCAAGTCGATGCACATTGCTGTTGACGATGACAAATAGTTTTTTTTTTTTCTAAATTTTTTTGTACTTTTTTTGTACTTTTACTCTTTTCTTTGGTTTTTAGAGTGATGGACGGCGATCCTTACTATTTTTGGGGTGAGGGCATTGCAATCCTCAATGGCCATAGTGGCCCTTGTCGTGGCTGTTGAGGGCTTGGGCTAGGGTTGCAATGCTAAGCAAGAGCGCATGAGCCCTCGCCCAGATCTAGTGAGGGTTGTGACACCTTTGTTAGATCTGGGATAGGCGAAAAAGAAAGTAAAGAAATGAAAAAAAAAATCAGAAAAGAAGAAAAAAACCAGAAAAGTTCAAAAATGTCACTAAAAATGTGCACTTCAACGACAACGTGCCAAGTAGGATGCTTGATGTTTATGTTTGTTGACACCTCAATTTTTATTATGTTTGTTTTATTAATTAAGTTTTTATTTATTTTGAATAATAAACAAACAACAAAACAAAAAATAATAAAAACAACAAAAATTCAATAAAAACAAAAAGAAAACAAGAAAAAAAAAAAGCAAATAACAAAAAAGCAAAACAAAACAAAAGAAAAGCAAAAAAGAAGCAGCCCCTCCCCTCTTTTCTCTCTCTCGAGCCCCCCTTTTCTCTTCTTCCTCCTGTCTTCTTCTTCCTCAGATGCCTCTGCATCTCACGCGCGGTGGCCGGCGACGCGCTCAAGGGCAGCCTACAGTAGAGAGGCACGGAGGTAGGCCGCCAAAGGAGAGGACGACGCGCATTCGCCTTCAATGCGCGCCTTTAATGCTGAGATGAGACACCGGTTCGGCCGCGGGAGTCCGGTCGGCAAGCCAAAGACCGACGGCCGAGTCCCTCCGTCGACCGGACCTCCTCGCCTATAAATAGAGGAGCACCTCCGTCGATGAAGGCGGGGAGTGAGTTCCGAGATCTTCCCACCGAGAGACTTCGGGAGGAATCAACGAGCGAGCTCCGAGAGAACTCGAGTCGCGAGCTCAACCCACCCTCCACCGAGAGACTTCGGGGGAAGGCCGGCGGCGAGCGACTACGAGAAGGTCGATCCGGCCGGTGGAGGCTCGGATCCGGCCCGAGTGAGAGAAGATCACGCCGAGGAGGGTCCGCCGAGAGCTGCGTCGCAGATCTGGGGCAACCGAGCCCTTCCGCGACGCCGACACCACGCCAGTTGCCGCTGCTGTGCCGAATCCCGCCGCAACACCGCCCCGACGCCGTCCAGATCTAAGGGCTGCCGTCGTCCCCACAGCCGCCTTGCCGTACCCTCGTCGCGAACAGGTAACGGCCGTGCTCATCCGTGTCGTCGCTGTTGCTCCGCCTTCCTCCCGAGAATCCAGTAACCGCCCGTCGTCGCCGAAACCCTAGCCGCCGTCGCCATCTCCCCTCCGTAGTCCAATCGTTGCTACCGTTGCTTTGTCGTCGCCGCCGCCGCCGCCGTCGTCCCCGCCATTGTGCCTCGGCCCTCTCTCACCTCGGCGCCGCGATTCGGAAACCCTAGGGTTCCCGATTTTCCGGGTCGCGACCCCGGGTTGTCAGGTCGGACCCGGATCGGGAACCGGGTAGGGATTCCGCAAATCCCAAGGGAGCGGAAATCGGGTCGCGAACCGGGTCGAGGAGCGACCCGCGGATCCGGGTCGTCGGGCCGGGCCAGGCACCCCCAAACGCCCGGCCACGGCGTCGTTTTCAGTAAATTAAAAAGGAGAAAAAAAAAAAAACAAAACAGAAAAATCCCGAGTCGGGCCCGCAACGCGGCCCGTCCGTGTCTCGGGTCGCGAACCGGGTCGGTCCCAACCCGGGAACCCGACCCGGTTCGTTTTATATTATTATAATAATAAATATAATATTTTAATTAAAAAATATTTAAAAATATTTTATTTTCCAAAAATCAAAAAAATCAAAAAAATTTCATATTTTCCAAAAATACCAAAAAATCCCAAAAAATCCCTTTTGTGTCAAAAAAAGAAAAGAAAAAGACCCAAAAAAATGTTTTCATCCAAAATATGTGGAAAATTCCTCGAACATCCAAAAACCTCGGGGTTTAAACAAGATTAGGTACCGAAAGGGCATTAGTGATTAACTAGTGTAATCAAGTCCCCGATCCTAATTTCTCTGGTTGCGCAGGAGTGAGTATTTCTCGCGATACTTCACTTGGGTTTCTAATCAACCCACCCCAAATCGATTAGTGGCGACTCCATTTTAAAAATTGATTTACAGTTAAAAATTTAGACTATTAAAGTCGTGAATTGGTGGACTTGGGAGAGTCCGGGCTTAATAAATTCAGCCGAGCCATTAGCCTCCTTAGGCGCTCGTACCCGATCGCGGGCGCCGAAAAAAAAGAGGTCGCGACAGCTTGGCGACTCCGCTGGGGACTTTGAGGACTTAGGCCATTTTATCTTTGTTTAAATACTTTGCTGACTTGGGTTTTTTTTTTCTTTTGTGCAAGTTTAATAGCTTAGAGCTTTTTTATTTAAAATAAAATGTTTTGTGATTATAAACTGCTGTGCATCCTTAAATGTTTTAGCACTACACATGGCACACACAACCTAGCCGCCGGACCTGGGCCGCCATAGGATTTCTAGGATGGTGTTAAGAAAGATACAACCTCGAACGCGAGACTGCGATGTAGAGGTTGCCTTTCTTTTCCCCGAATTTCTTAGCCGAGGTTAGGAGGGTATGCTGCTAACGCGAGACTGCGATGGGCAGATATCCTTTTAATCTCAACAAACCTTCTCAGTTAGAAATCGAGCCACACATATCATGCGCATGTCTATGTGATTGTCATCAATTTTCTCGCGTGATGTAAGTTTTTTTTCGTGTACTTTGCAATTTAATTACCTTCCCGCATATATTGAGCGGTCCATGATTAGTCTAGGATTTAATACCACGGTCATTTAAATTTGAAAGTAATTGTCATAAAGCTTTTAAAAAAAAAAAAAAAACTTTTGCAAAAGAAATTACTTTCAGTTGATATTTTTATTCTCAAGCATGTTACAAAGTTCTTTTTCGCAAGAATTTTCATTTGCTTCAAAAGGGATAGAAGTCTTTTTCAAAATTTGTTGCAATTCATGCTTTCTTCGCCTTTCAAATTAAATATCTTTTTAGCCCATGCTAGCATGTCACATGCCCTTTTTCAATCCATGCTTAGGAAATCGTCTACCTTTTCATGAATAAACGAAATGAGTAGGATTAGGTCGTCATCATGGACTGACTCTCTATCTACGCCTTGTATTCACACACGCTTGCTTATTCATGACCAGGTAATCACGGAGCGTCAACGTTCGCCGATCCAAACTCGCTCAAAAGCAAGAGCAAGAATGGCCGAAGAAAATGTACCAAGCCGTATTGCGGTCATGGAAAGTGAAATGAAGCAAGTTTTCAATGTACTTCAACAACTCTTAAAGCGAGATAGACTCCATCCAGGGCAAACTCACTCCCGCCCCGGCCTCAATCGAGGTATTGTTGCCACAATCATCTACTAGGGGTGATCAAGGTGGAGATACCGACGATAATATGCCTGAATTAGAGGATGATCCGCACCAAACCACGATTGAGAAAGCGAAGCCAGACAATTTGTCTAAAACTGAGCATGAAAAACGCCTCGAAAAGCTTGAGGAGAGGCTGAAACAACTGCAAGGCCTCCAAGATCCTACTTTGACGGACCTCTCCATTTATTCCAATGTCAAAATGCCGGAAAAATTCAAAATGCCTGAGTTTGAGAAGTACGATGGCACGACTTGTCCTAGGGCTCATTTGCAAATGTACTTGGTTCGAATGACCCAATACGTTAATAATGCACCATTAATGATCCAGTTGTTCCAATCAAGTCTAATAGGCCCTGCCCTGAGGTGGTACATTACAAAGAACATGAATCTCCTCGAAACATGGAGCGAAATGAGTGAGGCATTCCTCAAGCAGTATAAGTTTATAATGGACATTACCCCTTCTCGTGAGGATCTTGAGCGTACCGAAAAGAAAAAGCACGAATCGTTCAAAGAATATACTATCCGATGGAGGAATCGCCGCCCAAATCAGTCCTGAACCAACCGATTTCGAGCTAAGAAAGATGTTTATCAAAACCCTCCCTTACGAGTACCGCAATCGAATGGTAACCACGATCGCCGAATCATTTAATCAACTCATTCCAGTAGGGGAGCAAATCGAGATAGGGTTAAGGGATGGTTGGTTCACTGAACCTGCATCCACGGGCAAATTCAGCATGAGGAAAGATAAAGAACCCCTGGTAGATGTCAATGCGACCTACAATCATTCTTCAACAATTCAGACAAGTGCAAGACAGCAATGTACCACCACCAGCCGTCCCATCCCAGCGTTACAACAACAAGAGACAATTTACTCCTCTTCCTGGATCTCCGTCACAGGTACTGGCAATCCTCCGGAAGAAGAACCTCCTTTCGATTGAGCCAAAACGACCCAACGCTGAAAGTTTTTCCAACTATGACCCGTCAAAAATATGCGACTATCACATGGAAGAAGTGGGGCATTCGACTGATGAGTGCTTCGCCCTTAAGAGTCGAATACAGAACCTGTTAGACACTAAAGCTTTCTCATTCCAAAGCAATCCGCTCCCTGATGACACCGACAAAGTAAACGCGGTATTCAGTTCTGAAGATAGTCAGAGCAGAAATGTCAAAGCACATACCGCTGACATCTATCAAGGGCTGGTAGAGATCGGGTATTATTCAGGCAATGAAGTGCCACCCTTAGCAACAGAGAAAGAAGGGCCAGATGACATGACCACCATGTTTGGAGACCTTTTCATGGACACCATCAACAAAGGACCGTAAGGGGAAATGGGTGCAGGCCCGCTCAAGGAGAACCCTTTTTTAATTTCCTTTCGTATTCCCATACGTGGGAACTTGTACATTTTTCTTAAGTCTGGTTTGTTTTATTTTCAACATCAGTTCCGCTTGAGGAACTAACTTTTGAAAACACTTTTCCAAAATGTAAATCCACCTATTAAATAAAGTTGAAAATATTTTGAGAGCATGAGGCGGTATCCCAAACTGGCCTGGTGATGCTATCCAACCATGAAAAGAAAATATCATCCAAGAAGAATACCGAGGGCCGGGCTTCCTCATGCTTTCTTTTCCCCAAAGATATATACTTTTGAAAACAAAAAATGTTTTATTACCAAAAGCTTTTGTCAAAATAAGATGATTAAATCATGTTTGTCTTTCTGACTCACTCACTTCATGTCTCAGAAAATCATTCCCGTCCCCTTTGACTTAGTGTGACTAGGGGGCATTTGAAGCAAGCACATCGTGTTAACTCGCCAAATTCAAAGACACCCCGCCAAGAAAACAGGGCAAATAGAAAGAATCATCCTATACCAAAAGAGGGTAAGTCTTATTCTCTCGAATATAATTTGAAAATGATGTCCTCTCTCTTCTATTTACAGGAAACGGAAGATGAAACATAATAGGTACAGGCATAGAGTTGAGATCGAAGCATCCATGACATGCCTCACTCCTGCCCAGCTCCATCCTGAGCCAAAGGACTATCTTGTCATACGACACGCCCAAACAGCTAGATGTTACAGTTCCAGCTTTGACAAGCCAAGAAGCACAGAAAATGAATTTCTCCTCTCGAATTGGCTACTGTCAACAGGGAGAAAATCTAGACAATCAAAGCGATCTATGGCCCCACACCCTGGACAATGACTTTGGAATCTAGAAACTTCACTCCAGACACATGCTCTCCCAAGAAGTGATTGCCATCAGAGAATTGGAAGTTTTGATTGTCCATCTCAGATTCCATAGAAGCTTGAAGTACATAACTTTGCCCAATGCTGCTAATCATCATATAGTCAAAGACGGAAGAAAATTCCACAGAAGGAAGGCGTTGAAGACGAATCAACGACCATCAATCATGCATACATGGCCACGAATGAGGAAGGCCAATTGAAAGAAATATCAAACTGTGTCAAGACGAATAGGCTGTCATCAACATTCAGAGATCCCTAGGAGTCAGCAAATATAAACTCTGGGGAAGGGTAATTTGGTATCGTTTCCAATACTCCCATTATTTAAACCCACTTTTGACATATTTTCTCCTATTAACAGGAAGCATATGATTCAAGAAACAAGCTTAATGATTAATTTGGGCAAATCAAGTGACCCATATCGATTTACCTAACTGGGTATAAAAGGACGTTTTGTCCATGAGCCAGTTTAGTTAAATGAAAAAAGCAGCGCCCTATGGACACCGTCGGCGCCTCTAGCCGAGTGGTATACGGGAAGAAGCAAAAAGGTCCGAAGTCGGGGGTTCGAATCCCCGACGCGGCAGTTAGCCGCTTGGTAAAAAAAATAAAATTTTTTTTTGCTTCCTTTGCACTTGCAAATTACGAGAGAACAGGTGACCTAACGAAGCAAAAGACATAGGACTTCGTGTCCCACTTGCACTTCAAGTCCATCCAATCATCTGCAAACCAGTGAAGGGTAATTCGGTATTGTTTCCATTACTCCCACTATCTGAACTCGCTTTTGACGTATTTTCCCTATTGACAGGAAACATTGGGAATCAAAAACCAAACTTGATGGTCAATATTGGCCAAGTGAGGTTCGTGGAAATGACCCACATCAAATTCACCTGGCTTCGTGTAAAAGGACGCGTCATCCAGGAGCCAATTTAGAGAATAATCGACCTAACGAAGCAAGGGACATAGGACTTCGTGTCCCCCTCTCACTTCAGGTTCACCCAATCGTCTGCAAACCAGTGAAGGGTAAAGTTGTATCGCTTCCAATTATTTGACTCTTAAAAGAGTTCATGACTAACACATTCCCTCTTGTTTGTTGCAGGATCACCTGACTGTCAAAAGCAAGGATAACGAATCAATGAGAAGCATGTCTTGTTTGTTGCAGGATTACCTGACTGTCAAAAACAAAGATAACAAATCAATGAGAGGCATGACAAACTCTCCCAAGCAAAATGGCGTCCCAAGTATTGCCAAAGCAAATGACAGAGATCCTTCAGGCCTCAATTCACCTTTAATTTTGGCCCTGTTGATTGATCCATTTTCATCTTCTCTTCTGCAGGGGCAAAAATAGAGATGCCCGATCAGATCCCCAACCCCGGCTGATCCTTCATGTGTCATATCCCTAATCAATAGGGATAACTATCGACACCCATTTGCAAATAACCCTTTTGATGTTCAAAATTTAACATATTTGGAAACACCTTTATGTTAACTCTTAAAGTTGTCAATAGGGTCTTTTTTGAGTCAAAACCATTAACTTGTTTTGAAGAGTTCAAACTCCATCATATTCAAAATGTTGCATGTCATTTCCAGATGAATTCTGCATGATGATTTTGTCTGTCTAAGTCACTGATTCCACTGAGGATTATTAGAATAGACAGCTAAGTGAAGAATACAAGATTGATTGAGCATGCTGGATGAGGCGCGTCGAATGATGACAAGGCAAGCTATATCCTACACACAATCCCCCATCTATACACTTGTGAGATGAGTGCAGAAGATTCCATGGCTGCAGGGTAAAGAGTTCTCTTGCGAATGGTACGATAACCAAAATAGTGAGAGGCATTCCATCGCTCGTCCCATTGAGCCCCATGCATTGATGAAATTTTTGTCATACCCCCGTCAAGAACCACCCCACACTGGGGCAGAGCGGAGGTAAAGCAGCACCACAAGGTGAGAAAAGAGATAGAAATTTTCTTGTTCGCACTTGCATCAATCTTCGGGTGTCTTTATTGCATATGAACACTCTCGTTAATTTAAGTGCCCTAGAATGACGAAGAGCAATTCTTTCTGCACTTGTATTCACTGTACAACCCAATCGAGTCTGTAATTTCACCACTACATGGAGGCAAAATAGAAGTTACTGCCATTTAAGCAGCATAGTCTAGAGCGCTAGCTGAAGATGAAGACTCAAGAGTCTAATAACAATGTCGTGATTGCCTAGGCTAGCTCCTCTAACGACAAGAATGAAAAACAGGGGCATAAAAAAGCAGTGTACCTGGTAAAAGCAAGGTCAATGACCCTCAGTAAAAAATACAGCCAAGAAAAGTTGTTGTTGTGGTCCATAGAACCTCCATCTGACAAGAAAGACTAGTGACAAATGCCAAGACAGTCACCAACTCTCACTCTCTTACATGTGAGCCAAGTCTACGTTACATCCCATTGTAAAAGTCTCTTCAAACTAGGGCACTTCAATTAACGTAGGATTTCATATGTCTATAAATATCGCTCGAAGAAGTACGAGCAAGATTATTCTATCTCTTTTCGCAGGATTCTTGACTTGCAAACCTGAGGATGATCGTGCGGCACTTCGTTTAGGAGCCTTGACCTCGATGGTCCCATTTGATGAGCCGTTGACCAAGTCTTCATCTCAATTTCAACAAAGACCTCTCACATTGGTAAAGTCGTACCGTTTGCGAGAATACTCAGACCCCTGCTGACATGATGACAGTGAGATAGTGCGGTCCTTATGAATCCTGCATCAATGGTCAGGATAGCCTTTTCCATGAGAGTGAGCGGAAAGTCCTTTCAGACTGAAAGTCCCTCATCTGGCATGCTCAAGACATCTACATTCTAAATGAAGGTTGTCTTTCAAAATCTTCTCCAGTGGAACTCAGATGATACAAAACTGACAAAATTGTCATGCATAAATCACATTTAAACTCATGAATTTACAGCATATACAATCATGTGTGCATATTGTGCAAATAGCAAACATACTCTCGGAGATCAGAGATATTGCCAAGTAAGCATATCCTTATCCCCATTTGTAGTACCTACCACTGTCCAGGTACTCTATTCTTGACACTTGACCTATTCAAGTTGTCCCCAGAGTATTGATACTTGTGACTGACCAAGTATCCCTTTATCATTGAATACCTACTGCTGTCTAGGTATCCCTATTGTCTTTGAGTACCGGCCATCGTTCGGATGCTCCCTTTTCCTGACACTCGACCTGTTCGAGTTGTCCCCAAAGTATTGATGCTTGTGACTGACCAAGTATCCCTTTGTCGTTGAATACCTACTGCTGTCTAGGTATCCCCATATCGTCAAGTACCCACCGTTGTCTAGGTACTTCATTTTCATGACACTCAACCTGCCCGAGTTGTCCCCAAATTATATAGTAGCTGTTCAAGCATTCCATTGCTTTGCTTGGCACCACCGTCCAAGTATGTTTTCTAGCACTTGGACCAGCCTGAGTGGTCCCAGATCATATTGTTAAATACTTGTGCTCATCCAAGTATTCCAGTACTTTGTACACCTGTGGCTATCCAGGTGTCCCACCCCTTTTAAGTGCCTGTGAAAATCCAGGTAAGCCTCGTGCTATATTCAAATTCCCTTTACCAGAAGGTGAGAGACCTTCATGAATATGCGAGGCACGTCCTCAATATTCCCAATTACCCGGAGGTGAGAGACCTTCACGAATATGCGGGGCACGCCCTCGATATTCCCAATTACCAGGAGGTGAGAGACCTTCACGAATATCCCAGGTACGCCCTCGATATTCCAATTACCCGGAGGTGAGAGACCTTCACGAATATGCGAGGCACGCCCTCGATATTCCCAATTACCAGGAGGTGAGAGACCTTCACGAATATCCCAGGTACGCCCTCGATATTCCAATTACCAGGAGGTGAGAGACCTTCACGAATATGCGAGGCATGTCCTCGATATTCCCAATTACCAGGACGTGAGAGACCTTCACGAATATCCCAGGTACGCCCTCGATATTCCAATTACCCGGAGGTGAGAGACCTTCACGAATATGCGGGGCACGCCCTCGATATTCCCAATTACCAGGAGGTGAGAGACCTTCACGAATATGCGAGGCATGCCCTCGATATTCCCAATTACCAGGAGGTGAGAGACCTTCATGAATATCCAAGGTACGTCCTCGATATTCCCAATTACTAGGAGGTGAGAGACCTTCACGAATATCTCAGGTACGTCCTCGATATTCCCAATCGCCAGGAGGTGGGAGACCTTCACGAATATGCGAGGTACGTCCTCGATATTCGCAATTATCAAAAGGTGAGGGACCTTCATGAATATCCCAGGTATCCTTCAAGAGTTTGTATTTGTAATTATCCAAGTACTCTTTTGACACTTGCAAGCAATCAGGTACTCCTTCAACGTCTGCGAAAATCCAGGCACCCTCCAAAAGTTTATACTTACGATCATCCAAGTACCCCTTCGATGCCTACAAAGGCCCAAATATCCTCTAGGTTAGTACTTGTGAATATCCAGGTACTCTCTCAATGCTTGTGAATGTCCAGGCACCCCCAACAAATCGATGCCCTGAGAAAGGTCGGTGCATCCTCCCGAGAAAGGTCGGGTTCCAACTAGTGTCTTCGACAGAAGTCAGACACCCCACAAATCGATGCCCTGAGAAAGGTCGGTGCATCCTCCCGAGAAAGGTCGGGTTTCAACTGGTGCCTTCGACAGAAGTCAGACACCCCACAAATCGATGCCCTGAGAAAGGCCGGTGCATCCTCTCGAGAAAGGTCGGGTTTCAACCGGTGCCTTCGACGGAGTCGACACCCCACAAATCGATGCCCTGAGAAAGGTCGGCGCATCCTCCCGAGAAAGGTCGGGTTCCAACTGGTGTCTTCGACAGAAGTCAAACACCCCACAAATCGATGCCCTGAGAAAGGTCGGTGCATCCTCCCGAGAAAGGTCGGGTTCCAACTGGTATCTTTGACAGAAGTCAGACACCCCAACAAATATGATGCCCTGAGAAAGGTCGGTGCATCTCCCGAGAAAGGTCGGGTACCAACCGGTGTCCTCGAATAGGATCGAGGCACCCACAAGTGATGCCCTGAGAAAGGTCAGCGCATCTCCTGTCATGGCGACCGAAGAAAGGTTCGGGTCCTAGAAAAAGCAACCTCCTCATATCAACAGGTAAGATGACGCCTTGATACTTGCCAAACTCGGGGTTCACACCCTATCTCACTCACTCCCGGTAAGTAACTACAGGTATCTTCTTATCTGTCTTAGTATGTGTAAAGTTATATTGCTCTTTTTCCGCATAGAATAATAGGTCCCAAATAAAATATAATCTGCTACGCATGCACGGATAAAATTGAGGCATCAGGCATCGATGTCTTTGAATGTAACCTCTGCGAGCTCACCTTCAAAGAGGGGCAACTGTTGACACCTCAATTTTTATTATGTTTGTTTTATTAATTAAGTTTTTATTTATTTTGAATAATAAACAAACAACAAAACAAAAAATAATAAAAACAACAAAAATTCAATAAAAACAAAAAAGAAAACAAGAAAAAAAAAAAGCAAATAACAAAAAAAGCAAAACAAAACAAAAGAAAAGCAAAAAGAAGCAGCCCCTCCCCTCTTTTCTCTCTCTCGAGCCCCCCTTTTCTCTTCTTCCTCCTGTCTTCTTCTTCCTCAGACGGCTCTGCATCTCACGCGCGGTGGCCGGCAACGCGCTCAAGGGCAGCCTACGGTGGAGAGGCACGGAGGTAGGCCGCCGAAGGAGAGGACGACGCGCATGCGCCTTCAATGCGCGCCTTTAATGCTGAGATGAGACACCGGTTCGGCCGCGGGAGTCCGGTCGGCAAGCCAAAGACCGGCGGCCGAGTCCCTCCGTCGACCGGACCTCCTCGCCTATAAATAGAGGAGCACCTCCGTCGATGAAGGCAGGAGTGAGTTCCGAGATCTTCCCACTGAGAGACTTCGGGGGAGGAATCAACGAGCGAGCTCCGAGAGAACTCGAGTCGCGAGCTCAACCCACCCTCCACCGAGAGACTTCGGGGAAGGCCGGCGGCGAGCGACTACGAGAAGGTCAGATCCGGCCGGTGGAGGCTCGGATCTGGCCTGAGTGAGAGAAGATCACGCCTGAGGAGGGTCCGGCCGAGAGCTGCGTCGCAGATCTGGGGCAACCGAGCCCTTCCGCGACGCCGACACCACGCCAGTTGCCGCTGCTGTGCCGAATCCCGCCGCAACACCGCCCCGACGCCGTCCCGGATCTAAGGGCTGCCGTCGTCCCCACCCGCCTTGCCGTACCCTCGTCGCGAACAGTAACGGCCGTGCTCATCCGTGTCGTCGCCGTTGCTCCGCCTTCCTCCCGAGAATCCGGTAACCGCCCGTCGTCGCCGAAACCCTAGCCGCCGTCGCCATCTCCCCCTCCGTAGTCCAATCGTTGCTACCGTTCTTTGTCGTCGCCGCCGCCGCGCCGTCATCCTCGCCGTTGTGCCTCGGCCCTCTCCCACCTCGGCGCCGCGATTCGGAAACCCGAGGGTTCCCGATTTTCCGGGTCGCGACCCCGGGTTGTCGGGTCGGACCGGATCGGGAACCGGGTAGGGATTCCGCAAATCCCAAGGAGCGGAAATCGGGTCGCGAACCGGGTCGAGGAGCGACCCGCGGATCCGGGCCGTCGGGCCGGGCCGAGCACCCCCAAACGCCCGGCCACGGCGTCGTTTCATAAATTAAAAAGGAGAAAAAAAAAAACAAAACAGAAAAATCTGAGTCGGGCAACGCGGCCCGTCCCAGTCTCGCGGGTCGCGAACCGGGTCGGTCCCAACCCGGGAACCCGACCCGGTTCGTTTTATATTATTATAATAATAAATATAATATTTTAATTAAAAAATATTTAAAAAATATTTTATTTTCCAAAAATCAAAAAAATCAAAAAAATTTCATATTTTCCAAAAATACCAAAAAATCCCAAAAAATCCCTTTTGTGTCCAAAAAAAAAAAGAAAAAAGGAAAAAGACCCAAAAAATGTTTTCATCCAAAATGTGTGGAAAATCCCTCGAACATCCAAAAAAAACCTCAGGGTTTAAACAAGATTAGGTACCGAAAGGGCATTAGTGATTAACTAGTGTAATCAAGTCCCCGATCCTAATTTCTCTGGTTGCGCAGGAGTGAGTATTTCTCGCAATACTTCACTTGGGTTTCTAATCAACCCACCCCAAATCGATTAGTGGCGACTCCATTTTAAAAATTGATTTACAGGTTAAAAATTTAGACTATTAAAGTCGTGAATTGGTGGACTTGGGAGAGTCCGGGCTTAATAAATTCAGTCGAGCCATTAGCCTCCTTAGGCGCTCGTACCCGATCGCGGGCGCCGAAAAGAAAAGGAGGCCGCGACAGCTTGGCGACTCCGCTGGGGACTTTGAGGACTTAGGCCATTTTATCTTTGTTTAAATACTTTGCTGACTTTGGGTTTTTTTTCTTTTGTGCAGGTTAATAGCTTAGAGCTTTTTTATTTAAAATAAAATGTTTTGTGATTATAAACTGCTGTGCATCCTTAAATGTTTTAGCACTACACATGGCACACACAACCTAGCCGCCGGACCTGGGCCGCCATAGGATTTCTAGGATGGTGTTAAGAAAGATACAACCTCGAACGCGAGACTGCGATGTAGAGGTTGCCTTTCTTTTCCCGAATTTCTTAGCCGAGGTTAGGAGGGTATGCTTGCTAACGCGAGACTGCGATGGGCAGATATCCTTTTAATCTCAACAAACCTTCTCAGTTAGAAATCGAGCCACACATATCATGCGCATGTCTATGTGATTGTCATCAATTTTCTCGCGTGATGTAAGTTTTTTTCGTGTACTTTGCAATTTAATTACCTTCCTGCATATATTGAGCGGTCCATGATTAGTCTAGGATTTAATACCACGGTCATTTAAATTTGAAAGTAATTGTCATAAAGCTTTTAAAAAAAAAAAAAACTTTTGCAAAAGAAATTACTTTCAGTTGATATTTTTATTCTCAAGCATGTTACAAAGTTCTTTTTCGCAAGAATTTTCATTTGCTTCAAAAGGGATAGAAGTCTTTTTCAAAATTTGTTGCAATTCATGCTTTCTTCGCCTTTCAAATTAAATATCTTTTTAGCCCATGCTAGCATGTCACATGCCCTTTTTCAATCCATGCTTAGGAAATCGTCTACCTTTTCATGAATAAACGAAATGAGTAGGATTAGGTCGTCATCATGGACTGACTCTCTATCTACGCCTTGTATTCACACACGCTTGCTTATTCATGACCAGGTAATCACGGAGCGTCAACGTTCGCCGATCCAAACTCGCTCAAAAGCAAGAGCAAGAATGGCCGAAGAAAATGTACCAAGCCGTATTGCGGTCATGGAAAGTGAAATGAAGCAAGTTTTCAATGTACTTCAACAACTCTTAAAGCAGATAGACTCCATCCAGGGCAAACTCACTCCCGCCCCGGCCTCAATCGAGGTATTGTTGCCACAATCATCTACTAGGGGTGATCAAGGTGGAGATACCGACGATAATATGCCTGAATTAGAGGATGATCCGCACCAAACCACGATTGAGAAAGCGAAGCCAGACAATTTGTCTAAAACTCGAGCATGAAAACGCCTCGAAAAGCTTGAGGAGAGGCTGAAACAACTCGCAAGGCCTCCAAGATCCTACTTTGACGGACCTCTCCATTTATTCCAATGTCAAAATGCCGGAAAAATTCAAAATGCCTGAGTTTGAGAAGTACGATGGCACGACTTGTCCTAGGGCTCATTTGCAAATGTACTTGGTTCGAATGACCCAATACGTTAATAATGCACCATTAATGATCCAGTTGTTCCAATCAAGTCTAATAGGCCCTACCCTGAGGTGGTACATTACAAAGAACATGAATCTCCTCGAAACATGGAGCGAAATGAGTGAGGCATTCCTCAAGCAGTATAAGTTTATAATGGACATTACCCCTTCTCGTGAGGATCTTGAGCGTACCGAAAAGAAAAAGCACGAATCGTTCAAAGAATATACTATCCGATGGAGGAATCTGGCCGCCCAAATCAGTCCTGAACCAACCGATTTCGAGCTAAGAAAGATGTTTATCAAAACCCTCCCTTACGAGTACCGCAATCGAATGGTAACCACGATCGCCGAATCATTTAATCAACTCATTCCGAGGGGAGCAAATCGAGATAGGGTTAAGGGATGGTTGGTTCACTGAACCTGCATCCACGGGCAAATTCAGCATGAGGAAAGATAAAGAACCCCTGGTAGATGTCAATGCGACCTACAATCATTCTTCAACAATTCAGACAAGTGCAAGACAGCAACAGACCACCAGCCGTCAGCCATCCCGGCGTTACAACAACAAGAGACAATTTACTCCTCTTCCGGATCTCCGTCACAGTGCGGCAATCCTCCGGAAGAAGAACCTCCTTTCGATTGAGCCAAAACGACCCAACGCTGAAAGTTTTTCCAACTATGACCCGTCAAAAATATGCGACTATCACATGGAAGAAGTGGGGCATTCGACTGATGAGTGCTTCGCCCTTAAGAGTCGAATACAGAACCTGTTAGACACTAAAGCTTTCTCATTCCAAAGCAATCCGCTCCCTGATGACACCGACAAAGTAAACGCGGTATTCAGTTCTGAAGATAGTCGAGCGAAAATGTCAAAGCACATACCGCCGACATCTATCAAGGGCTGGTAGAGATCGGGTATTATTCGGGCAATGAAGTGCCACCCTTAGCAACGAGAAAGAAGGGCCGATGACATGACCACCATGTTTGGAGACCTTTTCATGGACACCATCAACAAAGGACCGTAAGGGGAAATGGGTGCGAGCCCGCTCAAGGAGAACCCTTTTTTAATTTCCTTTCGTATTCCCATACGTGGGAACTTGTACATTTTTCTTAAGTCTGGTTTGTTTTATTTTCAACATCAGTTCCGCTTGAGGAACTAACTTTTGAAAACACTTTTCCAAAATGTAAATCCACCTATTGCTATTGGGATAGGCTACGGACGCGAAGCAGCTTCGAGAACTTCCTCGTCCAATGACGAAGGCCAAAAATTCCTTTATATACTTCTCTGGACAAATGACGAAAGTGCTCTGCTTCAAAATGACGAAAACGTCCTTCTGGTTATTGCTATCCTAACCGAATTCAAGAGAGAAGGGAAAATCGGTGGTGGGCCCCACGGAATAAAAAATTCTCTCGTTCCAGCAATGGCGTGTGTCAATTTTTTACTATTATTGTTGTTGGTAGTCTTTTTTTTTTTTTTTTTTTTTTTGGTGGAGGAACCGTTACTAGGCCGTTTGCCGTCCATGTAAACCCCCAGGCTCATGGGGCCCCCACCGCTGACCCCACTCGCGGTTAAATCGAGCGTTATGCGTCCGGCAAGTCTCGAACTCCTCCCCTCTCTCGGAATAGGGTACTAAGCCTTAACCGACTCGGCCACCGCGGGCGGTGGTTTGTTGTTGGTAGTCTTGTTCGTGCATTGTTGGCAAAATTAATAATTCCGAATTACGAGAACCCGTGGGACAAGCAATTCTATACCTCCTTAGTGCAGCCAATAATGAAGGTGGAGTCTTATGTGAAGAACAAAGATGCACTAGGGGCTGAGCTCATTGGGGTCGTGGATATACTAATGGCCAAGATTGTGTATGGCAACACAATCAATGACTAATTCCCAATAATTGGCAACTTCGGAAGCCCCCTCAAGCCTTATCCAAAACTTCACATCTCGATCTAATTCAGGCCGATCAATGACAATTTGTTATGCAAGAATGGTGTTGGGGTTGGGCCAAACTATGTGGGTGTACCGAACACATATTTTCCACTTAAGGAAAGGTGGGGATGTGACATTTTAGCAAGATGCTCATGTCCCAGAGTGCAAGCTGCCTCAGATTTTGCTTGATGATGGGAAGATTTATGAGCAAGGCAGGTGCCGGGAGGACATAAGCCATGCCATTTTGGAGGCCCACCACTTGATCTACATCATTGGTTGGTCTATTTATCATCCTGTGAGCCTTGTGAGAGAGCCCACGAGGGAATTGCCGAATGGAGGAGAGCTCTCTTTAGGGGAGCTCTTGAAGCACAAGTCTGATGAAGTTGTGTGAGTGGTCGTGCTTGTTTCGGACGACAAGACTTCACACGACATGTTCCTTTTGAAGACGGTAATACTAAATCATGGTTACATATAATTAAGCATTGCTGAAACATGGAAATGTCTTTATGGTTTTTGGGATGAGCGGAATACTGCCGGGTCGAGAAAAATTTGTCCGCCTGCGACTTCCATCACTATTGATTTGTTGGGGTGGTGCAGTAGAGTGGTTCGAAGTTACAACCAAAGCATCAATGGTAATAAGAGCCGCATGCGAACACATTTTCTATTCCACCGGCATCGCATCTAAGGAGCACCCTTTTATCAATGGTGCACAGTTGGTCAAGAGACACCGAAATCGCGATGGGGGCATATCTGCTACATCACGCTTGGGCCGGGAAAAAGAGGCATCCGCGTGGCCAGGTTAATTACATCATGTTAGCCTCTCATCTGAATAGCATATACAAGGCGTACACCCAAGCAAGTGCAGCAACATTCATTCAAAAACTTAAGCTTGTGTATAACTATGTCGACTTATGCTATGCAAGTTTATGGTTATAGGACGTCGCTTTGGGTGAGGCACTTGGGAGATTTAGAGGACAACTTCAACGAACCTCAAAGCACTAAATGTGTAAAGAGGGTGAATAAAACAACGAAAGCTTATGTTGATGAGGACCAACATGATCCCAAGAAATGAGAGGGCGCCTAATGCAGTATCACATCCATGTGAGCAGAGACGGTAAAGTTGGTCCTTTGGCCGGTTTGAAACATTTCTTGATGTGGGCGGCAAAATCCTCGGATCGCCCACCACTCTTCCCGATACTCTCACAACATGATCAAATATGTAAATTAGTCACATTCGATTTTCAGAGTGTGCAAATGCAATGATATATACCAAAATCTTCAAGTGATTTTGGGTTAAATCGTAGTATTTCAAACAACTGAAATTGAGAAATATGAGTAGAATGAGCATTCATGGGCATGGCAAAGCAAGTTGTGATTCAAATAGATGCTCCCTATTAATTAAAGTAAGTTGTGGGCATGACATGCAATGTCATTGTTGTATAAAATGCTTTGGATGAGTTGATGTTATGGTGTGAACGTTAAGATAAATTCATATGGTTAATCAAGTTCTTATTGGCTAACTGTTTTCCATTTGAGATTTATAGCATGAACTTCTTAGAGGAAAAAGATTCAACTTTTTCGGATCAATTTTTTTTTTTTTAATTGTGTACTTGCTCTAGATACAAATAAACTGTTTCGAGAAACAATCGCAAAATAATGACTTTCATTGGCTGGTTGGACCAATGTGATGGCCAATACAACTCTCATGGGCACCGGCTCTATAGCGATTTTGACACCATCTTTAAAAATTCGCATGCACAACCCCACATTTGCGGTAATCAAGCTAATGTTTACATATAGCACTATAATAACATGGATATGTTATTTCCTGATCATGAGATCTATGTCCCAAGTCAACCATGACATGATCTACATTGCAAAGTTGAGATGACATTTGATACTCCCGTTTCAGTTTGGAGGAAGCAAAAAGGAGAATTTGTGCATGCAGCATGATCACCAATCTGGGGTTCCAGGCTGTGATGCTGAAGCAGAATCAGAGCAATGCAGAGGCAAGTGTCTTTGATAAGTTTCTCATTGCAATCAATAAATGATTAGTAATCGCATCATCGTTTTGCACTGACATGTTGAGTTATAAACAGATCTACCTAGAGTTCTTTGTATATTACCTGATTCCTACATTGATCCCCAAAACAAGGAGTATGGAGGAATGACTGGACACCATAGGGAATTTCATCTACTCTCCGTCTCTGCCACAAATCTTTTTCAGACATTTAATTCGTTCATACTCTAATTCCATAACCTCAACTTTCCAATGTGTCTATGATTTGTGACCCTGCAGTGCTTGTTGTTTTTTTGAACTTAATAAATCATTAGGTGACAAGTATGAAAATGGAGTGATTACTCATACACCACCTCCGGTTCAGTATGGGAGGCCGGGTGGTAGAATGCGAGATCCCAATAGAAACTATGACCAACCTATATATGACGGGCAAGGAGGTCAAATGGCAAATAGACAAGGGAACCGTCGATATGGCTTCCTTCTCCTCAGCAAAATTATGGACCTCGGGACAGGGTGAAAGAACAAACCCAATGCCTATGAGAAATATGGATTATGTTGCCGGCGGAAGGGAACCTTATCAAGGATGGAGGAGAGATCCGGTGCCTTCATATCAGCGAAACTATAGTCAACAGGGTCATAACAACAATTGCTATCAACAAACAGAGAGACCAGCTCCAAGGAGATAGATTGAGCTCTGCACCTCCAGTGCAGAATGGTTTATAGGAGAGACGATCTGAAATATGCACCTTCTCCAGGTGGAACTTGTGGGAAGGGTCCTGATGGATTTCAATGGTAGGGTGCTAGTAGTGCTGGTGACTAATCTTCCCTCCCCAGTAGAATTCGCAAATGCAACCCTCAAGTTGTTGCTGTAAGTTTCGAGGCGGCTGCCTTGCTTGAGGGTTACTTTTGTGAATTTTGTGGGGAGGGAGAAAAATAAAAATCGTATCTTTGAAACATCATTCTGAATAGCAGTGGCTGGTGAACACTCTGTGGATGGAAAGGACATCATGAATGAGTAGATCGCAATTGGCGTTGCACACAGTATGTTGGCACAAATGCATTTCAAGGATTAATTAGATCTAAGCAATAGCTCTTATAAATAAGCCTTGAATGGTAAGCGTCAAAGGAGAGGGAGAGAATATTGGAATTTTGTTGGCGAGTATCGTCTATGAAATATGTTGAGGGGGCCTTCGTGACCAGTTTTGTTGAGAGATTTCCTCGAAATTGGCTAGTCTACTGGACGCCTTTAGACAAAGTCAGTATTTTTCGAAATATTCAATATTACAAAAAAAAAGTAGATGCCCGAGCTCTAAAACTAGTAGAGGGTTTGCTTTGAAATCGCAAAAATCATGAAACTAAACTTCAAGTAACATCAGAGTCCTCTAAATATTTATCAGGCCAAGACTCTCATGGCAATATCAAGCATACATCTCATCAATTTAATCATGCAATTGCCATCCAAACATGTGAAATTGACAAGGAAGTTGCAAACGCCATATCAATTATCCATTGGCAATAAAAAATAAGACAAAATCCATCTATTCATGCTTATTCCACAAATTCCAGCACACGTTCGGAATTGTGACTGAGCATACAAGACCGCAAACTGTGAAGGTTGGATGACTAATTGACGTAAAATTGAAGCCATATCTTCCTACAAGCGCACATGGGTCTACTTGATCAAAATGGCATCAATCCAAGACCAAATTAATACCAAATTCAAACAAAGCAATCATGGTCAGCATGCAATACTTCGACTCTAGCATATTCAGGTTTGGTTATGACTATAATTCTTGCAAAATTGGCACGAGATTCACCGTATTACTTTCCTAGCATGAACATACATGATCCCATAACCACACTAGCCTCAAGTTGGAATCAAAAGCACACCAAATCAGAGATATCAAGACACGATCAGCATACACGGATCAATTCCTTTTTAATAGTCCTTTAAAAAACTCAATTTCATTGATCATTACACCTCATTAATGAGACCAGTTAGTACAAGTGTATATGTGTGTAAGGATACTTATACACTACAAATGCCGGAAAGCAGGGTGACTTCATATACGTGAACGTAAATATTATTCAAGTAAAGAATATCTTTTTATTCAAGTATATGATACCTAGGAAAAAATAAATTAAAAAGGAATTGCTGAAAAAGTTTGAAAGCGTCACGTTAGTGTGTGCATGACCATACACAATTATATATTTAGTCCCAAATTTGTACAAATTTTTTTACGACTAACAACATCAAATAATTTTAAAAAGGCAATCTTCTTAATTAGGTCAATCACCCAAAATAAAAATAGTTTTACTCAATGGTATATAAAATATACTTAAACATATACTCCAAAATTTAAAGGGAAAATTTCAAATAAGGGCTTGAAGTGTCCTTGTTTTCTCAAATAAGGGCTTGAAGTGGTCAAATCATCTCAAATAAGGGCCTTTGGCCCGCTAGTGACTATTCCAGTCATTAGAGAAACGGTATTTTGATAAAAAAAAAAAAGAATTGTATTTTTTCTTTTTCTTTCTTTCTTCTTCTTCCCCCTTCCCTCCGCTGGCCATGGCGGAGGTTGCCAGACTTGGGCGAGGACCACCCTCACCGGCGTCGGGCGAGGGTCACCCTTACCTTGGCTAGGTGGGGCGAGGTTTGCCCAAGTCAGATTTGGCGAGGGCAGCCCTTGGCCTCTCCGGGGTCGAGCAAGGTGAGGCAAGGGTCTCCCTTGCCTCCGGCCCTCCCACGACACGAGCAAGGGTGACCCTCGCCAGACAACGGAGAGGGCAAGGGTTGCCCTTGCCTGACGTCTGCGAGGGCTGCTTTACGTTGGTGAGGGTGGCCCTTGCCTAAGTCCGGTGACCTCCGCCATGGTCGGCGGAGGTAAGGGGGAAGACGAAAGAAAGAAAGAAAAAGAAAAAAGAAAAAGGAAAGCAAAAGAAATAAACAAAAAAAAAGTAAAAGACGAAAATGCCCTTTGGTCTAAGAGAGGTTAGGCTTTTTTTTTTAAAACTAATATAATCACTTCAGACCCTTATTTGAGACAATTTGACTACTTCAAGCCTTTTTTTTTCAAACAAAGTCCGTTTCGGGCCCTTATTTGAGAAAACGAGAACACTTCAAGCCCTTATTTGAAATTTTTCCAAATTTAAATAACTCGACATAATCAAATAGTCAGCATACATGTGTAAAAATATTGTATTACTGCAATAGAGGCAGTTTTGTGTTGATTGTGGATATAATAAAATATCTAGTTAAAAATGTATATATCGCATATGCATCCTGGATATACAAATACTATACTAAAAAATAGATATTTCTAGATAAAGCATTGAAATATATCGTTCAACAAAAGAAATTAAAAGATCCTCATGAGCCGTTAGGGGAAATGCCACCCCTGACATCGAGTAAGCCCGAATTGAGTACATGTTGAAGGATTCAAACTTGGCATCCTAAGGTGGAATTGAAGCACGCCTCAATTCGTGGGACAATATAAAGATTAGGGGCTTTGAGCCCCTTGCCTCTCGGATTTCTGGATGAGATCCTAACTAAATAGGCTAGGAGGTTACTTACAAATTAATCTGATACAAGTAAATTAATTTCTTTTTAATAACCTACAAACCGCATTTCTTTTTTTAAAAAAAATACGTAATTTGCTAATTTATTACTAAATCACCTACAATGTTGATAATGTACCAGTGAAATTTAGAAGAAGTTGGTAATTTACTAATCCATTCATATGTTGGTAAAATTGTTCATAATTTTGGTAGTTTATTAACCACGCTTGCATAATCTAAACAAGTTGGTAATAAAATCCTTCGGCAAGCTTTAAATATTTTTCGTTTTTTGTTTTATAGAATTGCAACTTTCAAAGTAGCCGTTGGAAAGCCTTCAAGGCGGTCAAAGTGCGGTTGGAGGCGAGAGCACAATTACCGGCCCGCGGACTGGCCATACAATTTGAAGAATCTTGTACTCCGCTGATTAAGAATAAGTGGGCTAACTTCACCATTTCTTCGGGCCCCACCGTCTCCAAAATGCTAGAGCTGTTTAGCTGTTTCCCACTATTATCCCCTATGGAAACGCATCCACATTGGATGAAAAGTAGTTGCCTTTCTGGTACCGAGGAACCGCCGACCATCCCCCGCTACATAGCTTACCATCGGATATAAAGCTCGCTCCTTCTATGCCAGCCATCCAGCTTCCGGGCGAGGGACCACAGCAAGACCCACGTAGCATTAATGTACTCGACGTGAATGTTGACAGTAAGGCAACAGCTTTGCAGGAGACCATGATGGAAGCGCTGCGTCCTAGTTATTATTGAGGTGAGTTGACTTCATACATAGTCTTCATTGCAACAAAGATTTTTCAAGAATAGAAGTTCGGTTTGTGAAAAAACAAGAGTGCGAAATTCCTCGAGAAGACATTCTGCATTAATAACAGTCAAAAAGCCCTCTTTCTCTTCAATGCTCTCATTTAATCTTTACATTCAACTGCCAGGATCTAAACTGATCCACATGTAGAATTTTTTTAATTAATAAGATGTGGGTTCTTTAGGCCATGAAAACAACTGCCAGGATCTAAGTTGACAACAAGAAAGCTGTCATTAGTAAAGAAATTTGTTGGTAAATTACAAAGCAATGCCATAACAAAGCATCTGCAACTAAAAGCAACATAGTTTCATGTGCAAATCTTAACTTCACGTATAGACACATGAATTCATCTCAATTTATTGTTTATGAAGCAAGGTTTCACTATCTGGAGAGAGTGAGACTATAAGAAGTCCTGGCTGAACAATGGAGAAGTTAATCACGAGACCAAAAGTGACATTTTTTTTTTTTTGCCTCATCAGTCAAACCCATATATATAACGTATCGATGCTCAATTACTGCAGAATGTTGGATGTGTAACACCTTATACATGACTCAGAGGACTCGCATCCAATATGCATTGGCACTTTCTCGTCTTTACAGAGCTGAAAGTACAAAATGAATGGATTGAATGAATGAAGAAGGATCTGATCATTCTAACAGTCATACATTCTGATAATGTTTGTCAAATACATAGCCGCAGCAGCAATGTCTAATTATGCACAACAAATCAGTGCAATGCTGAAAAATCAACATTCAATCAAGTTTTCGCATAGGCAAAATGTGAATACAATATGTGAATGTAATTCTTCCGCACACATTTGCCAACCTGAACAGGACATCAGGCTTGCATCTTTCAGCAAGAATAACGCACGAGGTGCGAAACCATGGATTGAAACGAGCTTTGACATTGAAGAAGATAGCTATCCATCTATAATTGAGATGAACCACAATCAAAATCAATCAAATACCTTGAACGAAGGCGATTTGCTGAGAATGATCCTGCAGAAGATGATATCTTTGGTCGAGCCCCAGTCCTTGGGATCACGGGACCAATAGAGTACAGAATTGGTTTATTAAAAGATCAACAAACCAACTCTCTCGAGCGTGAGTTGTCGGACGAATTGAAGATTTCCAACCACAAGAATTTGAAGACTCCTGACGACATAATTGAAGAATTGAGCTCTAATTGCTTCGCTTTTCCCAAATTTTAAGACCAACAAAGCATCATTTTGGAGAGTAGTTAGCTGACATGGATTTATTGTTGACTGCCCTGTCCGACCTCTAACTGCGATTTTGGATGGCGATTTATCAAGGGTCAAATTCTGGACTCAAGTGGAAGTTAGTGATTTTTTTACATAAAAAAAAGTTTAAGTTAGAATTGGGAGTCGACATAAAGTTTGTGCTTTTTTAAGGAATTAGATTGACATTAATATTCGCAAATGAGTATTTGACCTCTAGGAGTTGAGACCCTTTGCTAATATGTATCTAGCGGGACTACCATCTAGCTAGCGCCATCTGAACATGTGAAATTGACAAGGAGCTTGAACATGAGAAATCACTTATCCATGGGCAATAAAAAAGACAACCGAACTAAGACAAAATCCATTTAATTCGTGCTTAACCACAACTTCTAGCACCTGATCAGAATTGTAATAGAGCATACAAGACCACAAATCATGATCGTTTGATGACTAATTGACATTGAAATGAAGCCATATCTTCCTCAAGTGCATATGAGTCTACTTGATCAAAATGGCATCAATCCAAGGCCAAATTAATACCGAATTTAAACAAAGCAATCACAACTATAATTCTCGCAAAATTGGCATGAGATTCACCATAGTACTTTCCTAGCATGAACATGCATGATGCCATAACCAAACTAGCCTCAAGTTGGAATCAAATGCACACCAAATCAGGGATATGAAGACATGGTCAGCATCCAAGGATCGAAATCCAGTAGAATTTAATTCATTCATGACATAATATCTTCTCCAAGCGAACCTGAAATTCACCATAAGACAATCTTATATCAGTGTACATTCTTACTTGAGTGGAATAGCATCAAATAAATGAGCAATTGACATCAGCTCAGGGCCACAACAATTGCAAATCAAAATGTATTGGCAAGGTTGCAGTAGATCCAAAGCAACTTCAAAATTGAATACCTATGATTTTTGATGAAGAAACAGAACTCAACTAGGCTGATATGACCAAAATCGATCAAAAACCTAGTAATGAATGAAATTCCCTATCAAGACCAGAATCAAAATACACACTAATTTAATATAGGAATTTCATTAAACAGGTGGTATACATTTCGGCCAAAGAGCTTAGATGCAAGAGTAAAGCAACAATTCATGTCCAAATCATTGCAAAGGAAATGCCGCAAGTTCAAATCATTAATACATCCTCAATCACAGTCCATTATCACATAGACAATAGCAATAGCTCCCAGCCTCTGCTTCGTACATAAAACAATGGATAATAGAACATATGGAGTTTGGTTGAATGAAGAATGATTAGCTATAATGATTGACCTCGGATATGACTAAGGAGATAACAGAAACAACATCAAGGAATGGAATTGTCGAAGCAGGCAATTATGACCAAAGTTTGAGTAATGCGGCATTTAAGATCTCAGAACTTCGGTGATCAGATGGGTGACCAAATTATTGCTGGTGACTAAACTTCCCTCCCCTGTGAGGGTTGCTTTTGCAAATTCTATGGGGGAGGGAAGCTTAGTCACTGACGATAGTTTCTGTCACCAGCGACAATCTTCCGTCTGATAATCTCCTGTTGTGCTCCTTTGGTGCTGTTGACGCAAATGACTATCTGTCTATCATGAACATTCCAATGAAACAAGAAACATATCTTTGAAACATCATTCTGAATAGCAGTGGCCAGAGAAAACTCCGAAGAAGGAAAGGACATCATGAATGAGCAGCTCGCAATTGGTGTTGAGCCCGGTATGTTGGCACAAACGCACTTGAAGGATCAATGAGGTTTAAGTAGGAGCTCTTCCAAACAAGCCTCGCATGGTAAGCGTTGAAGGAAAAAGAGAGAATATCGGTATTTTGTCGTCCATTGGATCACCTTTAGACTAAGTCAATATTCTTCAAAATATTTAATATTACAAAAAATAGATGCCCGAGCTTTACAAGAATCATGGAATTAAACTTCAATTAACATCAGACTTCTCTAAGTCAATAATCATGCTAAGACTCCAATGGCAATATCAAGCATACATCTCATCAATTTAATCATGCAATCACCATCTGAACATGTGAAATTGATAAGGAACTTGCACACACCACACCACTTATCCATCTAATTCATGCTCATTCCACATCTTACAGCACACCTTCAGAATTGTAACAGAGCATACGAGACCGCAAATGGCAATCGTTTGATGACTAATTGATATGAAACTGAAGCCATATCTTCCTACAAGAACACATGAAACTACTTATGATTTTTTATGGCAAAACAGAACTCGAATAGGCTTGTATGACCAAAATCGATCAAAAATTTAGTTATGAATGAAACTCTCTGTCAAGACCTGAATTAAATATACACTGATCTAGCACAGAAATTTCATCAAACAGAAGGTATACATCTCGGAAAAGGAGCTTAAATACAAAGTTAAAGCAATGATTTACATCCAAATCATCACAAACGCAATGCAGCAAATTCAAATCATTAATATAGTCTCAATCACAACCAATTTTTGCACAGACGGTAGCAATAGCTCCCTGCCTCTGCTTCATATATAAAGCAACAGAAAACAGAGCACATGTGGTTTAGTTGAATGAAGAACGGTTAGCTATAGCAATTGACATTGAATATGAGTAAGGAGATAACAGAAGCGACGTCAATGAATGGAATTGTCAAAGGAGGCACTCATGACCAAAGTTTGAGAACTTCAACATTACAGACCTTCGTTGCAGAGGCGGAACTGTTAGCGATTGGGAAATGGTGATGATCAGCAATGAAGCGACAGGAAAGAATTCAAAAGAAATCTCCCAGAGAGTGACTTATAAATGCTAAAAAATAACCCGAGTTCCCTTAATCAGCGTTGTTTGTTCTTGCCCCTTCTCAGCGTGCCATGTCCTGTAGTGGCCAACGATGGAGGTGTGGCAATGGCTGTTGGTAGATGGAGGGTGACAGAGAGGACAATGAAGAGGGAATGAAAATCAAAGGAATACTGAGGGCTAGAGAGAATTTGCTAAGCTCCTTTTCCGTGTTGGAAGGTGCTCTGTTTCTGTTCTGCCCCCACGCTGCAGAGCACGCCAAGCCTGAGCTGAAAAGGGAAGCGACTAAGTCCATTAGATGTAGAGAGACAGGAAGAGAGGCAGAGAATTCTGCGGAGGGCCGCGTGATGTAGAGTGCATATGGGTCCCACTGAGAGTTGCGCATTAGCTAATACCACTGATTTTGGATTCAAAGTGCACAACTATGGAATTAAGTAGGAAGTTCGAGTATGTTATATCTCCATGTGGTTTACAGCTATTTAATAGCAGGTACTAGCTGAACACCCAGCGAGTGCATCAACATTTATCAAAAACTTAAGCTTGTGACTAATAATGCTTTAACTGATGCTGTGCAGGCTCATGGTTATAGGATGTCGCTTTGGGTGGAGCACTTGGGAGATTTGGAGGACAGCTTTAGGGAGCCGCAAAGCACCGAATGCATGAAGAGGTGAACAAAATAGCCAAACGGAATTGGAGAGCTTATGCAGATGAGGACCAACATAATCCCATGGAAATGAGAGGCCACCTGATGCAATATCCGATCCATCTGAGCAAAGATGGTAAAGTCGGTCCTTTGGCTGGTTTCAAAACATTTCCTTAGGTGGGTGGCAAAATCCTCAGATCGCCCACCACTCTTCCCAATATGATTACAACATGATCAAATATGTAAATTAGTCGCATTGGATTCTAAAGCAATATGGCTCATGGTATTGAGGTAATTTCAACTACTGAAAATTGAGAAATATGAGTAGTAGAATGACGATGCATGAGCATGATTTAGATAGATAGACACTAGTAACTAAAAAATGATGAGAAATCATCTGCACGTCGATGTACCATCATGTGCTCCTGAATTAACCCTCATATGAAACCAAGATCTATCAAATCCAATCCTAGCCCACATATGATGCAAAAAACACATTGAATTCTATAAGAAATCAACATGGAGTCGACATGAATCCAACATATATTGCTAATGTGACTTGAATAACTTGGAAACAACTTTGATTTTACACAACAGGAACTTTTGGGACCAAATACTAAACACCACATTCTAATTACCCACGGGTGGCTCCAGCAGAGACATTTTCAAAGAACATCATGTTGCAAAAGCTAAAATGCATAGCACCGTAAACATAGGAAAACAACATTGAACCACATTCTACAATCAATTCTCATGGATGAGACTAGTTCAGCAACAACTGAACATGCATACAAATTAGCAATGTGGACAATGAATCGAGCAAAGCATTCGGCCATGGCATAAACAGCTCATTATGCACTCAGCCATCGAATGTCAGTATGCCAGGGACTCGCACACCATTCACAGAACAGTTACAAGCAAGTGACATCAAGGAATGAACTTCAGAATCTTCAGTAAACGAAGAAAATCAAAGAGGTAGAGGCCCATGCATTCACCGAAAAAAATGAACCGAGTATCATTGGCAGTGTGAAGGGGTTGAGGTATCACTGAACAGATTGAAAAATGCAAGGCATAATCATCTAGGCACACTAAACCAATTACACGCGAGATCAAGCAAAGGATGAAGTCCGCACTAGAATTCACTGAAGTACATAGTAACGATGCACATTTCAAAGAAGGATTTCACAATTTCCAATTCAAAGATGGTAATTGTCTTGAATATTAGAATAGCCATATACATAATCGTAGATTGATAAGGAAAACATAATTATGAGTAAATTAAGCCAACACGGCATGTTCAAATTCTCAGTCATGGGAGCATTGAGCACAACCGGGAGAGTTCAACCAACATCAACCAAAATAATTTGTCATATGCCCTGGAGAACTCTCAGTTTAAGCACGCCATTGCCAGATAATCATCACGATGCAAGAATACTTGCAAAATATGAATGCTAGTACCATTCAGGAATTCACACGGTAGGCATTTCAGTAAAGGGCACTTGAATGAGTTCATCAGGACAGTCCCGAACTCAACTAGATTTCACCGCCGGCAGAATCAAGCACTCGATCCCTACCTCTAGGAGAAACAGAGCGAAGTTTACCTTGATAAGAATCATGAAGATTCAAATACTCATCCCACTCTAAGGAATACTCGTTATCACCGATTCCAACTCACATTCAACCTCCGTCGAACTCGAAATCATAATACCGTCCCTCAAACTCAAACAGTCTCAGCCTCCATCAATTGTCAGAGAGAGAGAGAGAGAAAGAGAGAGATGGGAGGAGGAACATGGGCTTTCCCAGCTTGCAATCTCCTTGATCTCCTTCTTCCTCTTACGACGGTTGCCGTGAGGTAATTCATTGCGACTTCGATTGCTTAATAGAATAGCACATACATTTTCTAATATCATGGGAAAATTTATAAACACGATAATGCACTTGATTAGAATTTATACATCATAACTAATGGTTTTATTTATTTATGTTGATGGGCCTTAGAGGGCCCATCCGCCCATGTTGGGCCTAAAAGCCCGGCCCACAAGATAAGGGCCCATGGATGAAGGGTTGAAATATGAAGAGGTGTTACGTTGAGGGGATGTGCCTTTTGGAGAAGACGTATTTAAGGGGAGAAAAGAAAAAGAGAACGCATCTTTTGGATGAACGTACGGTTTTCTTTTCTCCCTCTCCCAAAACCAACGTAACTTTTCTCCCCCCGTGAACCAATAGTACACTCCTTGGTAGACCGGGATCAGATTCTTCCTTGAACTTCAACGTTGGTGTTTAATCTGTGGACAATAAGGTACACTCAATTCTGTGGTGTGTCTTTGATCGGTGATACATGTTTATTTTTGGGCTCGTCTTCCACATTTGTTTTAGGGGTTCAATTTAATGTCGAATCCGGTTTCAGGGAATCAGTAATTCCCAATATTGGTATCAGAGCCATAGTTCATGTTTCCCGATCCCCTTTTTATGTTATTAAATTACTTTTGTGGTTGAAATTCGAGAAAAACCGCTGTCGGTCGATCGGGGACAGTAAAACCTGACACCCGCGTACTGTTTGCCATGTTTTGTGATTTTTTGCAAGTCGAAATTTGTTTTTGATAGTGCAAGGACGAAGCTTTCGTCGATATGAGAAAAACGAGTAGCAGATCGCCGCCAGAGGCCACTGGACTTGCCGCCATGCGCTGCTGGAACGAACGGCACGCGCCGATTCGGTCCCTCGCAGGCATGTGCGTCGCATGCGTCGTTTCAGCCCTAGGCGCGTGTGACGCACGAGTGGGTGCTGGCGCGTGCCATGCACATTTCGCCTGACGTCATCGTGACATCAACCAAGAACGAGCATGGCACGTGCCGGTCGGTTTGTCCGATCGGTCCGACCTGACCGCCCGTTGACTCCGACCCGACTGACCATTGACCATTGACTCAATCGTTGACTTTGACCGTTGACCATTGACCGTTGACAAAAAAAATGTGTTTCATTTTGCAAATAAGTCTGTGTGGATTATATGTAATTCATTATTTGTTATGCATTTGTTGCAGGAATAATGCCTCCCCTTAAGTTGCGCACACCTATTCGCGCAATTACCGATGAACAAAAGGAAAGGCTTTCTAAGTTGATAGCTGAGCTGAGTGATCATCGATGGGAGAGTGGTGACTTACATAATCACGTTCTTGAAGTCAATATGAAAATACAAAATGTCATATGGAATGGTCGTCTTATGTCACAGTCTGAGATGGTGCGATTTTTCATGAACACTCTTCCACAAGAATGGCAGGGAGTGTTGAATCGCATATGGGAGGTCAACAGAGTTGCTTCGTATAGGAGAATTGTGATGGCTTTTATAGATGATTATTACTAGAATGTTACAAGGGAAAATATCAAGAAATTGAACAAAAGAGGATCTTTCCCAGTTCGTATATTAACTTGGTATTAGATGTTTTGGCTGGTCTTTATTTAATATGCTTTGTGGACATCTTATGTAATGTTTTCTACCTAGTTATTGTTGGTGTGGCAATTGATATGTTAGTTTTATTATGTGAAAGCATTATTATTATATCATTGCTTGATATTAAATACTATTTGCTTTTTGTTATTATTAACTATTGTGGGTAGTTCATAGAAATTTTTGTAATTTCAAAGAATTTATTTTGCATAGAATGTTATATTAATAGTAACTCCAAGTTAGGATTTTGAATGATGATTGAAAACATAGTGACATTTTGATTATGAAACCTTACTTGAAATTATTCAATAATATGATGGTTTTGTATAAAGTGGATGCATAAATGATAGGCATTAATAATTCATGCATATATATCTGATATGTTTAGATCAATGGCTTCAGCCACAAAAAGCATAGTCGCTGAGCTGAATAAAAGTGAGAAGCTCAATGGCGATAACTATGAAATATGGCACATGAAAATCCAATATGTGCTGGAAGAATAAGAGGCACTAGAAGCTCTTAACCTAACCATGGTAGAACCTAAAGAAGGAAACACTGCACAGCACAAGAGAGATAATGATGCATTTGTTGCATGGAAAATAAAGAACTCTCTTGCTCGCATTACGTGACTGAGTAGCATGGAAAATGACGTCATACGAGAGTTCAGGCGTTTTGAGAATGTCAAGGAAATGTGGGAAGCGTTGGCAACAAGGTTTGGTCATACTTCGGTGACTAAATTGAGACAAATCACTATTAGATTTGACTCTTATAAGAAATCTCATGGTCAGACCATGAAGCAACACCTTAGAAAGATGTCAAACATGATTAAGTGCAAGTAGTGATTCGCTCATTGCCTCAGAGTTGGGAGCATAGTGTACCTGACCTATAATGAGAATATCAAAACCTTTGAGGATGCAATGTGTCATCTTGAGTTGGAAGAGGGCTGCCTCTTGGCAGCTAAGCTGAAAGCTGAAATTTATCATGTTGGTTTTAGCTCACATGGAGCTTCAAGCTCCAAGCGCAAACGTCCTAATTGGTTCGATAAAAGGAAATGGAAGGAAGCAAGTCCTTCAGGGAAGAAACCTAAGCTTGACTAACATGAAAGAGGAAAGTGTCATCGAATGAAGAAGCTTATAAAGGTGAAGTGTTATAATTGTGACAAGAAAGATCACTATGCTCGCACTGTCGTGAGCCAAATAAGGTATACACCCATTGTACTTTTCAGAACTTTGCTTATGTGTCAAGTTCTGTATTCTTAACTGAGTCTAATCCTTTGTGGACTGTGGATTCAGAAACAACAGGCCATGTAGCAAAGGATAGAGAATCATTCGTGGAATTCTGACAAATATCAATTGGAACTAAGTGGATCTATGTAGGAAACAACTCAAGAACATAATAAAAGGAATTAGCATCTGTCAATTAAACATGCATGGTGGACGCATTCTGTTCTAACATGATGTGTTGTATGCTCAGGAGATTTGTCGGAATTTAGTGTCTGTTTTAATGTTTGTTAAACTTGGTTTTAATATGAACTTCGATAATAGTGGTGTGAATTTGTATCTAGATACAAATTACTATGGTTGTAGCTATTTTCTAGATGGTTTTATTGTATTAAATGTTGACTATAGTAATGCCAATGTTTGTTATTTCCTTTTCACGTCTCGTCTCCTAATTCATATGATAATGACGTGAGTGTGTGGCATGTTAGACTTGGTCACATTAGCCAATAACGTATGAACAGACTAGCCAAAGAGGGCTTATTAGGCAATATTGAAAAAGTCAATTTGTCCATATGTGAGCATTGCCTAGTAGGGAAAACGATAAGAAAACCATTTGGAAAAGGTAAAAAATCTGAATTTCCTTTGCAATTAATCCATTCTGACATTTGTGGTCCGATGAATGTGAAAGAAAGGCATGGGGCTATTTATTTCATCACATTTATAGATGATTATACTCGATTCGGATATGTCTATTTGATTTCCCATAAATCTGAAGTATTGTGTTGTTTCAAAAGATTTATGAACTTAATAGAAAATCAATTAGACAAGAAAATAAAAGTATTGCGATCCAATCGATGTTGAGAATATTTATCTAATTAGTTTAGAAAATTATGTGATGAAAAATGAATAGAAAAACAGTTGTCTATTGCATATACTCCTCAACAAATTGGTGTTGCGAAGAGAAGGAACATAACCCTATTGGAAATGATTAGGTCCATGATGGTGCATACTAACTTACCTATTACTTTTTGGAGTGATGCGTTGTTAATTGTTGTCAATATACTTAACCAAGTGTCTTCCAAATTAGTTACTTCCACTCCATATGAGTTATGAATAAGCAGAATACTTGACTTAAGTTTCCATAAGCTATGAGGTTGTGCTGCCTATACTCATGAGCCCTCTCACAAGTTTGGAAAATTAGGTCCCAGATGAAAGAAGAGTATTTTCATAAAATACTCTGAACACTCGAAATGGTATGTGTTCATAGGTAAGCAGGAAAGTAGAAGTATAACTAAATTTAAATAATGTGATGTCACGTTCTTAGAGAATGAATTTCCTAAGAAGGGCGAAATAAGTGAGGATTACTCCCTATTTGAAACCTTGGATCAAGATAATGAATATAATGGAGTTTGTCCAAGTGAGAGTAACATGAGAAGTGATGAATTTAATTCAACTCACTCTCAATTACAAGCACATGATGAGATGATATCGTCATTATTTAATCCGAGTGGGAGCATGATGGGGAATGATGTGCAAAGTGTATAATCTCCCATACAGCGAACAAGTCGCAAAAGTATTCCCTGTCGACATTTTGACATTGAAGGGGAAACTTTCATAGTTGCTCCACAAGATGAAGATGAGTCAAGAAATGTTAATGAGGCTCTAAATTGCCATAGTAAGGAAAAATGGATTCATGCAATGGAAGAGAAGATGGAATCAATGAAGTCAAATCATGTTTGGGAATTGGTTTATCTTCCAAAAGGATGCAAAGCTATTGGGAACAAGTAGGTTCTCAAAATAAAGTGTAAAGCTGATGGCTCGATAGAAAGGCATAAAACTCACATTGTGATGAATGGGTATAATCAACATGAATGAATTGATTATGAAGAAACATTTTCTCCTGTAGTGAGATTTACATCAATTCGCATTATTCTGACAATAGTAGCAAGTATGGATCTTGAATTACATCAAATGGTTGTAAAGACTGATTTTCTCAATGGAGAATTAAATGAAAAAATATATATGGAACAACCTATTAGTTTCATAATGAAAGGCCAAGAAGAAAAGGTATGTCGACTTTTGATATCGATATATGGCCTTAAACAGTTGTCAAGACAATGGTATATATGTTTTCATAATGCCATAATGGCATATGATTTTACAATGATAGATGAGGATCATTGTGTGTATATCAAAATATCCAAAGATCAATTTGTGATCATGTCATTATACGTTGATGATATACTAATTGCCGGAAGCAATATGAAGTTTGTTAATACTGTGAAGAGTTGGATATTTCCAATTTTGAGATGAAAGATATGGGTGAAGCTGCATACATTCTTGGAGTTAAGATTTCAAGAGATCGTTCGAAGATATCATTATCTCTTTCGCAAGAAACATACATAAATAAGGTTCTTGAACGATTTTGTATGTAAGATTGTAAACCCATAGATACTCCTATTGCAAAAGGTGAAGGATTGAGCTATAGACTATGTCTAAGGACTCTACAAGAGAATGAACAAATGAAACATGTTCCTTATACTGCTATTGGGAGCTTGATGTATGCTATGATGTATACAAGACCTAACATATGCTTTGTAGTTAGAATGGTGAGTAGATATCAATCCAATCCAGGTCAAGCACATTGAAAAGCCATTAAAAGAATACTGAGGTATCTGAAGGAAACTGCTGATTACAAGCTGAATTACCAAGGAAAAGATCTGCGACTTGAAGGCTATTCAGATGTTGATTGGTGAGGAGATTTAGATGAAAGGAAATCTACCTCTAGTTTTGCTTTCTTACTAAACAATGGCGCCATATCTTGGAGTAGTAAGAAGCAAATATGTATAGCCTTGTCCATGATGGAAGCTGAGTTCGTGGCATTATCGGCAGCAATACAAGAAAATGTTTGACTTAAGAGATTTTTGGATCATTTAGGTGTTATTGGGTATATTGCAAATCCATTATTGGTTAATTGTGATAGCCAAGCAGCTATAGCATACACCAAAGATCCAAAATATCATGGCAAGACCAAACATATAGATACCAGGTATAATTTTGTCAATGATATGGTTGCACGAAAAGATGTGAAGTTACAGTACATATCTACGCATATAATAGTAGCAGATTCTATGATAAAGCCAATACTTAGAGATATATTTTGTGGTCATGTAAGATCTTTAGGACTATATAGAGGCTGGTGTACTGAATATTGTAATTTTCCTAAAGTATTCACATTTAATGAATTTGTGTTTTTCATTATTAATGCCTATGAATCTTTGTTTGACATTTATGCATTTTAATGCTCAGTGCATTATATTAAGTTGAGAAAGTATGTCGGACAGATAAAAGATTAGCCCACTCACATGGGTAATTGCCTCTATTTATAGTGTGATAAATAGAGATGAGACGGTTTTCAAGCTTATTATTTAGGTAATAATCGAGAGCTCAAGCTTAAAATATATATGTCACATTAACTAAGTGTTAAGATGATGACATAATATTTACTATGTCTGAAAGTAAAATAACTCACATATTTTACTTTATCTGTCTATGATGCCAGATATGAGTTCTAATGAATTCTGTGTATGAGTAGATATGTGAACTCAAGGTAGACATTGGGTATGTCTGAACTATCATCTGTACGGTATTAAAAGTGTAAACATACGCTCCATGGAAAATGAGTTAATACCGTAATACATATTTCATACTACGTATGCATGAAACGACTAATCAGAGTGGCAAAAGTTTGATTTCAACTTTTATACAGTGTGAGACTCTTGAGGAAAATAATTCATCGATTTAGTGCCCTCATGACTCTTACTTATTCTCAAGATTTCTATTTAGTGATTGCTATCTTAGGATGTTGCCAATGATCATAAATTGATTCGATCTAATGAGACATTTCTAGAAAAGAAAGCTAAACTGAAATTGAGAGTTTAAAGTAAAGAGGAAGATCGAATATTGAGAATCACATTCTAAGTTTTATATTCACTGGTCGACCAATTATGACTGTATTTGGGATAATTGTAATTATGAATACAATATATCATTATTTAAAAGGAGATCAAGAGATATATAAATGTGATTGATCGATCTAGAGTACTGCATACTAAATCTACTCATAGTGTAATGCCCATTCTGAGCTGCTATATATTCCTAACAGATATATAGCAACTGTGACATCCAGATTTTTCAACCTTGTCTTCTACTAAATAAATCGGACATTTCATTGACGCGCCCATAGGGTTATTTTCAGAGCCGATCACTCTCGAGATAACTAGACTATCTGGGGAAATTATTAAGGAATTTTAAGACAATAGACTTGAAAACTTGATCAAGAATCGGCTTCTCAACCGTGTCCATCTTTAAAGGTCATTACGGCATAGTTAAAAATCGATTTGAAATTAGAAATAGACTGGATCGACATAGATGTGTGGCTAATCGTGGGTGACACCATTAAATTAGAAAATTTTCGTTGACCGACACTAGACTAATTTTCTTATTGTTTAGTACTCTGTGTCCGTAATTGAATCATTGAGATTGTCACGACAATCGAGATTCGCCAATGAGTCGAGTGGGTTCATAGTGGTTCGAAGAAAATCAACCATGGGTCATTTACACTTAAAAATATCTTAAAGTTACCCGATAGTTTAGATCACGTTAAAAGTGCGTCAGAGTGAAATTAACCGTCAAATTGAGTTCGATTTCAAAAATTGAAAGTTCTGTGATGTCACAAGTTAATTTAGGAACGTCGACTTGGTTTCAGAAGATTTTTCGAAGGTTCAGGGATTTTTACGAAAAATTGTTTCGAACGTTGCGGAAATTTGGCAGAAATTCAAATTGGCTAAATTGATGGAAAATTGGGCTTTCGGGTTGAGCCTTTGTGTGTCGGGGATTTATAGAAAATCACTTGGGATTTTTCTACATTGAAATTGGACCTCAATTTGGGAAATTGAGCAAGAAAATTTAGTTTATTTGAGTGAAATTCGAAATTGGAAAATGGGCAGAAATTGAGGCTTCAATTTGGATAATTGAGTGGATATTGGTGCTAGAAAGTATTAGGGAAACATTAGATATTTTTGTGAAATTTTTGGGGGCCAAGATTAAATTTGTTGGCTAAGGATTGTTGACTTTTCTCTTCATCTTAGCTGGCTTCTCCCACAAGTTCAGCCATTCCTGCCTCACGCGTGAAAATCCCCTTCTTCATTCGAAGAAGCGTGAAGCTACCCCAGAACCTCTCTTTCTCCATTCACTCGTGTTCTCACGCACAACAGCGAAGAAGCCAGAAATCAGAAGCTGCCAACGTGCCACCGAAGTTCTCTCCTCTCCACGCTGCCACTTGGCTACGTCTGCTAGTTGTTTGGTCAACAAACCAGCGTTGAAGACCACTCATCTTCGTGTCTTCATTCGTAGGTCAGCAAACCAGCCCATCTCTGAAGATCGAAGCTCCACATGGCCTCACGCAGCTGATTCTCTTCAGTTTCTTGTCATCTGCAAGCCACCACTAGCGAATTCCTTTTTCGTTCGTTGACTCCACCGTTCATGTCTTCGACTCAGCCGCCCACGAAGACACGAAACCCAGCTGCCAACCTTGCCAAAGCTACCACGTTGAAGCCCATCTCCTCCAAGACCCACACGAGCACCAGCCTTCTCGTGCCTTCCTCTGGTCAGTCAACCGAAGTAGCTGGAGGACTCAATGGAGCTGTTGTCGCGTCTTCTTTCGGCCGCGCGTTCAGTCGACCAAGCCGATTGAGGTCAGCAGTCCAGCAATGGCGTTTCGTTGAAGCAGCCTAGCGTCTTCAGATCTTCGACCCAATTCCACTGCAGCAGTCCATGAACCTCACGCCCATTCAAAGCCCAACGAAATTTGGTCCATCAGCTTGTAAGTTCCAACTCAGCTTGCAGAATTCCAGCCCAAAGTGAACAACAGTTTGGCCCACGTTTTCAGCCCAAGCAGAATTAAGTCCAGATCAAGTTCAGCCCAAGATTCCAACAGTAAAGCCCAGCTTTGCTGAAGTTTGTAGGGCCAAGTCTTAGGCCCGGTCCAAGCCTGTTTTCGGCCGCCATTGCGTCGTCATCGCAGTGTCCCGGCCTTCGTTTTGTGCAAGTGAGTTTTACTCACTAATACTTTCTTAGTTTGTTAATTATACTTAAGGATTGGTTAGATTTGATTAAGTGAAATTAGGTGGTTAGATTATTTTAGAATAATTTAATTAGTGACTTACCGATGCATGTTAGGTGGTTAGATTTAGTCATTAGCAAATAGAAAGGTGCTGTTATTTATGGAACAAGTCTTGGTAATTTTCCGGGCTCATCTCGGCGTCCAATTCGGCATGACGGGCCTAAATTGGATTTTTTTTTATAATTATTTATTTAATTTCTGAAATTAATTATTTAATTATTTATTTTTCTAGAAATTCAACTAGGATGGCCACTGACTGGAATTTCGTGCTGATCGTCGTGGTGCAGTCCATTTATTTATTTGAGCTTTATTTGGTGCTAAAGTAATTTATGAGTGATTTTAAGATTCATTCCTAAATTAGATCCGAAAGGGGTCGGGTGGGACCATAAAGCCACTAGATCCAGAAAGGGTCGGGTAGGACTATAAAGCCACTAAATCTAGAAAGGGTCAGATGGGACCGTAAAGCCACTAAATTTAAGAAAATTGCTTGGTGTGGGATGAATGACCTAGAAATGGACCGACCGACATGTAATCGACTATGTCGATTTGATCGATGCTTCGATCATTGATATGATTGTTTGAGTACCTATTAAACTGTAATAATATGTAGATGGAATCCAAGGCCAAGGTAAATCCTCTGACTCGTGTTGTACTTAGGCAACCGAGTAGTGTATTGGTTTACTAATCGAGTCTTAGGGGTAAAACTCGCTGAGACGTGGTCTCATTGGTTATTGAATAACCATTTCAAAACCCTGAGGGGGAGCCAAGGAGGAGGAACCTAAGAAGGAGAGAACTGATGTAAAACTTGAGAAGGAGGAAGATTTTTGAAGCAGAAGATGATCCAAAGAGAGATCTTGAGTACAAACCGGATGTGGATTGAGATCCCATCCCTTTTGTGAACCCTGTCTTAGTGTAAATAGGTGTGAGACAAGTATGTTGTGAATAATATTGTAAATATATTATGAGTTGTACTGTTAATGAAAGTGTGGTTGTGAATTTCAATATAAAAAATATGGCATGTTTTTCTATTCCATTGTTTTATTGTCTGGGAATTTATAACTGCTTCTGCATGCGTAAAAAAAAAAAAGGATCGACAATACTTAGTCCTGGGATATCGCACTTTAAAATCGACCAAGTAATAGGATGGACGCGTCCTTGAGGATAAAGGCGTGACAGCAACGAGCTCTCAAAGTATGCTGGTCGCACGGATTATTCACCGATATAAACGTTGCAGAGAGGTAAAGAAGATCCTCTTCGGCCCACCATGTGCGAGTGGGAGATGATGGTTTTATTTATTTATGTTGATGGGCCTTAGATGGCCCGTTCGCCCATGTTGGGCCTAAAAGCTCGGCCCGCAAGATAAGGGCTCATGGATGAAGGGTTGAGATATGAAGAGGTGTTACGTTGAGGGGATGTGCCTTTTGGAGAAGACGTATTTAAGGGGAGAAAAGAAAAAGAGAATGCATCTTGTGAATGAACGTACGCTTTTCTTTTCTCCCTCTCCCAAAACCAACGTAACTTTTCTCCCCCCTTGAACCAACAGTACGCTCTTTGGTAGACCGGAATGAGATTCTTCCTCAAACTTCAACGTTGGTGTTTAATTTGTGGACAATAAGATACGCTCGATTCTGTGGTGTATCTTTGATCGTTGATACATGTTTGTTTTTGGGCTTGTCTTCCGCATTCGATTTAGGAATATGATTTAGTGTCAAATCCAGTTTTAGGGAATCAGTAATTCCCAACAATAACCCTACAATTTATGGTCCAATGACTAGCCACTCGTCACCGTAGCCCAGGAGACAAACTGAAGAAATGAATAGCCAAGAAAACAGTCACACACTTCGCCGAAAGTGTAGAAGAGAATATAGAAGAAAAAAACAAAATCTCATATTACCAGACACCTCCATTTTGTTTTGCCAGACACTATTCATTGCAACACTCACAAACTTTTGTGGCTCACTTCATAAAACTAATTATTCCCCCTCACTTTCGCTCTCAATTACGTGGTCTAACTCCTCAATTTCCCCCTGGCTTTCCTCCGCACTTCGGTTGCCTTGGTCTGGCTCTATTCTACTCGAGACATCCAAGGATGGGAATTCCACAGAGTATTTCTCTGGTAAGAAGCTCCTGAATTTCGGCAAATTGTAAAGTCTAAGGGTAGTTAACCCAGAGAAGGTGATTGTCTTACCAGTCACTTCTTCACATTCTTCATGGCCAGCAATTAGTTCCATATCTTCACATGATCCTACCACCAGCTTTTCGATTTGCCTGAAAATTTTTGCCGTGAATGTTGTGAAAAGCATGTCCAAATGGGAGCACCTCACAGCCTTTATGTATCTCAAATTTGGGAACGGGATGTTTGGGAGATTGTCATACCGCCAAATGTGCCTTAAGTTCTCTAGATCACGCAAATCTAGCGTCCTCAAATTACTGCTTTTTGCCACCGTCCCATCACTTTCATATATGATCTCAATTGACCGGCATGATTTCACTTCTAAGGTTTCTAGACAGTCCTGCAGCCTCTTCCACATATGGGATGTGGCAATATGTTGGAGATTGTCACAATCCTTCAATATAAGAGATTTCAATTTGCAAAAAGAATCATCAGAAATTTGATTGTTCCATAACTCTTTGCACTGGACGCCTCCAATATACAGCTTTTCTAAATTGGGAAATCTAACCTGCACGACAATAATATGAGAAAGGAGGATAAGTAGGACAAATTATTACATCGTTCATTCTAAAACATGATTATGCAAGATTAAATATGATCACAATAAGGCATAGAGCAAACCATATCATTGAACAACGGCCGGGGCAATTCATCATTTTCTTTTATCATCTCGCCTAGCTGCCTCTCCGCACTTGTAGGACTCCAGATGAATGCTCTAAAGTTAGGGCACCGCCAAATAAATAAACCAGTTAAGGATGGGAAAGTCATCACTTCTGCCTTGGATTGACCACCTTCTCCCTTGGGAACCACTTCCTTCATCTGTTCGCATTTGAAAATCCCCAGGACATCGAGTTTCTCTAGAGTTGTGGCCGTATAATTAGGGAAGAGATATCTCAACTTAGAGCAATTGTGAACATAGACCAATTCTAGACTAGGAAAACCCAAAACTGTTTGGGAGTCACTCATCACCAAGTGTCTGAGCCTTCTTGCTCCAATCACTGACACTTCTTCCAATTTGGGAAGTAATACAATTTTGTGTTCTGTACTTGAATCAAGTGGATCCCAATTAAACAACAATTCTAGGGAGGGACAGCTTAAAACCTTGACTTCTTCCAATTCGGGGAGCAACACAATCGTTTGTTTCGTATGTGAATCAAGGGATCCAAAATCAAACGACGATTCCAAGGAGGGACACTTTGAAACTTTGACTATTTTGAGGTTGTGCAATCTCCCCATGATTGTTGAAGGAAGTACATCAAGTAGGTTGGAGCACTTTTCAAGGGTGAGGTTGGCTAATTTGTTGAAGGAACTTTTGGGAAGTTCACCATGCCATATCCTTTCTAACGATCCTATCGACTCAAGATTTAACACCTCCAAGCTTGGTAAACTTATCTGCTCATAAGAGTTGTGCATTAGAACATAGATGTGAAAAAATTGATAATTTGGACTAATCTTATACCAATCTATCTGTGGTGGAGGAAGGGATTTTTAATAGCGGCTTGACTCTCACAAGTGTAGTTATAGAAAAACATTTTAACTAATAAAACCAAATAAAATAATCTTCAAAAAAATATTATTACTTGCCCCCCACAAATAGCACGCCTACAACTATTATGGGTGTAATCTCAAAAGAAAGGATTCATACCTTTTGATCAAAGAATGAATCGGAATAAGTATCTTGTGAATCTAAAGTAGTGGTTATTGACTCTTTCTTTCCATGAAGATATGAGAAGAATTTCTTCGTGGGACAGTGGCTTATAGATAGTTGCACCAATAATGGGAACTCTATAATATCATATGTCCCTTCATCTCTTCCTTCTTCATCCACAATCACCGCCTTCATATTTGGACAATCCTTCACTTTAATGTCTCTAATTTCTCTAAGACATTTAGCCACCGATATCGAAAAGAGAAATGGCAGCCCCGTATTGTAGACATAGAGCTTCTCTAGGTTCCGAAATCTTGATATTCCTTGTAATTGTACATCCAGCGTCCATATGCATTGCAGGTTTGGCAACTCAGACAACTTCAATTTCTTTAGCCGAGATGGAATATGGGCTTCTCTGGTGACTTTTAGCTCCTCCAAGTGAAAAACTACTTCTGCTAATGGAGAGCCCCTAATTTCCATTGACTCCAAATTCGGCAGTATCCAATCTTTCAGAATACTCAACGTGAATTTAGACTCTTGTATTTGTAGCGATTTCACATTTCTTAATGAAGGTTCATTATCGAGTACCTTTTCATGGCCAAAGAGTCCAACCATTCCCAGGGATTCCAAGTGAGGCAATGAAACCTAACAAAGTGCCACAAAGAAATCATAAAAGGTGAGTTTGTTACAAGTAAAGCTGTTTTCAGGAAACTACTCTCAGACTTTTCATGGATACAAGAAAATGATTGAAACTTTTGGGCTAGAATACAGAAAAAATGAATTTCTTTTTCGCGAAAAGGTAAATCATTTTCATGAGCATATCCTCACCACTATCATGCCGCTAATGCAGCACTACTGCAAAGTCTCTCTCTCTCTCTCTCTCTCTCAACTGTCATCACACACACACACACACACGCTGTTTTCAGGAAACTACTCTCAGACTTTTCACACACACACACGCTGTTTTCAGGAGCATATCCTCACCACTATCATGCCGCTAATGCAGCACTACTGCAAAGTCTCTCTCTCTCTCTCTCTCTCTCTCTCTCAACTGTCATCACACACACACACACACACACACAGCTGCAAAGTCTCTCTCTCTCTCTCTCTCTCTCTCAACTGTCATCACACACACACACACGCACATATGTATGTATATGTATATTTTTGTCTTTTCTTTAGCTAATCTTCAAAACTACAACTCTAATTTTTTCTCTTTTCTTTTGAAATCATTTACCGATCTTGAAAAACACCATAATTTTTCTCTTGTTTTTCTATTTTTAACTTGAAAATTGACTACAAATTCATATCGAAGTTCAATTTTTCATACATTTTGTTAACTTATTTGTTTTCATTATGAACAAGTTAATATGACTTATTCAGGCTTGTTTCTATTGAGGATCCATAACAGTTTTTGTCTTTACTTTGTAAATTTTTGCGCTTCATTAATAAACATCATAAAACATTTTTTTCAAATTGCGTTTTCAATAGAACCAAATACAGGAAAACAATTCATTTTCTAGAAAAATGATTTACCAATAAAACATTTTTCAACGATAATGAATTTTCAATGAAACAATGGACATTGAATACATGAATGGGCTCGATGTCTCTTAAGAATGTCAAAAACTTAATTTTATTCAAAAATCAATTGATCAGAGGGCGGAATGTGTATATTTTTTGTCTTGTCTGAAAGAATGCAGAAGGAAATATCTCCTTAGTAGTTGAAGAAAGGGATGACGGATGCAGAACAACGTTGACACGATGAGGTTGTCATGACGTGTTGGAATCAATTGCAACTTGCATGTAGGTGAAACATCAATTAGGTGGACTTTCTTTGTTACGTGGCTCTTGGTTTGCCTTCCATGTATTTAATCTCTCACTTTCTTCTTTTCAAGATTGTTGAATTTCGTTCACTCATTCAAGATTCATTCTTGTTAAGTACAACGTTTTTCCTTCTCTTTAAAAATGTTAAATGAGTAATGAATTAGCCATAATACAACACCATGTTAGAGCCCAAGTAATTAGTGCGATTATCTAACACTGAAATAAATCAAAAAGAAATCATTCGTAGAAAGAGGCTTCCCCCGAGCTATAGTTGAATGTGAATAAAAATGTATGGTCTGTGTTTTCTTTGAATGGATTGTTTATCTGTCAACCCAAAAGTACAAATAATCAAATTTAACGCAATATGCACTAAGGTTTGGTGAACACCAATATCATCTTATCCTAAATTCCCCCTTAATAGTATGACCTAAGTATTGCTTGCAAGATTAAGAATTCAGGAAACTTATACCCAAAAAACGAAAAAATTACCTGAATTGGAGTACCCTTTGGTCCCGTGCAAAAACTCATCATATTTGGTAACTCACGCAAATCCATATGACGTACATTAGGCAACTCAACTATGTCATCAACGGCAGCTTCTACTTTTCCTGCATCATATGTGATAATGGCTTGCAATAAGTCACATTCACATATTTGAATCGTTTCCAAATGCACGAGTCTTTGCATCTTTGATTGGAACCATAGATTTTCCAATCGATGGCACTTTCTGATATGCATGGCTTTCAATTTGCTGAAGCAATCTAGTGCAATAGGGCCATCGCATAACTTCTCTAGATTAATAAGATTTTCAAGGAACAAAGACTCTAACATTGGAAATGCAGTGGGAAGGTCACTGGATGAACTGGTAATGTACTTGATTGAGGGGCTATTCTGAATGTTGAGATGCTTCAGCTGTGTAAATCCTCGAATGCACAACTCGTGAGCATTCTTCTTGAACTCTCCCAATTTGTCCAAATGCAAGTATTGAGTCTTCTGCAGAATTTCCTGAACCCAATCTTCTGAGAGAATACTGTTGCATCCTTCCAATTTGAGTTTCATGGTTCTCAAACCTTGAAATTCCCTCCCGTTAACATTTCCTATGTTGATCCAAAATTTAATAAGGTTCCCAAATGGCAACTCACCATTCTCCAAGAGTATGGTGGGATTAGGGATCGATATTTCCAAAGTTGTTAGTCTTGTCAAGCTTTTCAACTCGGCAAGCCTAGCATTACAAGATTCCGATGGTATTTCATCTGTGCCCATCCATCGATCAAAGCTATTCTTCATATGTAACTCTTCCAATTTGATTAAGCCTTTTAGGACACCAGGCTCAATTGTTCCAAGATTGTAGCAGTTGCTTAGATTCAATGATCTCAAATTTGTAAGTTCCCCGATTTCTTTAGGCAACCTAAAAATGGCAGATTGTGCAAAGCTGAGAATCTGCAATGCTTTGAGCTTGCCAAGAATTGTCACATCCTTCACATCACAATGGCCTAAGTATAAAGAGTGGAGGTTCCCGAGGATTCCAATCGAGGAAGAAAAACTAGAGATATGCATGGAGTGAAGATATAGGACTTGGAGCTCCTTCATGTATGTGAAATCTAGTAGTCCCCAGCACTCTTCTGAATCATGTCGGTTTTTTACCATCCAATGCTAGTCTTCTGGTTGAGACAACATGAGTATCTTCAAGTTGGGAAACTGACACGTCATCAGTTTAGCAAGCCTGTCTCTACCAACATCTGCTAGGCATATTGCACAACATTTCTCAAGCTTTTCCTTTTGCCATGAGCCATAATTGCTATTCATCATTAAGGAATTCTGGCCTCTAAATGGAGTTGAGACAACCACCTCGCTATAAAGATCATGTATGGTCACATTTTTCTCGCCATCACCACCATCCTGCAACAAACAAATGGAATGGAGGCTATCGAGCGCAGTATTCAATTCATCTCTTGAATCTTGCATCGTCTTATTAAATCCCTCAAACAAACCCAAACCCATCCCCAGTACAAATAGAGTTTCGACTTGAATGGTCCCACCGATAAGACCACAGAGCAAGAATAAGGACTTGGTGTCCTCACTCTTCAAATGGTCATAACTCAACTTCACTATGGTTTCTATATTTGACTCATCTATTTTTCTCAAAGCTTTTTTCCATGCAGATACATGGCTATATTTCAAAGTGCTTGCGACCGAGATAATCAAAAGAGGCAAACCTGCGAGCTTCTTGACCACTTCAGGCGCTATTCGTCTAAATTCCTCATCTTTGAGCTTGTCACCAACCGTCTTTTCAAATAGCTTGAAAGCTTCGTTGTTTTGTAAACCTTCTAGACGAAATGTTCGATCGGCAAGCATCTTTTGCTCCAGCACATCTTTAAATCTCGATGTTAGCAGCAACTTGCATCCCCTACTCTCGTCTCCCAAAGGAATTCCAACTGCCTTCATATCAAGTTTGTCCCACAGATCGTCCAATATTATGAGAATCTTCTCACTCGGATCCTTCTGTAATCTCTGACACAGAAGATCTCTTCTTCCTGCTTCACTTGGCTCTTCCTTCAGTTTTAGACTGAAGAAGTAAGCAATATCATCTTGGATTTTATTCAAGTCCGGAGTCTGCGATACTTTCGCTTTGACGATCATGTGGAACGGTCTCCCCTCTTTCTTGAGCTTCTTCTCGACTTCCTCCAGCAAAGTAGTCTTCCCCACGCCGCCAGGCCCGTATACCCCAATCACTTTCTGCTTCTCATCATCCAGAGCTTTCATTATGTCCTGAAAGATGGAAGCTCGCGAATCGGTGATAGTGGCACCCCCATCACCGGCTGACAAATTCACGTCGGAAACACCCGGAACATGCCCCGGTGGAGCCCTCTCGTAGTAGACCCTCTCAAATTTACCCTGCGGAATGAGTGCCTGGATGGCCTGGGCTGTCTTCCTCGCGTCCCTTCCGAGACAATAACGCTCCTTCGGGTTGGGAAGCCACCCGCAGAGACAAGTTTTCTTGGCTTTTCCATCGTTATCCAGCACGCCGCGTGCCTTGTTGGCAAAGGTCTCTGCATCATTCTTCCATCTGTCAACTTCGAGTCTTATCTCCATCATGTTGTTTTCAGCATCATTGACGGAACGCTGCACCCCAAAACTGACTTCATCAAGCTTCTCGAGTTCGTCCTTAAGTTGGCCAACGTAGCTGTTGGTGAATATCACGTAGCTGCATTGACGGCCGACCGGAGCCACCAGGTACTCTGCCACTTTGGAAGCTACGGACGGAACAATATCCGCCATTTTCCCCCCTTTTCGGCTTCTACTTTTCTGGTTTCCTAGTAGGAGAGATGGAAGTTAAGAAACTAATATATGCCAAGAAAGGCCGAACAGATGGAATCCAGAAATGAAACGAAATGACTGAACAGGAAAGAATCAATACGATGAATCTGCAGCCACGAAAGATTAGGTGAAGAGAGAGAGAGCTTCTAGCAATAGGCGTAAATGGAGATGGAAGTCTAGAGGGAGGAAGTGATCATCAAAAGATGCAACGATCGGAAAGAGAAGCACGTGGACTTTAACAGAGATAGCACATGTAGAGTGACATTATTTTTTAATTTCCCGAAATTGTCATGCCGTCCTCCATCGCGCACAGGCAGTCCAGCTGTCACCATTGCTTTGAGGCGAGTGAGTTCATACACCGTCTTACAGAGCAAAAAGATTTTTCAAGTATCGAAATTGATTTGTGCAAAAAAACAAAAAAAGAGAAAGAAAGGAAAAAGATGTGAAATTTTCGAGGACGTGAATATTCACAGGTGAGCGTTGACCTCTAATGGTTGAGACCCTTTGTAAATATGCCTCTATTTCGATTCCACCGGTCCACGATTTCATTGCATTTTGAATAGCGAAAAACAAGGTAAGCATTTCCCTAAAGACTCTGTTTCTTAAAGATCAAAATTTCCCCACTCATCACTCCATGCTTGAATTGTATCTGTCGCAAATCCGAATCTGTGACATTCTGAAAATTCAATTCTGATTTTGATTGGATAAGTCGGGCTTTTCATCAATGTGCCTATGGTGATTTTCTCTAAGCTGGCGACTCACGAGATAACTAGATTATCTGGGGAAATCATTAAAGAATTTTAATGTATTAAATTTGAGAATTCGACCAGGAATGGTACCTATACTAAAGGGAGCATTGATAATGCTATCATTATTTGTGACAAAAGCCCACGGTCGTCGGAAAAACAATCGTGCTCATCTGCCGAGATCATTACGATACAGTAAAGATCGATTAGAAATCAGAAATAAGTCAATTCGATTGAGATGTGTAGTTAAATGTGGGTGATTCCATCAAATTGAAAAATTCTCATCGATCAACACTAGACTAATTTTTCTATCGTTTTGGTACCCTGTGTCCGTATTTGAAATCTCGAGATTTTCACAACCATCGAGAGTCACCAATATGTCGAAGAGGTTCATTGTGGCTCGAAGAAAATCAACCACGGGTCATTTGCGCTAAAAAGTTCTGAAAGCTACTCGGTACCCTAGGTCACGCTAAAATCATGCCAGATTAAAATTAACCACGAATTTAAATCCGATTTTAGAAATTGAAAGTTATGTCATGTCATGAGTCATTTTAGGAACATCAACTCAGTCTCTGAAGATTTTTCGGCAAACCGAGGTTTTGACAGAAAAAGTCGATATAGGGCCGTTTTCAACCAAGAAATTTAGAGGATCATTTTTTATTGTGAAATTAGGATGCAAGTAGGATATATTGGTGATGAAAAATACTAATTTGATCAAGGAATCTATAATGGAATTTATAGAGGCTGAACTAAGTTGATTCAAAAGGCAAGTGAAGTCCAATCTTGGGAAAATCACACCAAATTCGTAGCCCCCTTTGGACCCAACTTTTGGACCATCTCAAGGTTTCTAGAGGAAGCCAAAGGGCTGGAAAATTAGCTGAGGAAGACAGCTTGTATGTGGGACCAAGTTGAGGGAGACAAAGAGATGAGAGAGAGACCAAAGTGGTCCCCCCTTGCAGCAGTTGGTTCCCCCTCCTTCTCCCTCACTCATTGACCCTTCCTCCTTCTTTGAGCCCTTGAAAGCTTCCAGCAACCTAGAAAAGCCGACCAACAAGCCAACAGCCCCGTTGGAACCACCGCATGCCACCGTTGCGCCCCCAGAGCCCATTCGTTACCTGCTCGCTCGTGCGTCGGACCCGCGCATCCCTAGCCGCCGTTCCACCTCGGCCGTGACCCCGGGCCATCCCTAGAGCTGTTCAAGCTCGCCTCGTCATCGCCAAAGCCACTTGAAAGCCCCCTAAGCTTCGCTAAGCCTGTTACAACCCCTTCACCAGCTGCTATTGCCATTTCCGCCTCAACCAGCCACCAGAGCAGCTTCTACAACCCCCCGACTAGAACCGAACAATGTGAGTATTTCCAGGATTGTTTGGCTCATTTTTATGGCCTTCTGAACCTCGAAAGGTGCACCCGCTTCGGAGTTTGTTGACCGCCTCCGCGTCTCTATCGTTTTGATCCAAGCATATCGTTAATCAAGTGAGTTTAACTCACTAATCCTTGCTTAGTAAGTTAATGATGCTTAAGGGTTGATTAGTTTAGACTAAGTATGGATCAGGTGTATAGTTATAATAAATTAGCAATTTAATTAATTATTATTGCATGTTAGGTGGTTAGATTAGTATAATTAGACCCTAGACAAGCTTTAGTATTTATCTAGAGTGGTTCGGAAATTTTTCGGACTCGTCTCAGTTTTTAATTAGGCATTACAGGCCTAAGTGAGGACTATTGGCATTTATTAATTATTTTACGTAATTAATTAATTAATTAGTTAGTTATTACGAAAAATAATTAATTAATTATTTATTTATTTTCCAGAAATTAGACCGGGATAGTCGATGACCAGAATTTTATACTAATTGTAATGGCGTTATTGATTTATTTAATTGACTGCTATTTTGTGTAATTGAATGTGATTTGCAATTTTTGGGTATTTATCCAAAAAATTATTAATTCCAGTATTTAATTAGAAAATCACTGAGCGTCAATTTACGGCGCCAAAAATGTGTTTGTAGACTACTGAAAATAAATGGATTTTATATAGTAAATATATTATATTTTTCGCTAAGGCCAACTGTATACCCACACATGATTATTTTTATCGGGTATCTTTAACACGAGGAAAATAGGCCAAGATATCATTTAAATTAAGGAATTGAAGTGTGAGGCACAATGTCATTGGTCGAGGGTAAATAATCGTGTGATAGTTTATAGTCGTAATAAGATGACTATTGAATGATAAAGTGACGTATGTTGTGCGTGTTGATATAGGATGGGTTAAGAAAACCACTGAAGTATGGCTATGCCTATTGGGCTGTAATTAACCGCCAAAGTATGACTCTGCCTACTGGGCCGTAATTAACCATCGAAGTATGGCTGTGCCTATTGGGCTGTAATTTATCGCTGAACTTGGAACAAGCTGTGCCCATTGGATCGTAATTGACCGCTGAACATCTAGTAGGCCGTGTTCATTAGGCCGTAATTAATAGTTGGAGTGAGTAATCGTAATGACCTTATGATGGTCATGATGACATGAAGAGTAGTTCTGACTTGATCGAACTTTATAGATAGTATTGAATGGGCCGACTGAGGGAAGGTCGTGATGACATGTAATCAATTGAGTCGATTGATCAATGATTCGATTTGCTTTGATGAATTGAATTTTGAATTGATTGGTTGATGTGATTCACGTATATATGAGATATACTAACTTACAGGAAGGAACTGAGGCAGAGGTAAGACCTCTAACCTATGCTTGTGATTAGGCAGCCCTAATGGCGTATTTTCTTCCTAGTCGGGGCTTAAGGGGTTGAACTCATTGAGATGTCGTCTCATCCCATTATGGGATAACATTTTCAGGTCCCTAGATGGCAGTCATGGAGGACCTAAAGCCTCGGAGTCTAGGAAGGTGGAGACCGAAGAATCGGCAAATGTGTCTGACTAGTGGGTCATAAGATAGTTCCCTTTTTGTTGAGCCGATATTTTTGTAAACAATCTGGTATTGTATATAAACCTGTTTGTTTTTTTTTTTTTTTTTTTTTTTAAAGGCTTGTTTTGGTCGTGAATTATGGTCCTACTTTTCTATCACATCTTGTTGTTATTTAGGAATTTATTTATTCGCTTCCACATGTATATTAAAATGAATAGGTTGGCGATGCGTCTTGGGACGTCGCTATTTAATTAACCGCGGAGGGATGGACATGTGCTCGGAGGATCAGGGCGTGACAAAATCAGTCGAGTTATTGTAGAGCCAACTTAGTTTTGAATGCATACATATTTTGTATCGGATGACACCTACAGAGTAGTTAATATATTGCAAGGGTATCACAAACATTTTACTCATTATGGTATTTTGTTATCGGAGTAGCTTCTCTATTTATTACAAAGCCATGATAGATATTACGAGACTCTTAAAACTTTTAGAAGAAAGAACTTCATGTGAGGCATCAAATGAAGCCTTTCGACTAGTTCTTTATCAGAATTTAGGACATGACTTTTATCATTGTTTGGTCCTTGGCATCCTATGGGATCTCTCTTAATGACAATAGCTGAACTATGTTCCATTTGTCAGGTATAGAGGTAGACTGAAATGGTAATCTTTTTCATCTTCTAATAGACTTAACATTGATTACTATAGGCTTTAGTACTATGTTCCCTACTATCAATCACTAGTTTTGATTCGTGGACAAGCAGGTTATGAAATATTAATCTAAAAAACACATAGATATGGCAATAGATGAAACTCTTCCACTAAGCTGTATACACATTAACCATATGATACTTGTGGGTTTGATGCTTTCTATTCATATTGTGAATACACTCCAGACTTTTTTTGTTACAAAATGTCAAATTATGATCAACCATCAAACCAATGAGATATCTTATGTGGAATCAATTTTCATAATTTGGTCTCTTCTAGTTGGTAGCTTGATGTGACGTCCATTCCGTCTCTATATTGGTCGATCTTGAATCATGAACCTATTTGTATACTTTTGAAGTTGTATTTCTTTGATGTATATGTAATTTATCTAGATAAAGTATAATGGTGTAATTTTTACTAAATTTCCAATATATCAATGTTAATTCAAGAGATCATTTATAAAAAAATAATATTACAGTAGATACCAACGGTCTTAACATTGTCATTGATCAACACTGATCCGTTAGTCGACGTGGACCAACGGTTCCAACTAAAAAAGGCTAACAATCACAAAAGACTAGGTCAAAAATCGAAATCTGGCGCGAGGAAAAATTCATTTAAACGTTACATTTGTTAGAAAGGGCACATGGCTTTAACATGTGAACTCACCCACGTGCAGGATTATTGTTTTTTATTATCCCGAAGACGCCCTCCCATTCTCCAATGCGCACAGCTAGCTGTAAACTGTATCCTCTAAATGTTTAACCTCCATATCATTGTCCCAGAGATGCCATCCCATTCTCCAATGCGCACAGCTAGCTGTAATCTCTGTTCGCTAATTGAATATGTTTAACCTCCATTTGATTATGCTAGACCACCAAGAACCTAACATTTTTCCTTTTTTAAGTTTTTGTTTTTGAAAGAGGTATCTCCAAAATCCCGTGCTCTGCCAATGAAAAACAAGTGAGCCCGCTCCACCATTTGTTTGTGTTAAAACTACCTTCGAACTCCACCGCCTGTAAAATGCGAGAACTATTCAGTTTTCCCGCACTATCATCCTCTATTGGAGCTCATTCATGTTAGATAAAAAGTAGCTATTTGGGGGTTCACAACACATGCCATGTGGCTCGCTGTGCTTGGCGTTGTCATTGAATATGTTGTGACTATGGACAAGCGAATCGGATAAAATTAATTAAAAAAAAAAAGAAAGGAAATTTGACACTAAATTTACATGATTCAATCTGAATATCGGAATCTACATTTCATGGGAAGAGTAGCATGTAATTCCACTGTAGAAACACAAGTGATATACCAAAGATTACAATAACTCGAATATATAAACATTCTCTCACCTAGCTCTCAATTATATCCAAAAACCCACACAATATTTAATCTCTCATAATTCCTAGTGAAATCTCAATTAAGGAATTAAATAAATTATACTTATAAAAAATTTAACTGGCTAAAAAATATTTGGGTGTAATTACAACATGCAAACCCTCACGAAGAGAACTCTCTGCACTCTTCCACCGTCTATTACTCTCTCTCTCTCTCTCTCTCTCTCTCTCTCAACCATAAAGGTACTTGGCGCCTCTCTTCTTCTTAGCTCTTCTGCGCCTCTCTTCTTCTTAGCTCTTCTGCCTTTTGTAGGGAATAGAAGGATGCATTTGGTAATATTTTTGTTTCGGGGAACAATTTTTGAACATAAATAGTTTTTTTTTTATATATTCCCGGAAATGATTTCTAAGTATAAGAATATGCTTGGTAATTGTAAAAAAAATTTATTCCCGAAATAAAAATGCGTTTGGTAAACTTATATAATTTTGTTATTTCTTTTAATTTTTCAATATTTTTATTATATTTTTCTTTTTCTTTTTTCTTTTTTTTTTTTTTTTCCTTCTTTCTCTTTGTGGTTGGTCGCCGGCCACGACAGTGGCTAGCGACTAGCTAGGCGAGCTCCTACGAGCTCGTTGGAGCCTCACCAAATCTAGGCGAGACCGAGCCTCGCCGATGGCCTCGGTGGCTAGGCGAGCCTCGCGCTGCCTAGGCGAGGTCGAGCCTCGCCGATGGCCTCGCGAGGTTTGCTTGGCCCAAGGCCATGGGCGAGGCTTGACCTCACCTAGGCGGCGCTAGGTCGACCTCGCCCGGCCTAGCGAGGCCGAGCCTCGCGTCGGCCGGTGAGGTTTGGTGTCTTCGGGGGCTGGCGATGCTTCGACAACCAATCAAAAGGAAGAAGAAGAATAAGAAGAAAGAGAAGAAAAAAAAAGGATAGAGAAAAATTGTTTCTTGGAATTATTCCCGAGAATAAGAAGTAATTTTTTTTACTTCTTAATTCTATACCAAATCTATTTTCAAGAACAAAAAATTATTTTTTTATTCAAAAAAATTTACCAAATAAGTTTTTATTTTTGTTTTGTTCTCCCGAAAAAAAAAAAAAAAACAATTTTTTTTTGTTAAAATGAGTAGAAACAATTTTAAACAAACTCTTACAAAAAAAAAAACAATTTTAAACAAATAGACCATCGTCTTAGTGATCGCGATAGTTTGGGCTTTCTCCCCCTTATGAATGGGAGGTGTTCAAATCCCCTCACGGTCGCTTGCGGTCTTAAGTGTGACGCCGAAGGTGATGGATCCTCAGGTTTATTCGTCGGCTACCGGCTGTACGGACTTCCTAAGTCACAAAAAAAAAAAAAAAAAAAACAAACAAACAAACAAACAATTTTGGGTTAATACCTTGAAAAACCCTAAATGAGTACATTTATAACAAATTTAACTCAAACTATCTTTTTGACCATGAAAAAACCTTATATCGGTATATCTGTGACAAATTTACTCTGATTGATTATAAAAAACCTTAAACTAGTACATTTATGACAAATTTACCCCAAACTAATTTATTCGACTTCAAAAAACCCTAAAATGGTAAATTTGTAACAAATATACTCTCTGTTAAATTGAATTAATACCACAAAAAAATCACAAAAATTGTAAATTATAACAAACGGAGCGTAAAATTCTAAATTGGTATACTGATTAACTGTCACATGTCATTTAACTTAATAATTTGAGAATAAAATTTAACGAAAATTAATAGAGGGTAAATTTGTCATAATATACCAATTTGTGGTAAATTTATCAAAGATATATCAATTTGAAACTTTTTATGAATAAAAAATAATTTAAAATAAATTTATTATAAATATATCAGTTTAGAATTTTTTATGGTATTAACTCAACAATTTTGAACAAATAGAGCCCAAGTTGCCAAAGACAAATCAGGGGCAACTTCGGCGCCTCCCTCATTAATTCTCCCGGACGTAGACCAGGGTAATGATTGCTCGTCTGTCCTTTTTCTTCTTTCTTCATTCTCACGTTCGCAGGAGAAAATATTGGGTACCCTAACAGTGCCACGTTATTCGTGCTCTGAATCATTCATTGTGCGACACGTGTCCGTCCGTCGGTCCACGTCGTCCACTTCTCCGTTTCGAACCAGCGCGAGGGAGGTTCTCTCTCTCCTCTCTCCCGGCCCACCTCTCTCGCACCTTCCGATGCTCGCTCTCCTCTCGCTCTCCTCTCTCTCCTCTCTTTCTCTCTCCCCGTTCTCCGTTCCGTTGCGGGAGGGAGAACAAAATTGCGACGGTTCGAGCAAAACATAAAGTTCGCTTTGCTCTCTCTCTCTCCCCCTTCGACGGCCCTCCACCTCCGTCGCCCCGACGCCGACGCCGACGCCGACGCCGACGCCGACACCGACGCAGCCTACGCCTCCCTCTCGTGACCTCTGGTCGCTTTATCTCTCTTTCGTCCTCGAAGGCGCGCCTCTCTGCCAGCAAATCGCGACGCCGACGCCCCTCCGCCGGTTGCCTCCGTCGCCCCCAACTCCGAGGCCGACTTCTCCGCCTCTGCCTCAGCCTACGCGGCCGACGCCGACGCCGACGCCCCTTCGCCTCCCTCTCGTGACTTGCGCTCCGCTTTCTCCCTCTTTTCTCTGCGGAGTGCCCTTACTGGCCAACCCCGACGCCGACGTGCTCTCGCGTTTTGGCCTCCCTCTCCGCGAGCGAAGGTCGCGCTGCTCGCTCTTTCTCTCTTTCCTCCACGAAGCACCTCCTGCTCCTGAACGCGGACGCCGCCAACGCCGTCGCCTCCCGCCGTCGCCTTCCCAAGCCCCACCGATAGGCGGCCCATTGGCGACTCCCGTACGTCCGAAGGTTCGTTTTCAATTTTTTTTTTTTTTCGGGATTCTACTTAGTAGAAATCGGTGCCATGTTAATGTTGAAGTTTAAAGTTACATCTGCGCATTCGGCTTGTTGCGCGGTATCTTTGAGATTGTTAGAGACTTCGACCCTAACTTGGTCACTCCATGCTTTTATTTTCTCCCAAAATCGCGTGTCCGTTGGAGAAGTTGATCCTTGCGTGCTTCGAATAGTCATTTGCGTTGCAATTCCAAAGGTGTAACTCGGTTGTGAAGGATAAGATCAAAATTTCTCTCTAAGATCTACCTTCTTGGTCCACCGATCTATCGAAATAGGTAGTTTACTTAGGCAAATTCATTGCAGCTTGGGCTGTTTAAACCAACAAGTACCTCTTATTTTGTTCATGTGCCAACGAGAGATATGGTGGGACGTCTTCACAAGCATGGAGCCGAAGCTTATCTCTCTCGTTTGCTTTGCGAGAGAACCACTGAAAATTGCTGGTTTCTTGTGTTTAGCTGAATTTGACACACGAGACTGACCAATTTGTGAAGATGACTAATTTCACGTTTCTCCCTGTCTTTTGATGCATCTCTGTTCATAATCAAGTTTGGCGAAGTTGGATTGCTACATGAGGGTATTCTTTTTGGTGTATTGCTGGACACGCAACCTCTACCCATTGTGCATCCTTTTGGGGAGGAAAATTTGGTACTCCCCATCAAGAAAATGCAAATTGTGCAATTCTAGATCCATCAACAGGAAAAAAACTTTACTCTTATTGGCTATTCCCCCTTTCTTTCCAGTTCAGACAGTGCATAAGTTGCTACTTTAGTGGAGATAATAACAACCCCCAATTAATCAAAAGGAGGCGATGTTAATGGCGAACTTGTGTGCCTTTAAGTTTTGGTAGCGCATTTTCAAGGTATTGTCATGCTTAGTTTGTCAAGATCATGCTGTTAGTATAATGCAGGCCATCAGCCATTCCGTTCTCCCTCCCCCTCTCTCTCTCTCTCTCTTCCTCCTTCTGCGCTTTGTTTTTTCTCCTCTTTTTCTATTGCGGGAGATTTTACGCCTTTTTTTTTTTTTTTTGGTGTTTGATAGGAATTGGATGTGGCCATAGTCAAAGCGACGAACCACGTCGAGTGCCTGGCCAAGGAGAGGCACCTCGGCAGTGAGTATTCCTCCTCCGATCAGATCGATATTAGAGTTTTTCTCCTCCTGCTGCTGCTGCCACTGCTGTTTTTGATGCGCTTGTGGCGTGGATGGGATGTGAAATGATCGTGGATTGGCGGTTCTTGTCTTATTGCAGAGATTGCCTTCGCGACCTTGGCGGTTCGCCCGTGGGCTGACGTCACCCTATCGTATCCAGGCCCTCTCCAGAGCCTCACCAAGACGCACAATTGGACGGTACGGATCGGTTCCTTAATTTGTATTTGCTCGGATCGGATGCTGTCTAGTTCGATGTGGTTCGACGTGGATCTATGCGTTGTTTGGATTGGAAAACGACTGTTCTTTACGGTTACTTAGCCTGATTGGTTTTGTATATAACTACTCATTGTGCAGCGCAGACGTAGTATATTCTACGTAATGAACTTACGCCGACACGATGCTAATGATGCCACCGCTGCACTTACTTACATGTAAACCTCGAATGTATTGGATCGTGGCTTCAGATTGATTTTAATTGAGAGAACAGAGTTTGAGAGCGTAGCTTTTGAGGTGGATCGTATTGCACTTTGAAGGTTTTGTTCTAGCTTGAAATGGTAGCCGTTTCTTCTTCGTAGGCTTTGTGATCTTAATGCAGCGATCAATATTTGGCTTGGATTTTTTTTTAATTAAATAGCAGCAACTTATGTTGTTTGACACTCACATTCACCTTGAGCGAATAATCCATCATGAGATCTTTGTGTTGCCTTCACAACTGAAGGATTGTACATAGTCGTTCTTTGCATTCGAGCTTTCATGATGGAGGAGTGGGGAGAAAGATGTCGAACTGGTCTAGCTCGGGCTTGGTTTTGTATGAGATCTATTTGCAACATCTGTATGCATCTAGACGTAACCTGAGCTTGGCTGGTTAACTTTTTAACTCTTGTAATTGAGACCTCGAAAAGTTAAGAATATATACCGTACTTCATTCGGCAAGAATAAAGCATTCTACAGAAATTTCGGTTGATATGACCCCGTGTTCTCTCGGTGACTCTTATCTTCCACAAGAGCTGCCTCAAATAGTCGTCACTTCTATGTTATTTTTGTGTTATTATGCCTAGCTCTCTCTGCACCGTGCGAGGGCTGATATGTTGAGAAGAGGCACCGATGCTGATAGAAAGAGATGCAAATGGTGTGGGTTAGTTGTTGAACATAAAGGAAATAACCCTTTGTGAGCATGCGTGAAGAAAGTGGATTACAGGTGTGAAGTTTTGAAGGAGAGGTGTGTAACCGGAGATTAGTTGTGGTGTGAAGGTGGGTGGTATAGTATTTTTTTTGCATTGTTTCACCTTAAGGTAGGTTTTCATGTAGGGGCAGAAGCAGAAATTGAACTAACTAAAAGTGAGATCAAAGCAGTTTTTCTGGTTATATTAGTGGGTATTACAATGAGGAACTGATGTTTTTTGTGATGAGCTAATCTGTAATTTACCGGTAGTCTCAGTAAAGGAAAACCTTCCTACTTATCTCTACTGATTTGCGTCTTTCACAAGTGCTGATTTTTTAACAGTCAGCATGTACTTTTGGAAGTTTGAATTCTATTACAGTCAGTGTTCACTTGTATATTATGAATGGCACAATGTCTTTATGAAGTCTTGAAGTTAGTTTGATGTGAATTTTCGTTTTGTATACAGTTTTTTGATGTTACATTTCATTAACCTGCTAATGTTCTTGAGTTCTTCATGCTCTAACAGTGGCACCGAAAACACCGATAGTTATTCACGAGACTCTTGAGAGAGGGAGATCCTACATTTCGTGAAGAGCTTTTGGCTTTTTCACAGAGGGGACAAATTCTTCAGCTTTCTAATTTTAAGGATGACTCAAGTCCCATAGGTTTTCCTCTCTCTCTCTCTCTCTCTCTCTCTCTCTGATGGCATTAGCTTTTAATTTTCTTGCACTAATCATTGTTCTTATCTTTAAAACATGGAATATGATGCTATCACTGTTTTTGGGATGGTTGCAGCTTGGGATTGTTCAGCCTGGGTGCGCACCTATGCACTGTTTATAGAGGAACGGCTTGAATGCTTTAGAATAATAAAATATGACATTGAAGCAGAGCGTCTTCCAAGACCTGCTCAAGGACAGGAGAAGGTATTACATTGTAGTGTATCTTCATTTTCTTTCCTTAGTGTAGTGAATAAATTCTCAATGAGGAGAACATGCTTGATTTGATTGATATTTGCAGTCAAGTTGACCAAGAAACTATGTGGAGGCTTGTGATGATGATTTCTGAGGTCTGTCGGTTTATTTATACCTATAGTTTTACAAGAATCATATAATTTGCATGAGTCATGTCATCATTGAAAGTAATTTTTCCCAAATCATCCTTACTTTTCGCTATCTTTAACCCGACCCGATCCTTACTTTGACATACAGAGGCTGACCAATTTGTGAAGATGACTAATTTCACGTTTCTCCCTATCTTTTGATTGCTACATGAGGGTATTGTTCTTGGTGTATTGATGGACACGCAACCTCTACCCACTGTGCATCTTTTTAGGGAAGAAAATTTGGTACTTCCCATCAATAAAATGCAAATTGTGCAAATGGAGGAAGAGGCTTTAATTTTTACTGATAGGATAGCGTGCCTTTTGGATGTCTAGGGAAAAAGACATCTGATTTCTAATCAACTGGGGTATAGAGTTAACAGATATATTTCCTTCTCGGACCTTGAATCCCTGGCCTGCCGTACAAATTAGGATGGAGTGTAAAATATGTTCTCTGCGATTATGTGTGTGTTCTTAGAGTGCTGTTTTCTCACACTATTGCTATTGGTGGTTTGAAATTTTAGTTTGATGAAATAGTTCCTTTGTAATTCCATTTTCTAGTATGTTCACATTAATAAGAATAATTGATTTTGTAATTGTTGATTTTTTGGTTGGATGACTTGGGCAGAAAAATATTTAAAGGCTAAAAAAATTCGAGAAGTAGAAGAGGCAGCATGGCGCTCAAGAATAACAAAGGTGATTTAATATCTACTCTACCAGTGCCCCTTATGATTTTGTTTTTGATGCTCAATTTTTACGTGTAGCTTATAATCTCGATATATAGCTTCTGTTCTATAGTTTAGAATGCAACATACCCCTAAAATTCCTCTGCTTTGTGATGCAGACTGTTATAAGGGTACGGTTTCCTGATAATCATACGCTAGAGGCTACATTTCATCCGTCAAAGAAAATAGAGAGTTTGATTGTTCTCCTCGAGAAAGTGGTAGCTAAACCTGAACTGCCATTTTATATATGTACGTTTGCTCATGTGATGTAACTAATTTGCAAGATTTCGATGATTTCGATATTCACGTCTCGAGAATGAGTTTTTGGAAGCTAAAGCATAAGGCAAATATTTGATCATGTTTCAGATACAGGTCCACCCAAGAAGCAAATAAAAGACTTGTCTTAGGACTTTTACTCTGCCGGCTTCATTCCTGGTGCAATAGTTTATTTTTCATATGACACTAGAAAGGTTTATATGCTTATTATTGACCTCAAATGTAGTATCTTCCTTTTTCTTTATGCTTGCCACGGGTTGCTTCTTCGTGTTATTTAGAGCGGCTCATCTTTAAGCTGTTTTAAAGAAATAAATTTGAGTTTTACTGTGTGCCTAAGTGATCCAAAACTACCCCAAGTGCTGTTCACTTTTTTCTTAGCACCTCAAAGCTGAAGCACATTTACAGGTCCTTCTTGGTAATCTGCCTTGGGTATACTAATGCATACTAAAAGATGACCCACTCACATGAACTACCAACAGCTGCACGTTTGTGGCGATGTCAATCGAATAATTTGTTTTGCTTATCTTGTCATGTGTTCTTCCTTTACCAACCTTGATTCTATATTTGCAAGTAAGTGTTAAGATTAAATATATATGCGACCTTAATGAGTGACCGCAAACTTGGGAATCCAATTCTATACTTACATTTATTTTTGTGACCGCTAGTATTGTAAGGCTCAAGTGCTTATTGCTTCTTTCTTGAGGTGTGGCATCGACCCTGCTAACAATACTATGAACATGGATCATAATCCTTTGCCATTTCTTCTTCTCTTTTGACTTCTGCCTTGTCAAGTGATGCTAAATTTGACCGATGCTTATTTATCATTTGGTTGGAAACAGGAAAGGATCAAGGTTTCTCGAGAGCTGCAACCCACGAGGTGTAACTGATAAGACACACAGTAGTATAGACACAGAACAAGCTTTGCTGGCTGTGAAGATCTAGAAGTCCCCCCATAAGGTAAGACGCACTTTTGTGAAGCTCAAATAAAAAAGTATCATGTTACAGCATTGCAGTTCTCTTGATTTGCATATTTACTTCTTACATGATCAGAATATAGGTAACTATATCAAAATTAATGTTGTCCCTTTAAAGGCATCATATTATCTAGTGTCTTCTTCTTTCTTTTTAGGGTTAGATGTTGTTTATTTGCAGAAGCATTTGAGAAAGCAATAAAGCATGGTAACAGTGTTCTTTGGAAAAGCTATCACAATGGAAAAACATATCAATAGATTTTTTGGTGAAAACGTTGCTTATATTGACTTTGGAATCTTGGGCAGCATATATATTAATGAACTGATGCACAATAGTGAAGCCAAGGATCTTGCATACCCTACTTGTATCATTGCATAGGTGCAGATCTTTAATCTCATCAATTTTATTTCTACTTTGCCTCTTTGTAAGACATATTTTCTTCTAAATTGGAGATATTTGTATATAGTGCTCGATTACAAATTATAAATTTAATTTTGATTTGTGGAAGTTTGCTAGACCAAAATGAGAAAACTTATGTTTTTTTTTTCTTGGTGGTAGATTTATTTTGTGGTATGTCAAGTCGCAACAATCTTTAAGACGAAATAAACGACATTGGTTCTTGGCTCACGGGATTGAGGGTCTTTGAGGAAACTGAAAGCTTGCCCGTCTATTTGAAAAAGGAATATTCAAATGGCTGAATCAGAGGTAATTTTTCATGCATATTATGTAAAACCTATTATGCTTTCTTAAGTAACGTGTTGGATGATATATTGCTCGTAAAAGTATTATATTACTTACTTTTTATTTCAAAACTTGCAGGCTGAAACTTCCCATCTTGCACACGTAATGCGTGATATGGAAAAAGATTATGAGTTTGCAATAGGAATGGTTTTTGCAAATGAACTTGAAGCATATCACATGTATGTAGCTTACGCAATTGGCAAAGGATTTGGAGTGAGGAAGGATAATTTGTTAAGAAATCGGAAAGGAGAAATAACTCGACGGATTTTCGTGTGTAATTGTGAGGGGCATCCTATCAACTCATCTGATCCAGAAAAGAAATTTCAAAGGTCTGAAGTTAGATGTGGTTGTCTTGCTCGTATCAAATTTAAGGTTGACAATGGTGTCTACGAAGTCATTGAGTATATTTCCAAGCATAATCATCCATTTATTCCGGAAGGTCAGAAGCATTTGATTAGATGTGGAAGAATGATATCCGATACTTGTAAGGGTGTTATAGTTGATATGATTAAAGCTGGTATTGGGGGGACTTCGACATACAAGTTTTTAGCAAATGAAGCGGGAGGAAGTAAAAACTTGGGTTTCAACTTGCGTGATTGTCAGAATTTTTTGCAGACCAAAAGATCTAATGACATCAGTGGGGGAGATTGTCAAAATGTTCTAAATCATTTTCATCGCATGCAAATGGAAAACCCGATGTTTTTCTATGCTGTTCAAGTAGATCAAGATGGTAAAATGACAAATATATTTTGGAGAGATAGTTTATCCAAGTATGATTATGACTGTTTTGGTGATGTGCTTGTGTTCGATACCACGTATCGTACCAACATATATAATTTGATTTGTGCACCTTTTGTTGGAATTAATCACCATTGGAAGAATATTTTGTTCGGTTGTGCATTATTGCTAGATGAGACTGCAGAGTCATTTATTTGGTTATTTGAGGTATTTTTGAAGTCTATGGGAAACAAGGCTCCAAAGACTATATTCACTGATCAAGATCAAGCTATGGCAAAAGCCATTAGAATTATGTTTCCGAATACACAACATCGATTATGCACTTGGCATATTGGGAAGAATGCCCATCAAAACATTCCAAATCTTTATCGTAATCCGGGTTTTAAGGATAAATATTTCTCGACGCTTATGTATAGATGCAGATCAGAGGATGAATTTGAATCTACTTGGAAGGAAATGGAAGACGAGTGGGGTACTAAGAATAACAATTGGCTTCAAAGATTGTACAACCTTAGACATAAGTGGAGTTTAGCCTTTGGTCGTGATACCTTTACATGTGGTATAACATCGAGTCAAAGGAGTGAGAGCACTAATAATGTCTTTCAACAGACAGCGACCAAGACATCGTCTGTTGTAGCATTGGTCCATCACTATGAAGAACAACTAAAGCACATGAGAGAAATTGAAAGTCAAGATGATTATAGTTCTCGTGGGAAGCCTAAGTTGCAGATTCCTAAAAATGGGATCTTGGGACATGCTGCTTCAGTGTATACTCGTACCATATTTGCAAAGTCTCGGCGAGCAAGTTTCAGGCACTACATTCGATGGATCGATTTATTTATATACTTTGAAGTGTCCGGGGATTGAACGTGAAAATGTTGTCAGATTTAATCCCATAGACTTTTCAATTTTTTGTGATTGCAAATCATTTGAATTGAAAGGGTGGTTGTGTCGCCATGCCTTGAAAGTGTTGAATGATAACATATCGGTTACGAGTATTCCATCTTCTTATATTTTGAAAAGATGGACCAAGGGTGCCAAAGAAGGAATTGTGAATGATGAATGTCAGCAAATTTCTCCAGGTCCATCTAAATTTAATCGGTTTTCCACGTTAATGCAAGAATCTTTTGAATTGATGAGCTTGGGAGCCGAAGATGTAAATACTATGACTATAGTGAGAACAAACATGAAAAAAACGAAGGCTGAAATTGCATCATACAAAGTAAGTGTGGTTGTCACTGATGATGCTGTCCCTGATGACGATGATGATATTGAGGATTCTTGTGATATTTCAGTTTCAGACCCTATTCGAAGAAAAGGAAAGGGAATAAGCTATGGAAGGCTCAAAAGTTCAAGTGAGAAAAAGAATAAAAAATCTAAAAAAGGAACACCCCCCACGCGAATAGAAAGTCGAGGTAAGTTATGTATTATTTTACTTAATGTGATTATTAATTTCTTCGCTTATGTTATATAATGCTAATTAACATATTTATTACTTTGTGATGTAGAATTGGCTATTCAAGCGACACATAATAAAACTCATTATCCAAACTATTTGAGTAATTCAAATCCATCTCGAAGTGCCTTTTATCCTAGCAATGTCGATGGTCCTTCGGTAAAACTAAATTATCACAGTTAGATATATTGCTATTAGTTCTCAATTTGTATTTACATCTTACTAATTTGTTTTTTTTTTTTTTTAATATAGGTGCAGCAGCCACCATGTTTCATGCCTCCAGGGATTATGAATGGGTTTTCCCCATTTCCCAATCAGGTTTATTTAGTAGTTTGATGTATTAATTTATCTATAATGGATCGTGTCTTTCTACGACTATAGATAACATATTATCTGTTTTATGTAGATGCAATACCCATATAATATGCCGCCATATAATATGCCGCCAGGGAATATGACTGGATATTTGCCATTCACTAATCAGGTGATTATTATGAAATCATTTTAGGTCCTAATGTTATATGATATTGTTTTTACTATTTTAATATTTATTGTTAATGGTTTCTTCTGAATAGATGTTGGCGTATCATAATAGATCTCACGGAACCATTTTGAGTCAGGTATAACTCGCCCTTTTTCTTATGGAACCATAATTTAGCCTTACTTGGAATGTCTATCGCTTTTAGTTCCTATGTGAAATAATCTTCTTGGTAGGGAGCGATTTTTGATGGTTTATAACGTACGATGGCTGGTGCATGGTATGAAGTTTTAGAATAAAATATTTGCAAGTAATGCCGCATCTCATATGATATTATCTCACTAAAATTATAATGTTAGTGTCTTGTGAGGCTTTTGTATTTTTTAATGTTTCTCATGTCAATGCAATGGCCAATTTACAAAGAGCAAACGATTTTTTTCTGATTTGAAATGGATAATTGTATTGGTCAAGGAAGAAGGTAGAGATCTGAGTTGAATTTAAAATGGGAAAGATGCATCCAGCCTATTCATGTAAAGTGATGGGAGCACTATGTTATGCTATTACAATGAGAAGAGTAAGATGAGTAGTGACACAATCATATGCTTAATTGTTACATGTTCACAGCTAATTGGTGATGGACGTACTACATATTAGAGCAACCATGATGTCTTAATAGAGCATTTTTATTTTCGTTGTTCGCTGCCCCTGGCTCTTTTGAGACATTTATCTTGACATGTTGTTTAGTAAAATGTAAATAAATTGCTTATTCTATTGTATAGGGGTCATCAAACTCTATTGAGCGTCCTGTGATGAATGAATTCAACAATTCTGAAGAAACACATACCGATTGGCCGAAGTAACTTACAATTCTTGGATGGGACGACTCCACCGTAAAGTCGCCTCTACCTCTGAACTATTTTTTGGCATCCCTTTTCTGGGAAGGTTTCTATCTTTTCATCCAATGAACCGGGCAGCCGGCTTTGCCATCATTTTCCATCGCAGGAGAGTGACAGTGAAACTCTAGATTTGTCATCATTTGTTCCTAGCCATTTTGCTGCCTTGCAGCTATTTTAGTGAAAGATGTTGATTTTATGCCATTTCATTTTTTATATTCTTCTTATCATTAAAGTGCAAAATCTAGGGGATTGAAAACGTCATCATGTGCACATCGGATGTTGTGCTAAGGAAGAAAGCTTTTGATGTATTGGAAAGGGTTAGTGTTTTTGACTTAAGATGTCTGCTCTTGCATCACTAAACAGCAATGACCTGCCCGAGGAAATTGAAGCAGCGGAAGAGCTTTTGAAGCATAGGAGAGTGAGAGTGAAACTCTAGATTTCTCATCATTTGTTCCTAACCATTTTGCTGCCTTGCAGCTATTATAATGAAAGATGTTGATTTTATGCCATTTAATTTTCTATATTCTTCTTATCATTAAAGTGCAAAATCTAGGGGATTGAGAACGTCATCATGTGTACATCGAATGCTGTGCTGAGGAAGAAAGCTTTTGATGTACTGGAAATGATTAGTGTTTTTTGCTTAAGATGTCTGCTCTTGCATCACTAAACAGCAATGACCCGCTCAAGAGGAAATTGAAGCAGCAGAAGAGTTTTTGACGCATAGGTAAGGGGTTTTGGCTCCAATAGGTAAGGGGTTGTGGCTCCAAAATTGCCGAACTCATTAGATGGCCAATATATGCTAATTTGCCTACAGATCTTCAGGCAAAGATATTTTAACCCACGCCAGAAGGTGCTGGTAAGGTGGTCATTGCGACAAATGGTTTTAAGGTTGTATTTATAATTGATTCGCGCAGAGCATAACTAAATACAGAATGTGGACAGGGCTCCCGACGTTTCACTTGGACAAAATGTCCGGACGAGGATAAAGCAATTCGCTTTGATGAATAAGTTCAAGGCTCCAAAGTTCTGAGAGTGAGTCCTTGAACATTGCCTTGTTGGATTTCATTGCTGTTCTTAGTGCAAAGTTAAACTTGAATCATGTTTGCTGCATTGTTAATGTAGGTAGTAGCAAACAATTTGCCTAATGAGCAAGTGGATCATATCAAAGAGATGTTCAACGTGATGGACATCAATAAAAATGGAGATCTGACATTTGAAGAGTTGAAACATGGCCTGCACAAATATGGACAGCAAGTTGCTGATCCTATTCAACAGATTAGCACATTTTTGTGCAGATGTTGATGGACGTAGTAAGATCACCTATTCAACAGCTTAGCACATTTTTTTTTTGACATGGTTTATGTTTTCTTCTTCCATGTGGACGCATTGTATGCTGTGAAGTGCATGATTTTGCTTAAATTGCAAGGCATTTGGAAGGTTATGGACCGATTACATAATACGGAAATATGTTTTTCATCAGTTAGTCAAAGATTTGATCATGAGGTTGTATCACCATTTCACATAATTGCTAGCACTTCTTGCAAAATCAAGTTCGTTTCTCATAATTTGATGAGTCACGATTTCTTGTATTAGCATCTAATAATAGAACTTCATCTTATAGGAAAACAAGCTGATGAAGATGGAAGCAGAACGTTAAACTTAAAGGAGTTTGTCAGTATGTCAGTCCACTTGAGAAGGATTGGCAACGATGACCACTTTACGCGAGCTTTTGAATTCTTTGACAAGAATTGAAGCGGATATATTGAATTCGATGAGTTGAAAGAAGCTTTGATAGATGACAATCTTCGTCCGAACAACGAAAAATTTATTGAAGACATCATTTTCGATGCTGATCTAGATAGGGTAATACATAACAAGAGGAACCTGCAATTTGGAATCTATGTATATCTTGTTCATATACGAAATAGAGTGCTCATTTAGTGATGGATGTATTCCAGGACGGTCGAATCAATTATGATGAATTCAAGGCCATGATGAAAACGGGCATGGACTGGAAAATGGCTTCATGTCAGTAGTCAAGAGCGATGCTGAACACGCTTAGTCAGAAGATGTTCAAAGACAAACCTTCTTCTCTCATATGCTAAAAGATGTTCCATCCATGGCTTCTTAATCTGATCCAAATGAACCGTGGAGAAACAAAATTTAAGTCTAAGGGTATTGGGAAGGAGGCATTATACAAAATCATTGCATTGGTTTGCTAGTGTAGGGACATAAGTGCTGTGAAAATTTTGAATAAATTGGGTATAAATAGTCAGATTCCTACACCGCTTGGCATTTAATTTTTATGTTTTTATTTTCCCTAATTAAAGGGAATATCAATTGAAACTACTAATCAGAGTTGGTTTGCAATGCCCATCCTAATCAACTAAAGTCATTTGGAGCCTCAAGTTGCGACAACCTGACCATCTCCATTAGCATATGGTTATCAGTGTTAAATGCAAAGAAATGTCATCGTAAAGTCATATATTAACTTGCAAATCTCATATCATAGGATACTAGATCTCCTAGCACATATCGAGTGAAATCACCGCAAGTTTGAATACATAACACATGATATATTGTAAAACTCAGCTACATCCGTCAATTTCATGAAGTGAATTCACCCCTTAAGCCCTTTCATAGATCGTAGCACCTGTCATTCAGATAAAATACGTTGGATGATATCATCTAGGCGTGTATATCAAATATACTGACCAAATGAACCATTATATATGTACTCATAGACCAAAATTTTAAATCGTAACTTGAATATTGCAAATAAACTAAACAACTTGAGCCCATCCATCGATACCAAGAATCTATTAAAATTAAGATACATAGCTCTATATGCTTCGCAACATTCAAATAAAGCTCATAAGAGACCCATCCAAGCTTCAAAGCAGCTATTGCTGTTGTCCACAAACAAACGTGTCATGTTCCCATTAAAAGTACATTGCTTTTTCATGTAATGAATGACTGAACCCATGCGTTCATTGATTGTGCACGTTCATATGAGAACCAGAATTCTACTTTAGAAAAATTTTCTGTTTGAAGCACATCATACACAAGCAGAATCATCCTTTTGGTTTTGCGAACCGTCTTGAGTAAAAACAGTCTTGAGTGAGAGCGCCCCCACGCATCCAACAGAATACGAACTCTGAAGTAATTCCTTTCAAAAAAAGGGTTAGATGAACTCCAATAGACAAAGTAATATGCAAAATATAAGACAAATGGAGTACATTTGCCTCTTCCAAAGAAGAAATACATGAAATATTAAATGATTTGTGACAAATCACTATTTCTTTCTCTTTGCCGAAGTAGTACGGTGCGAGGATGAAACCCTACAGCCTATATACATGGGCCGGCATTATAGGCTGCCACCATCAACACACAACAACAATAAACACAGGCCAAAAGCTGCTACTTTGCTCGTGCTTTAATCGGTCACACCACACCAACAGCTGAGCCTCCTAATAATTGATTTGTCACTGGGAACTTGAACGATTCATACCAATAATCCCCTTATAGGACACTGCCCATGCGCTTGAACTAGTTCCTTGTCCATGAAAGTCGTGTTTCTGGTGAAAACCATCCTTCTTTGTAAATTTTCCTGTCACTGCCCTCATTGGCAATGCTGGGAAATCTGGCAAGTGGTTGCAGATTTAACATTAGCATACGTGCAATGATTGCAGGACCAGTGAGACGGGTCATCGGTTCGGCTGGAACCAACTCAAGTGCTGGCAGTTCCTTTTCCCCTTCCACCACCTCTGCTTGCCTTGCTGCTCCCTCCATTCTTAGAGCTCGCTGCCCTGCTGCAACCACCATGGGAATCCACATCTGATAGCCCATTCTCCAATGCTCTCACGAGGTTGTCAAAGTAGTTTCTGGTCACACTGTAGCAACAAAAACAGATGTAAGAATGTCAAATGCATGTCTCTGTGCACACATGGGCGCTCCTTCTGGAAGTCACACCAGAGGCTATTAAGAAAAGTATCTACGTAAACTACATTGCAGCTGAAGTAAAGAGGGCCACCGATTTTTCAATAAAAGGAGAGCGTGTTTGTGATGGGAAAACAGCTCCGAGAATTCTTGATTCCCAATAGTACTCTATGAACTTAAATAAATAAACAAATAATAGTCCAACATCCTTATAACAACCAACCAATGCCATATGTACTGGAAGATCATATTCTTGGTAAGTCCACCGTCCAGGTTTCCCTTTCGAATCAACATGCATAAATAAATCAAAAGGAGAATTGCAGTGGCTAAACTTAGTATTTTTCCTAAAATAAGAAAAAAGAAATGACACATTTAGAATTGTATGTTCAAACTTCAAACTGACATGGGTGACATCATTATCCTCTAGACAAATCATCCAATTTAGCATTATTGGATCTCCTCCGGAAAAAATATGTGAATGCACTAACCATATGATAGCAAGAACAAGCATATCCATCTATTAAGAAATTCCAAGGATTCCAAATTTAACTACGAAAGGACATAATTGTGGAACTCCCGTATGCAAATCGATCGGTTGATTTTAGAAGGTCCAAAGGTTACACCATATATGATAGCCCTTTAGGCCATCAAATATCTCATACTGCTGATAAAAGCATGCCCAAATAGGACTATCTATGTCCAACCTAGTAAGTAAGTCACATAAAACAGTCTTGTTTCTTGAAAGAGGAAAGACCACACAATCCGTTGTACACCATTGTCATAGAACCCAAATGATGGCAAATTCTACATGCTTAAAGTTATCCGTACCAGTTCATGTTTTCAGATTCAGCACTGGTCTTCATGATCCACTGTGCACAGTGCCACATTCTACTTGAAGTCCTCCGTACACCGCAGCATCAAATCAAAAGTATGTCAACACACTACTTGCTACATATTGATACAAGAAATGTCCAAAAAGAAGCTTACATTCCAGCAAAAGTTGAAAGAGCATTGGCAGGAAACATCGTAACCTTCACGGCTAGCAAAATATTCTACAGCATATTCATCGTAACCTTCACGGCCAGCAAAATATTCTACAGCATATTCACAACCAGGGGCAGGACACCACTTGGTCTGGCAGTAGGAAAATGAGGTAAAGGAAATTATATTTCATATAATAGGCAGCCAGTAGTGCAAAGTCATTATCACACTTAAAAAAAAAAAAAAAAAAAAAACTTCACACAAAGAAAAAGAATACGGTTGCACATATACCTTTTGTCTTCAATGTACGAGCGAAGAAGATATTGAGAATACTTTTTCTTATCTTCTTTAGGCGCTAATAGATTTATCATGTCTTGACCGACTGCAGAACCACAAGATGGATCAGGACATCTCAATGTTAAACATCCACGACCATCGTTTTTTGATGTGCTTATGTAACCTATCACAATGCTCGCATTCATTAAATGACATCAAAGACGCAGGAGTAAAAGCATGTAAATTTCTAAGGTGCACGCTTAATCCAAAGAAATACTTCCAAGAGAGTGATATCTATCACCAAGACAAACACACAGAGATGATGATATCACATGACGTGGTCATGTGGTACTTAGCTGAGACTCGCTTCCCACAACCCATCGCGAATCCTCTTGTTCCATCTGGCATGCGAGGTCCCAGAGGCTGCTTCGCCACAATTGCATTCTCATTAATGGTGAGACTGTTCAAAGAAGAGCCCCCAAATGATTTCCCCGATTATTCTGATGGTATTGGCCTCCTCTATGTCCTCTTCCCTGGACTCAGCCTCGGCTCTGCCCTTCCTCTGCATTGTCATGGAATCCAAGTTTTCAAACTGATGCTCAACCAATAGCACTGCCATACAGAAGTCTAACCAAAGGTCCAAATTTGCGATTTCATTTGGCATCATTTTAGTTTTAAGATTGAGACAACACTCACCATATTCCCCTGGAAGTGAGCATCAGATTGCTCAAAAGACTACTCAAGTTGTTGCTCTGGTCGTCGCTCATAGAAGCATCTTCTTCTTCCCAGGGTTCTTCTCCATCATGTCCCTTCTTCCCTGTGCTTGAGAGGGTTTTGCCTAGAAGCGGGAAAAACCTGGTAAGATGAATTATCCCAGTTTAGCAGAGTGCATTAAACCCAAACAAATCTTCAATCAATATTTTTATTAAAATCTCAAATGCATGCACATAACACAGTATGAAGTGAAGATCCTCAGTCTTTGTAACCCAGCTTTCAGCAAGACCGCAGTAGAAATTACCATGCATAGAATGAGAAGTGAAGTCGAGCATACATTCGAGGCTTTGAACTAGAAAGATTTTTAACTATAAGAAATCTGCCATCCCAACTGCACAGAGGTAACACTGATTCTACAGAAAAATGTTAATCTTTTTACAGTCACATTCATTCAAATTTTTTTTGCACCACATACTGTGAACATGCAAGTAGCATTAATTCAGGCACATCAAAAGCAGGATGAGCAGACCCTATATTCCTAAGTAGAAAATGTCAGTTCTTATCAGTGACTTTCTATGCATGATTTCATTTGCATGATTTCATTTCTTTTCACATCACGTACATTGTCAACCCAGAAGTGCCATTTATTCAGCCAAAAAAGGGACAGGCAGCTTTTGAATGTGGTCATTTTTACGATTTTCAAAATGATGGCTACCTATTTTTTTACCATAGATTTACATAAATTTGGAAACTAATGCTTTCGTGCAACTAAAGAAGAAAAAGAGGAACACATACCCTGTGTCTATGCATTAAACGAACCCTTAGGCCACTTCTCTAGTTCCCCTCATCATTTAGCTCTTCAACCTGCAATAATAGGACATGTACATTTTAATTATGATGAGAACATTATACATCATGATTCATCTTATTGATAGAGGGAGTACTCACTGTTTTCTCAGCTACATTGATGGATTCATATTGCACAAAAGCATGCAACTGCATAAAATATACAATGTCAGATATTAAGGACCAATTTGGATTGACATTTACTTATTGCTTAATCTAAAATTCACGCACTTTGATTCTTTCAATCTGAAACTCTAATTTTCACAGCCCTTTAATGATGGCGCATAGACTCACATAAGATTTTTCATTATAGTTTAAAATTTGACAAATTTTTTAAATTTTGGCGGAAAATAAAAAAATACCTTTTGCTTTTACTTAAGTACAAACAAACATGCCCTAAACTTTCATGAGCACACTTGACTATAAAAGAATATTGATTGTGCTTAATCAAAATTCAACAAGATAGGCTACAGATAATTATCTTTGTTGATATCAAATAGAAACGAACACAGAGACAAGGGCCACCAGACACTTCATCAATCCATGATTCTAAACTATAGAACAGAAGCTATATATCGAGATTACAAGCTACACGTAAAAATTGAGCATCAAAAACAAAATCATAAGGGGCACTGGTAGAGTAGATATTAAATCACCTTTGTTATTCTTGAGCGCCATGCTGCCTCTTCTACTTCTCGAATTTTTTAGCCTTTAAATATTTTTCTGCCCAAGTCATCCAACCAAAAAATCAACAATTACAAAATCAATTATTCTTATTAATGTGAACATACTAGAAAATGGAATTACAAAGGAACTATTTCATCAAACTAAAATTTCAAACCACCAATAGCAATAGTGTGAGAAAACAGCACTCTAAGAACACACACATAATCGCAGAGAACATATTTTACACTCCATCCTAATTTGTACGGCAGGCCAGGGATTCAAGGTTCGAGAAGGAAATATATCTGTTAACTCTATACCCCAGTTGATTAGAAATCAGATGTCTTTTTCCCTAGACATCCAAAAGGCACGCTATCCTATCGGAAAATTAAAGCCTCTTCCTCCATTTGCACAATTTGCATTTTATTGATGGGAAGTACCAAATTTTCTTCCCTAAAAAGATGCACAATGGGTAGAGGTTGCGTGTCCATCAATACACCAAGAACAATACCCTCATGTAGCAATCAAAAGACAGGGAGAAACGTGAAATTAGTCATCTTCACAAATTGGTCAGCCTCTGTATGTCAAAGTAAGGATCGGGTCGGGTTAAAGATAGCGAAAAGTAAGGATGATTTGGGAAAAATTACTTTCAATGATGACATGACTCATGCAAATTATATGATTCTTGTAAAACTATAGGTATAAATAAACCGACAGACCTCAGAAATCATCATCACAAGCCTCCACATAGTTTCTTGGTCAACTTGACTGCAAATATCAATCAAATCAAGCATGTTCTCCTCATTGAGAATTTATTCACTACACTAAGGAAAGAAAATGAAGATACACTACAATGTAATACCTTCTCCCGTCCTTGAGCAGGTCTTGGAAGACGCTCTGCTTCAATGTCATATTTTATTATTCTAAAGCATTCAAGCCGTTCCTCTATAAACAGTGCATAGGTGCGCACCCAGGCTGAACAATCCCAAGCTGCAACCATCCCAAAAACAGTGATAGCATCATATTCCATGTTTTAAAGATAAGAACAATGATTAGTGCAAGAAAATTAAAAGCTAATGCCATCAGAGAGAGAGAGAGAGAGAGAGAGAGGTAAACCTATGGGACTTGAGTCATCCTTAAAATTAGAAAGCTGAAGAATTCGTCCCCTCTATGAAAAAGCCAAAAGCTCTTCACGAAATGTAGGATCTCCCTCTCTCAAGAGTCTCGTGAATAACTATCGGTGTTTTCGGTGCCACCTGTTAGAGCATGAAGAACTCAAGAACATTAGCAGGTTAATGAAATGTAACATCAAAAAACTGTATACAAAACGAAAATTCACATCAAACTAACTTCAAGACTTCATAAAGACATTGTGCCATTCATAATATACAAGTGAACACCGACGTAATAGAATTCAAACTTCCAAAAGTACATGCTGACTGTTAAAAAATCAGCACTTGTGAAAGACGCAAATCAGTAGAGATAAGTAGGAAGGTTTTCCTTTACTGAGACTACCGGTAAATTAGAGATTAGCTCATCACAAAAAACATCAGTTCCTCATTGTAATACCCACTAATATAACCAGAAAAACTGCTTTGATCTCACTTTTAGTTAGTTCAATTTCTGCTTCGCCCTACATGAAAACCTACCTTAAGGTGAAACAATGCAAAAAAAATACTATACCACCCACCTTCACACCACAACTAATCTCCGGTTACACACCTCTCCTTCAAAACTTCACACCTGTAATCCACTTTCTTCATGCATGCTCACAAAGGGTTATTTCCTTTATGTTCAACAACTAACCCACACCATTTGCATCTCTTTCTATCGCATCGTGCCTCTTCTCAACATATCGGCCCTCGCACGGTGCACGAGAGAGACTAGGCATAATAACACAAAAATAACATAGAAGTGACGACTATTTGAGGCAGCTCTTTTGGAAGATAAGAGTCACCGAGAGAACACAGGTCATATCAACCGAAATTTCTGTAGAATGCTTTATTCTTGCCGAATGAAGTACGGTATATATTCTTAACTTTTCGAGGTCTCAATTACAAGAGTTAAAAAGTTAACCAGCCAAGCTCAGGTTACGTCTAGATGCACAAAGATGTTGCAAATAGATCCCATACAAAACCAAGCCCGAGCTAGACCGCCGACATCTTTCTCCCCACTCCTCCATCATGAAAGCTCGAATGCAAGAACGACTATGTACAATCCTTCGCCAGTGAAGGCAACACAAAGATCTCATGATGGATTATTCGCTCAAGGTGAATGTCAGTGTCGAACAACATAAGTTGCTGCTATTTAATTAAAAAAAAAATCCAAGCCTTATATTGATCGCTGCATTAAGATCACAAAGCCTACGAAGAAGAAACGGCTACCATTTCAAGCTAGAACAAAACCTTCAAAGTGCAATACGATCCACCTAAAAAGCTACGCTCTCAAACTCTGTTCTCTCAATTAAAATCAATCTGAAGCCACGGTCCAATACATTCGAGGTTTACATGTAAGTAAGTGCAGCAGTGGCATCATTAGCTTCAGTGTCAACGTAAGTTCATTACAGTAGAATAGACTACGTGCTGCGCTGCGCAATGAGTAGTTATATACAAAACCAATCAGGCTAAGCAACCGTAAAGAATAGTCATTTTTCCAATCCAAACAACGCATAGATCCACGCCGAACCACATCGAACTAGACAGCATCCGATCCGAGCAAATACAAATTAAGGAACCGATCCGTACCGTCCAATTGTGCGTCTTGGTGAGCCTCCTGGAGAGGGCCTGGATACACTAGGCGACGTCGGCCCGCGGGCGAACCGCCGAGGTCGCGAAGGCAATCTCTGCAATAAGACAAGAACCGCCAATCCACGATCATTTCACATCCCATCCACGCCACAAGCGCATCAAAAACAGCAGCGGCAGCAGCAGCAGGGAAGAGAAAACTCTAATATCGATCGATCGGAGGAGGAACACTCACTTTGCCGAGGTGCCTCTCCTTGGGCGGGCACTCAACGTGGTTCGTCGCTTTGACTATGGCCACATCCAATTCCTATCAAACACCAAAAAAAAAAAAAAAAAAAAAGGCGTAAAATCTCGCGAAATAGAAAATGAGAAGAGAAAAAACAAAGCGCAAAAGGAGGAAGAGAGAGAGAGAGAGGGGGAGGGAGAACGGAATCTCGATGGCCTGCATTATACTAACAGCATGATCTTGAAGAACTAAGTATGACAAAAAAAAGAAAACGAACCTTCGAACGTACGGGAGTCGCCAATGGGGCGCCTATCGGTGGGGCTTGGGAAGGCGACGGCGGGAGGCGACGGCGTCGGCGGCGTCCGCGTTCGGGAGCGTGGGGCGCTTCGCGGAGGAAAGAGAGAAAGAGCGAGCGAGTGAGCAGCACGACCTTCGCTCGCGGAGAGGGAGGCCAAAACGCGAGAGCGGGGTTCGTCGGCGTCGGGGTTGGCTAGTAAGGGCGCTCCGCAGAGAAAAGAGGGAGAGAGCGGAGCGCAGGTCGCGAGAGGGAGGCGAAGGGGCGTCGGCGTCGGCGTTGGCGTCGGGCGCGTAGGCGGAGGCGGAGGCGGAGGGGCGTTGGCGTCGCGGTTTGCCGGAAGAGAGGGGCGACTAAGAGGACGAAAGAGAGATAAAGCGGACCAGAGGTCACGAGAGGGAGGCGGAGGCGGAGGCTGCGTCGGCGTCGGAGTCGGCGTCGGGGGCGACGGAGGCAACCGGCGGAGGCGGAGGTGGAGGGCCGTCGAAGGGGGGAGAGAGAGAGAGCAAAGCGGACTTTATGTTTTCCTCTGAACCGTCGCAATTTTGTTCTCCCTCCCCGCAACGGAAAGGAGAACGAGGAGAGAGACAGAGAGGAGAGAGAGGAGAGCAGAGGAGAGCAGAGCGTCAGAAGGTGCAGAGAGGTGGGCCAGGGAGAGAGGAGAGAGAGAAGCTCCCGCGCGCTGGTTCGAAACGGAGGAGTGGACGACGTGGACTGACACCCGGACAGGTGTCACGCAATGAATCGTTCAGGGCACCGATTGCGTGGCACTGTTAGGGCACCCAATATTTTCTCCGTTCGCAGAGCCTTTGAGTGAGAGCACAAAAGGCGAGGGAACACATTTAATGCAAAGTAAAAAATAGAGAAACAAAACTCGCATTTCTTTATCTTTTTTCAATTTCTCTGTCTCTTGCACCTAACATGTCAGATCTTCCATGTGTGACAACATGAGAGTCCACTTCTTGCACCCCCTTCATTTGATGAGGCGGGTAACAACCCCAAAATGAAGTGTCCAACGCCATTGTTTCTTCCATGTGCAGCGGCCACATGAAGAAAATACAAACCTGTCCACTTGCTGATCTTCATCTTCGAGCCGCGCGAGCAGAGAAATTAATGCGGGAATAAACAAAGTCAAAGACCAAATTTGCACGTTAGCCAAAGAGAGCTAACCTGGATCATATTTGCTAGAACGGCTCAAAATCAAGGCATATTTTCAACGGAACAGTAGGGCCCACTGGATACAAAAATTGCAGCTTTAAGGGACACCGTGGAGGAAGCCTGCGTCCTAGATACTAGAGGTGAGCAGTTCTCGGTTTTAGTTCGGTTCCGTTTGGAACCTGGAACCTACCATCGGGTATAGATTTTTTATTTTTTGGAACCTAAAACCTACCCATCAAAATCAATAATCTGGAACCTACCTTGTTACAGGTTCTAGGGTTGGTTCCAGATTCCAACAATTTTTTTTTTTTCATTTTCAGATTTGAAAAGCTTTTTTCAAACAATTGACAGTTAGGCTCATAAGATTAGAACAACGCAACAACATGCATCATCAAATACTGTTCAGAAAACTCTAGGTTGATACTCATAAGGTTATGAATTAATTGAAGCTTCATTCATGAAGCAGCACATAAAACAGGGAATAACATGCACAAAATTCCTATCTTCTTATCACTTGTCTCTCTTATACAACTTGACATCTTGGCATATTTGTACATAGCAATCTCAGAAAACCAAACAGATCTAGCAAAATAGAACACACCCAAATTCAACCCGACCACATCCAAACAAACAACCAACCGACGCTCAACGAATGGGCTATTCCCAACAATCAGAAGCAATGTCGAACGGAAGAGGGTCGTCGAAATTCACAAGAAAAATCAAATCTTTGCGCTCTCGGCTTACTCATCTCGTCAAGAGTCGAGAACTGGTGGCGACCCATGGGCTCGCCCTTGAACTTTCCCCTCCCCATGGCTTAGAGATTTGCTTCCCCACTTGTAGAACACGATTCAGGCAAGAAATAGAAGATCGACCCAAATCTACAAGGAGACGATTGGCCTCGTTCTCAACGCAATTGGGTGGTTATCGTTTTGCGAGGAATGAGAATCTTCCACGGAAGAGCCAAAGAGAGATGGAGCTGAATCGATTCCTTCTTCCCCCTTTTCACCTTCCCCACTATCTCCAAATTGGAACGCGAACAGGAAAAACCAAATACACTTGTTTTCCACAGTCCCTATATCAAAAATAAGAGAATAAATCCGCAGTCAATAAGTCAAGGGTGAGCACGCAGCGCGAAGGTGACGAAGACATTAGTCTCACGGCACCAACGACGGCACATATAGCACAACAAAGACGGTGGCGGTCGCGGCTCAACCCACAGCCAAGGGGGGAAGAGCTCGGTTCTAGCGGAGGTAGTGGCGGTTCGGAGCAATGACAGCCTAGATGGCTGAGCGAGCGACAGCAAGAGGTGGTGACGGTGGCTTGGGGACAGGGGCGGTGACTCACGGCGGCAAGGGGCGGCGCGAAAGGCGCAACAGCTCATTGGGCTCAACGGCAAGATGGCTCGTCAGACGAGTAGTGGGTGGTGGTGGTTCGGTGGCCAAGAGGTGGTGGTGAGTAGGGCGTGGGGCGGCGGTGTGGTGGTGGGTGAAGCAGCAGCCAGCAAGAGGAAGGAAGAAGAAGAAGAAGAAGAAGAAGAACAAGAACAAGAAGAAGAGGAGAAGGGGGCTTTTGACCGAGAGAGGGGGAAAGAGAAGAGAAAGAGAGAGAGAAGAAAATAAAAAAGTTGAGGGGGGTAGGAAGTGACATAAGGAGGAAAAAGGGGGAAAAGTAAGAGAGAGAGAGAGAAAGAAAGGGGAAGGAGGGGAAGAATAGGCAAGGAAGTGACGTGCGCTAGGGTTTTTTTTTTTTTTTAAATTCTGACCAGTTCCGGTTTTGGTTTCGATTTCAATTCCTATGGGAACCGGAACCGGAACCAGTCTCTTTAGAACCGGGAACCGAACCGAACCCTCAGTTCTCCGGTTCCCGGTTCTACCCGGAAACCGTGCTCACCCTTACTAGGTACTATTGAGGTGGGTAAGTTCATACCTAATCATACATTGCGGAAGGATTTTTTGTGAATGAAGTTGATTTGTCCACAAACCAAAAACAAGTGCGAAGTTAAAAGTCCTCATTCTTTTCAATCCTCTCGTTCAGTCTTTACATTCAACCCCCGATATGACCTAAGTTGAAAACAAGATAGTTGTCATTAGTAAGGAAAATTGTTGATAAGTTGCAACCCAAGACTCAATGATCTAGAATGCTATAACCAAGCATGTAGGTCATTAAAGTTACAACCGGATGGCAGCATCTGCAACTAACAGCAACATAGTTTCATGTGCAAATCTTACTTCATGTTGAGACACGTGAATTCCTCTATTTTTATTGTTTATGAAGCAATGTTACATAATCTAGAGGGAATGATTAGATGGGACCGTAAGAAGTCCTGGCTAAACAACGGGGAAGCTAATCACGAGAGCTAAAATGATTATTTTTGCCTCCTCAGTTTATCCTTGTTTAAGGACAATAATTTCGCAGGGTCGTCTAAGCCACATATGAAACATATGGATGCTCATTTTACTGCAGAGTATTGGATATGTAACACCTTACCCATGAGATCGGTTCCTCAAGTGACCGTAGAAGGCTAAATAAAATCGAGGTGACATCCACTCAAATAAATACTTGTAAATTTCTATTTGTTCTTTCAAATTGAATCCCTTCTACCGCTATGGTAGCTTTCTCTCTCGAAATGCAGAGTCCCCTTCTACCGTTATGGTAGTTTCCGTTAAGACCCTCTTATCCAAATTGTTTCCTTCCAAATCTGCTATATCGCAGTAATTCCAGTGCTGAATCCTCTCTACCCCTTGATAATTGACCCATTCCAATCGGCGATGAGGGCTTCAGTTAACTGTAACCCCTTTCTTCCAGTTCGTGCGCGTTTTGGCCCTCTCTGCTTCAAGAACCACTCGGTATCTACTCTTCTGGCCATGGATTTCAGTTGGTCTCCTTGCTGCATGTCCCCGATGGTGCGATTTCAGGTGGTCCCAGGTACTTCAGCTTAGAAATTTGTTTTTTCAAAAAGCATCGGATTAGGGTGGGTTGTATACGACCAGCTAAAGGACAATTTGCAAGAAATGACAAGTTTTACCTCATTTGCTGACGAGAGTGTCAAGTTGGTCGACGACTAGTAGTGTTGGTTTCCGAGTATCTATGTGCTTCGGTTGGCCTTTGTCGGTATAATCTGTCCGTAACTAGTTGCGAGCCTCAATCCATCCTCTTATCTCTTCGCTCCTGTCCTCATGGCTTATGAAGTCTGGAAATGGGCTGAGATGGCTTGCCCGGAAAAGCCATAAGTAGCAAAATGAAATTTCTATGTTGGAACTGTCAGGGACTCGGCTCATCCCTGACGGTTCAAGCCCTAAAGACCCTAGTGGTCAAAGAGAAGCCAGATGTGATTTTTTTGATGGAAACAAAGAATAGAGAGCAAGTTATTTCACGGGTTCAACGCAGAATTCAGTTTTCTCAATCCTATGTAATTAACCCAGAGGGCAAAGCAGGAGGGCTGACCTTGTTATGGCAGTCTAATATATCTATAAGTGTAGAACTAGCAACTCCAGACTTCATCGACACTATCTGTACAGACACAGGGAAAGGTATACCGATGAGACTGACCTATGTCCATGCCCCAGCAACTCCTCAATTGCGCCTACCATTATGGACAGCACTTCGCAGAATTGCAGCGGCTAATTCCTTACCTTGGGTCTGCGCCGGGGATTTCAATGAAATCATCTATCCATGGGAGAAGGTTGGTCAGAGATCCCCTGACTTTTCTCGTATGCATTCATTTCGAGAAGTCCTACATGATTGTGCATTGTTGGAAATTGAAAGCAAGGGCTGCGCGTTTACCTGGACGAATCAACGTGAGGGGGATGAGCTGGTGAAAGAAAGATTAGACCGAGTTCTTTGTACCTGGAATTGGAGAATCTTATTTCCAGAGGCTGAAGTCTTCGCTTTACCTGCAGTTGGATCGGATCATAGTCCCCTGGTGCTAAATACTGAAGTTAGAAAACCTCGTGCTGGCAAGACCTTCAAATTTGAAGCATATTGGTTAGAGAACCACACCTGTCGGGATGTCATTGCCAAAGCCTGGTCTTCCGTTCCAGCTAGGGGTAACACCCTACAATATAAATTAACACAGGTTAGAAGGGCTCTTTTGCAGTGGAGTAAAGGTACATTCTCTCAAGCTCATGAACAGATTGCAAATCTACAACAACAGTTACAATTGTTAACAAATCAGACCCATCCTTCCAACGACAAACAGATAGTCCATGAATTGAAAGCAAAGTTACACAATGCGTGGAAGCAGGAGGAACAGTATTGGGCTATGCGGTCAAGGATAAATTGGCTTCGGTGGGGTGACAGAAATACTAAATTCTTTCACGCGACAACTATTCAATGCAGAAATAGAAACAGAATTAGAATGTTGCTGGATGACAATCAACAATGGGTCCGTGATGACAATTGTCTTAAAGACATGACACTGGAGTTCTTCTCCAAGCTATACCAAACTGAAGGCTCTCAAGATTATGTACCAATTCTAGAGAAGTGTGACAGTATGGTAACCTCTGTGATGAATGATCACCTCATCTCAAATGTTACTCATGAGGAAGTGAAACAAGCCGCTTTTCAGTTGGGGAAAACTCAAGCACCGGGTCCTGATGGTTTTAATGGTCTCTTTTATCAACATCACTAGGATATCTTAGAAGATCAGGTATTTTCTACAGTGCAGCTATTTTTTCAATCTGGTATCTTGTCCCCGGAGCTAAACCGTACCAATCTAACACTAGTGCCCAAAGTTCCCACTCCAGAAGGTCTCGACCAGTACCGTCCTATCAGTCTTTGCAACTATGCATGCAAGATAATATCCAAGGTGCTAGCCAACAGACTGAAACCTCTTCTTCCTAATCTCATCTCAAAAGAACAAAGTGCTTTTGTAAGCGGACGTCAAATACAAGACAATATTTTAATTGTACAGGAAGTCCTTCATCAACTCAAGACGAGAAAACGTAAGCGAAAATTTCAGGCTATTGTCAAAATGGACATGAAAAAGGCCTATGATCGTGTTGAATGGGACTTTCTTAGAGATTATCTACTCAGGATCGGCTTTCACTCCACATGGGTACAATGGGTTATGCAGTGCATCACTACGACATCCATTAGCGTCAAATTTAATGGGGAACAACTGAACTACTTTCATCCGACGCGTGGCCTTCGACAGGGAGATCCTCTTTCCCCTTATTTGTTTATTCTATTGGCAAATCTGTTGACTACCCTTATTCACCAAGCTGTCCGGATGGGAAACTTAAAAGGTATACAGCTTAACAGGTGGTGTCCAACTCTGACTCATTTGTTTTTTGCTGACGATGCTATTTTCTTCCTAGATGGGTCAGTATTGGAATGCCAAGAATTGGCCAATATCCTCAATCAGTATTGTCTTGCAACAGGACAAGCAATTAATAGAAATAAGTCTGGCATCTTTTTCAGCAAACCTTGCCCAGATGTTCTTAAAATTAGATTGGCACAAGAACTCAGAATCCCCGTGCTGGACAAAACTGGTAAATACCTAGGTATTCTGTCGGACTGGGGAAGATCTAAACATGATATGTTTGCGTGGATTCTAGGGAAAGTCAATGCTAAGCTAGATGGATGGAAAGAAAATCTTATGTCGAAAGGTGGAAAGGAGATTCTGATAAAAAGTGTAGTACAGGCGATCCCCCAATATGCTATGTCAATTTTTAAAATCCCTGTGTCGCTTTGCAAAAGTATCGAAAGGAAAATTGCGCGCTTTTGGTGGCAAAATGATAGTAAAAGATCTGGAATACACTGGAAGAGTTGGGAGGCACTGAAGATTAGGAAGGAATTGGGAGGACTTGGGTTTAGAGACCTTGTCGACTTCAATAGAGCTATGTTGGGTAAACAGGCTTGGCGGCTATTGCAACAACCTACTTCATTATGGGCTACTCTATTTAAAGGCTTGTATTATCCTGACCAGGATTTTTTACAGGCCTTACCGAGTTCTAAGCCTTCTTGGGGTTGGCGGAGTCTCCTAGCAGGACGGGACACCATATCATCAAAAATCCAATGGTCGATAGGAGATGGCACTAAAATAAAGATTCGAGAACACTGTTGGCTTCCGACAGGTAAGTTAAGAGGAAATGCAACTGTAGACGAACCTGAGAGAGTTGCTGATCTGATTGTTCCAGAATCAAATCAATGGAATAGGCCATTACTAGATCATCTCTTTGATGTTGAGACAATTGCTGAAATTATGAAGATTCCTATCCGACCTCAGTATATGACTGATCATATCATTTGGCCGTGCACAGTTAGTGGTACGTATACTGTTAAAAGTGCTTATAGTTTTCTTCGACAGGATCAAAATACTTCTATCTTAAACAAAGCTTCCTCATCCTATCAACCACCACCGAGCCTCTGGAAAAAACTCTGGAAACTTCAGATCCCCCCCAAACTTAAATTTTTCCTTTGGTCCTTACACCAGAATGCATTGCCCACTAAAGACAATCTCTTTCGCAGAAACATTTGTGCTGATCCTATCTGCTCTCTTTGTTCAACTCAACAACCAGAAACCCTGGAACACTTATTTTTACTATGTCCATGGACATCACAAGTGTGGTCTCATTCCCAGATCAATATACCAATTCTTCCCACAGAAATTCACCGATTAGATGAATGGCTAGCAAGTCATATGAATGTAGGGCAGAGTGTACCTGGCATGGAGTTTCTTGTCAATCTGGTATGGCAAATATGGAAATCGCGCAATCGATTCATCTTCAACCAGCAAACTCCTGATCCTCTTCAAATTGTTGCAACCGCAACTGAACAAGCTCGACTGGCCCGCGATGTCTTCTCCCATGTTCCGGTGGATGGCTCAGGTTGTAGAGATCCCCATTCTCGCACAGGCTGCTCGACAGGATTAGCAACACAGTTGCCTACCGTGGTACCCACCAGCGGAGATTCGACTGCCTCAACGCGACGAGAACCCGATCCTGGTTCAGCTTGGAGGCCCCCCGATCCAGGTGCCCTGAAAATTAATATTGATGGGGCTTTTAACCCAGGAAGCACTACTAGATCAACTGCCTATATCTGTCGTGATCACGAAGGGAAGTTGATTGAAGGTTTCACACGAACACTATCTGCTCATTCGGCATTAGAGGTAGAAATCCAGGCGTTGATAGTTGCCCTGCAGCACTTGAAGCATGAGAATCACTCTGAGACTTCTCTTATCTTTGAAACCGATTGTCTCGCGCTGGTAATGGCACTGAACGTCCCTCAGACGTCTCCATGGTTGGTCAAACCCTTGATTGCTGAAGCCGCAGCTTTGCTGCTCTGTTTTGCCCGTGCTTCTGTTAGGTTTTGCAGAAGAGCAGCGAATGCCCCTGCGGACTGGGCTGCCAAGGCCCAAAACAACGGCCATTTACCTTCTAACTGGGCCGCTTTCCCTCCCCCTGCTTTGTTACATCTTCTAGCTTGTGATGTATGTGAAGCCGATTGTAACTTTCGGTATTAGCAAATGAATCGTTTATTTCATGACCAAAAAAAAAAAAAAAATACTTGTAAATTTCTCGAAAATATAGAACTCAGGCAACGACTCATCTTTTTTTTTTTTTTCCTTTTGGGGGGTTAAGATTGCAAGGATATTATAACAAAGAGGCCATATTGCAGTAAGTTTAAACATTGTGGCTGAACACTTGTTGACACCCAAAAGTGCCCAATATTTAATTATTATTGATATGCAATGATTGTTTGGAAGCAACAAAAGTGGACTCGACAACCTCATATGCAACTATCAAAATTAATGAAGAAAAGAGGAAATGAGTGGATAATATACTATCCGGCCATATTTGATCATCTGTGGAGGAAGCCAATTTAATGGATTGAAGATTGGTCGATATTACATAATCTTTGATGACTTGGGTATAAATGTTGGCATATATCGACAAGTGGTAAATGATTGCTGATTATTTTGCCCAAGTTGTCAATGAGCATCTTAACTGAGGAGCAAGATAATCCATTTAGAGAATCGCACCAAGGCTCATGCATGTGAAGATCCATTAAGAAGATTGTAGAGAATAGTTAGGTGAACATGGAGATTGAGGTTGTTATTTTGAAGGGAATTGACAACATGGAAATGAACAACTCCTTGGAGATAAGGTTGCTATTTTGTAGAGGAAATGAACAATTCCTCGGAGATAAGGCTGCTACTTTGAAGGGAGTTGACAATGTGGGAATAAGGGACTATTATTTTCGAAAGTGTCAAACTACAATTCAACTATGAAGAGACTGATCCTAGACGGTTATGGTAGAAGGTCTATAAATATCAAGTTCTATCAATTGGAAGAGACCCCTCAACAATCAAAATGTAATCTTTTATTATTTTCACTTTTCCTGCACTTTATTTTTCCTTAGTTATAGCTTTTCGATTCGTGTTGTCGATTAAATTCTGACATGTATCTTTATCCCAATACTTCGTCGTCGATTCAATTCTGGCGTGCATTTCTATTATGGGTGTCACGTCATCAATTAAATTCCAGCATTACATCTTTGCACATTCTCGATTTTTGTTGTTAATTAAATTCTGACATAGTTTGTACACATGTATTCCTGTGGAAATTGTTGTATTTTCAAGCCTTGTTGGTATTTAAATTATAGCATGGTTTGTATGTACAATTTGGTTCAAAGTTCAAAATAAATATCTGTCGTTATCTCTTGTCCGCCTATATATTTTTTGTCCGGAGTCGCCACAGAACCCGTCTTCTCTCGACAAAAGCTGAAGAATGACTTTCGGAAAAGATGTTTCGTCATCGATTAGATTCTAGCAAACAACACTAAATAACAATTAACACTGGAAAAGTTTAGGAACATCACCCTTCGACTTACAAGTCTCATCCTTTTGTACGCGCAACCTCGACTGGGGCCTTTTTCCACCGCTTCACTTCATCAGAACCCAACTTTATCTCATGCTTGGTCAGGGCATTTCTATACATTGGCCACTAATGAAATTATGTGAACTCTGATTAAATTATCCGTTCTCGATTATTCAGGTGCATCCGATTTTGTATTGTGTTAATGGATTTTTGCTAATGAAATTTGATTGAGTTTGGTTTGCGTGTGAGAGAAGATGAAATTTTTAATTGGATTGAATCTTAGGTTCATATATTGGGTCTTAGCAAGAATAATGTAGGGTTTGACGACCAAATGTCACACTCAAAGGGGGCAAACTTCGATACATTCGCATTTTATTGCCCAATCACTTACAATAAAACATGGATGGACTATGGAATGGTGCAACATGCTCATGTGCTCTAACTCCGATATTCCCATTGATCATTCGGCAGTTCGTAATCGAGAAGAAAATATACAACATCTCTGCACTTTAATTGATCAGTTCGTACTCTTTATGGTCCATCATGCCTAAGGATGATAGTACATATGTCTGGGGGAATCTTGTCAAGGCAAGACCTTTTCTTAAGCCACACATTTGATACATTATTGGCAGTGATCAGAGCACAAGTTTATATGTCTTCGGTAATTATCTAGTATGTTTAGCACCTAATAGGGACTAGTTGGATGCTCAAAGAGCCCTAGACACTCAATTGGTAAGCGAGAGATGTTGATGGAAGAAGCCTTTTCAATTTTTTCTATTAAAGTTACCAATCATAATCATAATTTATTTCTCATAACCTCACTATGATAGTTCTATTCGAAACTTGATTTCATTGATTAATTACGCCTCATTAACAGTATCAGTGAATATAGGCGTATATATTTGTTATCCTGTTAGATTACTTTTTGCACTTTTTTTTCCTTTTCGTGGAAATAGATTCGCCTTTCGTTTACATATCTTTTTCGTTCTCAGGTGACGAGGAGTACCAACGCATGAAGTTACTCAACCCCTACATCTCAAAGAGAATAATCAATTTGTACAGAAAAGAAAAGTGAAGAATATCTTTAATTCAAGTACATGTATTTATCAATATCCCTAGTAAATCTTCTATACACTCCCAACTGCACAAAATGAAATTACTGAAAAAGCCCGAAAGCATCACACGACCATATATAGTTATATATTTAGTCCCAAATATATAATTTAGTTTGCACTGGCCTTCAGTCTTGGTTACTACGCAAGAGAGAAGTTGTAGCATAGACTCCCGAGAAAAAGTTAAGTACATATAGGTTTAAGTACATGAGGCAATTCTAAATGACGAGTCGAGTGCACATGGCCGCCCAATTGATCATAGCGAAACTTGGTCCAATTTTGAGTACTCTAATGACATAAAGTACTTACCTAAATATATTTTCACCACATTTTGCTCATAAGAAAATTATTGAGTCTTTCGAGAAGCCGAACGCATCGGTATTTTAGTGGTCATAAAGAAATAAAAGGCCCCTCAATAACAATAGTCAGTTTTTGACCAAGTAAATTCATTCACCTAGGAGAATAAAATTGCGTCGTTAGTAAAATGTCCATAAATTGATTATAAGATCATGTCGCTTCTGATTGCTCCAAGAAAAGCGTAATTAAATATAATTTAATGTCCATAAGCGCATATAATCATATCACGTCTTGATTAGTGTTCATATTGTCTTGTCTTTGTGAGATTTTGAAGCTAACGAAGGAGGCATGGATCTAATTGACGTGTCATCTTGGAAATCAGGACCCTAAAAATACTATAATGATTCCCTTGGCATTACGACCTTTTACTAAAATGATGCTAACTCTAAAAGATGCCCCTCCCATCCTCCAATGTACACGGGCTGTTCCATTTGAATATGCTTGACCTCCAAGAACCCAAAATTTTCTTCCAATGAAATAAGTATCTCCAACGTCCTCTACTCCAAACACTAGTTAGTGAAGTGCAACTCTTGAGAAAAATTGTCCAATTTTTTGTACGGCAGACAATTCATTTATAAACAATTCAATTATGCTAATTCAATCATAAACTTATTGTACGACAGTCAATGCAATCCTAAACATTTCAATTGTGTTAATTTAGTTCCAAACCTTTTAATAATTTATTAATATAGTCATTCAGCAATTTTCAACCAAAATTATCCAGAAGGGTTACGTTGGTACTATATTAAAGTTTTATAACTAAATTGATACAATTGAAAAGTTTATAACTGAATTATTATAAAATTAGCTAAGGACTAAATTGGCACAATTAAAAAGTTTAGGACTGAATTAGCCATCATACAATAAGTTTATGACTGAATTAACACAATTAAAAGATTTATGATTGATTCGTCCGCCATACAAAAGATATAGGATGTTTTGGACAATTATACCCAAGTCTGCCACAAGTGTATTATGTATCACAGTGTTTTCTTAATGCCGTAGCTCTACAGTCCTTACGAAGAGTAATACATATTACGTTCTCCCTAGAACTTTTGAAAGAAATTACTTCAAGCTAGAGATGAAATCATGACTTTTGAAAGGTCTATTAGGATTTAGAAAAAAGGCTTTAGTATCGTTTGGTCCTTAGCATCCTATAGGATTCCTTCTTGATCACCATAGCATATTTGCGTTTCATTCATGTATCAGATCTGGAGATAGACTTGACATTGATATCTAAAGGTGCTCGCATTTTTCTTTCATCATTTTATGAAATGCATTTATATGGATCGAACATCTCATTAACAAGAAGAAGGAGGAGGAGGTACGGAGGGAGATCGGTTCCTCAAGTGGCCGTAATAGGCTGGATAGAAAAGTGCAATAAGCTGTTTGGTGATAGTAATAAGAATTGTCTATAATGTATGATTTTTGCTTGGCGAAATAGGATGACATCCATGAAATAAATGCTTGTATATTTTCAGAAAGGACAAGTGCACTAGAAGTTCTAAACTTGTTGGAAAAGTATAATAAGTTCTAAAACTTTCAAAAAGTGTAATTGAATGCTAAATCTTGTTAGCATTTTTTGTTTATCAAGTTGTAAAAAATCAATGAAAGGACTTGATTGTACCAACTTAATAAGTTCATGACTCGATTACACTTTTCAAAAGTTTTATGATTCGATTGCATTTCTGTGAAAAATTTTAGGGTTTAATTGTATTTTTTGAAAGTTTTAGGATCCAATTATATTTTCATGATAAATTTTCGAAAAACACGGAAATCAGGCAACAACACTTTTTTCTTGGGGGACGAGATCGCAAGGATATCACACTCAATAACAATAAACAGTACAAAGTTTAGAAGCATTAGCCCGTGGCTTTCTAAGTCCCATCTTTTTAGATGCCAACCTCGACTGGGGCCTTTTCCCATTGCTTCACTTCATCATAACCAAACTTAATCTCATGCTTGGTCAGGACATTTCTATGCAATGACTTCTAATGAAATCATATGAACCCTAATTAAATCATCCATTCTCCATTATTCTACCTGATTTTGTCTCGTGTTAATGAAATTTTGCTAATGACATTAGATTGCGAGCTTGGTTTGCACCTGAGACAGGATAAATTTTTAATTGGATTGATTCCGAGTGGTCTATGATGCCGAAGGATGACAGTACATACGTTTGGAGAAAACTTGTTAGGGCAAGACCCGTTCTTAAGCTTCACATAGGATGCATCATTAGCAGTGTTAAGAGCACATATTTTTATATCTCCCATAATTATCCGGTAAATGTGGGACGGAGGGACTGCCGAACCTAATGGGAACTAATTGGGTGTTCAAAGAATCCTAGACACTCTATTGATACCTGAAAGATACCTATCTATTAGTATTGTGAATACACATATGTTTTGAACTAAATATATAACTCCGTTGGTGGAAGAAACCAAAGGTTGTGTACAAAACCCAGTTTTCTTGATCAATTATAAAACGAGTTAATTAGATTATTTTTTGCACTTTTTTCTTCTGTGGAAATAAAGCCGCCTGTCTTGTACATAGCTTTTGGCTTCTCAATTGACGATTAGTACCAAGGGATGAAGATATTCAGCCCCTGCAGCTCAAAGGGTATAATCAGTTTATCAAGAAGAGTGAAGAATATCTTTAATTCAAGTAAATATATTTACTAATACACCTAGTATATTTTCTATACACTCCCACCCACACAATAGGAATTGAAAAGTCAGTGCAGAGAAAGTTCGTAACGTGTGCACAGCCATATATAATTACATATCTATTAGCAAATGTATAATTTGGTTTGCACTTGCCTCCAACCTTGCATACCATTTAAGAGAGAAGTTATAATATAGACTACCGAGAAAAAGCAAAGTACACATGGGATGAAGTACGAGGAGACAACTCTCGATTGACAACTCGAATGCACATGACCAGCTAATCGATCGCTGCTTGGGCACCTGATTTCGAATACTTTAATGACCTAAAGTACTTATCTAAATTTACACATGGGATGAAGTAAAAGGGGACAAACTCTTGATTGACAACTTGAGTGCACATGGCCAGCCAATCGATTGCTGCTTGGACACCTGATTTCGAATACTTTAATGACCTAAAGTACTTACCTAAATTTACACATGGGATGAAGTACAAGGGGACAACTCTTGATTGACAACTAGAGTGCACATGGCCAGCCAATCAATCGCTGCTTGGGCACCTGATTTTGAATACTTTAATGACCTAAAGTACTTACATAAATTTACACATGGGATGAAGTACAAGGGGACAACTCTCGATTGACAGCTCGAGTGCACATGACCAGCCAATTGGTCGCTGCTCGGGCACCTGATTTCGAATACTTTAATGACCTAAAGTACTTACCTAAATTTATTTTCATCGAAAGTTGTTCCTAAGAAAATTATTGTGTCACCGCAAAAGCAAAATGCATCGGTATTTTAAGGTTCAAAGGTCCCTTGACAACAATAGTAAATTTTTGACCGTGTAAATTCATTTCCATAGGAGAATAAATTGTGTCGATTGCTCAAGTGTCCATAAATTGATTATATACTCATGCCGCTTTTAATTGTTCCAAGAAAGGCTCAATTAAATATGATTTACTATCCATAAGCTGACTCGACTTGCCTGGCTTTTGGAGCTTCTAGGCTTAAATAATCCTATAATTATAACGTAGAGATTAGATATTCTGAAATTGCGCCTTGATTAGTGCTCAGATTGAAATCTTCGAAGGACGATGCCCTAAAAATGATAACTCTCACCACTGGAAGTGACATTATTTTTATGCTCCCAAATAATGCCTCTCACGTCCTCCGATGCGCACATGCTGTCTAATGTGGAGTGATATTATTTTTATGTTCCCAAAAGATGCCCTCCTTCAATACGCTTAACCTCCTTTGGAATATGCTCGTCCTTTTATTTTATTTTTTTGTCGAAAAATGAAATTATTTCAATACTAGCCAGAATTGGAAGACCTCAAGAGGGGAGCGTCGACATATGACAAAACCCAAAGGACTTGACGAGGGACCGAAAGTCAATTTTGTGGAAGGCGATATAACCTCTGAGACTTTGCAGCCCAATTAGCAACTGCGTCAGAGATCCCGGGCAATGGGCTGAGAGAGCCAGCAGTCCACAATTAGAAGTCCTTTTTCCCATTTAAAGTGATCTGGGCTAACAATAACGGCAAAGAATTTGATGGATTTATGAGATGGGCTTAAGGCCCATCCGCTCAAGTTGGGCCCAAAAAGGCCCGGCCCACGGGAATAGGGCCCGTGGATGGGGGAAGGTATAAAAGAAAGGAGAGAGAGAGAGAGAAGACACCTTTTGGCATAAACGCACGTACGTTTCCTCTCCCTCTCTTCCTCCAAAAAGTAAGACAAACGCTTAAGGCGTCCCGTCTTCTCTTCAAGGCGAACTGACATCATCGGATCAAAATTTCTTCCTCAATCTTCGGCATTGGTGTTTAATCTGTGGCTAACAAGGTACGCTCGAATCTGTGGTGTGCTTTACGATCGGTGATACGTGTTTTCCCGAGCTTCGTCTTCCGCATTGATTTAGGGGTTCGATTCAGTGTCGAATCCGATTTTCGGGGATCCGTCATCCCCAACATTGGTATCAGAACCCTAGTTCACGTTTTTCCCGATCAATTTGATGTTTTTGATTGATTTTTTCCGCAAAAGAACTTCGATCGTACAGATCGGGGCAAAAATCCCGACACCCGAGCGCTTTTCGGCCATTTTTTTGAGTTTTCATAAGTCGAAATCGTTTTTTGAACACATGGGGAGAAAGGCGACGTCGAGACGAGTCTGGCGACATGTCGCACGCTGCTGTACGACGCCACACGCGCCCACACGCGCGGCCAGAAGGCGCTGCGCGTGGGCGTGACGCGCCTGGAGGCGTTGGATCACCAAGCGCGTGCGGCACACGCGCCGGTCGGCGAACCGACGCGTGCACGCCGCTGGCGGGCGAACCGGCACACGCCGGTCAGCGGACCGACGCGTGCTGACGTCACGCGATGACGTCATCGTGACGTCATCCAACGGTCGGTAACCGTTCGGATGACGTCACCGATGACGTTTTCGCCGGTGGTCACCGGCCGGCGACCCGACTCCACCGACGACCCGACTTGACTCGCGGACGCAGGCATGTGCCGGATGACGTCTGCGTGACGTCATCCCCCGCACGCGCGAGGCACGTGCGGTCGGTCCGCTCGAGCGGTCCGACCGGCCCGACCGGTCCGACCGGTTCGACCTTCGCGACCGGTCCGACCAGTCCGACCCGCGCGCCCGTTGGCCCGATCCGTTGACCGTTGACCGACCGTTGACCAGTTGACCGACCATTGACTTTGACCGTTGACCGTTGACCAAAAAAAAAAAAAAGGAATTTGTTTCTTTTTCAGTCATGCCTATGTGGGTTATAAGTAATCCATTTTTAATTCTACATTTGTTGCATGAATTTTGGAAAATTATGTATTTTTCCTTATATTTATTATAGATTATAAGTGATCCATTTTTTAGTTCTGCATTTGTTGCAGGAACTATGATGCGTTATGCAAGGATACCTGTAATCCCGAGAACGGACGAGGGAAATGCAAGACTTAAGAGGCTGATGACAGAGTTAGCTGATTATCGGTGGCATGACGGTGATTTAGTATCACATGTGGTCAGGGTCAATCAGATGATACATAAAATCATCTGGAATGGTTATCTTATGCCGGATTTTGAGAAGGTGCCGGCTTTGATGAACACTCTTCCACCTGAATGGCAAGCAGTGTTAGATTGGCTATGGGAGGTCAACGTGGTCCCGGGTTATAAGAGGCTAGTGGAAGCTTTTGTAAGAGAGTACTATAGGATTGAGTTGGCCAAAACTTCAACCCTTAGATTGAGCGCCACATGGCGTAGAGTAAATGCGCCTTGGTGGCAACATGAATGCTCTCTAAAAGTTTTTCCATGGTTGGCAAATGTGCCTTTAGTTTTTTCAGATGTTTTGACTGATAGATTAGAAGGGACATTCCCTATTTATTTCTTTTATTAATTATGTAATGTTTACTACCTGATTGTTGTTGATGTAGCAACCGATATGTTAGTTGTATCATGTGAAAACATTGTTATTTTATTCGATGTTAAGATTTTATTTGCTTTCTGCTATTGCTGGTTGCTGTGGGTAATTAACTGTGGGTAGTAATAGAAGTTTTTGTAACTTCATAGAATTGATTTTGCATATGACAATCATATTAATGATAGTTTTAAGTTAGGATTTTTGGAGGATGATTGGAAACATAGTGACCTTTTGATTCTGAAGCCTTACTTGAAATTATTCATTAATATGATGGGTCTATGCAAATAGGGATGCATAAATGATAGGCATTAATTATTCGTGCATATATGTCTGATGTGTTCAGATCGATGGTTTCAGCAACTAAGAACGTGATTGCTGATATGAACGGTAACAATTGTGAAATATTGAATAAGAAGATTCAATATGTGCTGAAAAAGCAAGAAGCACTAGAAGCTCTTGACCATGTTATGGAAGATCTTAAGGATGCCATGCGCCACCTTGAGCTAGTAGAGGACCGCCTAACAGTATTTGAGCCAAAAATAGACATTTGCTATGCTGGTTCTAGCTCAGAAAGGGCTTTGTGCTCTAAGCGCAAGCGTATTGATTCGTTCAATATGTGGGAATGCAAAGGATCAAGTCCTTATTGCAAGAAATCAAGAGTTAACCAACACAAGAGAGGAAAACGTCATCAAGAGAAGAAAATGTCAAGGGTGAGGTGTTACAATTGTGACAAGAAAGGTCACTATACTCGCAACTGTTGTGAGCCGAAAAAGGTCAATACCTCTTGTACATTTGAGAACTTTGCTTATGTGTCAAGTTCAATATTATTGGCGGAATCCAATCCTTTATGGACTATAGATTCAGAAGCGACAGACCATAGAGGGAATGATAGAGAATTCTTCGTGGAATTCCGACGAGTACCAACTGGAACTGAGTGGATCCGTATGGGAAACAACTCTAGAGCTGATGTAAAGGAATTGGCACCGGCCAATTGAACATGAGTGGTGGACGCACCTTTGATGTTCTATATGCTCCGGAGATTCGTCAAAATTTAAGTGTCTATTTTGGTGTTGGTCAAGCTTGGTTTTGGTATGAACTTCCATAATAAAGGTGTAGATTTGTATTTGGATACAAACTACTATGGTTGTAGTCACTTTCTGGATGGTTTTATTATACTAAATGTTGACTGTGGTGATGTCAATATGTTATTCCCTTGTTTCATGTCTTCTACTTTATATGATAATGATGTGAATATGGTAGCATGCTAGACTTGGTCATATGGGCCAACGACATATGAAAAGACTAACCAAAAAGGGCTTGTTGGGCAATATTGAAAAAGTCGATTTGTCCATATGTGAGCATTGCCTAGTAGGGAAAATGACTAGGAAACCATTTGGAAAAGGTAAAAGAGCTAAATTTCTTCTGCATTTAATCTATTTGGGCGTATGTGGTTCAATGAATGTGAGAGGAAGACAAGGGGCTGTTTATTTCATCACTTTTTTTTTTTTAATAGATGATTATACTCGAGTCGGATATGTCTATTTGATTTCTCATAAATCTGAAGCATAAGTTGTTTCAGAAGATTTATGAACCTGGCAGAAAATCAATTAGACAAGAAAATAAAGGTATTTAGATCCGATCGAGGTTGAGAATATTTATCTGATAAGTTCAGAAAATTATGTGATGAAAAAGGAATAGAAAGATAGTTGTCTATTCCATATACTCCTCAACAAAATGGTGTTGCAGAGAGAATAAACAGAACCCTACTGGAATGGTTAGGTTCAAGATGGCGCATGCTAACTTACTTATCACTTTTTGAAGTGATGTGTTGTTAACTGCTGCCTATATATACTTAACCAGGTGCTTTCCAAATCAGTTATTTCCACTTCATATGAGTTATGGACGATTAGAAAACCGGACTTAAGTTTTCTTAAGCCATGGGGTTGTGCTGCCTATACTCATGAGTCCTCTCACAATTTTGGGAAATTGGGTCCCAAAGAAAATAAGAGTATTTTGATGAGATACTGCGAACACTCAAAATGGTATGTGTTCATAGGTGAGCAGGAAAGTGGGAGTATAACTGAATTTGAATCATGAGATGTCACAACCTTAGTGGATGAATTTCCTAAGAGGGGCGAAATAAGGGAAAATTACTCCCTATTTGAAATCTTGGATCAAGATAATGATGTCAGTGGAGTTCGTCCAAGTGTGAGTAATATGAGATGTGATGAATTGAATTCAACTCATTCTCAATTGCAACCACCTGATGTGACGACATCATCATTACCTAATCCAAGTGGGAGCATAATGGGAAATGATGTGCTAAGTGTACAATTTCCCATACAGCGAACAAGTCGCCAAAGCATTCCCTGTCGATGTTTTGACATTGAAAGGGAAACTTTTATTGTTGCTCCACAATATGAGGATGAGCCAAGAAATATTAATGAGGCTCTGAATTGCCCTAATAAGGAAAAATGGATTCATGCAATGAAAGAGGAAATGGAGTCAATGAAATCAAACCAAGTCTGGGAACTGGTTGATCTTCCAAAATGACACAAAACTATTGGGAACAAGTGGGTTTTTTAAAATAAAGCGAAAGGCTGATGGCCCGATAGAAAGGCATAAGGCTCGCCTTGTGGCGAAGGGGTATAATCAACAGGAAGGAATTGATTATGAAGATACATTTTCTCCTATAGTGAGATTTACCTTGATTCGCATTATTCTAGAAATAGTGGCTAGTATGGATCTTGAGTTACATCAAATGGATGTAAAGACTACTTTCCTCAATGGAGAATTAGAGGAAGGAATATATATGGAACAACCTGCTGGTTTCATAGTGAAAGGCTAAGAAGAAAAGGTATGTCGACTTTAGGGGTCGATATATGGCCTTAAGCAGTCGTCAAGACAATGATATATACGTTTTCATAATGCCATAATGGTATATGACTTAACAATGATAAATGATGATCATTGTGTATATATCAAAAGATCCAATGATCAATTTGTGATCATATCATTATATGTTGATGATATACTAATTGCCGGAAGTAATATGGAGTTTGTCAATACTGTCAAACGTTGGTTGTCTTCCAATTTTGAATTGAAGGATATGAGATTGTAAACCCATAGACACTCCTATTGCAAAAGGTGAAGGATTGAGCCATAAACTGTGTCCAAGGACTCCACAAGAGAAGGAACAAATGAAACATGTTCCTTATGCTAGTGTTGTTGGGAGCTTTATGTACGCTATGATGTGTACAAGACCTGACATATGTTTTGCAGTTGGAATGGTGAGTAGTTACCAATCAAATCCAAGTCAAGCACATTGAAAAGCCGTTAAGAGAATACTGAAGTATCTAAAGGGGACTGCTGATTATACGATGAGTTATTAAGGAAAAGGATCTGCGACTCTAAGGTTATTCTAATACTAATTGGGGAGGAGATTTAGATGAAAGCAAATCTATCTATGGGTTTGTTTTCTTACCGAATAATGGCACCATATGTTGGAGCAGTAAGAAACAAAAGTGTATAGCCTTGTCCACGATGTAAGTTGAGTTCATGGCATTATCAGCAACAGTGTAAGAAAGTGTTTGGCTTAAGATATTTTTTGGATCATTTAGGTGTTATTGGAAGTGCTGCAGATTAATTGTTGGTTAACTGTGATAGCCAAGCAGCAAAAGCGTATACCAAAGATCCAAAATATCATGGCAAGACCAAACATATAGATACCAAGTATAATCTTATCAAGGATATGGTTGCACGAAAAGACGTGAACTTAAAGTACATTCTACGCATAGAATGGTAGCAGATCCTATGACAAAGCCAATACCTAGAGATGTGTTTTGTGGCCATATGAAATCTCTAGGATTGCGTAGAGACTGATGTACTGAATATTGTATTTTCCCTAGGTGTTCACATTTGATGAATTTGTGTTTTCATCATTAATGCCTATGAATCTTTGTTTGATCTTTATGCATTTTAATGCTTAGTGCATTACTTTAAGTTGAGAAGTATGTCGGACAAATATAAGATTAGCCCACTCACACGGGTAATCGCCTCTGTTTACTGTGTGATAAATAGAGATAAGACTGTTTATAAGCTTATTATCTAGGTGATAATCGAGAGCTTAAGCTTAAAACACGTATGTCGCCTTAACTAAGTGTTAAGATGATGACATAATACTTACTATGTCCGAAAGTAAAATACCCCACATATTTTACTTTATCTGTCTAAGATGCCAGATGTGAGTTCTGATGAATTTTGTGAATGAGTAGATACGTGAACTCAAGTTAGACATTGGGTATGTCTGAATTATCATATGTACGGTATTGAAAGGTATAGACATACGCTCCATGGGAAATGAGTTAATACCGTAATACGTATTTTATACTACGTATGCATGAGACAACCAATAAGAGTGGCAAAAGTTTGATTTCAACTTTTATGCCGTGTGAGACTCTTGAGGAAGAGAGTTCCTCAATTTCTTAGTCCCCTCATGACTCTTACTTATTCTCAAGATTTCTATTTAGTGTTTGCTATCTTAGGATGTTGCCAATGGTTATGAGTGATTCGATCTAATGGGGCATTTCTAGAAAAGCAAGCTAGACTGAAATTGAGAGTTTGAAGGAAAGAGGAAGATCGATTTTGGAGAATCACATTGTAGTTTTATATTCACCGGTTAACCAATTATGACTGTCTTTGTGATAATCATAATTGTGAATACAATATATATACCATTGTTTAAAAAGAGATCAAGAGAGATATAAAATGTGATCGATCGATCTAGGGTATTTCATACTAAATCTACTCAGGATGTGATGCCCATTATGAGCTGCTATATATTCCTAACAGATGTATAGCAACGAGCTCTCAAAGTATGTTGGTCACACGGATTATTCACCGGTATGAATGTTGAAGAGAGGAAAAGAGGATTCTGTTCGGCCCACCATGTTAAGTGAGAGTCTATGCTGGATTTTTCTCTGATGGGGATGAGTAGGGCCTGTCTGCCCATGTTAGTTTTGGACCACCATGTGCGAGTGGGAGATGATGGATTTATGAGATGGGCTTAAGGCCCATCCGCTCAAGTTGGGCCCAAAAAGGCCCGGCCCACGGGAATAGGGCCTGTGGATGGGGGAATGTATAAAAGGAAGGAGAGAGAGAGAGAGAAGACACATTTTGGCATAAACGCACATACGTTTCCTCTCCCTCTCTTCCTCCAAAAAGTAAGACAAACGCTTAAGGCATCCCGTCTTCTCTTCAAGGCGAATTGACATTATCGGATCAGAATTTCTTCCTCAATCTTCGGCATTTGTGTTTAATCTGTGACTAACAAGGTACGCTCAAATCCGTGGTGTGCTTTACGATCGGTGATACGTGTTTTCTCGGGCTTCGTCTTCCGCATTGATTTAGGGGTTCGATTCAGTGTCGAATCCGGTTTTCGGGGATCCGTCATCCCCAACAGAATTATTGCTTAATTTTGGAAAAATTATTCAAAAAGTCTTAAACTTATTGTACAGTAGCTAGTTCAATCTTATAGCTTTCAATTTTGCTAATTTACTTATAAACATTTTGGTAATTTGCTAATATAATCCTAAACCTTTCAATGAATTCTTATTCTTTATGTAGTCTTTCAACTAATTTTGATCGGACATCGCTGAAATGATAGTCTAATTAACACTAGTCATCTCATGTGATGTGGTTGGCATTAATGTAAATAATTTTTAAACTTTTTTAAAAATATTTCCAAAATTTTTATTTTATATTTTATTTTATTTTTTTCTTCTTTTCTTCTTCATTGAGCCAATAGGGCCACGAAGCCACCACGGCTCAGTCATCACTTGTTGGTGGTCATCAAGCAAAACAATGTAATTATTAAATTAGTTATTGGCCTTGGTAGATTGGCTTCCTATAGCCTATGTAGCATGGACACGGCGACACGGACACACGATACGACACGACACGACATGCGACACGTCATTTCTCAAAAAGTAGAGAATTTCGACACGTTCCGACACGTTAAATATTAAATAATTTATTTATTTTTAATTAATTTAATTCAAATTCACAAATAAATAAATAAATAAAGAGTTTATAATGAATTTATACTAATAATATTAATAAATCTTACACTTTTTTTTTATTTCATTATTCCAAATTTATATTTATTTTTCGAAATCCCCCTCCCCCAAATTTACTTTTATTTTTTAATCTAATTTATTTATTTTTCTGATTAAAATTAAATTCCCCCACTCTCTTCTTTTCCTTATCCATTTCCCCCACTCCCAAATTTATTTTCCTTTCCCTCCCCAGTCCCCACCATCGTCCATTCCCCCACCCAAATTTATTTATTTTTCCTTTCCCTCCCACAATCGTCCATTTCCCCCATTTGTCCATCACTTTCCCTCCCTCCAAAATAGGTACCCATAGACTCTCATTTTTTTAATTACTTTTGAGTTTCTCAGAAACCCTAGCTCCTTTACTCCTCCTCCTAGCTGCTCGCAATCCTTCCTCTTCTCCTCCTCCCTCCTTGCCGCTCGCCACACGGCCTCCTTCCTCGTTGGTCGCCGCTCCTCGCCGCACGCACGACCCCCTTCCTCGCCGCTCCTCGCCGCACGCACGACCCCTTCCTCGCCACTCGCCGCTCGCCGCATGACCGCCTTCCTCTCCTCTTCCTCTCACCTTTGGTCCTTTCTCCCTCACAGGGCCGGCCCTCGCCTCAATCTAAGCTCGGCCGTCTCTCGCCATCGCTCGTGGTCTGTGTTGGAGAAATTTTTCCAGAATATATTGAAACTGACAAAACGTTTCTATCAGTCTAGTCTGGATATCTGCAGATCTTCTAGTTTAAAGTATGAAGACTTTCTAATCACCAGACTCAAGATTCAAGACTCAAGACTCAAGACTCAAGACTATTCTCATTGACAGTCTTTCTGATCCAGAGACGAAAGAAATCCAGAGCCGAAGTATATGGTTGAGGATTTAATCCTATCCTCTGGAGAAGATCTTTTGGTTGAATAAATATAACGGATTCTTTTGTTCGTATCTAGATTAATTGAAGATCCGATGGTCGACGAAGTATTCTTGGAATGTTCTATTCTTGGAAACCAAGATCCTGATTGTATGGGCGAACAGGATTGATGGGCTATCGTCAGGTTCCTTTAATAGCTCGAATGATCTTCTTGATTGATTCCGTCCAACGGGTAGATTGGAGGAATTACTTTGGAAAGTGCCAACGGGTATGATGGCATAAAGGAGTATAAAAAGGAAGATGTTCTAGTTGTTTGAGTATGTGATCGATAGAGAAATTCCAGAGTCTGAAGTACCTTGATTATTAGTCGATTTATTCTGAGCAAAATTGTATACACAGAGAGTGTCTATACTTGGTGATACCTTGAGCTAGTGTGGTAGATCATCTACACCTAGAAATCAAGGAAGATCAACACTGTAACATCTCTTTGTTCATAGTGGAATCCAGCCAATTGGCTGTCAGTGCAGAAGAGTGGACGTAGGCTTGAATCAAGCCGAACCACTATAAATCGCGTGTTTAATTCTCTCTTCCCTTTACTTAGTCTTATATTGATTATTACTTATCAAATTCTTCAACTGTTTAAGTATTGCAAAATTATCAAGAAAAATCTTTTATATACCTATTCACCCCCCTCTAGGTACTCGTACTAGTTATATCAATTGGTATCAGAGCCCGTGTTCTTACTTTATTTGAAGTGTTTTACTTCAGAGTAAAAGATCCATGGCTAGTATGCTAGCACTAGGGCTGATGGAAGGGCAAAGTAATACTAGACCTCCCTACTTTGATGGAAAGGATTACAACATCTGGAAGAATAAGATGAAAGCTTTCCTACGATCAAAGGATCCTCTGGAATGGGACGTTGTGGAAAGATGAATCACTCCTACTGCTGCATCAGTCTCTGAAAGAGGGAAAGAAACTGTTGAGACCAGCGGAATGACTCAGGAAGAAATAAACAAGAGACAAGCACTCGATGCAAAAGCAATTTACTCCTTATATTGTGCCTTGTCTCCAACTGAATATAACAAAATATCTTCTTGTGTTACAGCAAAAGAAGTATGGGACAGATTACATATCACCTATGAAGGAACAGATCTAGTGAAGGAGACCAGAATCAACATTCTCCTCGGTCAATATGAAGCCTTCAAAATGAAACCAGGAGAATCTATAACTGACATGTTTAGTCGTTTTACAGATATTGTCAATGGTCTTGAAAACCAAGGACAAAAAATTTCTGATCCCATGAAGGTGAACAAGCTACTGTGTGGACTCTCCAAGGATTGGAATCATATAAAGACTTTAATAAGAGAGACACAAAGAATTATGCCTCTATCTGTCGATGAGCTGATTGGAACTCTTCAGTCTTATGAAGTGGAACGAATTAATGAAGACGAAGATCCAAGAGGTAAGAAATCCATTGCATTAAAATCAAATGATGATTCTGATGATACAGATTCAGGAGATGATATGGATGATGAGGAACTTGCTCTCATGATAAGAAGATTCAGAAAATTGAATAGAAAAGGTAGAAGGTTCAACTCAAAGAAACAAAGTTTCCAGAGACAGCAGACCAAGTCTGTTGATGATGAGGAACCAAACAAAGATGTAGTCTGCTTCAAATGTAAGAAAAATGGACACATCAGACCCAACTGTCCTCTTCTGAAGAAGAAAAGAGGAAAAGCTGAGAAGTTTCGAAAAGCTCTCAAAGCCGAGACCTGGAGTGATACAGAATGTGAAGAAAGTGATAATGAATATGCCAACATATGTCTGATGGCACACTCACACTCAGACTCAGACTCAGACTCAGACTCAGATTCTGGATCAGACTCAGACAGTGAATTTGAGGTAAGTGATTTTAAAATTCCTGTTAAAGTCTCTAAATACATTGATGAACTGTGTTTCAGTCTTAAGACTTCTCTCAAAAGGATTTCCGAACTTAAAAAGGAAAACTCAGCTCTAAAACAAAAGGAAACCATTTTAGAAGAAAGAGTTAAAAGTTTAGACTTGAATATTTCTGCTCTTAAAGAAAAAGAAGATAATCTTTTGAAAGAAAATGTTTTCTTAAAAACGGACTTATAAAATATTTCAAAGAAATTTTCAATAGGATCCGAAAAGCTTGAAAAAGTTCTTTCAGTTCAAAGACCTTACTACAATAAGTCTGGTCTAGGCATGACAGCAGAAACAATTCCCTTGATTGATTTTCCTAAAGTAAAATAAAGAATTAAGAAAAGACCGTCAAGAGAGGTTTACAAAAATCATTTCAAGAAAATTTTTGTAAAGTCTGTAGGTCGAAATGCTCTAAGGTGTTCAAAGTGTAACAGTCAGGATCACTTTGAAAAAGAGTGTCCCATGGTTTGGAAGCCTGTTAAGAAAGTATGGCCTACTAATGTTTATCCTACTAACACCAAAGGACCCAAGAAAATTTGGGTACTAAAGAAAACTTGAGACTCTCTTTTAAATGCAGGTCTCCGTCAAGAAAAAGGTAAAGTGGTATCTTGACAGCGGATGTTCAAGACACATGACAGGAGACTCAAAGTGCTTCATAAAGCTTGTTCAAGTAAACGGTGGAAATGTTTCATTTGGAGGAAATGGCAAAGGAAGCATTGTGGGATTTGGAACTGTGAAAATTGGAAATCTCACAATAAGCAATGTTTCTCTAGTGGAAGGACTCAACTATAACCTTCTCAGCATTAGCCAATTGTGTGATACTGGTTTCAAGATCTCCTTTCAAGAAGGAATTTGCTATGGAATTAGTAAAGACTCTACTCAGTCTTTCATGGTTCGAAGACATGGAAATATCTACCTCTTAGACATGAAATTAAATGAATCACAATGTCTAATCTCAATTCAAGATGAAGCGAGCTTATGGCACAGAAAGCTTGGCCATGTCAATATGAAGCAACTAACCAAAATCTCATCAAAGCAGCTTGTTCAAGGTCTACCCAAATTGCCATATCAAAAGTCCGATCCATGCACACCTTGTATTCTGGGAAAACAGGTAAGAAATTCATTTAAGCCAATAAATCATGTACTACAGTTGCTGCATATGGATCTCTTCGGACCAACCAGAACCCAGAGTATTGGAGGTAAGAAACATTGTCTAGTAATTGTGGACGATTACTCTCACTTTACTTGGGTATATTTCCTTGCAAGTAAGTCAGAAACCTTTTCGTATTTTAAAAAATTTACTAAAAAGGTTCAAAATGAAAAATGATGTTTTATCTCAAGTATAAGAACAGATCATGGAGGTGAATTTGAAAATCAAGATTTCACAAAATTGTGTGATGAATCTGGATTTAAGCATGTGTTCTCCTCTCCATACACTCCTCAGCAAAATGGAGTTGTGGAAAGAAAGAATAGATCTCTTCAAGAAATGGCTAGAACTCTTTTAATCGAAAGTAAAATTTCTTCACGTTTTTGGGCTGAAGATGTTTCAACAACATGCTATATCATCAATAGAGTCTTCCTAAGACCTATTCTTGAGAAAACCCCTTATGAATTATTCAAAAGTAAGAAGCCTATTGTTTCATACTTTCATGTGTTTGGTTGCAAATGCTTTATATTGAAAAATGCAAAAGATCAAGTTGGTAAGTTTGAAGAAAGATCAGATGAAGGCATCTTCCTTGGATATTCTACTTCAAGCAAAGCCTATAGAGTCTATAACAAGAAGAGCCAGTCGGTGGAGGAATCAATGAACGTCAAATTTCAAGACTCTACGCAAGATGAATCTAGTCAAACTCAGTATGAAGAGTCTGAATCTACTCCAGACCTTCCAAAACTCACAACTCAAGAAATGTCTCAGACTTTGGAAGACCAGCATCAAGACGTTCATGAAGATTCAAATAAAGAAAGAGATCACCATCTAGGCAAATCAACCAGTAACTGGAAGCATAAGTCCAGTCATCCCAAAGATCTCATTATCGGCGAAATTAATGAAGGAATTCGCACCAGATCCAAAAGACGTGAAGAGTCTAGTGCTGTGGCTCTCATTTTTGAAATTGAACCAAAAAGCATAGAAGAAGCTTTATCTGGTGAAAGCTGGATCGAAGCTATGCAAGAAGAGCTCAGACAGTTCAACATTAATGATGTCTGGGAATTGACATCTAAACCAAAAGGTAAATCTGTTATTGGAGCCAAATGGGTGTTCAGAAACAAGATGAATGAAAAAGGAAAAGTCATACGAAATAAAGCAAGACTCGTGGCCAAAGGATACACGCAAGAAGAAGGAATAGACTATGATGAGACTTACGCTCCTGTAGCAAGGTTAGAAGCTATTCGTCTATTACTTGCGTTTGCTTGTTACAAAAATTTCAGGTTATTCCAAATGGATGTCAAAAGTGCTTTCCTAAATGGATTTATCCAAGAGGAAGTTTATGTGGAACAACCACCTGGGTTTGAAGACCCAAAGAAGCCAGACTTAGTCTTCAGACTGAAGAAGGCTTTGTATGGTTTAAAGCAAGCACCTCGAGCTTGGTACGACGGATTAAGTAAGTTCTTATTACAGAATGGTTTTGTCAAAGGTAAAGTAGATACTACTTTATTTATCAAAAAGGAAAACAAAAGCTTTTTACTCGTTCAAATATATGTGGATGATATTATTTTTGGATCCTCTAATGAAAGTCTATGCAAGAAATTTTCTAAGTCTATGCAGGATGAGTTTGAAATGAGTATGATGGGAGAATTAACATTCTTTCTTGGTCTTCAAATAAAGCAATTGAAGGAAGGAACTTTTATTTACCAAGAAAAATATGCTAATGATCTTGTCAAAAGATTTGGATTGGAAAATTGCAAGAAGACTGATATACCAATGTCAAGTTCTTTGAAGATAGACAAAGATGAAGAAGGGAAGAAAGTTGATCAAAAGCTGTACATGAGCATCATCGGTTCACTTCTCTATCTTACTGCTTCTAGACCTGATATTTTGTTGAGTGTTTGCATCTGTACTAGGTTTCAATCAGATCCTAGAGAATCCCATCTCAGTGCTGCAAAACGTATCATTAAATACGTTACTTCATCCTCAAGCATCGGTCTTTGGTATCCTAAGAAGGGAGACTTTAATCTTCTGGGATATTCAGACGCAGATTTGGCCGGCTGCAGAGTCGATAGAAAGAGTACTTCAGGAACTTGCCAGTTGCTTGGAAGTAGGACAATGTCTTGGTTCTCAAGGAAACAAAGCACTGTAGCTCTCTCAACAACAGAAGTAGAGTATGTAGCCCTTGGAAGCTGCTGTTCGCAAATTCTATGGATAAAACAACAGCTACAAGACTTTGGGATTGAAGACTCATGCACAGAAATCAAATGTGACAACACCAAATAAGTAATCAATCTCACCAAAAATCCAATTCTTCATTCAAGAGCAAAGCATATAGAGATTCGACATCACTTCATTAGAGATCATATTCAAAATGGAGAAATCTCGATTCAATTTGTTGATTCAAAAAGTCAATTAGCGGATATATTCACAAAACCTTTGGAGAAAAATCAATTCGATTTTATCCGTTCTAGACTCAACATTTTGAAGCTCGAAGAAGTTAAAGTCTAGAGACTCTCCAACCTTCAGACTCAGAAAGTTGACGATCGTCAGACTCTAATCTCTCAGACTCTAAATCTCTCAGACTCAGACTTTAGTGATTATAGACTGTAAGTTGTTATCTTATCTCAACTCGAAAAGGTATGATCTTTCGTTCAGTTATTTTGTAGTATCCGTGAAAAACGAAAACCTGTCTTTTCAAAAGGATTAATTTTGGCAGTTATTGATTTCGAAAAGAGGTATTCGTACACTTTCCTTGTGCCGATAGAACTTCCCTTTTCAAAACTAAGTTATATATATACAGTTTTCATTTTCAATCTTCAAAACCCTAAAAAGCATTCTCCTCCCAATACGATTTCTATCTCGTGTTCATCTTCGAAAAGTTGTCATCTTTTCTTGGGAAAGCAAGCAAAGGAATCTTTCAGCGACAAGGAAGAATGTCGTCTTCGAGGAAGTCTTCAAGAATCGCGAACAGGGGACCACAGAGAATGAAGGAGGGACCTACCCATTTCGATCTCACTGAAGAGGAAGAATTATCGAGTCAGCAACAAAGCCCGATTCACTCTCCACCACGTCACTCAACGCCATCTACCCCACAAGGTGCGGGTCAACATCCGGAGGAAAAGATAGTTGAGGACGCAGACCCTGTAAGAGTCCAAAAACCCTCTTATATTTACAAACTCTACCGTGCATTGAAAAGTACTGGGACTCCGTTGAAATATGTGGATGATTCTCTCAAAGATAAGAATTATGGGAATGAGTATATCTTTCTGAAAAAGATGGAGGATTTGGGAATTGCTCCCAAAGGTAAAGCAGAGGAAGCACTTGCGAATATTCCCAGTGACCCTCGTATGTCGGGACCAAATCTGACTTATGGGAATGATGATGATAAAATGTTCAGTGATTTTCAACCGAGAATGGGTGTTGCTGCGAAGGTGAAGGGAAAAAGGATGGAGTTATTCAAATCGAAGGAACATGAGAATTTGTTCTTCAGACTGCTGAAACGAGGGGTGATAAACCCTAGGAGTGTCGATTTCGATTTCTTGGATGCTGTTAATGTGAAATTAAGGGAGAAATTTAGTTTGCTTCAACTGGAACGTTTTTGCACTGATACCACAGATTGTTATGCACAACTGACTGCGTATTTCTATTTGAATCTTAGCTTTATAGATGCGAATAGAATATCATTCAGTGTTCGAGACCAGGATTATGTGTTAGACGTAGACATGTTGGCGAACATAATTGGAGTTGAACGAGGACGTTATCAACCAGTCAAAGTCTCAGTTGCTCGTGCCTCAATGGACCTTGTCGAAGATAGAGATATCGAGGGAAAAATCATCTATTCAAGGATGCGTGCCATCAATATTGTGCTGCACAAAATTGTGATCAATTGCATTAGGCCCAAGTCTACATCAAAGACTGATGTGTCTAATTCCGAAGCAAAATTGATGTACGCAATCAACTCAGGGAAGAAGTTCTCTCTCCCTCACACTATTCTCTTTCACATGTACAGAGCAATGTCGAAGGACAAGGGACAATTGCCTTACCCAGGTCTGGTGACCAAGATCTTCAGACACATGAATATTGAACCGCCACACACACTTTGTGTTCAACCGTGCGATAAGATGGTGGTAGGTTTAAAGATGTTGACAAAGATGCGTCTGAAAGAACTTTCTAAGGCAATGGAGAAATTCAGAGTGAAGACTCCAGTTCCGTCTGCTTCAAAGAGAAAGGGAAAGGAGGCCATTGGTGCTTCATCCAAAAAGAAGAGAACTCTCATCTTGGAGGATGAAGATGAGGAGGAAGATCTCACAATCACTGCCTTGATAAGGACCAAACGTTATGTTCCTCAATCGACAGAACATCAGAAGAAACAGAGAGAAGAAGAGGAGCAAGCTAAGAATAGAGAAGAAGAAGAGCAGCGAGAGAAGGAGAAAGAAGCTGAAGGAGAAGAAGAGCTAGAAAAGTCTGCAGCTGAATCTGGAGAGAAGGGGAATCAAGATACAGAAGAGCATGATCATCACTCTTCCCCTTTTGATGTCCTAGAGACAGGGGGAGTTGGCGAGCAAGCAAGGACCACACCTCATGCTGCCAATAGTGAAGGTCTAAGACAATCTCCAGCAGACCCAGAAGAATTTCAGGCTTCTCAATTGCCTGAAGAAGGAAATGATACGTCAGCACCTACTCTGCGAGACTATGCAGAAGCGTCATCGTCTCCATATGAGAAAGCAAATGCAAGCACACAGACGGACAATTCTGCATATTTTCGTCGCATCATGGATATTCTTCTGGAAATGCGTGGCCAAATCTATGCTCTGGACTGTGAAATTCAAGCCATGAAAAATGCTGGACAAGCATCTTCAGTTACCCTGGAGGACAAAATGAAAGACCTCGCTCTACAACTTCAAGCCAATGCCAAAGGAGAGGAGGTAGCTCAACTAAGGGAAGACTTGAAGAGGCTAGAAGGCGTAGTTCAGTCCATGGGAGATTTCCAGATCGTGCGCATTCCCAAGCAGACCTGACTCCTTTCTCACCTTTTTAATGATGACAAAAAGGGGGAGAAGCAATTTGAACCAACCAACCAACTTTCTTTGACTTTAAATTTATTTTTGTGGTTGAATATGTTTGTTTATGACTTGAGCAAACTTGGGTGTGAACTTGAACTTGACTGAATTGGCTGTGGATTTTAATGCTTGACTGTTTGCATTTATATCAAGTGTTTTTATATGGTATTACTCAGACTAACCAATTTTATGTGGATGCAGAGTCTAGTTGTTTTGTTAACCTTTATGAGATAGCCATATTGCTTGAGAAATGTTTTTGCAGGTCAAAGTGGTTCAAATCTACAGGAAAGTTTTGTCACCATAAAAAAGGGGGAGATTGTTGGAGAAATCTTTCCAGAATATTTTGAAGCTGACAAAACGTTTCTATCAGTCTAGTCTAGATATCTGCAGATCTTCTAGTTTAAAGTCTGAAGACTTTCTAATCACCAGACTCAAGATTCAAGACTCAAGACTATTCTCATTGACAGTCTTTCTGATCCAGAGACGAAGGAAATCCAGAGCCGAAGTATATGGTTGAGGATTTAATCCTATCCTCTGGAGAAGATCTTTTGGTTGGATAAATATAACGGATTCTTTTGTTCGTATCTAGATCAATTGAAGATCCGATGGTCGACGAAGTATTCTTGGAATGTTCTATTCTTGGAAACCAAGATCCTGATTATATGGGCGAACAGGATTGATGGGCTATCGTTAGGTTCCTTTAATGACTCGAATGATCTTCTTGATTGATTCCGTCCAACGGGTAGATTGGAGGAATTCCTTTGGAAAGTGCTAAAGGGTATGAGGGCATAAAGGAGTATAAAAAGGAAGACGTTCTAGTTGTTTGAGTATGTGATCGATAGAGAAATTTCAGAGTCTGAAGTACCTTGATTATTAGTCGATTTATTCTGAGCGAAATTGTATACACAGAGAGTGTCTATACTTGGTGATACCTTGAGCAAGTGTGGTAGATCATCTACACCTAGAAATCAAGGAAGATCAACATTGTAACATCTCTTTGTTCATAGTGGAATCCAGCCAATTGGCTGTTAGTGCAGAAGAGTGGACGTAGGCTTGAATCAAGCCGAACCACTATAAACCGCGTGTTTAATTCTCTCTTCCCTTTACTTAGTCTTATATTGATTATTACTTATCAAATTCTTCAACTGTTTAAGTATTGCGAAATTATCAAGAAAAATCTTTTATATACCTATTCACCCCCTCTAGGTACTCGTACTAGCTATATCAGTCTGCTCCCTCCCGGACACGCGTGTCGAAACGTGCCGGGAAAAGGTTGACCACGTGTCGAAAAATGCGACACGCGTTGACCGCGTGTCCGAGCGTGTCGAGGTGTCCGACATGCTCCGACACGTGTCGGACACGATACGCGAGCACGGACAGCGTGTCCGTGCTTCATAGCCTATAGCTCATTCTCGAATATTTGATTGTTGTCTAGAATGATTAGCTCGGCGGCATGAACTTAAGCATTTTTAGTTATTCGATTAGAACTTCCTGTTGTAAATAGATTTATTCATATTACACCCTTAGTTTTGATCTTTCTATAGTTATAATGCTGAAAATGTAAAAGTAAGATAGAGTGTCACTTCTTCTGTTATGATATGGAAGATTGATTTTCCTTTGTCAAGTAAGAAAATAAATTAAAGGGAGAGTTGAGGGGCTTTCGGTCCACATTTCACGGGCCTGAAAGGGGAAGGGGAATCCAACTTGACTATCTTTTATTTAAGTTCATGTATATACCTATATACCTAATAAAATCAAAATTAAAAAGGAATTGCCGAAAAAGGCTGACAGCATCACCTAACTGGGCGTGCACAAACATATACAATTATATATTTTTAATCTCAAGTTTGTACAAATTGTTCTATGAATAACGGAGGTTTCAGGCAACATTAATTACTCATATAGTACTCAATCTCGCAAAACAATCTCTTAATCTCACGAAAACATACAAACGACTTATGCACTGTTTAATTTCACAGGATGTAATTTGATGAAGAAGCTTTGCCTTGCGTTATGTGCAAAATTTGGTCACTATTTAAAATAAAATAAAAAAGCAGCGTCTTAATTTGGTCTATCATCAAAAGCAAAACAAGTTTTAGTTGATGATAAAATATACCACACACATAATCTGAAATTCAAATAACTTGATACAATCAAATAGCCATCATGCACATGTATAGCTATTGTAGTGCCGTGATGGAAACTGTTTTCCTATTGACTATATAACAAAAATTCAAGTAAAAAAAGTATCCACTCCAAATTTAGCATACCATTCAAATTGTATACTTGAAACAGATAATAGATATAGGATTAGAGGAACTTAAAAAAAAATAATTAAAAAAAAAAAACCTCACCCTATGTAAAACGTCTCCATCATTTACACCTCATCCACTTTGTTTCTTTATGCAAAATATTTACAGCTCATCTCTACTTTTTCGTTCTTATTATAGAGCTAAGCGAAAGATTGATGATTTAATGCCGAATGTAAAACTTATTTTAATTTATGTTTTCCTTTTAGATTCTGATACCTGAGTTTGTAAAATGAGAAAAAGAACATTGAAATGTCAAGAGATCACGTTTTATGGAAATAATTCATAATCGATTTCAGAAAAATCCCAATTAGGGTTGGGTTTTCTTGTCCAGTGGAAGGGCATAACCAAGCCGTACTGACTAACTCTCTAGCCTGTCCTTGTCTATTGCGTGTATTCATTTGTCATGGCAATGACGGTTTTAAAGCTAACGTCAACTTATGAACCACTGTTCTTCAATCAGCGTGGGTTCTCTCATATTCTTACATCGCGCAATGTTGAGATTTTCATTTTAATTCAATTAACCCGATGAAAATTTTATATGAGGAATTGCCACTAGTCTTTTGAGATTGGTTAGAAATTAAATAAATTTTGAAAGTATATCTCACTTCTTATGCAACTAGAAATAATAATAATTAAAGGATGAGTAAAAGACAAAGTGCAGTAAAATAATCTAATATGAGTCGGATATATAATATAACATGACCCCATTATTAAGCCCAAGATAGTAATTCCATGAGCTAAATCCAAATCGGATCCAAAATTTCTAAGGAATTAATTTTTCTAATCCTAAACTAAAACTTATAAAAGACCACGGAATTTTCTAAACCATATTTGTGCTAATCAAATGAATTAAACTAAATCTAATACGAAAATCCAACGACTTGATGAAGACCTATTTTTCTAACTTATTTCCAAATATTTTTTTGAATTTTTTATTATTATTTCATATATATTACTCTTCATTTTGTCGGTCCCTTGTCTCCATAGTACGAGTTCTGCTTCTCTCGTTTCCTTTAACTTCTCATTCATTTCCTCTTTAAATATCGGTTAACTCAATCATTACTCCACTCGCTTACAGACACGCATGCACAAACACTCACCAAAGACCTTACTGCTTGCTTTTTATCCTTTTCTCATACCTTTCAACCTTTGTTCATGGCAAAGAACGAATCCATCTAACGTAAGACCTTTCAGCCTACCAACAGATTCATGAGTAAAACAATATCCAGATCCAGTGAACATAACTCGTCAGATGCCAAGTCCATGACCACTAGATTCTACTATGCTGCTTATGGCATAAGTTGACATGCTTTGCTCATCCTGAGAATTGATTAACAAGAATATATCAGGATCAGAGACAACATGTAAGGATGGATTTGACCAACAATCCATTACTCATGGCATGTCGAGGTCTCAGCCATAGGCTCAAATCACTGGAAGCAGAGATGCTGCAAATGAATCGAACATGTATCTTATAGAACCATTATTCCAGACACCAAGGCATAAGAACGCTTCTCGAATTTGCACAAGACCTTCTTTTCGGCATTTTAACGAACATGTGGTGATCAGGTCGAAGAAGAGATCAAATCTCAACATGAAAGCAACTATTACAACCCAAGTTTATCACAAGAGCATCAAAATGAGTAATGATAATTAAAAATCCTAAATTGAAGGATACATCGAAGAAATCTCAACCGGAATTCTTAGCCTGTACTTTGTACAGAAGAAAGACAAAAAACAGAGCATTGAAGATTTACCGACTCCTCTCTCTCATTAACCTCTCCACGAGATTGTTGCCGATTGTACTTCTCATTTCAAGCCACAACCAATCTCATTCTAGAGTGTCAATCACGATTTTAATTTCATTTCTCAAAGCATTCTTTTTCGCTTCGTAATATTAGTTTCAACTTCAACTCCAAAACCAAATTCGATGGCTCAAATGACAATTGTGAAGTTACACAGCTTTTTTTTTTTTTCACAAGTTACACACTCCTAAATGAGAGAATAAAGGTTGAAAATATTTAAGCGATAGAAAACAAAACGCTAAAATGATCGGGACAGGAATTTTCATTCACACCAAAATGCCGATAACGGCGACAAAACGAATTTATAGTGCAATCAATCTCAAGATATCCCAATGCGTTTCCCAGTTGCAGCAATAATTTAAGAAATAAAATAAACTGTCCATAATCTAGATCGATTCTCAAAAGCTTCTTTTGAACCGCTCCTGTACATCTTCCATACGTTCATTCGCACCAAAATGCCGATAACGGAGACCCCTATCACTTCATCATTTCTCCATCTATTCTCGCATCTTCACACGACATGTTTCTCGATCCTTTTTCATATTTCCATTACAGGCAAGGACAATAATGCGATTCAAGAATGAAATTTCATGACCAAATAGACATAACTTAGTGACGGAGACAAGGAAAATATGAGAGGGAGGGGGTGAATCCGTGACGCACGATAGAGAGGCAAATGGATAAAACTCTCTCCTCATCTCATCTAATCCTTCCGTCCACTCATTGTCTTTAATCATAAATGTTCATTATTAAACCGCTCGATCTTCCCCTCATAAAATAATTAAAAAAGATATATCATATTCCATGGAAAGAAGCAATACAATGATGGGTAGAATGTCAATAGAACAGGAAGCGGCATCGTCTATTCTTTGACTGAAATAAACATCCAATAAGAGACAAATAAGGATTGGAACGATTTGCGCCTAGAACTCATCAATCTATCAACGTTTCATTCATCTCATGCAACACATACCCTGTCATGCGAACAATGAAGTCCGCATTTGGACGTTACAATAAAAAATATATTTATTTCAGAAAGTGGGAATTCAGGGTCAAGGGTTTGCCTAGGGTATAGGCAACACATACCCTCTATGTCAAGTTGTTGCAACTCCAAGAAACAATCGTAGAGCATACTAAAAACAAATGAACGAAAATAACTAGTAACGAGAATTGACTATCTGTTTATCACGAATATTTTAATGAAACAGGAAACATATCATTCAAACATCATTCTAAATAGTAGTGACCAGTGGACGCTTGGAGGAAGGAAAGGCATCATGATTGAGGGGCTCGCAATTGATGCTATGCACAGTATGTTTGCACAAACGCACACACTTGAAGGATTAGTTATGTCTAAGCTATAGCTCTTATAAACAAAGCCTGGAAATTGGTGAGCGTCGAAGGAGAGGGAGAGAATATCGGTATTTTGTTGGCAAGTGTCGTGGATGCAATCTTTTGAGGCCGGTTTTGTTGAGAGATTATAGGGAAAAAGTTTGGAAAAAAAAAAAAAAAAGAGAAGAAGTTTGTAAATGTATAGAAAGAATAATTGGAAATTTTGAATCATTTTTAGAGTCAGATCTATATGACAATGATTTAAATATAAAACTTAAGATTTGTGAGAGATTTAGGAAATAATTTTATATTTATGCATATTAACCTTGTTATTAGCTACGTGATTTAGCCGTTAGACAATGATTAGATAGTGCATGAGCTGCGTGTGTGAGAATGACAAAATATTTATATTATTTTGCTAATCGGTTTTTTTTTTTTTCTTGGGAAACCAACTGCTTTCATTGCTTGTTAGCCTTAAAGCAAACGAGGTTTGATAAAACTTGTGGGAGATTAGGGACCCAATTGGAGGGATTTTGCAATGATGAGTCTTGATAATATAGTCCGTCACTTGATTTTCCATCCTATTGTGGTTATAATGTGCCTTTAGGACCTTGCACTCAGTGATAAGTGGCTGCACTTCTCAGAATGGCAAATTGCAATCTATGGTTGCGCTTATCACTCACCTCCTTCACAAATTTATCATTTAACCTTTCAATCTCGCCGCAACTCACTCCAACCATGCTTCCCATTGATTTTCAGCGCTCTCTTAGATAGTCGGTTCCTGGCTTGCAAATGAGCAAAAACTACAAACAAATTAAATATTACAGATGTGAATTCATTAATAATCACTATTTTTAAAAGTAAAACTTCTTCTGTAATCCAGGTCCGCAGTAGATTGTGGTGGACAAAGAAAGAGACGGTTTCGAAGAAAAGACGAGTGACTGACGTGGTAAAAAAATGGGTTCTAAGAGCATCAAAGCCGAAATTGGAGTGGGAAGTACCGCGGCACAAAATGATAATGAATAAAAGAGGATAAATTCGCCCCATCACCCAAGCATTTCAGTTCGATACGACCCATTAAACCATGCCCATCTCACACCCAGCCCAGATCCACAAGCTTCAGCCTCACACGTATGCTCAAATTGAATACTTAGGTAATGCTCGTCAGGTGTTTGATGATACACCATTATGAGATACAAGCTCCTGGAATGCAATGGTTTCTGGGTATTGTTAGAATTGGGATGTCACCGAAGGACTAGATATTTTGTGTAGGAAATAGAGATGGATTCTTCTGTAATTCTATATAGTCTGTGCACCATTTTTTGCTTGGTTTGATTATGATGCTCTAAGAGGAACAATGAAGGAAGCGATGGAAGCAGCATGTCACCTGATGGAAGAGTGCGAAGGGATTTCTCCAAATAAATGGAGTAAGAAGATGAGATTTTTGATTCAATTTTTTATACAAATTCATCGAAAATAATTGGAAGAATCAACACGATAAAGATATCAGCCGTGTGATCAACTTTTCCCAGAATTATGCGAAATTTTTCACCAACAGCAGTAGGTGAAAAATTGAATAGGGAAACAAGACTTTTAATTGAAGGGAAAAAACCACAAAAAACTCTGAACTTTACCAAAAGTGACAAATTTACCCCAAATTTTTTTCTGTGACATGAAAAACCTTGAAGTTTGTTAACCGTGACACATTTACCCCGAACTTTCATTTGTGACACAAAAAATCCTAAATTTTCATTTTTGTGACATATTTACCCTAAATCATAGGGATATTTGTCTTTTTACTTTTAATTTTTTTTCCTTTTTTTCTTTTTCTTCTTTCTTCTAAATCAGAGGGAGGCCCTCGCCAGCGTCGGGCGAGGGCTGCCCTCGCTAGCGTCGGGCGAGGTCGGCCTCGTCGGCGTCGGGCGAGGGCCTCCCTCACCAAACCCTCGCCAAATCGGCAAGGGCACCCTTGCTGACGCCGGTGAGGGCCTCCCTCACCAGATCGGCGAGGGTGCAGTGAGGGAGGCCCTCGCCCGACGTCGACGGGCGAGGGCGGCCCTCGCGGGGCGTCGGCGAGGGTGCCCTTGCCGGCCGGGAGAGGGCCGCCCTCGCCCGACGCCGATGAGGGCTGCGTCGAGTGAGGGCACCCCTCACCGGCGTCGGCCCGAGGGCGGCGACCCTCGCCGGGGAGGCCCTCGCCCGACGCCGACGAGGGCCTCCTTCGCTGCGTCGGGGGCGAGGCACCCCTCGCCGGCGTCGGCCCTCGCCGGCGCCGGCTTCCCTCCGCCGGGGCAGCAGAGAGAAGAAGAAAAATAAAAAAAAAAAAAATAAAAAAAAATAAAAGAATAAATAGAAAGAATAAGACGAAAATGCCCTTAATGGGGTAAATGTGTCACAGATTTACAAAGTTTGAGGTTTTTCGTGTCATAAAAAAAAAAAATTTGGGTAAATCTATCACTTAAAGCAAAATTTGGAGTTTTTGGTGGTCTTTTCCCTTAATTGAAATCAAACAATTTATTTAGGAAAAAAAAAAAAAAAAACTAAACGCGTACACTGAAACTTATGGATGCCAAGGAAGTTACTTCATTTATTTAAAGATTTTACTGAGTACATGAAACAAAAATTACCAGCAGCTTTGCCACCTTCTCCCTCTTGTTTTGTCACTTGCCAATGGCACCCATTTTTCCTCCTCTCGCCAGCATCAATAGATTTTCCCAAGAAAATCCTTCAGGTCTAACCTATGGGACGCCCTTGAGGAGAGTCGTGGCATTAAAATGTCGTCTTGCATGTTGGCAAACTAGAAAAGTATCTTTAAAGACTTGGGGCATGTTTTGACAAAATTCTAACTTATTTCAGCAAGACTCCAGCATATTCAAGCGATTTTCAACAATTCCGAACAAATTACAGCAACTCCAAGTAAACTTTTAGTGAATTCTAGCAAAGCTACAACAATAATCTTCTGGCAACACCTCGACAAAAATTCGGTAAATTCCAACACATTCCTGCAAAAAATCAGGAGTCCAGTTCGTGGAATTTCATGATTCAACTGGCAATGCGAAAGACAAATGATCGCACCACCACTTTAGGACCAATTATCGACAGAACCTTTCTATAAATGGAATCCTAGAATAAGCTTCGTACGACACGAAAAGCTATGGCCTCAGCGAGCACGTATAACCTCCCGAGTAAATACCGTTCCGGCCATCTTGAATGTGTACACAGAGGAAGGTCCGAAGAAGGCAACCGGTATTATCGAAAGCGATCGCGACTGCGCCTCCTTGGCTTCTACCGTTGCAGTCCCGCTTCTGGATTTTGGTGACGAGAAGTGTCTTGGCACGACGACCAAACAAAGGTCGGACAGAGCAGTCGAATGAAAGGCGGAAAAAAATAAAAACTGAACGGAGATCAAGAGAGGCGAGTCTATAACAAACCGACAACAACAACAAAGTTTAATTGGAGAAGAGACGACCTGATGATTTGGTGGCGACTCAGTGACTTCCAGACAGCAAGCACAGCCTCAATATAGCATTGATTCTAATGGCCAGCAACGGGACAAAATATCGGATAGAGTCTTTCGGTCATTTCATCGAACACTTCCTGAGCAGTATCCGTACATTCATTCGACGCGAGGACGACTCCTGGGCTTGATTTAGAGCAAGAAGTGGAAGAGCTCAATCGGCGGAGAGAAGATTCGGAAGTGATGGTTGGGAGTCAACTGAGCCGGGGCGTCCTTTTCCATGCGATTCGAACTTACCTCAACCTTCCACCGATCCCTGAAGCGAAAGAACGAGCCGAAGGAGCGCCTCGCGGTCAGGACAGCACGCGATCGTAACTGCAACCAGACGATCACTGGAACACCGCAATCGAAGTCATGAACACTGGAATCGACGTTGATTCATCTCTGGTGAAGCTCGAATCAATGAAAATGAAATTCCGATTCCAGGATCGAGCTTGGTTTCTCCTGTAAGCGTAGTGTGTGCCTTCCTTCGTGCGCCTTCCGTGGTCGGAGATGGAAGGCCGGCCGGCGGTGGCTTCCGGTGGAGATGGCGGCCGGCGGTGAAGCTAGGGAGGACGGGAGGGAGAGGTTAGGGACGCGAAGCAGAATCAGTCAGGATCCAGAACTTCCTCGTCAAATGACGAAGCCCAAAAATTCCATTTTATATTTCTCTCATCAAATGACGAAATTGCCCCGATCTAAAATGACGAAAATGTCCTTCTGGTTATTGCTCTCATAACCGATTTCCAGAGGGAAGGGAAAATCGGTGATGGGCCCCAGGGAATCAAAAATACCATCGTGCTTGGTGCTGCGTATGACGAAATTTTTAGTACTAAAAATTGTTGAGAATATTAATATTAGACTCGGCATGTGCCATGTTGTTGTGCAGGATGGTGTGATGCAAACTCATGATCAAGAGACGAAGAAATTTTTTCGACATTCTGGCGTCCACTGTGTGCTTGCTCCTCTTTATGCAAGCACCAAACTCAGCATTTTCAAGCAACAGGTATGTATCCTTATATGTTTAGGTCGATTCTTAATTAGAATCTCGTTGTTTGATTGCATCAAAAGCATTGCTTTTGCTGTATATTACCTGATTATTCCAATCGGGTATAATTTCATGGGAAAGGTTCTCTTTTCTTCGGACAATCTATGGAAATTTATTGATTTGTCTCATGCTATCCTAGATCATATCATGTGTTTTTTGACCTAAAGACATGCTTCTGGGACAGCTCTAATAGGGAATTTTACAGTGTTGCAGAGGCTGCCCATTTGATTGAAATCCAGCATAAATCTACGAAAATGTTTGGTTTAATTTGTTGGTGTATGGATCTTTTGTAGTCTAGGTGGTGGGGACCTTGTACACGCACCACAAAAGTGCATGGTTCTCGACACTCAAGCCTTGGGAAACAACCGCAAAATAACAGTTTTTATTGGTGGATTGGACCTATGTGATGGCTGATACGACACTCCCGAGCATAGACTCTATAGTGATCTTGATACTGTCTTTAAGAATGACATTCACAACCCAACATTCACGGTAATTAAGTTAATATTTACCTTCAGCACTGTAAAGACATGTAAATGTTATTTTCCGATCATTTGATCATTGCTTTTTTTTTTTTTTTGTGACAAATGTAGTCCACTGTCAATGTCCCAAGGCAACCGTGGCATGATTTGCATTGCAAAGTTGAGGGACAATCTGCGTATGACATATTGAAGAATTTCGAACAGAGATGGAAAAAGGTGGCGAAGTGGCGCGAGTTCAAGCTGAAAAACGTCAGGCATTGGCATGAGAATACTCTCTTAAGGCTTGACAGGATTTCATGGATACTTTGTCCCTCGACAAGTCCCGATGGCGACAAAAAAGTACAAGTCAGGGATGAAGATGACCCGGAAAATTGGCACGTGCAGGTCGGGAAACTTTCTGTAAAATTAATGACCATTTTTAAGGACTTCATTCGTAAACAAAACGAAGTGTAATGATCGTCTTTCATTTCTATTTTACGTTGGTATAGATCTTCCGATCGATTGATTCGGGATTTGTAAAGGGATTCCCAACGAGCGTTGAAGAGGCTGCAAAGCAAGTAAGTTTTAGCTGCTAATACCATGCTAGTAGATAGGCAAGTGGCCGTTATATACGTATCTCAAAAAGTTTTCCTCACATTAGAAAGTCACTTTTCTTTCTTATGCACAATCCTTAGTGTTTTTGAATATAGATTGAAGTCCACAATGATAATGTTGCTTCTTTCAATCTCTTCTTGGTTGCAGAATCTTATATGCGGAAAGAACTTGAAAGTTGACAAGAGCATTCACACGGCTTACGTGAAAGCAATTAGATCGGCGCAACACTTCATCTACATTGAAAACCAGTATTTTCTTGGCTCTTCCTACCATTGGCCATCATACAAAAATGCAGGTATAAGTTTCACATTTCTATTCATTCTGACTGACTTGAGTTTAGTGAGCAATAGCACCTCTAGTAAAGAGTATTCAGACTTTGCTTCCTCTGGGGATTGTGTATCAGCTCATAATAGCTAGAACTCACTGTGTAAGGCATTAAAATTGACTTCTGTTTCAATATGTTATATTTCCGAGATCAAAACTTTTTAAATTTTAGATTTTTTCCCCATTTCTAGTTTTGTTTCGGCCTTTCTAATTTCTTGAGTTCAAGTTCTGATGGCAACCAACGCTTGATTTGGTTTTGACAAGCAGGTGCAAACAATCTAGTGCCGATGGAGCTGGCATTGAAGATCGCAAGTAAGATAAGTGAAAACGAGCGCTTCTGTGTGTATATAGTGATACCGATGTGGCCGGAGGGTGTCCCTACTAGTGCTGCGGTGCAGGAAATTCTCTTCTGGCAGGTCAGATCAAGGATAAACTCTTTCATCTTGCAAAGAAATAGCGATGACACATGACTCTCGATAACGGTATATCAATAAATATAATGTCCTAGCAAATTGAAACTAAATGACACAATGAACAGAGTTAAGTAGAAAAGGAAGTGATCCGAGCAGAACAAACCTAGCTACTTAAAGGGGAAAATTTGAGACCCGACCTTGTTTAGGTCATCTTAGTATTTTTCTCCAAGCGATAAACATTCACTACTCTCATATTAGTGTATTGATAATGTGGACAGGGACAAACCATGACGATGATGTACAAAATTATAGCCCAGGCTCTTGAAAAAGCTGGGTTGTCACACAAGTACCATCCGTCAGATTACTTGAACTTCTATTGCCTTGGCAAGCGGGAGCCCTTGTCCTCTACACAGTCTTCATCCCAAGCAATGAATCAACAATCCGAAGATAATGCCTTGGTATGTATCTGTACTCTTTTCATGGATTCTTCCTTTGACTTATTTGTTAAAAAAGCAAAACAAAAATAGTCATTAAGAGCTATGGTTTTTGAACGAGTGGTAGAAAGACTTCTGCTTTGAAACATGTTGTCGTTTTTATCCATGCAGGCTTCGGTTCAAAAGTTTCGCAGGTTCATGATATATGTGCATGCCAAAGGGATGATAGTAGATGATGAGTATGTGATCATGGGATCGGCAAATATCAACCAAAGATCTCTAGATGGCTCAAGAGACACTGAAATCGCGATGGGGGCCTATCAGCCGCATCACACTTGGGCTGGGAAAAAGAGGCATCCGCATGGCCAGGTTAGTACATCGGATTAGCCTCTTATCTAAATAGAGGTACTAGGTAGACACCCTTGCAAGGGTAGCGACATATATCAAAACCTTAAGCTTGTGACTAATAATGTTAACTTATGCTGTGCAGGTTATAGGATGTCGCTTTGGGTGGAGCACTTGGGAGATTTAGAGGACAGTTTTAGGGAACCTCAAAGCACTGAATGCGTGAAGAAGGTGAACATAATAGCCGAACGGAATTGGAAAGCTTATGTGGATGAGGACCAACATAATCCCAAGGAAATGAGAGGCCACCTGATGCAGTATCCCATCCATGTGAGCAGAGATGGTAAAGTTGGTCCTTTGGCTGGTTTCGAAACGTTTCCTGATGTGGGTGGCAAAATCCTCGGATCACCCACCACTCTTCCCGATGCTCTCACGACATGATCGACTATGTAAAATTAGTGGCATTCGATTCTGAGAGTGTGCAAATGCAATGATATATAACAAAATTTTCAAGTGATTTTGGGTTAAATCGCAGTGTTTTGAGCAGCTGAAATTGAGAAATATGAGTAGAATGAGCATTCATGAGCAGGACAAAGTTGTGATTCATATGGATACTCTCTACTAATTAAAGCAACTTGTGGGAAGGACACACGATGCCATTGTCGTATAAAATGCTTTGGATGAGTTGATGTTATCGTGTGGACATTAAGATAAATGCATATGTTTCATCAAGTTCTTCTTGGCTATCAAGTTCTTCTTGGCCAAGTGTTTTCCATTTGAGATTTATAGCATAAACTTCTTAGAGGGAAAAGATTCAACTTTTTCTGATCAGGGGACCTCCAATCAGCAGGGTCATAAAAAATAATTACCATCATCAATAGAGAGACCTGCTGTAAGGAGATAGATGGAACTCTGCACCTCCATTGCAGAATAGTTTATAGGAGAGACGATCGGAACTAGGGACCTACTCCTGGTGGAACATATGGGCAGGGTCTTGATGGATTTCAAAGGTAGATTACTGGCAGTGCTGGTGACATGCTTTTGCAAATTCTATGGGGGAGGGAGGAAAACAAAAATCGTATCTTTGAAACATCATTCTGAACTGTAGTGACTAGTGAACACTTCGAGAAAAAAGACAGGTTGCAATTGGTGTTGTGCCTGGTATGTTGGCACAAACACACACACTTGAAGGATCAATTAGATTTAAGCAATAGCTCTTGTAAATAAGCCTTGAATGCTGAGCATCGAAGGAGAGGAAGAGAATACATGTACTTTGGTGGCAAGTGTCATGCATGCGATATTTCGAGGGGCCTCATTGACAAGCTTTCTTAAGAGATTTCCTCAGATCTGGCTTAGTCTAATAGATCACCTTCAAAATATGTGTACTAGTAGAGGGTTTCCTTTAAAATCATGAGAATTATGGAATTAAACTTCATTTAACATCAGAGTCCTCTAAATTATTTATCAGGCCAAGACTCTCATGGCAATATCAAGCACGCATCTCATCAATTTAATCATGCACGTGCATATCACTTATCCACGGGCAATAAAGAAGCAACCAAATTGAGACAAAAATTCCAGCACACGTTCAAAATTGTGACACAGCATAAAGACCACAAATCGTGATCTTTTGATGACTAATTGACATGAATAGAAGCCATATCTTCCTATAAGTGCATATGAGTCTACTTGATCAAAATGACATCAATCCAAGACCAAATTAGTGCCAAATTTAAACAAAACAATCATGGTCAGCATGCAATACTTCATTCTAGCATATTCAAGTTCGGAGATGAACCCAATTCTCGCTAAATGGTATGAGATTCACCCTATTACTTTCCTAGCATTAACATATATGATCCCATAACCAAACTAGCCTCAAGCTGGAATCAAAAGCACACCCAATTAGGGATATCAACACAGGGCCAGCATACACGGATCAATTTCCAGTAGAATTTCATTCATTCATGACATAATTTCTTTTCCAAACAAACATGAAATTCACCATAAGACAATCTTATATCACTGCACATGCTTACTTGAGTGGAATAGCATAAAATCAAGGACCAATTGACATCAGCTCAGGGCTGCAACAATGGCGAATCAGCAAGTATCGACAAGGTTCCAGCAGATTCCAAACAAGTTTGAAATTGAACACCTATGGTTTTTTTTATGAAGAAAACAGAACTCAAATATGCTTAAACAACCAGTATAGATCAACAATCTAGTAATCAAGGGAATTCTCGGTCAAGAATTGAATAAAAAATACACACCGACTTGGTTCAGGAATTTCATCAAACAGGGTGCGTACATTAATTTAGGCCAAGAAGCACTGCTTCAAATCATTAATACAACCCTTCAATCACAGTCGTCGATTTGCACACAGACAGTAGCAATAGGAACATAAAACAGAGCATATATGGTTTAGTTGAATAGAGAACAATTAGCTATAGCGATTGAGATCGAATATGAGTAGAGAAATAACATAAGCAACATCAAGGGATGGAATCGTCGAAGTAGGCAGCCATGATCGATGTTCGAGCACTCCAACATTATAGAACTTCTTCGCAGAAGTGGAACAGGTGGTGATCGGGAAGCGGTGACGACCAGCAGCGAAGTGAGAGGAAAGGATTCAATTGAAATCACCGAGAGCCTTCGATCAATGCTCTCTGTTCTTTCTCCCTTCTCAGTGTGCCACGTCGTGTGGTGGCCAGCGATGGACTCTCGGCGACGGCTGTTCGTGGATGGAGGGGCGACGGAGAGGGAGAATGAACAAGGAACGAAGATCAAGGGAACTCCAGAAGGCACGGTTCCTGAGCATACAAGGGAATCGACATATGGTCAGTTGAAGAGGGTATGGAAGAGAGCTAGAGAGAGAGAGAGAGAGAGAAGAGGAAGAGAGAGGGCCCACAAATCCATTTTCGATTCAAAGGAACAGAGAGCCAAACCAAAGCAATGAAATATTGAAGGAATACCTGACGTCCGAAACAGCATGCCACATTCTCATTCTATATCGTTGAAATCCCAGTCTTCGACTCTGAATGCATGTCCCCTCTCCGACTCCCTCTCCGAATTAAATGGTAGAGTTGTCAAGACACCAAGGAGTTGGGTCGCCTCTGCTCCACAGCTTTCTATTAACAAGGTTAGCAAGGATGGGAAGTCCTCGGAACACGGGAATTTTAGAGAGTATTTCTCATGTAAGAACAACCTCCTAAATTTCGGCAACTTGAAAAGTACTAGAATAGTTAATTCGGAGAAGGTAATTGTTGTGTGGGTTGCTCCTTCCTCTTTTTCATGGCCAGCAATTAGTTCCATATCTTCACATGAACCCACTATCAACTTTTTGATTTGCTCGAGAAATTTTGCACTGAAGGTAGGGAAAAGCATTTCCAAATGGGGGCACCTCATGACCTCTAGGTCTCTCAAATTTGGGAATGGGATGTTTAGGAGATTGTCGGACTGCCAAATGCGCCTCAAGTTTTTGAGACCACACAAAACTAGCTTCCTCAATTTACCACTCTCTATATCAATCCCATCACCTTCATATATGATCTCGATCGAACAACATGAAATCACTTTTAGGATCTCGAGATAGCGTTGCAGTCTCTTCCACATATAAGAAGTAGCAATACTTTGGAGATTGTCACAATTCTCCAATACAAGAGATTCCAACTTTTGAAAGGAATCAGTGGGAATTTGATTGTTCCATAGCTCTTTACACCGAAGACCATTAATTTCCAAACTTGTTATATTAGGAAATGTAACCTGCATGATATAATGTGAGAAAGGAGGAAAAGTAGAACAAGATTATTACAGTCTTCATTATAAAACACGAGAATGCAAGAATACGAATGATCACAGTAAAGGATAGAACGAACCATTTCATTGAACAATGGTTGTGGCGATTTATCATTTTCTTCTACTATATCGCCTAGCTGCCTCTTGACACTTCCTGAACCGAAACTAATCAGGTTATTGAGCTTCTTAAGTGTTAATTTACTTAAGCAAGGGAAACTCATCACTTTTGCCTCTGATCGACCAGCTTCTTTCTCGAGAATCACTTCCTTCATCTGTTGGCATTTAGTAATTTCTAGCATCTCAAGTTTCATTAGAGATGTGGATGTATATTTGGAGAAGAGATATCTTAGGTCAGAACAATTCTTAACACTGACAGTTCTAAGACTAGGAAAATTCAAATCCATTTGCGAGTGGCTCATGACCCCGTGTCTCAGCTTTTTTGCTCCACTCACCCTTACTGTCTTCAATTTAGGGAGCAATATAATTTTGTGCTCCACATTTGAATCAAGGGACCCACAATTAAATAATGATTCCAGGGAGGGACAACTTTCTACATCGATCCTTACCAATTTAGGGAGCAATACCGCGTTTTGTTCCGTATTTGAATCTACAGACCCAAAATCAAACAACGATTTCAAGGATGGACAGTTATTAACATATACTCTTTTCAGGTTGCGCAATCTCCCTATGATTGTCGAAGGGAAGATGTGGAGTAGGTCGGAGCAATCCTTGACAATGATGGTGTCTAATTTGCATAAGGAACTTCTAGAAAGTTCGTTGGGCCATATCCTTTTGAAGGATCCCACCGAGTCAAGCTTTAAGTCCTCCAAGTTTGGTAAACTAACCTGCTCATAAGAGTTATGTGTCGGATTACATTTGTGAAAAAATTGATAATTTGGCCTAATCCTAACCGCCAATCTAATGCAGTGGAAGAATTAATATTCACTGACAAATGTACTATGAACACATTTTAACAAATAAAACCAAATGACAATTTTCAAAGAGATATTATTACCTAGCCTAGCAAGCGGAGTATCAATGGCTATTGTGGGTAAAATTTCAAGAGAAGGGATGTTTACCTTTCTATCGAAGAAGGAATTTGAATAAGTACTCTGTAAATCTGAAGTAGTGGTTACTAATTTTGTCCCTTCATCTCCTCCTCCTTCATCCACAACCCCCGCCTGAAAAAATATGAATGGAACCAAAGTGTACGAATGGGCTTATCGCTTTTAAAAACATCGAAAACTTAATCGATCAATATAAAATATTTAAATTTAAATTGAATGGAGAGCGAAAGCTTAAGATGGAGAAGGAAAAATCCCTAAACTAGTTGATGTTGACACGATTATGATGGCATGATATGTTGGAATCAGTTCCAACTTGCACGGAGTTGGGACGTGAATTATGTGGACTTCTTTGTTTCGTGGCTCTTCATTCGCCTTCCGTTAATTTAATCTTTGGAGGTTGCTTTATTCATTTTTAAGTTATTTATTTCGTTCATTCTTTGAAGGTTCATTCGTTCAATACACCATTTCTTCTACTCATTAAAATTGTTATGAGTAATAAATTAGTCATATTAGAAACCCTTGAGCCCAATTAATTAGTGCAATTATTTAAAATTGAAAAAAATAAAAGAAATAAAAAAAGCAGTCGTAGAAAGAGGCTTCCCTTGACCTATAGTTGAATGTAAATAAAAATGTGTATAACCTCAAGAGAAGGGATTTGTACTTTTCGATCAAAGAAGGAATCAGAGTTAGCATCTTGTGAATATAAAGTAGTGGTTACCGGCTCTTTCGTTCCACAAGGATATTAGAAGAAATTCTCCATGGAACATTGCCTTATAGATAGATACTCCAATAGTGGGAACTCTATAATATCATATGTCCCTTCATTTCTTCCTTCATCAACAATCATCGCCTTCATATTTGGACATTTCGACACTTCAATGGCTCTAATTTCTCTTAAACATTTAGCCATAGATACTGAAAAGAGAGATGATAGCCCCATTTTATAGATAAAGAGCTTCCTCAGGTTTCGAAGTATCGATTATCCTTGTAATTTAACATCCCGTTTCCACATGCATTGCAGGTTTGGTAATTGCTTTAATGTCAATGCAGCTAGCTGAGACAGAATCTCGACATCTCCTCTAACCTTTAGCTCCTCTAGGTTGAAAACTACTTCTGCTGATGGAGAGTTCGCAATGTCCATTGATTCCAAATTCAACAGCTTCAATATCCAATCTAAGTTCAGAATACTCTTCGACATGGATCTAGAATCATTTATCACTAGTGATCTTAAATTGCTATATTTTAATGAAGGTTCACTGTAGAGTATCTTTTCTTGGCCAAGGAGTCCATTCATTTCTAGGGATTCCAAGCAAGGCAATGAAACCTAATGAAGCATCACGATGCAACTCATTAAAGGTGAGTCTATTACAAGTAAAGTTATTTTCATGAGAAAATAAGTGGAACTATGGGGCTAAAAAAAAAGACAAAAAAGAAAACCTCTTCCGTGAAAAGTGAAATCATTTTCATGATGATATCCTCACCGCTATCATGCTGTCAATGCAGCTCAACTGCACAGTGATGTGGACTCATTGACGTTGGCAACTTGGCATGATATGTTGGAATTAGTTGCAAATTGCAAGTTAGACGGGGCATGAATTATGGGGACTTTCTTTGTTACATGGCTCCTCGCTCACCATCTATTTAGTGAATCTCTGGATGTCGCTTTCTTCATTTAGAAATTATTTATTTATTTATTCAAGATTCATTCTCACTTTCATTCATTCAGCACACTAATATTTTTTTCATCTAATTAAGAATGTTAAATCAATAATAACTTAGCCACAGTAGAAATCCAAGTTAGCAGTACAATTATCTAATGTTGAAATTTTTTTAAAAATATTAAAAAAATCAATTGTGGAAAGAGGCTTCCCTTTAACTATAATATGGTCTGTGTTTTATTTGAGAGGATTTTTTTTATTTGTAAATCAAAACGTGAATCAAATTGTACAAATAGTCAAAGTTAAATGCAATATGTACCCACATTGAGTGAACACCAATATCATCTCATCCTAATCGGACAAATTAATAGAGGGAAAAAATGAAAAAAAAAAAATTACCTGGATTGGAGTATCCTTTGATGTGATTTCAACTTTGGTGCAAAAGCTCGTCATATTTGGTAACTCATGCAAACACAGATGGCGTACATTAGGCAACTCAACTCTATTATGAGTAGAAACTATACCTCCTCCTGCATCATGTGTGACAATGGATTGCATTGAGTGACAATCGAACACTTTAATTTCTTCTAGCTGTACAAGTCTTTGCCAATCTGAAAGAGACCACAAGTATTTTAATCGGTCGCACTTTGTGACCCTAATGACTCTCAATTTGCTGAAGGACTCTGGTGTGACGAGACCATTGCATATCTTCTCCAAGTTGATAAGACATTCAAGGATCAAAAACTCTAACATCCTAAAAGCAATGAGTGGGAGGCCGTTGGATGAATTGGCAATGTACTTGATTGAGGGGCTGCATACAATTATGATGTACTTCAATTCTTCGAATCCTTGGGTGCACAATTCGTGAGCGCTCTTTTTGAACTCACTCAAATTCCATAAATGTAAGCGTTGAGTCTTCTGCAGAGTTTTCTGAACCCATTCTTTCGAAAGAATACTCTCACAACCTTCCAAGTTGAGTTTCATGATTCTCAAATCTTTTATGTTGATCACAAATCTATCCAGGTTCCCAAATGGTAGGTCACCATCTTCCAAGATTCTCAAATCTTTAAATTCCGTGTTGATAACCAATCCTATGTTGATCACAAATCTATCCAGGTTTCCAAATGGTAGGTCACCATCTTCCAAGAGTATGGTCGGATCAAGGATCAATATTTCCAGAGCAAATAGCTTTGTCAAACTCTTCAACTCAGCAAGCCTAGCATTACATGATTCTGACGGTATATGATCCTTACTCATCCATTGAGTAAAGTTGTAAATACATAACTCTTCCAAGTTGGTTAAGCCTTTTAGGACACCAAGTTCAATTGTTTCAAGCTCATAGCATGTACTTAGATTCAACGATCTTAGATTTGTAAGTTCCCCGATTTCTTTAGGCAACCTAGAAATGGTGGACCATGCGAAGCTGAGAATCTGCAATGCTTTGAGCTTGCCAAGAATTGCCACATCCTCGACATTGCAGTTGTCTAAGTATAAAGAATGGAGGTTCTCGAGGATTCCAATCGAGGGAGGTAAACTGGCAATACGCATGGAGTGAAAATATAGGACACGGAGCTCCTTCATGTATGTGAAATCTAGTAGTCCCGAGCAATCTCCCACTTCATGTTTGTGTTCTTGCATCCAACCCCCGTCTTTTGGTTGAGACAACATGAGTAGCTTCAAGTCAGGAAACTGACACGTCATTAGTTTATCAAGCCTATCTTTGTCAACATCAGCTAGGCATATAGCCCAATATTTCTCGAGCTTTTCCTTTGACCATGAGCCATAATTTCTGTTCATCATTAAAGAATTCTGACCTCCAAATGGAGTTGAGACAACCACCTCGCTATAAAGATCATGTATGGTCACATTTTCCTTGTCATCGCCGCCATCCTCCAACAAACAAATGGAACGGAGGCTATCGAGCATCGTATTCAATCTATCTCTTGAATCTTTTATAGTCTTATTGTATCCCTCAAACAAGCCCAAGCCCATGCCTAGTACCAATAGAATTTCGACTTGAATGGTCCCACCAATAAGACCGCAAAGCAAGAATAAGGACTTGGCGTCCTCACTCGTCAAATGGTCATAACTCAACTTCACTATGGATTTTATATCTGAGTCCTCTATTTTTATCAACGCGTTTCTCCATGCATACGGTTGGCTATATTGCAAAGTGCGTGCGACAGAGGTAATCAAAAGAGGCAAACCTGCGAGTTTCTTGACCACTTGACCTGCTATTGCTTTCAATTCCTCGTCTTTGAGCTTGTCGCCAACCATCTTTTCAAATAGCTTGAAAGCTTCGTGGTCCTCTAAACCTTGAAGAAGAAATGTTTGATTGGCACCCATCTCTTTCTCCAGCACATCTTTAAATCTCGATGTTAGCAGCAATTTGCATCCCCTACTCTTGTCTCCCAAAGGAATTCCGACTGCCTTCAAATCAAGTTTATCCCACAGATCGTCCAATATTATGAGAATCTTCTCACTCGGATCCTTCTGTAATCTCTGACACAGAAGATCTCTTCTTCCTTCTTCACTTGACTCGTCCTTCAATTTTAGACCGAAGAAGTAAGCAATATCATCTTGGATTTTATTCAAGTCCTGAGTCTGCGATACTTTCGCTTGGACGATCATGTGGAACGGTCTTCCCTCTTTCTTGAGTTTCTTCTCGACTTCCTCCAGCAAAGTAGTCTTCCCCACGCCGCCAGGCCCGTAGACCCCAATCACTTTTTGCTTCTCATCATCCAGAGCTTTCATTATGTCCTGAAAGATGGAAGCTCGTGAATCGGTGATAGTGTCGCCCCCATCAGCGGCTGACAAATTCACGTCGGAAGCACCGGGTACATGCCCCGGTGGAGCTCTCTCGTAGCAGACCGTCTCGAATCGACCCTCCTGAATGAGTTTCTGGATGGCTTGGGCTGTCTTCCTCGCGTCCCTGCCAAGACAATAACGCTCCTTCGGGTTGGGAAGCCACCCGCAGAAGCAAGTTTTCTTGGCTCTTACATCGTTATCCAGCAAGCCGTGCGCCTTGTTGGCAACAGTCTCTGCATTATTCTTCCATCTGTCAACTTCGCGTTTTATCTCCCTCATGTTGTTTTCAGCATCATCGACGGAACGCTGCACCCCGACTCTCACATCAGCAAGCTTCTCAATCTCTTCCTCAAGTTGGCCAACGTAGCTGTCGGTGAATATCACGTAGCCGCATTGACGACCGAGCGGAGCCACCAGGTACCCTGCCACTTTGGAAGCCACGGAAATAACAATTTCCGCCATTTCCCCTCCTTTTCGGTTTCGACTTTTGTGGTTCTCTTTTAGGAGAAATTATATATGCTGAGAAAGGCGGAACCGATGGAACCCAGTAATGAAACGAAATGACCGGACTGGAAAGATTCAGTAGGATGAATCCACAGCCACGAAAGACTAGGTGAAGAGAGACAGCTTCTAGCAATAGGCGTAAATGGAGAAGGAAATCTAGAGGGAGGAAGTGATCATTTAGAGTTGCGACGATCGGAAAGAGCAGCACCTGGCTTTAATAGAGGCAGCGTTCCTATGTTACGCACACATGAACCCACCCCTGGGCCCATGTACAGTGACATCAATTTTTAATTTCCCGAAGATGCCATCCCGTCCTTCAATGCGGGTAGGCTGTCCAGCTGTCACCATCGCTTTATGCTAAGAGGTGAGCAAGTTCATACGCTGTCTTACATTGCAATCTTACATTGCAAGATGTTTTTTCAAGTATTCAAATTGATTTGTGCCAAAAAGAAAAGAAAAGAAAATATGTGAAATTTTACGGGACAAAGCATTAACCTCTAGTGATTGAGAGCCTCGGCAAATATGTATCCGTTTTGATCTTGGCAGTCCACGCTGAACTATGAAGAAACAATATAAGCATTTCCCTAAGATTAGCCTATTCTTAGGATCACAATTTCCCGATTAATCATTTCCATACTTGAGTAGTATCTGTCGCAAATCTAAATCAGTAGAGTTGTTGGAGAGTGAATTGAGTTTTAAATACATATAGATGCTGTACATGAGGACTGTTGGAATTTAAGTCAGCGGAAGACGACTTACCTTTATCCGATGTGCAAACAACAATTAATCCCGTAACGAACATTGAAGTGCAGATGAATCACGAACAAAAATACTTTACGTTGGTCTAAATGCAATCATGAGGAAAGCACCCGATTTCCACAGCGTAAATGCCAATTGTTCTTGTAAAGGAGAAATAAAACGCCTTCTTTCTTTTTGATGGAAATGGGACAAAACAAAGGAGAGGAATTTCTGAGCGTATGTTCTACCAACCGTGCCAACGGTTGTCTACAAAAGACTTTTATACAACTCCCTTCATACCCTTTCAAAGGGTGTCTTTCTATTGTAGCATATCAAGACGAAACGGTGCGTTCCAATCGCACCCCATCATGGATGTAATGATAAAATACTACATTTCCCACTCTGACATGATGTGCTTGATAGCACTCTATCAAGAATATAAGGCATTCAACATTCATCAACTTTACAAAATAATTCATACTGGCAAGTAAGTCGTGCGACCAATGAGTACATCTACACTTGGGAGCTCAAATTATGCACCTGTTAGGGATGACATAATGGCTACAATCCCAAAAAGAAATAAACAATCGATATCTCACAGTGTCCCACACATATTTTGTTACATCAATCCAAGTATACATATTCCTTAAAAGCTATACTTGATTATTCTCAAAATACAATGTATTTACAATTATATCCACAACCACATAAGGTGATATAATTGGTCGACCAGTAAATATATGTGATAGATTTAAAAAAAAAAAAATAGTCTTCCTTTGCACTCATGTCTCTCTCCATTTCAGAACAACTGCTTTCCTAGACACGTCCCATAAGGCCATATCTATTCATGATCGCCGATAACATGCTAAAGTAGCAACATTGATATTTCACTTCGAGAGCATAGTCAAAAGTAACATAGGGCACAAAATGAAGTAAATTATAAATTATCTCAAAGGCTCACACGATGAGTAAATATGGATAATTTTACTTACCTTTCCTTATCGGTCAAACAATGCATATGTAGTATGAATTACATACTATAGTAGATTTTTCTTTTTATAAGAGCGTATATGATTTATTAAATATATCTACTATACGGATCTTAACCTAAACATAGTCATGTGCTTCTCACGTACTCATGTTTAGCTCGAGTTCTACTCAGCTCGCTTTCTATAGCGCCCAATTAAGTACTTACATCCGACATCATTCAGGCATACATGATTGTGGGACTATCATGTTCGGTCTTATTATAAACAAATCACAAACCTCTTCTTGATTCCAATCAAGGTGACATATTGTTTTATGTACTAAACTTGTTTTTCAGCATTTATTTGTACATAACATCTCATCTCAACGTGCTAACTATAGCACTTGAGGTGATTGCTCATGTGAGTGAGCCAATCATTGCCTACTGACATACTTTTCAATAATATATGTGTATATGTGCTAGTCTCATAATGAATTTGTACTTATTGATAAAACATCAAAGTCACTAATAGACAAACAAGTACAATATATATGTCCATATATACATAAATCAATGATCATCTACAATAACACATATCACATTCTATGCGATTCTAGTGACATCCTGTGGGTCAAGAATATATCTCTAGGAACAACCTTCGTAAATAGATTAGCAATCATTCTATTGGTTGAAATGTATTGTAGGATCACTTCTTTCTGCACTATTATATCTCTAATGAAGTTGTTCTTTATGTCAATGTGCTTCGTCCTTCCATGATACTTCGGATCTTTCATATAGGCAATGGCTGCTTGACTATTATAATAATCTATCATCGGTCTTAGAACCTCAGTGACAGTGGCTAAATTTTTCAAGAAACATTTTAGCCATACTACTTCTTGCACTGTGGCAGAGCATGCAACAAATTTTGTCTCCATCATAGACAAGGTCGTGCATGTCTGTTTCTTCTTATTCCAAGAAATTGCACTTCCATCGAACAAGAACTCATATTCAGAAGTCGATAGTCCATGGTGCATTTCAAGTATCTCAGGATTTTCTTCACCGCTTTTCAGTATGCTTGATCGGGATTTGATTGATATCAGCTCATCATCCCACGACATAACATATGTTGGGTTGAGTTCACATTATAGTATACATCAAACTTCCGACTACACTAGCGTAAGGAACAGTTTCCATTACTTTAATTTCTTTTGGAGTTTTAGGGCACATCTTAGTACTTAGGCCTTCACCTTGCATGACAGGGGTATCAATGGGATTACAGTGTTGCATATTAAAGCATTCGAGAATCTTCATTATATAAGACTTTTGTGATAAAGCAAAGAGTTTCCTTAATCGATCTCTTTCGATCTTAACTTCTAATATAAAAGCAGCTTCTCCCATGTCCTTAATTTCAAAATTGGAGGACAATCATTCTTTTATTATGATAAACAAAATCTTATTATTTCCAGCTAATAGAATATTGTCCACATAAAGTGATAAAATCACAAATTTATCTTTGGACCACTTGATATATACACAGTGATCTTCTTCGATCATCATGAAACCAAAAGTTGTTATGGCTCGATGAAAACGAAGATACCACTGTCTAGATGATTGCTTAATGCCATATATTGTATGATGAAGTTTGCAAACTTTACGCTCTTGACCTTTAGCTATGAAACATATTGGTTGTTTCATATAGATTTCCTCATCTAATTCTCTATTGAGAAATGCTGTCTTTACGTCCATTTGATATAATTCAAGGTCCAAATGTGCAACGATGGCTAGAATAAGGCGTATTGAGGCAAACCTTACAATTGGTGAAAATGTTTCGTCATAGTCCATACCCTCTTGTTGAGTATAACATTTCGTCACAAGACGAGCCTTATACTTTTCAATGAATCCATCCGCTCTTCGTTTAATTTTAAAGACTCATTTGTTTCCAATGGCCTTACAATTAGGTGGTAGATCAGTCAAGTCCCAGACATGATTTGCCCTCATTGACTCCATTTCATCTTCCAAAGTTTTTCTCCATTCTTTCTTATCAGAGGATGAGAGAGCCTCTTGAACAGTCGTAGGTTTGGCATCGTTTTTCTGAGCAATCATAAATGCTTCCCCTTTAATCTCAAAATGACAACAGGGAATACTTTTACGAATACTTTTACACAATTGAATTTCTTTTGAATTCAATTTGCCAGGCGATGCCACACTCCCACTAAGTCTTGTGTAATGAGGTAAATCTTCATTTCCCCTTACAACATTAGTGCGTATGTTATTAAGATCTTCCATCTCATATAATTGGAAGTCATTATCAATTTTATGTCTACTAAGAAAATTATTTTCTAAGAATGTGACATTTCGTGACTCCATTTCGGTCACACTTCCATCAGTTTGTTCACTTATGAACATGTACCCTTTTGAGTGTTCAGAATATCTTATAAAGATACATTTCTTCCCTCTATAGCCCAATTTGCCATATTTATAGGAAGATTCATGAACATAAGCTGCACATCCCTATGGACGTAGAATACTTAAGTTCGGTTTCCTACCGGTCCATAATTCATAAGGGGTGGAAGTGATCGATTTTGAGGGCACTCGGTTAAGTACATAAGCAGCAGTTAATAATACATCTCCCCAATAGGAGATAGGTAAATTTGCTTGCGCCATCATAGACCTAACCATTTCCAATAGAGTTCTATTCATTTTCTTAGCTACCTCTTTTTGTTGTAGAGTACCAGGAATAGTCAATTTATTGTACAATTCCCTTTTCATCACATAGAGCCTTGAATTGCTCCGATAGATACTCACGTCCACAACTGGTTCTCAATGCTTTTATTGTTTTGCTCAATTGATTCTTTACCATCACTATATATTGTCTAAAGTAATCTAATGTTTCTAACTTATGGGAGATTAGAAAGACATAATCGAAACACGTGAAGTCATCTATGAAAGTGATGAAATATGAGGTTTCATGCCTCGCCTTCACTTCACATTTAAAGGACCACAACTGTCAGAATATATGAGTTGCAATGGAAATTCAGCTATAGTCCTTTTATCAAATGGCTTTCTAGTTGCTTTTATCGCTAAACAATGTTTATATACGGGTAGATTAACATTAGTGAGTGATCCTAAAAAGCCTTCTCTAGCTAATCTTTGCATTCTTTGCAACCTAATGTAACCTAATCTAGCATGCCAAGTACTTGCATCAATCTCAACGTTACTAGAAATGCAATTAAAGAAAAACAATCATTGACAAATCTCAACATTACTAGAAATGCAATTAAAGAAAAACAATCATTGACATTAATATTGTACTGATCATAGTCAATGTCTAACATCATAAAACCATTCGATACATGACCTGAACCATAATAAACTGTTCTAAACAAAATGTCAATACAATCATCATGGAAATTCAATGCATAACTTAGGCTAATAAGAACAACTAAGGAGACCAAGCTTCGTCGAATATCTAGAGCATAGAGGACATCATATAGGAATAGGTTTTGACCATCATATAAAATTAATCTACATGTGCCGATACTCTTCACTTCAATTCTTGAATTATTCCTAACATATATCCATCTTCTTCCAAGATGTATCCGATGATACTCCATAAATACTTTTTGGTCTCTAGCTATGTGATCTGTTACTCCTGAGTCTACAATCCACATTGGATGAGATTCAGCAAGCATTATAGTGCTAAAAACAAAAGCATTACTTAAAATAATGGAGTTATATGATACATCTTTTGACTCAGTGCATTCACGAGTAAAGTGACCCATCTTGTCACAATTGTAACACTTCATCTTGGCCTTGTCCTTCTTCCCACCACGCTTCTTGCATTGGAAAATCTTAGCCCTCTTAGGTGCCTAATTAGTTTTCTACCTTTGTTGTTGAATTGAGAATTCCTTTTGTGTTTTAAGCCTGAAGTTTTGCGCGAACTCGATTCAGCAACATAAGTATGGGTAGAAGATCTTGCAGCCTCTAAGCGCTCATCCTCTAATTACAAATGACGCGCAATATCATCAAAAGTGACAATATTCTCATTATGCGTCATATTGATTTTCATATGCTCCCAATTGTCAGGAAGAGACCTTATAATAGCCTGAACTTGATGTTAATCAGTAAGAGAGTGACCTGCCGACTTCAGCTCACGAATCATATTTGATATTTCTCGATATTGCCTCATCGTTACATTTGGGCGCTTTCGGTATGTGTCAAACTTGATGGTGAATCTTCTCAGCGTAGTGGCAGATATAACCCCAAACTTATCCTTTAAGGCAACCCATATAACTTGAGCTTTATCATAATTTTCAAACTCACACATGAGATCATCCTACATACAGCTCAGCAACGTGATGCGAGCAATGCTAATTTTCTTCTTCCAAGCTTGATAAGCTTCTAGATCTCTCCTGTGTTGAGCTGAAGTTCCATACTCAAGTTCATCCATGGTGTAGTTGAGGGTTTCTAAAACCTCTTGCTCTTCAAGGATATACTGAACTTTTCGGTGCTAAATATCATAATTGTCACCGTTAAGCTTCTCACCCTTACCACAATGGTCTTAGATGCCGAAACCATAATCAATTTGCTATAACACATTAACATAATAGACGTAGAATGAATACTAACACATTTTTCAAAGTAACACACATATTTAATTTGCAATAAAGACAAACTAAATTAATGATAATTCAACAAAAGACATAGAAACGAAAGTTCACTATGTTCCCAATCAGCTCCCATGTACAATTATTCTATTATCATTAATTAGTTTAACTTGCACAAATTCTAAGTTCTAGGTGAGAACTCCTTCGAGTTCTACCAACCTATGAACTCCCATTAGGAAAAATAATTACATGATCTCATGTAATTTCTATATTTTTTCATTAGCACTAAAGCATAGCATGATGTAAACTAACGTACAAAAAATAATCATGCTGCAACTACAATCAAAACTGCAATTCAACATGTAACGAAAAAACAAGGATTTCCTACGATGGTTCAAATTTTCTTGGAACTAGAAAATTACAAGTATATTAAAATATATATATGCAATCATTGAACCAAGCTCTACACAGCATATATCTCATCATTTTCATAGAGGCTAGCTACCATATTTCCTAAAACATAAGAAAATACAAGCTAAAAATGAATAAACTATGCATTTATACCCTAATAATACGCTTACTTAGGGTTCTGTACACAATTTGTGGCATTCGGATTTTTGCCAGACCTCAAATATGTGACGGTCCGTGACAGATCGACGGAAGTATCATTGGACTATGTCATTGGTACCATCTATGGACACCGTTTCATTATCATTGATGGACTGATACGTTATGTCTAGTATTGGTTCATTCTAATTAATATCGACAAGCGTGAACCCTGAGCTGTCTCGCCAATTAACTAAGTTGAAGACCTCGATTTTTATGTGCACCATTCGCCACCCAACGTCCCGAAGCATCTAACATATTTTTCCTGTGAGACCACCGGATGCCCATGCACGGCCATGCGGTCATGTTCTTTTCTTTTTCCCGTCGAAGCCGGTCAATAAAAGAAAAAAAAACTTGACCCATGCCAACTGATCGAGTGTCCCTTCTCCATGCAAGAATTTCGGCCACATGCATGTACATGTGGCAGTCAACTAAAGGAAATTAGTTGACCGCATAAAGACCCGTGGCTCTTTTTCTCGGTGGCCAGCAGAAAATAAAACTTGGACATCTGCCATCAATCGTGTCTTCAAGCGGCCAGAGAAAATTGCCACGTTCCCTCCACCTGTCCTCACCTTCTTCTGCCGCTCGAACACTCTTTTGTTGACTGGTTTTTAACAAAACCAGTGACCAAAGTGGAAAATGGACGAGCAAAACCGAGAGAGAGAGAGAGATTGACCGAACAAGTGAGTGAGAGAGGGAGATACCGAGCGGGTGAGCGAGTGGAGGAGAGAACGAGCGAGAGGGTGAACGGCGTGAGGAAGGAGGAGGTCGCCCTCTGCCGTGCATGTGTGCTGCCGCCGTTGACACTGCTCATGTTCGCCGTCGCCAAGCCGTGTTCGTGACCCGAGCTTCCTGTTTTTACTTGCCGTTGGCGCTTAAGACTTGAGGCAAGTAAAAGTCTACTAACCTATGTAATGCAAGACTATTATTGTCTGAGATAGTGCAAATAGATTCGAGAAATGTCTGGATTTAGATGCTGAATGCTGGATTTTGAGTGATTGTAGTAGATAGGGATTAAAGAATTGAGGAAATACTTTGGATATCTTTATATATTTTGATTTTGTTGAACTATGATTGAAAGAACAATCTGTGGTGGAATTTTGGAAATGAAATAGCCGTGGTATAGGCGCGGGATCCTATTGAATCCATGGTGTTCAAATTTGATTAAGTGCAACTCGGCAACTTTGTAGATTTTCTAGGGATAGTCCTAGTGCGATTTTGGTCCCAACTTCTTCATGAATGTCGTGAAGGATTGTTTAAACTATAACATATGTTTTTGTCAGATTTTCCAAAATCCATATAGCGGCATAAGTTTCTGTTAATGAACGGTGCTTTTCTGCTAGTGTGTCAATTCTATGATATAGGAAATTTGGGGCTCAGTAGTGTGAATTACTGTTCTTGATACACAACGAATCTGGCTTAGTGTCCTTCATAAAATTCTTTCCTTTAGATCTCAACTATAACATACCAAAATTTTAGAATTTTCTGAGCTCGTTTAGGGGTTCTACCAAAATTCTTACTAAAACTGTGCATTCTGATTTTTGGACTGTTTTATGCCGAGTTTGCTTAATTTATCTCAAGGGTGAATGCATCTTGTTTTATCATTTGACATAATGGTATTGGCATTCAGCATATCATTCAACATTGAGATTTGATGAAGACTCATGGGACATTCAACGTCATTGTATTGGAAATTGTTGTTGGTATTAAAATGTTAATTACTGTCATTGAACCCTTAGGTCGATGATGTCCCGAGAGTCGGGATGCTCAGAGGTTCGAATGAGTCGATGCCCTTTGGATGCCTGGGATCTGCAGTGTCCCAAAGGTTTTCCCCTTCCTCGGGAGCATTGGGATGCCCGGTAGTATGTCGGTATGTAAATCCGGACGGTAGGGGTAACCATTTTCATGGCGCGCTCTGGAGATTCCTCGTGACGCCAGGTGGGGTGTGAGATACCTGGAGGTGTAACGCAACACGCTTTGGATGCCTGGTTGTATTATGAATACATGCGTAGAGGCTTTCGTGACGCCAAGTTGGGTGCGAAATCCCAGAGGGATGTAAACATTGGTCCCCTGGGGGGATAAAACCTTTTGAATGTTAAAATTGATGATTATACTAAGTGTGTGTAGTTTGGTTATGGGACCAAATTGTGTGGTATGGAATAAGATGTGTCATAACAGTTTGGCCCTATAATCGGGACTCGTGTGACTGAAAATGGTGCATCCTGGTTTCGAAACTGCACTTGACATTGCATTAAAGAGCTTTATGGATTTGATGCATACTTATTCCTTTGGTTATATGTTTTTTTCTATCTTGCATGAAATTAGATTATGATGGTTATGCATGATATAGTTTAGTGGATCTTTTACAGCTGAGTGGTTGTACTCACCCTTTTTGGGAACTAATATTTCAGACTCGATAAAATACCTTTACTGCCATCGCCACCAGTAGATGGACCGAGTGATTGAATATGACCACGAGGAGGAGGACAGCAGAGGAATGAACTTTTGGACGCTGACACTGATCGATGGACTTTAACTATACAACTGTTGGAAAAGATGTCGGTTATTTTTTGAAGTATAGCCGAGTATGGAAGACTATGGCATTTTGGTGTATCGACGAATGATGTCCATCTGGTTTAAGTAAATAAAAGTGTTCGGCTTTTACCTATAAAAATATTTAGTTGGTGTGCATATTTTTTGAATATAGGGAAGGGAGTTGTTGGATATGCTTCTGCCATATAAATTACACAGGGACCGATCTAAAAGATGTAAACCCTAAAGACTTAGGGACTTATCAAAATTTTATGGTATCAGAGTAATAGACTTTCAGGTAAAGAGAAATGACATAATCTGTGGCGACCTTAATGGATCGGGGGCTGTCGGGGGGTGCCACACAATTTTAGACATTAATAAAATTCAAACATGCAAAATAACTACATCATAGTGCAGTGAACATCCATACAAACTAAACGCCGCCGACCACGCTCCCATCCGACATCACACGCACCCACACCCACTGATGCGTGTGGCGCACATGCCGGCGAGCCTAAAAGGCTCCTGGATGGTCTGATCGGTCTAGCCGGTGACCGGTTCGATCGGTTTGACCGCCAAACTAGTTGACCTGTCTGAACCATTGACCAGTCCAAACCGTTGACTAGTTAACGATCGAGTCGATTCCGGGTCGAGTTACGGGTTAGTCTCGGGTCGGGTCGCTAGCCGACCCACTTCCGCTGGCAGTTACGTCATCGATGACGTCATCCGGCGGTTACTGACTGTTGGATGACGTTAGCACGCATCGGTTTGCCGACACATGTGTGATGATCACACGCTGGCGTTCCCAGCGCGTGGCGCCCACGTGCCGTGGCTTCTAGCCGCGCGTGTGCGCGTGTCCGGCGTCCTCTGGCGACGCTCGACCTACCGTTGGACTCGTCTCGACGAATATTTTCACCCTGCATATTTGAAAATTGATTTTGGCCGATAAAATATTTCAAAAAAAAAAGGCCAAAACTGTACGGGTGTACCCAACCCCAAACCCATTCTTCGCTTCGGTTCGTTTTTGATGATTCATATTGCAATTCCAAGCAATAAACATCCAAACAGACTAGATTTTATTCTCTTGATCTCGATATCAAGTGGTAAACGAGAAAATCCAGTGAAAAACAAGGCAGAAATCACGACCAAGCTCTAATACCAATGTTTGAATTCAAGTCAGCGGAAGACGACTTACCTTTATCCGATGCGCAAACAACAATTAACCCCAGAACGAATGTTGAATTGTGGATGAATCACGAACAAAAATACTTCACGTTGGTCTGAATGCAATCATGAGAAAATCATCCGATTTCCACAGCATAAATGCCAATTGTTCTTATAAAGGAGAAATGGGAACGCCTTCTTTCTTTTTGATGGAAATGGGACAAAACAAAGGAGAGGAATTTTGGCAAAAGAACGTTTCAAGTGCCATAACTTTACCCAAATGGACACTTAAGTGCCATAACTTACGAAAGGTACACTTAAGTGCCACATTCAAAGAAAAACGGATCACTTGAGTGCCACTTCGGCCAAAGTCCGGCTAAAATGCCGACGAAGCGCCCCCAAAACAACGTCATTTTGCACACTGACGTGGCCAAATAATGCAAAAACGGTGTCGTTTTGGGCTGACGTGGTTAAAAAATAATTAAAAATAATTAAATTAAATTGAAAATTAAATTTAGTTACAATATTAAAAAAATAATTTTAAAATTAAATTTAGTTAAAATATTTAAAAATAATGATTTTAAAATTAAATTTAGCTGAAATATTAAAAAATTAAAAAAAAAAAAAAAAAAAAAAAAAAAAAGAAAGAAAGGGGGAGGCGGCCGAGGGATAAGCCCTCAACCGCTGCCACCGCCGTCGCCCCGCCACTGCTGGAAAGGGCCGGCAACAGCGGGGGGGAGGGTTGGCCGGGGTCGCGGCCCTCACCACTAGCCGTGAGGGCTACTACTTCGAATTTAGCACTTAAGTGTACCTTTCGCAAGTTATGGCACTTAAGTGTCTTTTTGGGCAAAGTTAAGGCACTCCAGGGGTCCGCACGTCGAGGAATTTCTAAGCGTATGTTTTACCAATTGTGCCAACGGTTGTCTACAAAATACTTTTATACAACTCCCTTCATACCCTTTCAAATGGTGTATTTCCATCGTAGCATATCAAGACGAAATGGTGAGTTCTAATCGCACCCCATCATGGACGTAATAATAAAATACTACAAGGACACCTAAAGATTAACATTGCAAGTCTACTCCACCACAGACACATTACTTTTTATGGTATATAGTTACCAGAATAGCTAATATATTTGTTTGAAATCTGTAATAGGTTTTACGTCACTCCTAAAACTTTATGAAGAAAGCACTTCATGTGAGGCATCAAATGAAAGCCTTTTGATTTCTTACCATGGTATTTTGTTGCCAGACATTGTTTGTATTTATGCAAGACACGAAAAGGATTTGTTTTTCTATGATTAGATGCAATATCATTATCCACCCAGCGAAAGACAAACGATATAGTCAAGCAATGCTTGCTTTTCCCCATTATCTAACTTTTTGGAACTTAGCACAACATTTCCTGGACTTCCTGAGGGGAATCACCCATGACTTTTTTAACAATTTCCCATTATCTACCACACCGATTTATCTTCACAATGAAGGAAGGAACGAATGACCTCAAGAGTCTAAAGAAACTTTTCTAAAGTTGAAATGACATGTTCTAAGAGACAATAATAATCATCTGAAGGCAAGTCTCTTGTTACAAATCTGTTGAATAGCTGGAGGGATTGATTAATGTACATTTCCCCTAAAAAGGGTATAAACACGCCCTCAATGCCCAAATAGTAATACCTGATTACATAATTCATTACGTGGCTATCCTTTATCGCCCCTCAAAGTAAGCCAAGTTGATCAGCTAATCTTCGTCAACATAAAAGCTGGGCTTCTTTTCTTGAGTTTTGTGATTTATTATATATTTGTTGACGGAGAAATCTAAAGCTTTTGAAAGTTCGTGTGAACTGTTGAAAATAGAGTAATCGGAAGTGGAGGAAGAAAACATTGAAGGTTGGTGTAAAATTTTGAATTCGAAGCTATGTATGTGCAGATAGTCGGCAGGTAGAAGCATGCATAATTTTTTTCTCGCTTTTTGATTTTGAGAGTTTTCATCAAAATGGGTCGAAATTAAAATATTTTCTTCAATTGGAAATGTTCACTGAAAAGTTGAGTTCTCCCTGCCTCCGCGATGCATTGTGATCAAATGCACGATGAATTCACTATTAATAAATAACCATCAAATATTGACGCTAAAATAAAAAGTGAAATAGAAAATGTTAAAAGTTAGAAGTAAAATTAAACATCCGACGAACTTCATTTTCTGTTAGAGTCGATCAAACAGACTAGAAATTGGCACCGAGACGAGCCAAAACATGTTTAGCGTCTGAATTAAGTATTTGTCCTACGTTTGATAGCTTACTATCCCTCTATGCTTAAGAATGTCATAGTAAGGCTTTTCTTTCTCTCATTCGTTTCTTTCTCTCACAATGAACTTTTTGCGCCCACCAGTGAAATATCATAAAGTAATGCGTGCCTCTGTTTTGTCTTCTAGTGAGAGAGCTCTTCATGATAAAAATTAAACACTCATCAAAATCGGGTCGAGTTTTGCAAACGGCTCAAATTCAAGATATTAACTAAACAAAGCCTTCGTGAAAGTCAAGTGGAAACTTATCAAAGTAGAGTCATAAACCGGCATCGACCGACATCAACAGTAACGATAATTTATTTTGCTGGACAATTTTGTTTGAAGTTTCTCCAAGCCATTACAATCTTTGACAACTAACAAGTGAAGGCATTTGCCACCTAATATTGGTAAACGTTCGAATCCATTTTGCTAAAGTTATTTGCTTACTAATTTAGTTATCCCAAAATCGAGAATAGACTGAGAAATCTAATATCCAACCTTAGACTTGCAAATCAAGTCCGGATCTCAATCCAGATAATGTCACTTCACGAACTCTTTTAAGTATCGGCTTTAATAAAATTGCACAAAAATAGAGTCCGCTAAGTGCAATAATGCCTTCTCTTGTGGTACCATGTGGAGACCACTTGTTTCAGACGAAATGCTTTTCTCATCAAAATGTGTTACTTTCCTGTAAAAGAATCTTGCATTTAATAAGTCCAAAATGCCCCTAGATCGGAGAAATGCCATTATGAATAGCATGATTTTCGTACGATGCTCGCTTGAGTTCCAATTTTTTTTGCTTTACTTGAGTGCTATAGTTATTTTTTTTTCTAAATACTTGAATGCCATGACTTCTAAAAAAACATTCAATAGAGTGCCGTAATTTTTTCTAAGATGTTAACTATAAGTGCTAGAAATTCAATGTATTATAGCACTCGTGGTGGATGTTTTTTTTTTTTTTTGGAAAAATTATAGCATTTAAATGATCCATTGAAACTTTAGAAGTCAAGGCACTCAAGTGAACATTTTTTTATGAGCCATGACATTCAATTAATACAAAAAGAAAATCACAACACTCAAGTAACCGTCATTTCATTTGAAAGTTATATCATTTGTGGTGTCCTTAATTCAGCTAACTTCTAGCATAAGAATTGGAAAGTGTTTGAATCAAGATATGCACTCTTCATTGTCCTACTACCCTCTTCAAGTTGCATAAGAGTTGAAGCTAAAAGATAACTGGCTAAAGATAACAACGGCAAAGTCATCTTACCACCACCACCAAACCTGTAAATTACAACAGAACGTGCTCCTTCAAATTCGGCATCTGATAGTTTTCACCATGCCTTCTTCTTGATCATTCAATACGACCCCAAGCTCGATAATGAACCAATGTTTGACCCTTCAGCTTAACTCGAAGGTTTTGAACGATCAATTTGATGAGTTCCTCATGGCCATTGAGAAGAATTGCCAAAACGAGTCCAATGGAGAACTAAGAAAAAAAACATTTTAATACGACTTTCAAGAAAATATACTATTTGAACTTGACTTGAGATGTGCAATAATATCTTCTGTACACGCAGTGCAGTCAATTTTCCATGATGCTTCGAGTATTGGGGTCGGGTGTATTAAGCTCTACCCATCCTTAGGAGAATCTGATTTTCTTTATTGTTAAAAGATTTTCTTTATAAGTTTTTCCGGTTATAGAACACAACTTTATCGTAGCTCCTACACAAATTGTCATACCATACAAATGATTATCATTGAAAATCTATAAGTGTTTATATGGGACGACACTTTACAAAAAAATAACAGCACGGTATTTGGGCTTGATGTCGCGACCAAAATTTCGGGTGCACCACCTAGGGTTTGGCTAATGGATTACTAAGCTTAAACTTAACTTGGGCTCTCCCAAACCCATACCAACTCGCGACTTAAATTCAAGTTCTTAACATACAATTGATTTTTTAATCAAGAGTCGCCACTAATCTATTTTCAGTGGGTCGATTAGAAACCCATGTAAAGTAACGGAAGATTTACTTTACTCTCACAAACCAGAGATTATGAGTTTGGAGACTTGATTACGCTAGATTTCTCTAACGCCCTTTCAGTACCTTTCTCTTTTATTTTGAAAAATGTTTTGCAGGCAATTTGAATTGATTTTACCTCCCTAACATGTGAGGTGATCATGCAGATGCGCAAACCACCAATTTAACACCCAGATAAGGACTTACTTCATAACAACGAAAGCATCTGTGATATTAGATCAGAATTCACATCGATAATCCTAGATATGATTTCTAATTAACACAAAATTTCTTTTTTTTTGTTTTCACTTATTTAATGAGAATCATGCAATACATGCTACTAATCTAACATGAAATGATATGACATGGTAATATAACCTACCTATATGACATAAATAAAATGCAGTCTATATACTAAATAATGAAATTGATATATTCTAAGACAATTTTTTTTGGTATTTTTCATGAAATTTCAAAATTATAAAAATGCAAAAACTATCTAGCTAGATTAAGATTCTATCAAACTTATATTAAGGATTAGGTCAGGCTAAACCCTAATTTAAACTAAGATATTATCTTAACTTAGCAATCTCTAACCTAAGATGCAATCTATCTAAAAAATCAATCTAAACTTAAAATGAAACATGCAATTTTATCATAATATGTAATGACGTATAAAGAATGCCCTAATTCTACATGACATATGCATGATGATTTTTGTGTTTTTTTTTATAAAATTCGAAATTAAAATTGACACATAATAAAACGTGCAATTTAGATTTAAAAAGAACTAACATCCTAAATGAATACATTTTTTTGGATTTTTTATTTAAAAATTCGAAATAAGATTACTATTCTAAATATGCAAGATAACCCTAAGACGAGGAATATTCTAAAACAAACCTAACCCTAATTCGATTTTTTATGGATTTTTTTTTCCTTTTTACAAAAACAAAATCCACTCAAATCACACGACAGCAAATCAGAGCAAGATAAGATTGAGACATCCAGATCCATACTGAGATGTCAAAATTTTTAAACTTGAAATACCTAGATCCAAACTAAGGTATAACGAGAAAACTCAAAAAAACATTCACATCCAAAGCGAAATGTTTAATGAAAAGAATTAAGACATCCAGATCCAAATTAAGATGTCAAGATTTTTGTACCCGAAATACCTAGATCCAGATTAAGGTATAACGAGAAAGATCGAAAAAATTCACGTCTAGAGTGAAATGTTCAATGAAAATAATTAAGACATCTAAATCCAAACTGAGATGTCAAAGGAACCTACCTGGAATACCTTACATTCAAGGAGGGTAGAGTGATTCAAGATAGTTGGTGTTACATGTCCAGTACTTTTACCTTTCTACGGTCGCCCGGAATAGCAACAAGGCTTTGTAAGGAGACTGTTTTCCTATGACTCGTACCTTTCGACGGTCGCCTAGTATGGCAGCAAGGTTTTGTAAGGAAACTGCTTTTGTAGGTGAGAGTGCTAGTACGAACACCTAGAGAGGGGTGAATAGGTGTATAAAATAAACCTTGGCAAATATATGCGGAATAATAAACTTCAAGTAAAATAAAGGAGTTAGGGAAGAGAGTAAGAACACAGAAATTATAGTGGTTCGGCTTAATCCAAGTCTACGTCCACTCTCCCACGCTAACAGCCTTCTTGGCTGGATTCCACTATGCAATCAACAAGAGATTACAACTTTGAGTGCAAACACTTAGTTGTAGATCACACTATCTCACTGAGTCACTCATTTGGTATTTCTCTTACGATCACAAACGTTTAAGCTCTCCAAAGACAAGTGTATGATCGAAGGTCGCTCAGACTTTGGAATTATAAATTCTACGCTCTATCTCTTACTTGCTCATCGGTCCATGATCTCCTTAAATACTCCTCCACTTCCAAACTACCCGTTGGACAATATCCCGGAGAATCGTCTTCCAATATACCCATTGGACAGCTCTGTATCTAGAAGATTTGGTAGCTGTTGAGTGACAAAGGTAGAATCCCAAATTGATTTCGATCGCCCATACAAATGAAATCTTGATTTCCATAAGTAAAGCTTCTTCGTATAGAAAGTTCTTGTCTTCAAGATCCAATCGTCAATCAATTAGATTGAATCAATCAAATCAATCTTGATGTGGAATCCAAACCAGATCACTAGCCGTTATATGATTGGGCTTGAGTTACGATTCATCGAATCTGGATGTAAAGTCTGAGAGTCTTTAGACTTTACAATCTGAGTCTGAGCACGATAGATTTTGCAATTTGAGTCTAAACATATTCTGCTTCTGAACAGATTTAGCTTTAAGGTCTGTACCCAATTCAGCTTCAGCATAGAGTCTGTCTTCTGGTTCAGTTTCAGCATATAGTCTGTCTTCTAGTTCATCATTCACGTTCAGTCTGGAATTAGTCAGAGTGAGCAGACTTCTGATGTTAAACAGACTTTGACACTAAAGTTTGGCAGTCTTCAGACTTTGAGTCTTGAGTCTTGCAGTCTTTAGACTTTGAGTCTTGAGTCTGGCAGTCTTCAGACTTTGACACAGAAGTCTGGAAATCTTCAAAATATACTCTGGACATGAGTTACATTCAGTCTTCTGGTCGTCTTCGCACTTTGACAATATCCTTTATATGTTCTATCATCTGCATGGTCTATTACTCAACAATCAAACATGTTAGTAGCCTTTGATTTATTTTGTCATCTTCAAAACATTATAAGGGATTTCCCTAACAGTAGGACCCGTACCTTTCTATAGTCGCCTTGACAAAAAAAAAATTGATTTTCCAAGACTCGTACCTTTTTACGGTCGCCTAGCACTGCGGTATGGATCATCTGACCAAAACTCGAACCTTTCTTCAGTCGCCTTAATCAGAATGAACCTGGAGAAAAACCTTTAGGGACAGCTCAATTGAGTGTCGATTAAGAGGAACTTCGAGCTATAAAAGCATGCCGAGTCAATGAAAATAACTCTGGGCTACAAAAGTAAACCAGGTCGATAAAAGAAATCCGAGCTATGGAAGCACGTCGATTCAATAAAAGGGACTTTGGGCTACAAAAGCACGCTAGGTCAATATAAATGGACACCGGGCTACAATGCATGCCGGATCGATAAAGAGGGAATCTGGGCTACAAAAGCACGCCAGGTCAGGAACTCCGGGCTATGAAAGCACGCCGGGTCAATGAAAAGGGCTTCGGGTTACGAAAGCACGCCGAATCTCAAGGCTTCAAGGAGCAACTTGATCGTCAAGTATTACTCGATCTTCAAGGAAATATTACATGTTAGACATGATTAGAGCAAAAACGAATATGCATTCATTAAAGACGTAGACAATTTGAGCTACTCTAGAATGCATAATTCAAAGTTCAGTGGGGTTTTCATCAATTCAATCAAGGTTTATGTATAATGACTTTACTATATTTGCATCACCCAAATATCCACAGGAAAGAATTGTCGTTCAAGACAATGACATGGATTTCTTAAGAATACTAAATGAGAGACTTTCAGTTAAAAAGGATTTTCACTTACTCTCATTCAGAATGGCTATTTTAGGAGAATCACTCTATCTCACCATCATCATATCGACAAGAGTCCGAGTATTCTCGCAAGTAGTATGACCTTACCAGTCTGAGAGGTCTTTAATAGGGACCGTAATATGGGCTTGATTAATGGCTTAGCAAAGGGATTGTTGGAGTCAAGGCAATTGAAAGAATAATTCTGTAATCATCTCCGGGTTTACAAGTCAAGAACCCTGTAAATTGAGAAAGAAATAATTTTACTCGCATTTCTTCGAGCGATGCTTATAAACATACAAACTCCTATGTTAATTCCAGTGCCCTAATCTGAATAGACTTTGTAAATGACGTAAAAAGGCTAGGTTCATGGGTTGAGAAACGAAAGGATCATTAGGCTCAAAATATGTGTAAAGGGTGAGAGTTGATGATCATCTGGGCATTGTCGCCGATCTTCTCCTTCACCAAGGATTGTTTTGACAATGTGCTCCACTAACTGTAAAAGCTCAATATTTGTGTTCTTTGAATGTTGCTCCATGAGGGATGCAACCTTTTACAATTGATAATCACCTCTCTCGACTTTTTTCATCTATGGGCATTGGCCTTACTTTTACCAGGCACACCGCTTTTCCATGCCCCTAGTTCTCATTCATCTTTTCTTCACTTATTTTTTCTTTCAACCTTGTTTTTACCAGGCACACTGTTTTTTCATACCTCTTGGTTCTATTTTGAATGACCATATGGTGCTTTTAACATTTGGACCTTTGGGAGGTCTTCGTCTTCTATCAGCACTCCAGACCACTATTTGAACAATTTTTTTTTGCCTTGCCCCGGTGTGGGGGATGATCACTAACTGGGTTTAAAGAAATGAAATTGTAGGCTCAAGTGGGCTATGCAAATGATATAAGTATGTAGGATAGAGAAAGAAATTATCTTCGTCATCCTAAGGCACTTAAATTACCATATGAATTCAATATAATAGCACGACTTGAATATTGATGCAAGTGAAAGCAAGAAAAATTTCTTTTCATTTTCTTCACCTTATGGTGTCATCTTACCCCCAATTTGCCCCAATGTGGGGTGGTTCTTGACATGAGTAATTTGAAAAAATTGACACAAATGTATGGAGCTCAAAGAGGTTAAGCAATAGATCACCTATAGGGTTTGGGATATAGAAATGAATTGCCCCTCATCATTTTGGTCATCGTACCTTTTGTGAGAGAACTCTTTTCCTTGTAGATATGGAACTTCCTACACTCATCTCATAAATGTATAAGTAGGGGACTGTGTATAGGATAAGGCTCGCCTTTTATCATCCTGACACATCTCATTCAGCATTCTTAAGCATTGATGTCACTCCATTGAATTGCCTATCTTGACAAATCTCCAATGAAATTGGGGAGTTAAATAGGTAAAATCACTATGTAAATTCTCTTTTCAAAATAATTCAGTAGCTTTAAGCATGAAAAGCTTTGTGATTTCAAAATATACAATTTTCCACACTCAAAACATGGTTTTAAGTATTAATTCAGGAGATTGCCCCATAAAGGGACTGCCTCCTTGGATTACCCCTATCAAAAGGGAACAAACACACAAATTGATCAATCGAGGCTGAAAATCCGATCTTTGATTTGATGAATTCTTGCTTTTGCCCCTGCACAAAACAACGTGCATGAATAGGATATTATGCAACATCAATGCACATGGAATATCCATTTTGGTTTGGGTGGAGATTTTGTCTCAGTCGAGTCACTACCAAAATCTGTCATGCCCCAATTTGTCATCTACAAGGAAAAGAATAGTGTCATTTTCCAAAATTAATTATTTTCAAGGACGAGACGTACATCTTCCACAAGAGAATGATGGTCCTCTTTTACCTGCCCCTCATTTTGTTAAGTCTTTAGAAATGTGTTCTCAAACTTGTTGAGTAACAGTTGGGCCAATTGATCTATCATTGTAACCTGATGCGCCTTTTCCAGATGTTTCCTCATCAGGCCAAGAAAATAATGCTCATGAATTATGTGTGCTTGAGTTCTTCACCCTCCTTGGTCTTGCGATGCGAACCATCTAGGTCAGATATTATTCCTTTTAGATATATCACTAGTCTTTTCATGGTGGCATCAAATTCCACTACCTCAGGATAATGAGATGGTTCAAAAGTCTCTTGACTTTCTTCTTCAGGTCGCAATTTCTCACTCATTTTGATCCACCCTTTTAGCTCTCGTTCGTGTATGGATGGATGAGTAGGATTGTTCCATAATCACCTATTTCGAGGAAATGAACACATGTATAAGCATAAGGTGGAAATAGGGAACCGGTCCATGACAACAATCTATTTTTTTTAATCCCGAAAAGTCCACACATGAACAGGATTTCCTAAAAATGGACTAGGAAAGTAAAGACATGGGATGCCCTAGTAAGGACGAAATTTCCTAAACATGAAGTAGGAAAAGCCAAAATTTGAAACTTCCCAATAAGAATGATAAAGACATGAATTAAAAACAAATTCTCCAAAAAAATATCAAATGATTCATTGCATGGCAATTTTTTTCATTTCATTTCTAATTGACAAAGGAATTAGATCAACAATTGACCTAAATCACTATGGACGAACCAAAAGTATGACAAAGTAAGTAAATTGCACAGTATAGGCATATAAGACTTATTTCACTAAGGAAAATTAATGGCAATCACATAGACATGCACATAAGATGTGAGGCTCGATTTCTACTCTAGACAAGCTTAGCAAAGTGAAGCCACAAGGATGATCGGACTAGCTGCCGATGTGCAGACTAAGTCGGGTCCTCATGACTTTGGCTTGGTCAAAGAGCTGACCTAGGTCGCAGGCATGCGGACCGATGTGGGTATTCTTGACACCAAAAACGAAACTTCGGCATTGAGATGGGCGACTCATACTGCAGGCATGCGGTCGGAGTGGTATCCATCTCAATACCATCCTAGATGATCCTATGTGGCCCAGGTTCGGCGGCAGGTTGTGTGTGCAATAGTGTAGTACTAAATGCAAAGCGTGCACAACAGTTTATGTCAAGCAACACTTCATATATGAAAATAAATCATGCATTTTTACACCTCCCTACAAAACAAAGGTCAGCAAATACTTCCTCCTATACCTCCCAATCTACAAGAACATTTAACACCTTAAATGTTAGGGGCATATCTGAGATCCTCGCTACCAAATTTTTTTTTTTTCAAAAAGAAAATTGGCCTTAGTTCACTAAGAGTTTCAACTCAAGTCCTCACTGGAGTCACCAAGCTGTCGTGACAAAAATTTCGGGTGCATCACCTAGGGTTTAGCTAATGGATTACTAAGCTTAAACTTAGCTCGGGCTCTCCCAAGTCTAAACCAACTCGCGACTTAGATTCAAGTTCTGAACATGCAATTGATTTTTTAATCAGGAGTTGTCATTAATCTATTTTCGGTGGGTCGATTAGAAACCCAAGTAAAGTAACAGGAGATTTACTTTACTCTTACGAACCAGAGATTATGAGTTTGGGGACTGATTACGCTAGATTTCTCTAACTCCCTTTCGGTATCTTTCTCTTTTATTTTGAAAAATGTTTTGCAGGCAATTTGAATTGATTTTACTTCCCTAACATGTAAGGTGACCATGCGGGTGTGCAAACCATCAATTTAACACCTAGATAAGGACTTACCTCATAGCAACGAAAACATCTGCAATGTTAGATCAGAATTCACATTGACAATCCTAGATATGATTTCTAATTAACACGACATTTCTTGTTTTTGTTTTCACGTTTTAATGAGAATCATGCAATGCATGCTGCTAATCTAACATGAGATGATATGACATGGCAATATAACCTACCTATATGACATAAATAAAATGCACTCTATATACTAAAGAATGAAATTGATATATCCTAAGACAATTTTTTTTTGGGTATTTTCCATGAAATTTCGAAATTATAAAAATGCAAAAATTATCTACCTAGATTAAGATTCTATCCAACTTATATTAAGGATTAGGTCAGGCTAAACCCTAATTTAAACTAAGATATTATCTTAACTTAGCAATCTCTAACCTAATATGCAATCTATCTAAAAAATCAATCTAAACTTAAAATGAAACATGCAATTTTATCATAATATGCAATGATGTACAAAGAATGCCCCAATTCTACATGATATATGCATGATATTTTTGTGTTTTTTTAATAAAATTCGAAATTAAAATTGACACATAATTAAACATGCAATTTAGACTTAAAAAGAACTAACATCCTAAATGAATAATTTTTTTTTTGGATTTTTTTATTTAAAAATTCGAAATAAGATTACCATTATAAATATGCAAGATAATCCTAAGACGAGGAATATTCTAAAATGAACCTAACCCTAATTCGATTTTTTTTTTTTTGGATTTTTTTTCCTTTTTACGAAAACAAAATCGACTCAAATCACACAATTGCAAATCATAGCAAGATAAGATTGATATCCAAAAATTGACGAATCATATCTCGCGCATGAGACCAGGTCGTTCAATTTTAAATAAACCGTGAATCGAATCTCGAGCGTGAGATCGGATTGGCGATTTTTTAAGCGATTGTAAATCGGATTTTAGGCGCAAAAATCAGACTATCAATCTCTAATTTGAGAGCCTATTTCATGTCGAGTCTCAATCATACATTACGGAATAATTCCACTAAAATAGAAAAAAATAATAATAAAATAAAAAACTACCTAGATTGATTTTCCCTTTTTCCCTTTTTTTCTTCACCCACGGCTTGCCAACTCGTGGTGGTGGGTCACCCAAGGTCGGTGGAGCTGTGATGATGGGTCATCGGAGCTCCGATGAAGACCGGTGGCTGATGGGCCGATGGTAGTAGTAGGTTGCGGGTGGTGCGTTGTAGGCATCGGGTCGCCGATCGGAGCGGCGCGGGCGGAGCAGCGAGCGGCTTCGCTTCGAGGAGGCTTGGAGCGGATTGCTAGGTGTCGAACAGACGTACGATGGCTCGCTATCCGAATCTAAAGCAATGGAAGTGGCTTAGGTGGTTGCTCAGGTGAGGAGGTGCAACGACCGGCTTCAAGCTAGAGCAAAAGCGTAGAGCAGATCACGAACTAAGTGGGGCAGTAGCAACTTTGCCAGGATCTCACAGGTTGCTGGTGAGGCGGAGCGCGATGGTGGCTAGCAGGACAACGATGCGGCATCTAGCAAGCAGGGACGTCGGGTCGCGGTGCGGGCTCCTATGGGTAGCTCGGAGACGCGGTAAGGTGGGCTTGCGGACGAGCGAGCAGAGGCGTCGGCAAGGCAGCAGCAATAGATGGACCCGTCGTCGGGCGCTAGGTTGGCAGAGGCAGCACGGTGGTCGGCAACAAGCGGTCGTGGATGAAACGGCGTGCGGCTGACGGAGGGAGCCCGTGAGGAAGATGAACAGCAACCTCTGTTTTCTTTTTTTTCTTTTTTTTTTCTTCTGTTAGCTCCCGTCTCTATAACGCACGTCACTCTCCTGTCTCTTCCTCTTTGTTGTTGTCAGCAGAAGAAAAGAAACCTCTGCTCACTTTTCCCCTTCCCCTAAAGAACCGAAGGCCTTTTTTTTTCTTCTTTTTTTCGTTCCTCTTGACCTCGAAAAGAAAACCCTAAGGAAAGCTTTTCTTTTCTTTTTCTTTTTTACCTAAAACTCGAGAAAAGCCTTTGTGCGGCTGTATATTCAATGTGTGGCCTCCATTCTTCTATAGTGTAGCAATTTATTTATAGGTCAAAAACTAGGGTTTTATTTTTTCAAATCAATATCCACAAAGATTTCTTTTCTGAACGCAATATTTGTTTTTTCATACGATTCAGGACTGCAGAATGATTTTTCTAAAATTTCAAATCCTGCAAAGTTGAGTTCGCAGTATTTTTTTGTCACACTTAACCTATCTGAAGATATTGGCCAATTTGCTCCCTTTATGGGGTTAATCCAGCCTGTCAATTTAAAGCCCAAAACCATCAATTCGAACCCATTCGTTACTAGCCCAATGCAAATGCAAATTAAAAATAAATGCACCTAAAATTATATGCTATGAAATTGATTTTTTTTTTTTAGGGGTTAAAATTAATCCCTAATTTTTTAACGCAATAAATGATTAAACGAGTTGCCAAAATTTATGTGTCAATACTCGACAAGGGACGACATGAGATTGGTTCCTCAATTGACTATAGAAGGCTGGATAGAACAGTGTCATAAGCTGTTTGGTGATGGACTTTTTGTTAGCTGGGTTCACTCCCATGTGGAGGAAGCCCAAAGAGTTGCAAGCTCAAAAATGGCTTGAGCTCATATGATAAGTCATACGGAGAAATAGGGTTTCTCACTATCTAAAAAGTGATAGCTGCAAAAAAGACATAGTAACAAGAGAAAAAGAGAAAGTAGAAAATTTGGGGTTGGGGCAAAGTCTAATTTACATCAAGCTGGCATTGGAGGTTCATTCGTGGTCCGATTGAGCTGAAATTTTGTCAACATATTCGTGGCGGAATTTTCTCGAATATGAACGGTTTGGTTTTCGTTTGAAGCTCCATACATCAGGTTTTTCATGGATTGATCAAAACCTGTGTTTTTTTTTTTTGTTAGATTTAACCTTGATCTCTTGTGAAATTCATATGTATTGCTAAGAATTATGTTCTTGAGGTCTTTGCTATTATGTACCTATAGTATTTGCTAGAGAAGAACATTTTTCACCCAATTTTGTTGATAGTGAAGATTTTCGGGTGGACTCCGATCCCGTAGTTTTTGATCTCCTCACATTGATGAGGTTTTCACGTAAAAAAATCTTCTTGTGTTCACGTGCTTGGAATTTATTTTACTCTCCTATATCAATTCCTATTAGGTTTACACAATAGGGGAGATTATTTTATTCTGCTATGTTAGTTTGATATTATTCGAATTGTTACCATTCTCCCATCAAAGTGGTATCAGAGCTTCTAGTTATTGCTTGATTTTTTTGCCTTGTGTTAAACAATGGAAACGAATATGAGTAGAATGGTTACACTGAATGATTCGAATTATCATATTTGGAAAGGGAAGATGGAAAACTTTTTATATATGAAAGATTTTTATTTGCCCGTATTTGCCGAGGAGAAACTGGAGAATAAAATTGATGCTGAATGGTCTATATTTCATCGTCAAGTGTGTGGTTATATTAGGCAGTGGGTCGATGATAATGTTTTGAACCATATTATTGAGGAAACACATGCACTTAGTTTATGGAATAAGCTCGAACAGTTATATGCTCAAAAGACTGGGAATAATAAGTTATTTTTTATAAAACAAATGATGGCTCTGAGATATCAAGATGGTACTTGTTTAACTAATCATTTAAATTCTTTTCAAGGAATTATAAATCAGTTGGCTATGATGGGAATCGAGTTTAATAATGAGATACAAGCATTATGGTTGCTTGGTACTTTGCCGGACTCATGGGAGACATTCCAAACATCTTTATCTAATTCTGCCCTGGATGGTATGATTATTATGAATTTGGTCAAAAGTAGTATTTTGAATGAAGAGATAAAAATGAAGACACAATGATCGTCCTCTTCACATCCTAATGCCTTGGTTGTTGAGAAAATGGGAAGAAATGAGTCTCAAGGTCTGAGAAATAGAGATAAAAGTCGAGATAAAAGCAGAGGTAAGTATAATAAATTTGTTAATGTTGAGTGCCATTATTGTCATCAAAAGGGGCATATTTAAAGATTTTGTCACCAATTAAAAAGGGAGAAACAAAAGGAGAAAGGTAAAGAGCAGAAAAGTGATAATGGTAGTGATGACAATTGTGTTGCTGCACTTAAAGAAGACTTTCTCATCATTTTTTATGGTGATGTGGAGAATTTTGTATCTCATGAGACCAGTTGGGTAATTGATAGTGGTGCATCTATTCATGCTACGTTTCGTAGGAATTTCTTTATATCATATAGGTAAGGTGACTTCGAATCTGTGAAGATGGGAAACAATGAGCTAGCTTAAGCTGTAGGCATCGATGATGTATGCCTAGAAACCAACAATGGCACAACGTTAGTATTGAATAGTGTTAAACATATACATTATATCCGCTTGAATTTCATTTTTACAGGCAAACTGGATAATGAGGGGTATTGCAGCACCTTCAATAATGATTAATGGAAGCTCACCAAAGATTCTCTTGTTGTGGCTAGGGTGAAAAATATTCTTCATTGTACATTATGTAGGCAAAGTTGTTCATAGACAAAATTAATGTAGTTGACAGCGAAGATGCAGCTGAGTTACGGCATAAGAGGCTTGATCACATTAGTGAGAAGAGTTTATCAATATTGGCCAAGAAGAAGCTCCTTTCAAGATTAAAAAGTTCGACGCTAAAGAAGTGTGCTTACTGTTTAGTAGGAAAACATAACAGAGTTGCATTTAAAAGCTCCTCTCCTTCAAGAAAGTCAGGTATACTGGATTTAATGCATTTTGATGTTTGAGGTCCTATGAAAACAAAATCACTTGGTAGCTCTCTTTATTTTGTTACCTTCATAGATGATTTTTCAAGGAACATTTGGATTCATACATTGAAAACTAAAGATCAAGTATTAGATGCTTTTAAGCAATTTCAAGCTTCAATTGAGAGACAGACTAGAAAGAAATTGAAATGCATCAGAACTGATAACGGTGGAGAGTATATTGGACCTTTTGATGAATATTGCAGACAACAAGATATTCGACATCAAAAGACACCTCCCAAGACACCTTAGTTAAATGGCTTAGCTGAGAGAATGAACAGAACACTAGTTGAAAGAGTAAGATGCTTACTTTCATAGTCAAAGCTACCTGCATCCTTTTGGGGTGAGACTTTAAGTACAGTTGTGCATGTATTAAATCTTACTCCATGCATTCCTTTAAAGTTTAATGTTCCTAGACAGGCAAAAATGTTTCTTATGATTATTTGCATGTCTTTGGGTGCAAAGAATTTGTGCATATTCCCAAAGATGAGAGGTCTAAACTTGATGTGAAAACATGACATTGCATATTTATTGGTTATGGACAGAATATGCTTGGTTACAAATTTTATAATCTGATTGAAAAGACAATTGTAAGAAACAGAGACATTGTGTTTATGGAAGATCAAACAATAGAGGATATTGAGAAAACAAAGATGATTTCAGCACCACAGGTTAGTGATAATTTGGTTGATTTGGATCTAGTTTCTCTTACAAATATTCCTACACAGGTTGATGAAGAGCAGTAGGAAGTCAATGTTCCAAATAATGTACATTTTCTTGAACATGTTGAAATAGATAATACTATTCCTGAATTAGAGGCTCAATTAGATGTTCTACTGGATATTCCAGTCCAGCGATCTGTTAGAGACCGATGACCTTTCACCAGGTATTCTGAAGATGAGTATGTATTATTGACTGATATAGGTGAACCAAAGTGTTAAAAGCAATAGAAGATGAGTACAAAAGCTTGATGCTATGCGAGATGAGATGTAGTCATTTTATGATAATCATACTTTTGAATTTGTGAAGTTACTTAAAGGTAAAAGATTTTGAAGAACAAGTGGATATATAGGTTAAAGCAAGATAAACATACTTCACAACCACAGTACAAAGCTAGATTGGTTGTTAAAGGTTTTGGTCAGAGAAATAGTATTGATTTTGATGATATATTTTTTCCGGTAGTGAAAATGTCTTCTATCCATGTGGTACTAGACTTGATAGCTATCCTAGATTTGGAAATTGAGCAAATGGATGTCAAAACAGCCTTCCTACATGGTGACTTAGAGGAAGAGATATACATGAAACAACCTAAGGGTTTTAAAGTGAAATGGAAAGAGAATTATGTGTGTAAATTGAAGAAAAGTCTCCATAGCCTAAAATAAGCATCGAGGCAGTGGTACAAAAAGTTTGCGTCAGTTATAACAAAACAGGGCTATAAGAAGACTTTTTCGAATAACTGTGTGTTTGTCCAAAAAAATTTTGATGATGACTTTATTATTCTCTTACTTTATATTAATGATATGCTGATTGTTGACAAGAATACTTCAAAAATTGAGTTATTGAAGAAACGGTTGAGCAAGTCTTTTGCCATAAAAGACTTGGGTTCGGCGAAGCAGATTCTTGGCATTAGAATTACCCGAGATAGAGATGCTAAGAAGTTGTTTTTGTCACAAGAGAAATATATCGAGAAAATCATTCATAAATTTTACATAGACAAGGTTAAAATGGTTAGTACTCCTCTTACTGCCTACTTTAAGTTAAATATGAAGCAAAGTCCTACGATCGATAAAGAGAAGAAAGATATAGAAAGTGTTTTATATGCCTTAGCTGTATGAAGCTTAATGTATGCGATGGTATGTACATGCCCAGACTTAGCAGACGCAGTTAGTATTGTTAGTTGCTATTTGTCAAATCCAAGCAGAGAGCATTGGAATGCAGTGAAGTGGATTATGAGGTATCTTCGAGGAACTTCAAATTTGAAACTCGGTTTCGAGACTGGGAAACTTGAGTTGGTTGGATACACAGATTCCGACTTGGCATGAGATATTGATATTCGTAAATTTACTTCTAGTTATGTGATTTCTTTTGCAGGTGGAGCTATGTCATGGAAGTCAAGATTATAGAAGTGTGTTGCACTTTCTACAACCGAAGCTAAATTTATTGCAGCGACTGAAGTTAGCAAAGAAATGCTATGAATGAAGAAGTTCTTAGAAGAACTTGAGTTCAAGCAAAAGAGATATGTTCTTTTTTGTGATAATCAAAGCACAATTTATCTTAGTAAGAATTCATCTTTTCATTCTAGATCAAAATATATTGATGTCAGATATCATTGGATAAGAGATGTTCTAGATGAAAAGTTATTTGGAACTTGAGAAAATTCATACGGATCATAATGGCTCTGATATGATGACGAAGACTCTACCAAGAGAGAAGCTTGAACATTGCCAATTGATAGCAGGGATGGTGAATCCCTCCACATTGTCGTGAGGGAGAAATTTGTTAGCTGGGTTCACTCCTATATGAAGGAAGCCCAATCAGTTGCAAGCCTAAAAAGGGCTTGAGCCCATATGATAAATTATATGGAGAAATAGGGTTTCTCACTATCTAAAAAGTGGTAGCCGCAAAAAGACGTAGTAACACGAGAAAAAGAAAAAGTAGAAAATTTGGGGTTGGGGCAAAGTCTGATTTACATCAAGCTAGCATCGGAGGTCAATTCGTGGTCCAATTGAGTTGAAATTTTGTTAGCATGTATGTGGCTCAATCTTCTCAAATCTGAACGATTTGGTTTTTGTTTGAAGCTCCCTACATTAGGTTTTTTGTGAATTGATCAAAACCTGCGTTTTTTGTCAGATTTATCCTTGATCTCTTGTGAAATTCATGTGTATTACCAATAATTATGTTTTTGAGATATTTGCTGCTATGTACCTCTAGTATTTGCTAGAGAAGAACATTGTTTACCCAATTTTGTTGATAGTGAAGATTTTCGAGTGGACTATGGTCCCGTGATTTTTGATCTCCTCACATCGATGAGGTTTTTCAAGTAAAAAAATTGTTTTGTGTTCACGTGCTTGCTATTTATTTTACTCTATTATATCGATTAATATTAGGTTTATACAAGAGGGGAAATTATTTTATTCCATTGCATTAATTCGATATTGTTTGAATTGTTACCGTTCTCCCATCACTTATTATTGTCGTACCTAGAGTTCTCTACAATAACTTTGTCACAAACTAAAAATTTCTTATATGTCAAAAATGTCTTAAATGTCTTAACCGTATTGCGTAAAAACCAGAATTAAGGGAGTAATTATCTCATTGTCTCAAATTTTGTTGGCCCACCAGATCGATGCAAAGGGGATCTTTGAGAGATATGAGTAAAGAGGAAGATGTGGACGGAAGGATTGATGATGCCGAGGGGCTGGAGGATTATTGTATCTGAAGAGGTATAGCTCGTCAAGAACTTTGCCACAATCTAAAATGTCAATAAATGTTCTGTATCTTGTTGTCTTAGACATACCGTCTTTGCCCACCAGATCAGCGCCAAGGAAAATCGGAAATAGAAGTGGAGACCGAAGAGACGGCCATTTTCGCAAAGCAAGGTGAAGGCCAGCTGGCAATCATCATATGTAACTCTTCAACTTCCCTATGACATTTGATGAAATCCGGGTACTTGTTATCCAAGTATCCCGTGATCTTTTATCAATATGATATTATATTTCATCAAAACCTTGATAACTCTTTAACTTACCTGTAATATAATAATAATAATAATAATAATAATAATAATAATAATAATAATAATTAATTATTATTATTATTATTATTATTATTATTATTATTATTATTATTATTATTATTATGCGGTGATTTTGCAAACCTTGGCTTCATTTTGTACTTTTGTCGACGCGTGCAATCTCCCCACGCTGCGTAAGGCTTTGTCTACTAAAAGGTATGGCCTCCGAAGTTGTTCTAAGTAGGAGAAGTTGAGATTAAAGTGCAAAATCCATCAGATTTAGACACGTGATCATTAACCAGTAACACAATTGCGAAGGATGTCGTTAGTGATAATATATGTGTGTGTTAGTAAATGAAAAAAAAAAAAATCAAGAGCCATATATATATATATATATAACATGAATATCCAAATAAATGAATAATTTCATTCTAATTATATCTTTTTTAGGTTGTATTTCTCTTATGTATTCGTATTCGTGTTTCAGCGAGTCATCTGATCATCTTTACGCAGCATCTACGGAATCTCCGAAAGAGCAAGTGCCTCCATCTGATTACGCTTGATTGAAAAACGAGTGGACCCATTCCACCATTTCTTTTGTACTGAAATTGACTTCAGTCCCCACCGGCTAAAAATTAGGAGAGCTATGCTTGGCTCCAGCAATCAGCAGCAGCCGGAGTCCAGATTCTGATGGGGATAATGCACTCGAATCCCAGTGACATCACGAGTTCTTGACGTATCAGCTTTACGAAAGTTGGACAATGATGGAGTCCCACTTAGTGCAATAATGCTTTCTCCTGTTGTACTATATGGTCGCAACCTATTTTGGCCAAAATGCTTTTCTCATCAAGAGTTTGTATGATTTCCTTGTAAAAACATCTCGCAAGTAGCAAGTCTGCGATGGGCCTAGCAACATAAGGCTAACTTGAAGAAAAATGTCATCACAAGTACCTCTTCTGTTTTTTAATCTTATTTAATAAATGGAATATGCTAGGTTTTGAGTTACGTGCACTACTCCATCAAGAGAAATTGAAGGTTAATGGAAGATGCCTTTTTCATTTTTTGTATAGAAGTTGCCAATTAAAATCATCATTAATCTCTCAAAACCATTCTTCAATAGTTCTAAAAAAATCCAATTTCATGTTATTGATTACACCTTGTGAACGGATTCAGTGAATATGAACTGTATCTGTATGTAATGATGTGTCTATTAAAGGAATCATTAACCCCATATCAGTGTTGCATGCACTTGATAATGTTAGCTTATTTTATGGATTATACGAATCTCTCTCCGTCTATTCTCTCTTTGCTAATACCCTCCACAGAATGGCACTCTTTCAGATTCTCTGCAAAAATAAGTAACGTAACAATTCAAAAAGCCGACGCTTCTCATTGCCAAACTCCAAGTCCTTTTTGGCCACCATCGTTGCTTTGATGCCGCTCTCTCTCTCTCTCTCTCTCTCTCTCTCACACACAAAAACGCAGAGGAGGAGGATGAAGACGGAACAAAATGAGATTAAGAGTTAACTAGGCTGGAAATTAGAGTCAATTTTTGCTTTTTGGCCATTGTCGGTCACTTAACAATTATTAGAGCTTCGTGTTATGTCAATCTCATTCCTGCTGCAAATGGGCAGCACGACTTTGATGCATCATGGGTTACGTTGCAAAGATATTTTCCTCCAAAAAGTGGGAGGAAAGAGGGGAAATGCAAAATGAGTTCCTTTCCTCCAAAAAGTGGGAGGAGGAAAGTGGGCCCATAATATATTCGCATCTTCTTGATCCTGCCATTTCGAGATGGGACATGTGAAATATACGTGAATGAGATGGTTGTAGCAACAGAAATATCTACAAAGGTGTTGGCAACGCTTTCAGGGAAGGATTGTCGACTCTCAGAAAATATTATAAGGTTCTTCCTGGTTAGATTTTATTTGGGATGGCCAATGGGCTAGGTCAGTTCGGACCTGTGCTCTCGGGCCACATGCGCCCCCCAAATATAATGGACAGGCCTCGAGTAAATCGATGTCGGTTGCTAGTGAGGCGAATGGACATCTCAACAAGGATGTCGGGTACCATGTTTGGAAAGTTCAAGGAAGACAACGTTGACCGTTTGCGGTGGTGGAAGGCCAAAGCATCTTGTTTTCATTTTCTTTCCATGGTCGATCAGGATATGCTCACTCCATTGGTATCGTATGCATCGTTAGAGTACACCTTCAGTACTAGCAAACGGCACAGGTTGTACAATGCATCTTCTAATCATCTATAACATCTACGTGATCACTAAAAAAATAAATGCGTTCATTTGATTATGCTTGACCTTAAAGAATCCAAAATTTTTTTGAAAATAAAGAAGTCCCCAAAATCCTATGCTCCGCTGATTTAAAACAGAAAGGGTCATTCCACCATTTCTTTGTACTAAAATTACCTTTTGGCCCTCACTGCCTGCAAAATATGAGTTCTGTCCAGTCGTCCCACACTCTACACTATCATTCTCTATAGGAGCTTATCATCCACCTTTAATACACCGTTATGACTTGATACTTGATAGTTACAATTTCGCATGGATTGGAACTTCATATGCTAGAAAGCCAAACAAATTTTTTTTTTTTTTTTTGGTAAAAGTAAGAATTAAAACCAAACAAAATTACTATCCACTGTGGTGGCGTAGTTGGCTTAAGTTTTGTGCCTTTCACGAAAGGTGTCAAGTTCGAATCCCAGCGGCGTTACTTGGTGACTTAACCGCTGGCGTGAGTGTAGTGGCTAACTTGCGTCAGCCCCAGGTTCTTCCCGCCGGCTGTCGGCTTTCGGGATTTCTGGATCATAAAAAAAAAAAAATATATATATATATATATATATACCAAACAAAGTTTATACTTATTCGAGATAGGAAAAAAGACTTTAATTGGAAGTGATGTCATTGTACACCCAGTGAAAGCCAAACAACACGATCGAGAAATAATTGTTTTTCCCCATAATCTAGCTTCTTGGAACTTATCATCAATGTTTCTTGGACTTCCTTGGGGCAATTACCCGTACCTTCTTCAACGTGTCTATTGACACGGATTTACATGATAAGAAAGAAATGGACCGATGATCGTCGAGATGACATGTTCCAAGAGGCTGATATAACCATTTGGAGGCAAGTCTCTTGCGAAGGCACGCCTCCCCAAAAGCTGGAGGGCTTGATCAAAGTACATTAAACTCTACCTCATAAGCCAAAACCTCCTTTGCTGTTTCACGATGTCCTGCTCTAATATTTCCTGCTTGATCATCGCGAAGCTTTTGTCCCGTATCGTAATTAGTATTTTACTTCCAAAATAATCCTAGTTCCTCGCTAGTTTCTTGAACTGCTGCTTCATGCCATGTGCAAAACACTACCAGAATAATGCACTACCATGTTTTCAGTCTTGTCGAGCAAATTTTATTTTTCAGCATTTGAGGGAACCTTAAAAAAAAAAAAAAAAAGAAGAAGAGTAGAGAACATTATATTCTCCTAAACAAACAAAAGGAGCAAATGAAATTTGATGGATCAAATGCTCAGTGCGAACTACTCAACCATAGATTTGCCTTTTTCTTGTATGGAGACAAGATTATCTATTATCATCATTATTGTCAATTTTTTTTTCTTTAAATTACGATTCTGTGTGCGAAGGAAAGTCTTTGGAAGTCATCATGAAAATGGAAACTCGTCAAAGTACAGTCATAGCCCATCATTGAAGGGCATCAACGGTGACTCAAATGTTTTTGCTGGACATTCTATTTGGAGTTTTGTCCAACCCGCAACAATCTTTGGCCATCAATGGGTGAAGGCGTTCGCCACTAGATATTGTTCAAATTAATTTTGTCAAGTTATTCGCATAATTATCCCAAAATGGATAATAGATTGGGAAATCAAATTTGTGACCTTTGACTGCAAATCAAGTCTTGGACCACTTGACAAATCATGGTCAGTTTTTTGGGTGAAATTTTATAAATATTGGTTTTATTTAAACCCATGTTATTCTCAACATATTTACTCATTTCTTTTGCTTTTTCCTCTACTCTTTGCCATGTTTAATCATTTCCTCATTTTGAGAACTTTAAATAAATTGAAAAGAATCCTCAAATAGGAAAAATAAAATATGAAGGAATCAATTTTTACTAAAGAAAATCATCTCTTTCTCTTGCCTTGTACTGATCTTTGTTTAATCTTCCATCGTGATATTCTAGGACTTCAACCTGCCAAATGGGCAAGATTGGAAATCGGGTCTATATGAATCCAATTCATCAATTAAGTCATTTTAAATGAGTCGATATTTCATCAACACATATCCAATTCAATTCGATTGGGATGTCCCATTTTTTTGGCCTATTTTTTCCATCGATCAATAAACTACTCTAGCTTTTTGGGAAGTAAAGAATTGACGCAACAAAAACATACACTATCTTGTACCTTGTTCACGATGGCATGATATTCTTCTTTAAATATTAGGGTAAATATATTGGAAACTATGACATCTAAATTTTAGTCAAAACATTAAGCATACGTTTTTCTAAAAAAAAATGATCATAAAACAATGAATGGAAGTTAAAAAAGAAGAAAAGAAAAAGAGTAATAAAAAGACCAAAATAAATAACAAATAGAAAAGGCCAAGTTGGTCCAACTGGCACGGCCCATAAGAGCAACCCATTGATTTGATCCGCAGCCCAAACCCACCAGCCTCATTACTCCCACCTTTCAAATCCCCACTTCTCAGGGGGGATTGGAGTGGAGACGATTTTATTTCAGGAGTGGGTTTCGACTCCCACGCCTTGCAAGAAGACAGGGCAAAAGTTTGAGAGTGAGTGTTAGAGTAGGATTAGAGTATGACCGACAAAAAAAAAAAAAAAAAAAACCTTTTCCCCTAGCCTGGCCTGGCCTTCTCTCTCCCCTCCTCTGCCCTCTGCCGTGCAAGGACGTCACGGTCGATCTGACCAAAGAAAGAAGCCGCTCTCTCTGCATCGATGCTGAGCTTGGAGTAGACAGAAATTCCAAGTCACGTTTGTTGTCTTCGGCTAGCAATGTCTCTACCAGAAGACCTTCAGGGGCGTCAGATGCAGATCATTGTCACCGCTGCTCGTTTCCATGAATTCAAGCTCTAGCCAATGTCTTTCCAGTTGCTTCCTTCTTATTCGGTCGGTTTGCTGTCCAGGCAAAACTGCTTTTAGATGATGTTGCTAGTATCAAAATGGCACATCGATGATTACCGTTACGTGTGATGCATCAATGATTATTGTTCTTTGTGGAAGGTTTTAGTCGACTCGATCCCTCTGATGCAGTGAGCTACGCAAGCGGAATTATTGAAAGCAATCGCAACCGCATCTCCTTGGCTTCTACCGTTGTAGTCCCGCTTCTGGCTTTTGGTGATGAGGAGTGTCTTGGCACGACGACGCAGCAAATGTCTGACGACGAAGCGGTCAAGTGAAAGGCGAGGGGAAAGAAAAAAAACAGAACAGAGACCAAGAGAGACAAGTCTAGAACAAATCGACACCAATAACGGATGATTTGGTGGCGAGGACGGCGTGAGCACAACCTCACTATTATAGCATTTATTCTAACGGCCACCAACAGGACAGAATAACGGATGGATTCCTTCAGTTATTTCATTGAACACTTCCTGAGCAGTATCCGTACATTCATTCGACGTGAGGACGACTCTTGGGCTTGGACTAGAGCAAGAAGTTGAAGAGCTCAATCAGTGGAGAGAAGATTTGTGAGCGATGGTTGGGAATCAACTAAGACAGGGCGTCCTTTTCCATGCGATTCGAATCTACCGAAAACTTCCGCTGATCACTGAAGCGAAAGAACGAATCGCAGGAACGCCTTGTGGTCAGAACAACACGCGATCGGAACTGCAACTAGATGGCATCGGAACTGCAATCGAAGTCATGAACAGTGGGATTGACGTCGATTCACCTCCGGCGCCCTCGAATCAACAACAATGAACTTTGGATTCTAGGATCGGGCTTTGTTTCTTCTGCGTGTGTTGTGTGCCTTCCTTTGTGCATTTGCCCTGATCGGAGACGGAGGCCGACGGTGGCTTCTTGTGAACCTGGTGGCCAAGAAGCAGTCAAGTGAAAGGCGAGGAAAAAAAAAATCAGAACAGAGATCAAGAGAGGCCAGTCTAGAACAAATCGACACCAACAACAAAGCTTAATTGGATAAGAGACGACCTGATGATTTGGTGGCGATGACGGCGCGAGCTCGAGATGACGACTCAGCGACTTTCCAGACAGCGAGCATAGCCTCACGATTATAGCATTGATTCTAACAGCCACCAACAGGACAGAATAACGGATGGATTCCTTCAGTCATTTCATCGAACACTTCCCGAGCAGTATCCGTACATTCATTCGACGTGAGGACGACTCTTGGGCTTGGACTAGAGCAAGAAGTTGAAGAGCTCAATCGGTAAAGAGAAGATTCGTAAGCGATGGTTGGAGTCAACTGAGACGGGGCGTCCTTTTCCATGCGATTCGAATCTACTGCAAACTTCCACCGATCGCTGAAGCGAAAGAACGAATCGTAGGAACACCTCGTGGTCAGAACAGCACACGATCGGAACTGCAACCAGACGACACCGGAACCGCAATCGAAGTCATGAACACTAGAATCGACGTTGATTCACCTCCGGCGAACCTCAAATCAATGACAATGAACTTTTGATTCTAGGATCGAGCTTCGTTTCTTCTGCGTGTGTGTTGTGTGCCTTCCTTCGTGCATCTGCCGTGATCGGAGACGGAAGGCCGACAGCGGCTTCCGGGACCCGACGGCCAACGGTGAAGCTAGAGAGGGCGGTAAAGGCTACGGACGCGAAGCGGAATTGGGAACTTCCTCGTCAAATGACGAAAGTGCCCTGATTTAAAACGTCGAAAATGTCCCTCTAGTTATTGCTGTCGTAACCGAAGAGAAGGGAAAATCGGCGGTGGGTCCTAGGGAATGAAAAATTCTATCAATACTAGCTGTCGCGTATGACAAAATTATTGTTATTCTTCTTTTTATTGTTTCATTGTTGGTACAATTCAAGTGTCAATAATCCCGACCTATAAGAACCTCTTGCAAAATGAGCACTTCTAAGTGAAGGACCACGGTGCGCTCAGCCTGAGCTGATCCTTTTGAAGACAGTAATACTAGACCACACTCACATGTAATTAAGCATTGCTAAAACATGGAAATGTCTTTATGGTTTTCGGGGTGATCTCATACTCATGTGTAACTAAGCATTGCTAAAATATGGAAATGTCTTAATGGTTTTCGGGATGATCGGAGTATTACCAGATTGAGAAAATTTGCCCGCCTGTAGCTTCCATCACTGTTGATTTGTTGGGCTAGTGCAGTAGAGTAAGGATCATCCTTTTGTCAATGGTGCGCAATCAGTGAAGGATTTTCCCACTTTACTGTCGGTATAAGAAGTTTTCTGTTTTTTTTACACAAATTCTTGACCTCTAATAGTTCTTTCTTTCAGCTTGCCTTTACAAGATGTAATTGGAAAATATGTTTTATTTACAAAGCAAGTAAGTTTTACTATTGAGGGATTCAAACTTGGTGGGTGGAATCAAAGCTTCGCCGAACACACACCTCAATTCATGAGACTAGTTAAAGAGTATGGGCTTGAACTCCTCACCTCCCGGATCTCAAGGTGAGATTCTAACCTACTAGACTAATAGATTGCTTACAAACTAATTTGATATAAGCAAATTAATTACATTGTTAATATCTTACGAACCACACTGCTAAATTTTATAAAAGAATAATCCTCCGTGGATTTGCTTTTCAATTTTTTATAGTTATGATCTTCAATATCTCTGATTTCCATAGCTCCGGTAGCCAAATCCACACGTATGTGAATTTTTGGTCATTGTGGCACCGTTATTGATCATGAATAACGGTGCCGTCATATTAGCAAAGACTCTTTTATTGTAAGAAAAATAAGGGATACTTATCTTTTAACACCAAGAGATTGCTCGAGTGGTAAGTGTGTTTTTCTCATTCAAAGCTTGTGATCGAATCACTACACTTGCACATTCTCTTGCGGCCACTCCCATGAGCACACATTTGCAAGTCTCCTATGATTACCTGATGTGTGTGAGATGGAGGGACCATCACATAGGATGGAGATTAGTTGGATGCTTAGAGAGTTCTAGATAATCTATTGATATTAAATAGACATCTATCTATTAATCTTGTAACTGTACATAGGTTTTGAATAACATATATAATTGAATTGGCATGGTGACTTCATATATGTGAATGCTACTATTATTCAAGTAAAGAATATCTTTTTATTCAAGTATATATGATACCTAGTAACATAGAAATTAAAAAAGAATTGCTGAAAAAGCTCAAAAGCGCCACGTCAATGTTTGCATGTTCATACACAACCATATATTTAGTCCCAAATTTGTATAGATTGTTTTACGATTAACAACAGCAAATATTCTTAAAAAAACAACCCTATTAATTAGGTCAATCACCCAAAACAAAAATTGTTTCACTCGATGGTAAAATATTCTTACACATTTTCTCCAAAATTTAAATAATCCGACATAATCGAATAGTCTGCATATATGTATAAATATTGTTGTGCTGTAATAGAGTCCGTTTTGTATTGATTGTGGATATAATGAAAAGGTATGTATTGCATGTGTATCCGTGATCTACAAATTCTATATGGAACAATAGATAATTTAGGATAAAAAATAGAAATACATCAATCAACGAAAGAAATTAAATGAGGATTCTGACATCGAGTAAGTGCCGAAGGATTCAAACTTGGCATCCAAAGGTGGAATCAAAGATATCACCGAACACACACACCTCAATTCATGGGACTAGTTAAATAGTAGAGGCTCGAACCCCTCACCTTCCGGATCTCAAGGTGAGATCCTAACCAACTAGGCTAAGAGATTGCTTACAAATTAATTTGATACAACCAATTAATTAAATTGTTATTAACTTGCGAAGCCCACTTCTAAATTTTATATTTAAAAAAAAAAGTATGTGATTTGCTAATTTATTAGAAAAATCGAAGAAGTTGATAACCAAATCCTTCAGCAAGCTTTGAATCTTTTTTATAGAATTGCAATTTTCAAAGTAATCGTCGGAGAGTATTCAGGGTGGTCAAAGTGCCGCCGTTGGACGCAACAGCACAATCGCCGGCCTGTGGACTGACCATGCGATTGGCAAAATCTTGTACTCCGCTGATTAAGAATAAATAGGCCCATTTCTTCGTACTATAATTGCCTTTGGGCTCTACTTCCTCCAAAATGCTAGAGTTGTTCCCTGCTACGTAGCTTATCCGCACGTAGAATTTTTTATGATTACGATGTGGATTATTTAGGCCATGAGAACAACTGATAGGATCTAAGCCGACAACAAGAAAGTCGTCATATTAGTAAGGAAAATTGTTGTCAAGTTAAAACCAAGGCTCATCATCTAGGATGCTATAATCAAGCATTTAGGTTATTAAGTTAAAACCAGGTGGCAGCATTTGCAACTAACAGCAACGTAGTTTCATGCGCAAATGTTAACTTCACGCATAGACCCATGAATTCATCTTGATTTATTAATTTATGGTTTATGAAGCAAGGTCACACAATCTAGAGAGAGTGATTCGATGAGACTATAAGAGTCTTGGCTGAACAACGGAGAAGTTAATCATGAAAGCTAAAGTGACTTGTTTTGCCTCATCAGTCAAGGCCACTTATATAACATATTGATGCTCATTTTACTCTAAGAGGACCCGAGTCCAGTATGCATAGGCACTTTCTCATCTTCACAGAGCCGGAAGTACAAAATAAAAATAGATCGAATGAATGAAGAAGGATCTGATCATTCTAGCAGTCATACATTCTGATAATGTTGAATACAATATGTGGATGTCACTCTTCCGCACACAAGCACCAACTCCAACAGGACATCAAGCTCGGATCTTTCAGCAAGAATAACGCACGAGATGCAAAATTCTGAATTGAAATGAGCTTTGACATTGAAGAAGATAGCTATCCATCCTCGATTCAAGAGAACCAGAATCAAAATAAATCAGGTACCTTGAATGGGGGCGATTCACTGAGAATGATCCTGCAGAAGATGCTGTCTTTGGTCGAGCCCGGGTCCGTGGGATCACGAGACCTACAGGGTACAGAATTGGTTAACTAAAAGCTCAACAAACCAACTCTCTCGTGGGTGAGTCTGTTCAATGAATTGAAGATTTCCGAGCACAAGAATTTGAAGACTCCTGGCCGCAGAATTGACGAATCGAGCTCTAACTGCTTCAATTTTTCCCAAATTTGAAGATCGACAAAGCATCATTTTGGAGAGTAGTTAGCCGACATTGACTTATTGTTGACTACCCTCTCAGACCTCTAAGGTCGATTTTGGACAGCAATTTATCATGGATCAAATTCGGGATTCAAGTGAAAGTTGGTGATTTTTTTTACACAAAAAGAAAGTTTAAGTTATAATTAAAAGTCGACCCAAAATTTGTGTTTTTTTGGGGAATTAGGCCAACATAAGTATTCATGGGTGAGCGTTGATCCCTAGGAGTTGAGACCCTTTGCTAATATGTGTCTAGTGGGACTAACATCTAACCAGCGCCATCTGAACATGAGAAATTAACAAGGAACCTGAACACAGAATATCACTCATCCATGGGCAATATAAAAGACAACCAAACTAAGACAAAATCCATCTAATTCCTGCTTAATCCACACCTTCCAGCACTCAATCAGAGATGTAACAGAGCATACAAGACTGAAAATCATGATCGTTTGATGACTAATTGACATGAAATTGAAGCCATATTTTCCTATAGGCGCATATGAGTCTACTTGATCAAAATGGGATCAATCCAAAATTAAATTAGTACCGAATCTAAACAAAATCAAATTACCATAATTCTCACAAAATTGGCATGAGATTCACCATCTTACTTTTTTAGCATGAACATATATGATCCCATGATCAAACTAGCCTCAAGTTGGAATCAAATGCATACCAAATCAAGGATATTAAAATGCGGTCAACATCCAAGGATCAATTTCCAGTGGAATTTATTTCATTCAGGACATAATATCTTTTTCCAAGCAAACATGAAATTCACCATAATACAATATTATATCACTGCACATGCTTACTTGAGTGGAATAATATCAAATGAAGGATCAATGGACATCAGCTCAGGGTTGCAACAGTTAGCAATAGGCATGTACGGACAAGGTTCCATCAAATCCAAAGCAAGTTCAAAATGGAATACCTATGATTTTTTATGAAGAAACAGAACTCAACTAGGCCAATATGACAAAAATCGATCAAAAACCTAGTAATGAATGAAATTCTCGTCATGACCTGAATCAAAATAAACGCTTATTTAGTTCGGGAGTTTCATCAAACAGGTGGTATACATTCCGGCCAGGGAGCTTAGATGCAAAAGTAAAGCGATGATTCACATCCATATCATTGCAAAGGAAATGTTGCAAGTTCAGATCATTAACACAGCCTCAATCACAATCCATTTTCACACAGGTGGTGGCATTAGCTCCCAGCCTCTGCTTCATACATAAAGCGACGGAAAACAGAGCATATGCAGTTTGGTTGAATGAAGAATGATTAGCTATAGCGATTGACCTTGGATATGAGTTAGGAGATATCAGAACCAACGTCAAGGAATGGCATCGTTGAATCAGGCAGTCATGATCAAAGTTCGAGCACTTCGGCATCACAGACCTTCTTCACGGCAGCGGAACAGTTAGCTGATTGGGAAGCGGTGACGACCAGCAAAGAAGTGAGAGGAAAGGGTTCAATCGAAATCACCGAGAGAGTGGCTTAGGAATGCTCAAAAATCACCCGAGTCCCCTCTGCCAATGTTCTCTGTTCTTGCCCCTTTTCAGCGTGTGTGGTGTGGCAGCGGCCGTTGGTGGATGGAGGGCGACGGAGAGGGCAATGAAGATCAAAGGAATCGGAATCACTGAGAGCTAGAGAGAATTCGCACAGCTCCTTTTGCGTGTGTGAAGGTGCTCTGTTCCTGTTCTGGCCCCCTCTGCAGAGTGCACCGAGCCTGAGCTTAAAAGGGAATCGACTCAGATCGTTAGATGTATAGAGAGAAAGGAAGAGAGCCAGAAAATTCTGTCGAGGGCCGCATGATGGAGAGTGCACGTGGGTCCCACCGGGAATTGAGTATTAGCTCATGCAAATTGATTTTCGATTCGAAGGGTACGACCGTGGAATTGTGTATAGAGTTCAAGTAGGTGCATCGGCATTTATCAAAAACTTAAAGCTTGTGACTGATCATGTTTAGCTCATGCTGTTCAGGTTTGTGGTTGTAGGATGTCTTGTTAGCCCTTTCGATCGGGAGGGAAGAAACCTGTTTTGATCTTTTTTGTGATACGAAATTATTCTAATTGTAATTTCGTTAGTATACTCGTTTAGATGTATTTTGTGAAATTCTTTGTTTTTTCTTTTTTTTTTTGTCCGCCTTGTCAAATTCTAGGAAGAGCCTAAAAATCTAGTATGCATAAAACAGTAAAATTGACTTTTGCACATTAAATGCATTCTTATTTAATAAAATGATTCATTTTTTTTTCCAAATAAGATTTTTGAAGAGCTTTGCCAAAAGAAAAATAGCATAGCAGGAAAATCTATTGGTAATATATTATAATAAAAGTGCTTTTTGCTTACTAAATGCGTTCACCATTAATGAGTTTAGAGCAAAATTTCTTGTTAATAACAAGTAAATTTGACTTTATGAACAAGAAAATTTTAAGTGTAACTTTCCAATATGCTAATTTTAAACATCACATCTGAAAACTCTCAAGTAGTAAATAGTTAATGAGAATGAGAAATCATTAATGTTTATAAATTCCAATAAAAAAAGAATTATCTGCACCTAATAGTCATTTTCGATGAAAAATCACTTGAATATTTCATTTTCTATTTTGAGAATCTCCATGCACAACATGTGATGTCATATAGATACAAATGTAATGTTTTAGAGAGATAATTGATTTCATTACTTACTAAAATTATTTTAATTCCTTCAAATAAAAAACGTAGTAAGATACAAAATTAGAGTTAATGTTGCTTAATGAATACTGATCTCTTAACAGAAATGAACAATTGAGTTGACCTACCTTGAAACATATAAGCTGTTTGATAAATATAGAGTGATTTGATACATAACGCTAAAATGACGTCACTTTGATCATTTTTATTAATTCACATTTTATTAAAATTAAAAATACGAAAATCCTCCCTTTTAAAGTCAATGCAGGTATGAATCTCTTCTACTATTATTTTTTTTTTAATTGTTAGATTAAACTATTCAATTCAATTTTGTTGATAAATTTTGATTAATAATTATGTAATAGTTAATCTGTTCAAATCAATTTCATGATTTTTATTATTTTTATATTATCTTAGAGGTGAAGTTCCTCTGATAAATTTTTTTTTTTTTCACTTTTTTTTTATTAACAGCTCTTTTTACTTCCTCTTCATTAATTCCTCATTTATATGCCTTCCTTTAATTTCACGATCTCCCTCCCCCTCCCCCCCCTCTCTCTGATAAAATTCATTGTTTGTGGTTTTGCCTATTATTTTATATCTAAAAATTCATCCTATATTAAACACTCACTAGTTGCCTACATTTATCAAAAATTCATTATTTGTGGTTTTGCCTATTAATTTTATATCTAAAGAATTTACCTATACTAAACACTCATTAGTTGCCTACATTTATCGATTGCAGTTTATCTATGAAGAACAAACAAGATAAGAATGAAGGTTCAATACGAGGGATTTAGAGAAGGTTCCAACTCAAGCTTACCATTCACATAGATGAATGTACATATAAGATCCGTGTCGTCAATAACAACATTAAGTACATTATCACAAGAACAAAGGCAAACATGCTGAAAATATTTAAGGGATAGAAAACAAAACGTTAAAGCAATAAGGATGGAGATATATTGTAAAAAATAATAATAATAATAATTTGTAATGATAAATAAAAATAAATAGTGAAAAAAGATAGCACAGGAATGCCAAAATGAATCAGCATGGGCATCCAAATTTTCTAAAGCAAATTGTCGACGACCCCATTTGGTTTCGGAGCACCTGGACAAGAGATTTAATTGACGACATCATTTGTCTTAAAACATGCCAAAAACTCAAGCCCCGTAAAGCCTTCTCCTCCAGTCAACATAACACGTATTGCCATCACTAATTTTCAAAAGCTCCCTCTCATAAATTGTCGCGACCCTCTCTAAGGATTCTCAGAGGGGGCGAGTATCACGATTTGTCGAATTGAAATGAGCGATGCCTTTGTTCGAGGTGCTCACTCTTGCTTAGCATTAACTCTCTTAAACCCTAACTATCGAGAAGTTTGAGTTTCAATTAATTAATCAAAGAAATTTTATTTAATTGGAGTCGCCATTACTCTATTTAGGGTCAGTTAAGAACCGAGTGAAGCACAATAGGACACTTCACTCTTGCAAACCATTGATCTAAGATCGAGGGCTTAATTATGCTAATTATCTAATGACCACCCTTTTAGTACTAATTCTCAATCTTTCAAATATATTATTTATGTGATCTTTGCCTATTGTATTATCGTACACCACTATACGATATATGTGCATGGGTACATAATCAATAAGGGCACGCTTGGTAACGCTTCTATTCTCAAAAATAATTTCTGATCAGAAATGATTACTTTTTATTCTGTTTTCGAAAATAATTTCTAAGCATTTTAAGTTGTTTGGTAACTGTCTAAAATTTCAATTTCCGGAATAGAATTACGTTTGACACCGTCATCAAAATTTCTACTTCAAATCATTTTCTTTTAATTTTTAAATTATTTTATTACTTTTTTCCTTTTTTTTTTTTTTCCTTTCTTTCTCCTCTTCTTCTTCTTCAAGGTTGCCGGTCGTCGGCCTTGTGATGACTGGTGACCTCACCAAAGCGTTGCTGGCCCTCGATGAGGCCATGCCTTGTTGGTTGAGCCTCACCGACAGTTGGGCGAGGCTCAGCTGAGCCATGGTTGGGTGAGTGGCCTCGCCCAGCCGTTGGCGGGGCGAGCTTGACCGAGCCTCGTCCAAGCTGGGCGAGCCTCACCCGATCAGGCAAGCCTTGCCGGTGGCCAAGGGAGGCTCAGGCAAGGCCCACTTGGCCACCGATGAGCTCGCCAAACCTTGCCAAGTAGGTCGCTAGTGATCGGCGGCTATGGGCGGCGGACGACGGTAGCAGCGGCGAAAGGTAGCAACAGAGGCAACGGCTGAAGAAGAACAAAAAGAAGAAAGAAGAGAAAATAGAAAAAATAGGTTGGTTTGATTCTATAATTGTTCTCAAGAACAAAGAATCAATTTTTTTTTTTTACTTCTCGCTTCTACTGCAAATCTATTTTCGGGAACAAAATTGTTTCTAGAAACAAAAAATTTACCAAATAGAATTTTGTTTCAAATCTACTTTCGGGAACAAAAGAATAGAAATTTTTATTGTTTGGCAAGTTGCCAAACATACCCTAAGTAACCCATCATAATCAATGCAATAAAGGTAAAGTGCAAGAGAATAAACGCGATACAATGTCAAGTAATGAATATACATGGCTTCATTATTTAGCTATGGGACAAGAATCCCTATGAGCTAAATCCAAGATTCATTCTATTTCAAAGCTATTAAATAAATATCCCCTGCATGATGATCGATAAATGAGATTCCAAGGAGAAACGTATGACGTATAAGCACGAAATGATCTAGTAAACTAAAGAACCCGGCCCGTGATCATGTCCACCTACAGAAACTAACCCGGGACACAATATTTAACCAAGAAGGAGTCTGATACTTGTAGTCAATGGTTCGGACAATAGCACGTGACCTCTATTTATTCAAGCAAATCACTAGTAAAACATTAAAAAATGCACATAACATGAATCCAACATATATTGCTAATGTGACTCGAATAACTTGGAAACAACTCTGATTTTACACAGCAGGAACTCTTGAGACCAAATACTAAAGACCAGATTCTAATTACCCATGGGCGGCTCCAGCAGAGACATTTTCAAAGAACATCATGCTGCAAAAACCGAAATGCATAGCAGCATAAACACAGGAAAACAGCATTGAGCCACCATCTGAAGTCAATTCTCATGGTTGAGACTCATTCAGCAACCACTAAACTTGTATCCAAATCAGCAACGTGGACAATGAATCAAGCAAAGCATTCGGTCATGGCATAAACAGTTCATTATGCACTCTGTCATCATATATCAGTCATGACAAGGACTCGCATGCCATTTACAGAAAAGATACACGCAAGTGACATCAAGGAATGAATTTCAGAATCTTCAGTCAACACAAAAAATCAAACAGGTAAAGGCCTATGCATTTGCCATAAAAAATGAACCAAATATCTTTGACAGTGACAAGGTATTGAGTTATCAATGAATGGATCAAGATATGCAAGGCGTAATCATCCAAGCATACGAAACCAATTACTCGCAAGATCAAGCTAAGCATGAAGTTCGGGCAGGAATTCACCGAAGTACACAGTGCACGATACAAATTTCAAAGAAGGATTCCAACATTTCCAATTCAAGGATGGTAATTGTCTCAAATGTTAGAACAACCATATACAAAGATCGTAGATTGATATAGATAACATCATTATGAGTAAATTAAGCCAACATTGCATGTTCAAATTCTCAGTCATGGGAGCATTGAGCACAACCGGAAGAGTTCAACCATCAATGAAAATTATTTGTCATATACACTGGAGAACTCTCAGTTTAAGCACGTCATTGCCAAATAATCATCAAAATGCAAGAATGGTTGCAAAATATGCATGCTAGTACCGTTCAAGAATTCAATCAAACATGTGGTAGGCGTTTCAGTAAAGGGCACCTAAATGCACTGATGCAGAAAATGTTTTTTTTTTTTTTTTTTGGTAAAGGTAAAGAATTTTATAGCTTGGACAAAAGAACAAACAGACGGCTCCAAGACTTACACTCTAATTGCAACAGCAAGCAGAGTGGAGGGGAGCCAAAACAAAACAGCAACAACAGAGAATAAAAGACCGAAGAGGTCACACAAAAGCACCAAGGCACTAAACCCCTCAAAGAAACATAATGAGAGGGCCGAAAAACGGTGAGTCAAAAGACTAGAAACGGGACCGCACAGGAGCTTCCACTTCCGGAGCTAAGTAATGTCAGAGTGATCAGCAAAGATGGAGGGGTCGAAACCCCAACTTCTCTGAAGTCTTCTATTTCTTGGGATATCTGGGACATTTGAGAAAGTGATGGCTTTATCCTTGACAATCTTGACAATATGATTTTTCAATGTAGCAGCAGCCACCGTTTCACCACGAAAGATGATGGCATTCCTTTTCTTCCAAATAATGTAGCACATGGCAGCAAAAGAAAAACGAGCTATACTGTGAAAAAAATCTTTGCCATTAAGAAAAGACATAGCCCATTGGAGATTCTCCACCCAAGGTCTAGGGCGCCAAGGAAGGTTGCAACGAGATGCCCAAAAGAAGGCAATAGACGCCGATGAGTGGCAATCAAAAAATAAGTGATCAATGGAATCAGGAACTTCATTACAGAAAGCACAGGTAGCAAAATCAATCCTACCATAAGAAAGAAGAAGTTCCTGAGTAGGCAGACGATTTCTAGCAATCAACCATAAATTGAATTGGAATCTGGGTGCAATGTCATTATTCCAGATAAGAGAAGCCCAAGGAACTCGACTTTTCTTAGCCTTGATGTGGTCCCAGGCAGAACCCACCGAAAAGGCACCGGATGGATGCCAACGCCAAGAGAAAAGGTCCGGGTCTAAGGATAGCGTCGGGATGGAGAGTCCCCAACTTTCCAGAAGAGATCGAAAGGGATAGCCCATTGGTGAAAGGAGATCAGCCACAACCGCATGCTTAGGAAGGCCCGAGTTCTGGATGAGATGATTTGGAATAAGAAGGTCAAAAGGGCCCTTCGGGTGCCAATGATCAAACCATAAGGATACCGAAAGTCCGTTACCAATTTTCCAAAGGAAGGAAAGCCGAGAATCTCTTCTTAGTTGCAAGATTTTTTTCCAGGCCCATGAGCAAACTTTAGGAGAAGAGGCGATCCAAAAATTATCCCTCTTTTAAAAATTGGAGTGAATCCAACGGCACCATAATGATTCTTTATCTGTGAAAAGAATCCAAATGTATTTCATCATCGCTGCTCTGTTGCAGTCTTTCAATTTCCGAATACCAAGGCCTCCCTCCATCTTTGGAAAGCATATATCATCCCATGAAACCTTAACCCCTCCCCTTCCGAGGGTGGCTCCTTTCCATAAGAATTGCCTTAAAATTTTTTCAATACTATCAAGGACCGAAACCGGCAAGGTAAAGACACTTGACCAGAAAGCTTGGATGGAATGTAAGACTGACCTAATCAGTTGCAATCTTCCAGCAAAAGAAAGAAAACGATGAGCCCAAGATTGGGCCCTAGTTGTGATCCGATCAATCAGGGCAATACAATCTGTTTTCCCAAGCCTGGAGGAAATGATAGGCACTCCTAAATATCGCACCGGTAGCTTTCCTTCTTTGAAACCAAGAGCCAATAAAATGTAGTTACGTAGAGAAGGACAGCCACCTGAAATGAAAATTTCACTCTTGTTCTTATTTGGAATCAAACCGCTCCAAGAAGAGAATAAATCCAAGCCTTTTTTTAGCATGGTAATGGACATCCGATCAGCCTGACTAAAAAGAAAGACATCATCTGCGAAAAAGAGGTGAGAAAGCTTGACTGCTTTGCATCTCCAAAAGTACTTGAATTCCTTGAGTGAAGTGCGAGCACTCAAGATTCCTAAGAACACCTCCATTACTAGGGTGAACAAATAAGGAGACATAGGGTCGCCCTGACGAAGGCCCCACCCACCGGTGAAAAAACCATGCAGTTCTCCATTGATTGAAATAGAGTATTTCGGAGTCCGTACACAAACCATAATCAGCCGAATCAAAGAATCAGGAAAACCAAAAGCCGCAAGAGTAAGCTGAAGGAAATCCCAGTCGATAGTGTCATATGCTTTTTGGAAATCTGCTTTGATAGCACATTTAGGGAGATACGGGTCTAGATGAAAACCAGCAAAGAGCTCCTGTGCCATCAAAATATTATCCCTAATCCTTCTTCCCTTTATAAAAGCATTCTGGGAAGGATCAACCACATCACTCAAGACAACAACAAGTCGATTAGCCAGAATCTTGGTAATAATCTTATAGATAGTATTACAGCAGGCAATGGATCTAAAATCAGAAACCGCACACGCATTCGGCACTTTAGGTACCAAGGCGAGGATAGTGTTATTTACCTCTCTCAAGAGACGACCAGAAGAGAAGAATTCCTTGACTGACTCTATCACGGACGAGCCAACAATATCCCAGCTGCTCTTAAAGAATTCCGCTGTAAAACCATCAGGGCCAGGAGCTTTGCCTCTTGGAAGAGAGAATAGAGTATCTCGAATTTCGGTGTCAAGAATCGGGCTAGAAAGGGAGCTAACCTGGTCCATAGACAATGGCCTTCAAATAAACTCCTTTAATTCTTGCAAGGAAGGCTTGGTGAGGGACACTTGAGGAGCAAGAAGATCTGCAAAGTAAGAGACAAAGACTTGCGGAACCAAGTCAATGTCTGTGATCAAATCCCCCAAGGAGTTTTTAACATAGAGGATTCTATTTCTAAGTTGTCTTTTTTTAACCGAAAGATGAAAGAATTTAGTATTTCGATCCCCTTCTTTAAGCCACCGGACTCTTGACTTTTGTCTGTAGAACAATTCTTCATTTATGCGCAAGTCCACGAAGAGTCTACGGCGCAACTTCTCTAGATCAACCAACTCAGAATTGTTCGGATCAAGTTGAAGATCAAGCTGTGCAACCCGAAGGGCTTCTCTAGCTTCATCCGTCCTCAATGAAATATTCGAGTATACCTCTTTATTGAGATGCTTGAGTCTACCTTTCAGCATTTTTAGTTTGGACACAAGCCTGTACATAGAGAAACCATCAACCGGCGAATCCCAGACATGTTGAACGATGGAGGTGAAGTTCGGGTGCTTTGCCCAATAATCAAAGTACTTGAAAGGCCTCCTCATGATCACCGGGTTGAGAACTCTGACTACCATGGGTGAATGATCAGAGATACCCGAGTTCAGAAATGAGGCCTCCGAGAAGGAGAAATCCATATTCCATTTAGTGTTGACCAACACCCGATCAATCACCTGATGCAGAAAATGTTTGTATCCAAACAATCACCGAATCATTGAAACATGCTTGAGTTCATCAGTACAGTCTCGGACTCAACATGATTTCACGCCAATAGAAACAGAGCATGCGAAGTTTACCTTGATGAGAATCATGATTATTCAAATACTCAACCCACTCAAAGAATAGTGTAAGCTTTTTGGTTTCGGAGTCCTTAGCTGTACTGTTGTATAGCCTCTTGATTCAAAAGTCAATATAATACTTACCTTTTACCAAAAAAAAAAAAAAAAAAAAAAAACCCCACTCAAAGAAATCCTCATTATTACCGATTCCAACTCACATTCAAGCTTCATCTAACTCGAAATCATAATAATGTCCCTCAAACTCACAGCCTCAATCGTCACAGAGAGAGAGAGAGAGAGAGAGAGAGAGAGAGTTGGGAGGAGGAATGTAGGCTTTCTCAGATTGCAATCTCTTTGATCTCCTTCTTCCACCCGCGATAGTTGTCCTGAGGTAATTCATCACGACTTCGATTGCTTACGTCGGATCATGAAGCGATCGAGGTTGTGATTTTGGTGGCCAATTCCTTATAAATTTATGCAAAAAGAAAGATTCTTTCAATAATTTTTCGATCCTAAATCACACATTTTTCACATGCAAACGAGCAAATCATGTGCAGATCGAGACCAGAGAGGTTATGTTACAGAGGCAAGACAGGTTCGGGGACTGTGACCCGAGGGAGAAGACGACGTCGGCGTGCCCTAGCCGTTGGTGCAGGGAGGTGCTGACGTTCTCCAACGCCAGCACGTGCAAGCCTCAAGGTCTAATCAATTTTAGTCTAAAGGATTGAAATTGAAACCAAATCAAAGCTAAATTGACAAACTCATGATCCTACATTTAACTGGAGTAGATATGAACATCCTTGTGGTGATAAATTTTGGTTACGTATCGAGGAGACATGTTGCTATGTCATGGCATAAACTATCCATCATGAATACTTGAAATTTTCTTCTTTATTTCTTAAAATTTTTAATTTTATTTACTATCTTTTTTTTTTTTCTTTACAGGGTGGCGGGGCTGCTGGGCCTTGGCCAGTGAACAGTGGACGTGCCTACCTTATGAAGAGAACAATAAAATAAAAAGAAAGAAAAGAAAAATTTTAAAAATAATTTTTTCTTTTTTAAATTAAACACAATTTTCCCCATTAGTACTGGCCTTTCATGTAGGATGGCTAGTATTGACTAGAAAGGCTAGTATTGACTAGAATGCCACATCAAAAATTTCCAGTCAAAATTATATGAAATGACTATGTTTATAATTTTTAAAATTTTAAGATTAAATTGATTCAAATGAAATATTTATGACCATCGACCGCTTAGTACTCAATTAATACATAGATTTAAAATTGAATTGATCGCCGTATACTATATTTTAATTTTTTTGGATAATTTTTCCTTTAACTAATGAGAATGTTATGATTTGTCAATTAAAAATTAAGACAGCACATTTCCCATGCTGTGGAAATCGCTCTTTTCAAAGGAAACATGAACCCGTCGGCAAGGTGCTCGTTGCTCATTACTCATCGTTAAGTGGCGCCTCAATCTCCGCATGGAACACCTCTGTCATAAGACCGGCGACTCCTAAGCGAGGCCGACCAAGAAGCCGAAGACGACGATGCTGACAGATGATCCCGGAGAGGACAACGTTATGTTCTCATCTCGCTTCCTCTGCGATGTCTTCCTCAGCTCCCATGGCACCGACACCCCCCGCCACGGCATCGTGGATCACCTCTACAGCGAGCACATGCTCAGCAGGGTGCCGTGGCTCTGGCTCGACGAAGAAGGCCTTGAGTGAGGCGAGGAGATAGCGCCGGGCCTTCTGGAGGCGATCGACGACTCGGTGCCGTCGTGGTCATCATCCCCAAGAACTATCCCGCGTTGAGGTTAATCAATTTCAAATTTACGCCTTTCATCTGAATTCTACTAATTTGAAGGAGCTGAACTTTACTGATTGCAGCAATCTAGTACATCACTGGTCTCCGGGCATTGAAATCTCTGAGGTTTTTACTGTTGGGAGAGAAGAATTGAAAAGGTGAAAAAGATCACTCATAACTCCCATTTTGGGAAAACTACTTGAACTGTAGCAAAAAGATGGATGAAGATCATCAGTTCAGTTTCTCCACCTTTGTTCAGTATCTTCAATCATGAATGCAGAAAGTTTTGACCTTAAATGTATTTTTTCATAAGAAATTTCAGGTTGCTATAAGCATTTGCACAACTCGAGTGTCCCTGGGAGTGAGATTCCTGGATGGTTTTGTCGGGAAGTTCCTCATTCTACTGCTCCAAAGAAGAACCGCGAGGTTAGAGGGAATGATTTTCGCTGTTGTTGTCTCTATGGACAGTGCAAACCGGGCAAACATTCCGCTACCAGCAATCGAGGACATTAAAGGAAGGCTTCTCAGGCTTTAAGATCCTATACACGTCAGACATTAAATGACACAAGCGAAGACCAGCTTTACCAGATTAGATATCCAGAATTCAAGCCTGAGAAGCCTTGCTGAAAAAGCAAGTACAGAGCCGCTGTTCAAAGGATACAGGAATAGATATAGTCCTGCGAGACCAACCATACTTTCCTGGGCTCTCGCTGAAAAAGCGTGGGATATAGCTGGTTTTCGAGAATGATGATGATGACGATGGTAATGAAGAACGGTTGGACGAATTGTTATAGATGAAGCCAAATATTTGTTTTTAGGGGCTTTATCCTGTAACCGCATTCCAGACATAAGGCCATCTTCAGCCTAGAGAGGAGGAAGAGGGGTTAGAGAGAGAGAGAAGCAGCGCAGATGCAATTCCCAAATGATGGACCATCTGAGAAACTGGAAAAGTAGGGACATGACAAGCCCTGTATCTTGTCTCGGAGCAAATAGGGAAAAAAGGACCCACGAAATCGACAATGAAGATGATGAAGGCTATTTGAACGAAAAAGGAGGTACTCCATTATATTTTGCATGACCAACGACATTTGTTACTTTTAGAAAAGCGAAATTGCAGATTCGCAATCAGTATTCATGAGCAAATTTACTTGAGAACTATGTTACAGTGTTTCTCTCTGTTTCTAAACGAGAAATATGTCTAAGAACAAAAAAGCCCGACTGTTTTTTTCTTTTTTTTTTGGGCCAGATATGAGTCTAAAACCTTACCCTTGGCATAAGAAGTCACCAAGCAGTGCGACAATTGGAACCAGAAGAAATGTCAGGTAGAAGTAGACTGTACTCATTAATACGTGGATGACATAGTAGACTTTCTTGCACATCCATGTAATAAGACGAATATCAGAATAATTGCTATCCGAAAGGGGACTAGATGAGGTGAAGGGAAGAAAAGAACCCCAGAAAGGGAGAAGACTCACCCTCATAAGTGAACATATGAAAATAAAAACAAACATCCCAAGGATGCTTCCACTGACAGCGATATGAAGGCATCTCGTTATTGAATTACACATCAAAACAAGGCGTAAGTTGACAGTGACAACAATAAAGGTAAATGCCTTTGTGCTGACGTCCCAGGGGCCGAACATTTTTCCCGATGAATTTAGACCAGTAGAACTAGTAGCTGTCACAAAGTGATAAAGGACGAGAGACTGGTAGACCGCAGAAAAAGACCAGGCTGCCACAACTCTATAGTTGAAGTATGAATTCCGTAATCCCTTTTTGTACAGTTGTGGATACTTCTTTGAAAATGACGCACTGACATACTGGAAAACATACAAAAACACTGTCAAGTATTTGCTCCAATTGTGATCTGTGTTGGAGTATATTTATGAATATTAGTCGACAGTTAGCAGGTGATCACAAATCAGGTAATCGAAGCTTTGTTAATGTCTCTCATGCTTTATAAGTGGAGCTACTGTATACTCTTTTATTCGGCTATTGAGTAAAGGTGTAGTATTTGTTGATTCTCTCTCTTTCTCTCGCTTGCAAATCATAGAAATATTTCCATGGTATAAGAGCCACCAAGGAAGAGGAATCCAAATCAAAACTCCAATTGTATCTTTCCCGTTGCCTTCAGAAAAAGAACATAGCCATCACTATTCAGTCAGCTCCATCTGAAAAATCTCTTCATGTTTGTCCACATCATTTGTCTATGGTGAAAATCCTTGTTGAAGCATCAGTCTACGGTGTCAATTAAAGCTCTCCTCTGTTCTTCTCAGCCTTATAAATGCTCAAAAATCACCCGAGTTCCTTTAATCAACATTGTTTGTTCTTGTCCCTTCTCAGCGTGACATGTCCTGTGGTGGCCAGCGATGGAGGTGTGGCAGCGGCTTTTGGTGGATGGAGGGTGACGGAGAGGACAATGAAGAGGGAATGAAGATCAAAGGAATAACCAAGGGCTAGAGAGAATTTGTTGAGCTCCTTTTCCATGTTGGAAGGTGCTCTGTTTCTATTCTGCCCCCCCTGCTGCAGAGCGCGCCAAGCCTGAGCTGAAAAGGAAAGCGACTCAATTCATTAGATGTAGAGAGACAGGAAGAGAGGCAGAGAATTCTGCGGAGAGCCGCGTGATGTATAGTGCATGTAGGTCCCACTGAGAATCGCGCATTAGCTAATACCACTGATTTTGGATTCAAAGGACACAATAATGGAACTGTGTATGAAGTTCAAGTATGTCATATTCCATGTGGTTACAGCTATTTAATAGCAGGTACTAGTTGAACACCCAGCGAGTGCATCGACATTTATCAAAAACTTAAGCTTGTGACTAATAATGTTTTAATGATGCTGTGCAGGCTTATGGTTATAGGATGTCACTTTGGGTGGAGCACTTGGGAGATTTAGAGGACAGCTTTAGGGAGCCGCAAAGTATTGAACGCGTGAGGAGGGTGAACAAAATAGCCAAACAGAATTGGAGGGCTTATGCGGATGAGGACCAACATAATCCCATGGAAATGAGAGGCCACCTGATGCAATATGCAATCCATCTGAGCAAAGACAGTAAAGCCGGTCCTTTGGCCGGTTTCAAAACATTTTCTCAGGTGGGCGGCAAAATCCTCAGATTGCCCACCACTCTTCCCGATACTATTACAACATGATCAAATATATAAATGTGTCACATTCGATTCTAAAGCAATGTGGCTCACAATATTGAGGTAATTTCAACTACTGAAAATTGAGAAATACGAGTAGTAGAATGACGATGCATGATCAATTTAGATAGATAGAGACTAGTAACTAAAAAATGATGAGAAATCATCTGCACGTCAATGTACCATCATGTGCTACCGAATTAACCCTCATATGAAACCAAAATCTATCAAATCCAATCCTAGCCCACATATGATGCAAAAAACACGTCAAACTCTAAGAAATCAACATGGAGTCGACATGAATCCAACATATTTTGCTAATGTGACTCGAATAACTTGGAAACAACTTTGATTTTACACAACGGGAACTCTTGGGACCAAATACTAAAGACCACATTCTAGTTACCCACGGGTGGCTCCAGCGGAGACATTTTCAAAGAACATGATGCTGCAAAAACTGAAACACATAGCAACGTAAACACAGGAAAACAGCATTGAGCCACATTCTACAATTAATTCTCATGGATGAGACTAGTTCAGCAACAACTGAACATGCATCAGCAATGTGGGCAATGAATCGAGCAAAGCATTCAGTCATGGCATAAACAGCTCATTATGCACATGCCAGTATGACAGGACTCACACACCATTCATAGAAAAGTTACAAGCAAATGACATCGAGGAATGAACTTCAGAATCTTCAGTAAATGAAGAAAATCAAAGAGGTAGAGGCCCATGCGTTTGCCAAAAAAAAAAATGAACTGAATATCATTGTCAGTGTGAAGGGGTGAAGGTATCACTGAACGGATCGAGAAATGCAAGGCATAATCATCCGGGCATACAAAACCAATTACACGCGAGATCAAGCAAAGGATGAAGTCTGCACAGGAATTCACTGAAGAACACAGTAATGATGCACATTTCCAAGAAGGATTTCACAATTTCCAAATCAAAGATGGTAATTGTCTTGAATATTAGAATAGCCATATACAAAATCATAGATTGATAAGGAAAACATAATTCTGAGTAAATTAAGCCAACATGGCATGTTCAAATTCTCGGTCATGGGAGCATTGAGCACAACCGGGAGAGTTCAACCAACATCAATGAAAATAATGTCATATGCCCTTGAGAACTCTTAGTTTAAGCACGCCATTGCCAGATAATCATCACAATGCAAGAATACTTGCAAAATACGCATGCCAGTACCGTTCAGGAATTCAATCAAACATATGGTAGGTGTTTCAGTAAAGGACACCTGAATGAGTTCATCAGGACAGTCCGAACTCAACCGGATTTCACGCCAGCGGAATCAAGCACTCGATCCCTACCTCCAGGCGAAACAGAGCGAAGTTTACCTTGATAAGAATCATGAAGATTCAAATACTCAACTCACTCAAAGAAATCCTCGTTATCACCGATTCCAACTCACATTCAACCTTCGTCGAACTCAAAAACATAATACCGTCCCTCAAACTCAAACTGTTTCGGCCTCCATCAATTGTCACAGAGAGAGAGAGAGAGAGAGAGAGAGAGAGAGAGAGAGAGAGAGAGATGGGAGGATGAACATGGGCTTTCCTAGATTGCAATCTCCTTGATCTCCTTCTTCCTCCTGCGACGGTTGTCATGAGGAAATTCATCACGGCTTCGATTGCTTAATATAATAGCACGTACATTTTCTAATATTACGGGAAAATTTATAAACACGATAATGCACTTGATTAGAATTTATACATCATAACCCCACAATTTATGGTCCAATGACTGGCCATTCGTCATTGTAGCCCAGGAGACAAACCAAAGAAATGAATAGCCAAGAAAATAGTCACACACTTCGCGGGAAGTGTAGAAGAGACTATAGAAGCAAAAAACAAAATCTCACATTACCAGACACGTCCATTTTGTTTTGCCAGACACCATCCGTCCAACATTCACAAACTTTTGTGGCTCACTTCATAAAACTAATTATTCTTCCTCAATTTCCTCCTCAATTTCGCAGTCTAACTCCTCAATACCGTGGTCTAACTCCTCAACTTCCCCCTCGCTTTCCTCCACACTTCGGTTGCCTTGGTCCGGCTCTGTTCTACTTGAGACATCCAAGGATGGGAATTCCGCAAGGTATTTCTCTGGTAAGAAGCTCCTGAATTTCGGCAAATTGTAAAGTCTAAGAGTAGTTAACCCAAAGAAGGTGATTGTCTTACTAGTTAGTTCTTCACATTCTTCATGACCAGTAATTAGTTCCATATCTTCACATGACCCTACCACCAGCTTTTCGATTTGCCCAAGAAATTTCGCCGTGAAAGTTGCGAAAAGCATGTCCAAATGGGAGCACTTCACAGCCTTTACATATCTCAAATTTGGGAACGGGATAGTTGGGAGACTATCGTACCGCCAAATGTGCCTCAAGTTGTCCAGATCACGCAAATCCAACGTCCTCAAATTACCGCTCTTTGCCACCGTCCCATTACTTTCGTATATGACCTCGATTGAATGGCATGATTTCACTTCTAGGGTTTTGAGACAGTCTTGCAACTTCTTCCACATATAGGATGGGGCAATACATTGGAGATTGTCACAACCCTTCAATATAAGAGATTCCAATTTGCAAAAGGAATCATCAGGAATTTGATTGTTCCATAACTCTTTGCACTGGACGTCTCCAATATATAGTTTTTTTAAATTGGGAAAAGTAACCTGCACAAGGATAATGTGAGAAAGGAAGATAAGTAGGAAAAATTATTACATTGTTCATTCTAAAAGATGATAATGCAAGATTAAAGATGATCACAATAAGATATAGAGCAAACCATATCATTGAACAACGGTCGGGGCGATTCATCATTTTCTTTGATCATCTCGCCTAACTGTCTGTCGGCGCTTGTAGGACTCCAGATGAATGCTCTGAAGTTAGGGCATTGCCAAATAATTAAACTAGTTAAGGAAGGGAAACTCATCACTTCTGCCTTGGATTGACTACTTTCCTCCTTGGGAATCACTTCCTTCATTTGTTCGCATTTAATAATCCCTAGATCATTGAGTTTTTCTAGAGTTGTGACCGTATAATTGGGGAAGAGATATCTCAACTCAGAGCAATTGTAAACATAGACTACTTTTAGACTAGGAAAACCCAAAACCATTTTGGAATCACCCATCACCACGTGTCTCAGCCTTTTTGCTCCACTCACGACCACTTCTTCCAATCCGGGAAGCAATACAATTTTGTGTTCCATACTTGAATCAAGGGGCCCCCAATTAAACAATGATTCTAGGGAGGGACAGATTAAAACCTTGACTTTTTCCAATTGGGGGAGCAACACAATTGTTTGCTCCGTATATGAATCAAGGGATCCAAAATCAAACAATGATTCCAAGGAGGGACACTTTGAAATTTTGACGACTCTGAGGTTGTGCAATCTCCCCATGAACCCGGCTAATTTGTCGAAGGAACTTTTGGGAAGTCCATTGTGCCATATCCTTTTTAACAATCCTACTGACTCAAGTTTTAACTTCTCCAAGCTTGGTAAACTTATCTGCTCAGAAGAGTTGTGCATCAGATCATAGCTATGAAAAATTTGACAATTTGGCCTAATCTTAGACCGATCTATCTAATGCGGTGGAAGATAGAATTTTCACCAATGGCCTTACTCTAACCAATGTAGCTATAAATTACAAAAACAATTTAGCTAATAGAACCAAATAAGAAATCTTCAAAGAAATATTATTACTTGCCCCCACAAATTGTGTGCCTATGACTATTATGGGCATAATCTCAAAAGAAAGGATTCATACCTTTTGATCAATGAAGGAATCAGAATAATTATCTTGTGAATCTGAAGTAGTGGTTATTGACTCTTTTTTTCCTTGAGGATATGAGAAGAATTTCTCCGTGGGACAGCGACTTATAGATAGTCGCTTCAATAATGGGAACTCTATAATATTATATGTCCCATCATCTCTTCCTTCTTCATCCACAATCACCGCCTTCATGTTTGGACAATCCTCAACTTTAATCTCTCTAATTTCTCTAAGACATTTAGCCACAGACAACGAAAAGAGAAATGACAGCCCTATATTGTTGATAGAGAGCACCTCCAAATTCTGAAATATCGATATTCCTTGTGATTGTAAATCTTGTTTCAAGGTGAGGTTGGCTACTTTGTCGGAGGAACTTTTGGGAAGCTCACTATGCCCTATGCTTTTGAAGGATCCTAGTGAGTGGAGTATTAACACCTCCAAGCCTGGTAAACTTATCTGCTCATAAGAGTTGTGCATCAGATCATAGCTATGAAAAAATTGACAATTTGGCCTAATCTTAGACCGATCTATCTAATGCAGTGGAGGATAGAATTTTCACCAATGGCCTTACTCTAATTAGTGTAGCTATAAATTACAAAAAAAAATTAGCTAATAGAAACAAATAAGAAATCTTCAAAGAAATATTATTACTTGCCCCACAAATCACGTGCCTATGACTATTATGGGCATAATCTCAAAAGAAAGGATTCATACCTTTTGATCAAAGAAGGAATCAGAATAATTATCTTGTGAATCTGAAGTAGTGGTTATTGACTCTTTTTTTCCTTGAGGATACGAGAAGAATTTCTCCGTGGGACATCAACTTATAGATAGTCGCTCCAATAATGGGAACTCTATAATATCATATGTCCCATCATCTCTTCCTTCTTCATCCACAATCACCGCCTTCATGTTTGGACAATCCTCAACTTTAATCTCTCTAATTTCTCTAAGACATTTAGCCACAGACAGCGGAAAGAGAAATGACAGGCCCATATTGTCGATAAAGAGATTCTTCAAGTTATGAAGTATTGATATTCCTTGTAGTTGTACATCTTGTTTCCACATGCATTGTAGGTTTGGCAACTTAGATAATACCAGTGTTCTTAGCTGAGAGAGAATCTCCACTTCTTTGATGACTTCTAGCTCCTCTAGGTCGAAAACTACTTCTACAGATGGAGTGCTCGCAATTTCCATTGACTCCAAATTCGGCAACTTTAGTATCCAATCCTTCAAAAGAATCGATGTGGATTTAGACTCCTCTATCTTTAGCAATTTCAGATTGCTGTATTTTAATGAAGGTTCACTATAGAGTATCTTTTCTAGGCCAAGGAGTCCAACCATCACCAGGGATTCCAAGCGAGGTAATGAAACCTAATGAAGCACCACAATTAAACTCATTAAAGGTGAGTTTTTTTACAAGTAAAGCTATTTTCAGGAAATTGCTTTCAGACTTTTCATGGATATGAGAAAATGACTATACAAAAAAAAAATTGAATTTCTTCTGTGAAAAGGGATCATTTTCATGAGGATATCCTCACCACTATCGTGTTGCAGATGTAGCACTATCGCACATGGATATGATAAAATGACTACATAAAAAAAATGAATCTCTTCTGTGAAAAGGGATCATTTTCATGAGGATATCCTCACCACTATCATGTTGCAAATGTAGCACTATCGCACAACTCTCTCTCTCTCAAAAGTGTCATAATATTTTTTATCTTTTCTTTAGTTGATCTTCAAAACTATGACTATAATTTTTTTATCTGTTCTTTTGAAATCATTTACCTATCTTCAAAACAACTACCCTAATTTGGTTATCTTTTTTTTTTTTTTTTTTTTTTTTTTTTTTTTTCTATTTTGAACTTCAAAATTGACAACAAAATCATATCAAAGTTCAATTTTCCATAAATGTTTTGTTTACTTATTGGTTTTCATTAAGAACAATTAAATATGACTTATTCGGGCTTGTTTCTATTAAGGATCCATAACAATTTTTGTCTTCATTTTGTAAATTTTGCACTTCATTAATAAACATCATAAAACAATTTTTTCAAATTGCGTTTTCAGTAGAACAAACATAGGGAAACAATTCATTTTCTAGAAAACGATTTACCAAGAAAACATTTTTCAACAATAATGAGTTTTCAATGAACCAAATGGACATTGAATACATGAATGGGCTTGATGTCTCTTAAGAATGTCAAAAACTTAATTAATCATAATTAGATATATTCAAAAATCAATTGATCAGAGGACAGAATATGTAAATTTTTTTGTCATGTCTAAAAGAATAGAGAAGGAAATATCCCCTTAGTATATGAGAAAGGGATGACGGAAGCAGGACAACGTTGACACGGTGAGCTTGGAATGACATGTTGGGATCAATAGCAACTTGCATGTAGGTGAAACATCAATTAGGTAGACTTTCTCTGTTACACGGCTCTTGGTTCGCCTTCCATTTATTTAATCTCTCACTTTCTTCATTTCGAAATTGTTGAATCTCATTCATTCATTCAAGATTCATTCTTGTTAAGTACAATGTTTTTCCTTCTCATTAAAAATGTTAAATGATTAATAAATTAGCCATAACACAAAACCATGTCAGAGCCCAAGTAATTAGTGCAATTATCTAACACTGAAATAAATCAAAAAGAAATCATTCGTAGAAAGAGGCTTCCCCCGACCTATTGTTGAATGTGAATGGAAATGTATGGTCTGTGTTTTCTTTGAATGGATTGTTTATATGTGAATCCAAAATTATAAATAATCAAATTTAACGCAATATGCACTAAGGTTCGGTGAACACCAATATCATCTTATCCTAAATTCCCCTATAATAGTGTAATCTAGGTATTGTTTGCAAGATTAAGAATTCAGGAAACTTATACTCAAAAAACGAAAAAAAAATTACCTGAATTGGAGCACCCTTGGCTCCTGTGCAAAAACTCGTCATGTTTGATAACTTACGCAACTCCAGATGATGTACAAGAGGCAACTCAACTATGTCATCGACGGTAGCTTCTACTTTTCCTGCATCATATGTGATAATGGCTTGCAATGAGTCACATTCACATATTTGAATCTCTTCCAAATGTACAAGTCTTTGCATCTTTGATTGGAACCACAGATTTTCCAATCGATGGCACTTTCTGATACTCATGACATTCAATTTGCTGAAGCAATCTGGTGCAAGGGGGCCATTGCATAACTTCTCTAGATTAATCAGATTTTTAAGGAACAAAGACTCTAACATTGTAAATGCAATGGGAAGGTCACTGGATGAACTGGCAATGTACTTGATTGAGGGGCTATTCAGAATTTCGAGATGCTCCAGCTGTGTAAATCCTAGGTCATACGACTTGTGAGCATTCTTCTTGAACTCTCCCAATCCATCCAAATGCAAGTATTGAGTCTTCTGCAGAGTTTCCTGAAACCAATATTTTGAGAGAATACCGTCCCATCCTTCAAATTTGAGTTTCATGGTTTTCAAACCTTGACATTCCCACCCGTCAACATTTCCTATGTTGATCCAAAATCTTATCAGGTTCCCAAATGGCAAGTCACCATTCTCCAAGAGCATCGTGGGATTAGGGATAGATATTTCCAAAGTGGTTAGCCTTGTCAAGCTCTTCAACTCGGCAAGCCTAGCATTACATGATTCTGATGGTATTTCATCCATGCCCATCCATTGATCAAAGCTGTTCTTCATATGTAACTCTTCCAATTTGATCAAGCCTTCTAAGACACCAGGCTCAATTGTTTCAAGTTTGTAGCAGTAGCTTAGATTCAACAATCTCAAATTTGTAAGCTCCCCGATTTCTTTAGGCAACCTAGAAATGGTAGATCGTGCAAAGCTGAGAATCTGCAATGCTTTGAGCTGGCCAAGAATTGTCACGTCCTCCACATCACAATGGTCTAAGTATAAAGATTGGAGGTTCCCGAGGATTCCAATCGTGGGAGAAAAACTGGAGATATGCAAGGAGCAAAGATATAGGACTCGGAGCTCCTTCATATATGTGAAATCTAGTAGTCCCAAGCAACCTCCCACTTCATGTTCGTGTTCTTGCGCCAAGCCCCAGCCTTTTAGTTGAGACAACATGAGTATCTTCAAGTTGGGAAACTGACACATCATTAGTTCAGCAAGCCTATCTCTGCCAACATCTGCTAGGCATATTGCACAACATTTCTCAAGCTTTTCCTTTTGCCATGAGCCATAATTGCTGTTCATAATTAAGGAATGTTGACCTCTAAATGAAGTTGAGACGACCACTTCGCTATAAAGATCATGTATGGTCACGTTTTCCTTGTCATTGCCACCATCCTGCAACAAACAAATGGAACGGAGGCTATCGAGCGCAATATTCAATTCATCCCTTGATTCTTGCATCGTCGTACTAAATTCCTGAAACAAGCCCCAACCCATGCCTACTACAAACAGAGTTTCGACTTGAATGGTCCCACCGATAAGACCACAGAGCAAGAATAAGGATTTGGCGTCCTCACTATTTAAATGTGCATAACTCAACTTCACTATGGTTTCTATACTTGACTCATCTATTTTTCTCAAGGCTTTTTTCCATGCAGACACATGGCTATATTTCAAAATGCTCGCGACCGAGATAATCAAAAGAGGCAAACCTGCGAGCTTCTTGACTACTTCAGGCGCTATTCGTCTCAATTCCTCATCTTTCAGCTTGTCACCAGCCGTCTTTTCAAATAGCTTGAAAGCTTCATCGTTGTTTAAACCTTCTAGACGAAATGCTGGATCGGCAAGCATCTTTTGCTCCAGCACATCTTTAAATCTCGATGTTAGTAGCAACTTGCATCCCCTACTCTCGTCTCCCAAAGGAATTCCGACTGCCTTCAAATCAAGTTTATCCCACAGATCGTCCAATATTATGAGAATCTTCTCGCTCGGATCCTTCTGTAATCTCTTACGCAGAAGATCTCTTCTTCCTTCTTCACTTGGCTCGTCCTTCAGTTTTAAACCGAAGAAGTAAGCAATATCATCTTGGATTTTATTCAAGTCCGGAGTCTGCGATACTTTCGCTTTGACGATCATTTGGAACGGTCTTCCCTCCTTCTTGAGTTTCTTCTCGACTTCCTCCAGCAGAGTAGTCTTCCCCACGCCGCCAGGCCCGTAGACCCCAATCACTTTTTGCTTCTCATCATCCAGAGCTTTCAATATGTCCTGAAAGATGGAAGCTCGCGAATCGGTGATAGTGTCGCCCCCATCACCGGCCGACAAATTCACGTCGGAAGGTGGTACATGCCCCGGTGGAGCCCTCTCGTAGTAGACCCTCTCGAATTTACCCTGCGGAATGAGTGCCTGGATGGCCAGGGCTGTCTTCCTCGCGTCTCTGCCGAGAAAATAACGCTCCTTCGGGTTGGGAAGCCAACCGCAGAAGCAAGTTTTATTGGCTCTTCCATCGTTATCCAGCATGCCGCGCGCCTTGTCGGCAGAGTTCTCTGCATCATTCTTCCATCTGTTAACTTCGAGTCTTATCTCCATCATTTGGTTTTCAGCATCATTGACGGAACACTGCACCCCAACTTTCACTTCATCAAGCTTCTTGAGTTCTTCCTTAAGTTGGCCAACGTAGCTGTTGGTGAATATCACGTAGCCGCATTGACGGCCGACCGGAGCCACCAGGTACTCTGCCACTTTGGAAGCTACAGACACTACAATATCCGTCATTTTCCCCCCTTTTCGACTTCGACTTTTGTGGTTCTCTTGTAGGAGAAATGGAAGTTGAGAAATTATATATGCTGAGAAAGGCGGAAAAGACGGAACCCGGTGATGAAACGAAATGACCGAACAGGAAAGATTCAGCACGATGAATCCCCAGCCACGAAAGATTAGGTGAGGAGGGACAGCTTCTAGCAATAGGCGTAAATGGAGATGGAAATCTAGAGGGAGGAAGTGATCATTCAGAATTGCTACGATCGGAAAGAGGAGCACGTGGCTCTAACAGAGGTAGCACATGTAGAGTGGCATTATTTTTTAATTTTCCGAAAATGCCATGCCGCCCTCCAGCGCGCGCAGGCAGTCTAGCTGTCGGCTGTCACCATTGCTTTGAGGCGAGTGAGTTCATACGCTGTCTTGCAGAGCAAAAAGGATTTTTCAAGTATTGAAATTGATTTGTGCAAAAAGGAAAAAAATAAAAAATAAATAAAGATATAAAGAAAGAAAAGAGATTTGAAATTTTCAAGGACGTGAATATTCACAAGTGAGCGTTGACCTCTAATGGTTGAGACCCTTTATAAATATGCCTCTGTTTCGATTCCCGCGGTCCACGATTCATTGCATTTCGAATAGCGATAAAACAAGATAAGCATTTCCCTAAAAATCAGCCATTTCTTAAAGATCAAAATTTCCCCACTCATCACCCCGTGCTTGAGTTGTATCCGTCGCAAATCTTTATTGGTCGAGTTTTTGTAGAGCCAACTGAGTTTTGAACGCATACATATTTTGTAGAGGATGACACCTAAAGAGTAGTTATTATATTGCAAGGCTACCACAAACATATTACTCATCATGGTATTTTGTTACCGGAGTAGCTTCTTTATTTGTTACAAAGCCATGATAGATACTAAGTGACTCTTAAAACTTTTGGAAGAAAGAACTTCACGTGAGGTATCAAATGAAGCCTTTCGAATAGTTCTTTATTGAATTTAGGAGAAGACTTTTATCATCGGTTGGTCCTTGGCATCCTATAGGATCTCTCTTAATGACAATAGCTGAACTATGTTCCAAATGTCAGATATGGAGATAGACTGAAAAGGTCAACTTTTTCATCTTTCAATGGACTTAACATTGATTACTATAGGCTTTAGTATTATGTTCCCTACTATCAATCACTAATTTTGAGTTGTGGACCAGCAGATTATAAAATATTAATCTAAAAAACACGTAGATATGACTATAGATGAAACTCTTCCACTAAGCTGCACCTATATGATACTCGTGGATTTGATGCTTTCTATTCATATTCTGAATACACTCTAGACTCTCTTGATTACAAAATGTCAAATTATGATCAATCATCAAACCAATGAGATACCTTACATGGAATCAATTTTCATAACTTTGTATCTTTCGATTGGTAGCTTGATGAGACATCCAATCTGTCTCTATATTGGTCGATCTTGAATCATGAGCTTATTTGTATACTTTTGAATTTGTATTTCTTTGATGCATACGTAATTTATCTAGATAAAGTAGTGTGGTGTAATTTTTACTAAACTTCCAATATATCAATGTTAGTTCAATAGATCATTTATAAAAAATAATATTACAATAGATACCAATGGTCATAACATTGTCATTGATCAACACTGATCCGTTAGTTGACATGGACCAATGGTTCCAACTAAAAATGGCTAACAATCACAAAAGAATAGGTCAAAATTGAACTCTGGCGCAAGGAAGAATTCATTTAAACGTTACAAATGTTAGAAAGGGCACATGGCTTTAACCTATGAACTCACCCATGTGCAGGATTATTGCTTTCATTAACCTAGGGGCGCATTTGGTAACGATTCGGTTTCCGGGAACTGATTCTGACCAGAAATGATTATTTTTTATTCTGTTTAGGAACTGATTATGAGTAAAAAAACGTGTTTAATAACTGTCCAAATTTTTTTATTCTGGAATAGAATTGCGTTTGATACCGTGCTCATTGATTCTGTTCCAAATCATTTTTTTTATTTTTAATAAATTTTTTACTTTTTACTTTTTTTTTTCCCTTTTCTCCTCCTCTTCTTCATGTGGTCAGTCGCCGGAGCGTCGCCAGCCCTCGTCGACCGAGCCTCGCTGGCAGCTGGGCGAGGCTCGCCCAGCCCCGTCAATGGCTAGGCCGGCCTCGCCGGGGCTGGGCCACCGGCAAGCTTGCCAAACCTTGCCCTAGCCTGGCGAGCCTCTGGTGAGCTCGCCAGACCAGTGGACGTCGACCAACGGCGGATGGCGGCAGTAGGCAATGGTGGGCAGTGGTGGACGGCAATCGCAGGATGATGGAAGGGAAGAAGGAGACCTTCACTGTTTTGATTCTTTTTTTGATTCTCAGATGGAGAATCACATTTTTTTTTTTTTATTCTCAATTCTCTTCCCAATCTGTTCCCAAGAACAAAAATTTTACCAAAGCGATTCTTGTCCTAAACTGATTCTAGGAACAAAAAATCAAATATGTTTAACCTCCATTTGATTACGTTGCCAAATAACCCCTAGACCACTGAGAACCTAAATTTTTTCCTTTTTTTAGTTTTTGATTTTAAAAGATGTATCTGCAAAATCCCGTGCTTTGCCAATGAAAAACAAGTAAGCTCGCTCTATCATTTCTTTGTGTTAAAATTATCTTCGAACTCCGCTTGCAAAATGTGAGAGCTATCCAGTTTTTGCGTGCCATTATCCTCACTATTATCCTCTGTTGAAGCTCATTCATGTTAGACAAAAGGGATAATGACACAAATAGTCCTTGACCTTTGGCGCAATGTGCGATTTAATCATTGAACTTTTAATTTGTTCAAAGTGATCCTTGAACTTTAGCATAATATATAATGTGGTCGCTGAATTTTTAATTTATTCAATGCAGTCCCTAAATTTTATATATATATATATATTCAATATAGTTCATGAATTATATGTACATGTTTAATATAGTCCCTGAATTGTATAAAAATATTCAATGTAGTCCTTATTCTTGAATTAATGAAAAATGACTATATTAAACATTTTCATATAGTTTAATGATTAAATTAAACATATACCAAAAGTTCAAGGATTGCATTAAAAAAAATTAAAAATTCAGGGATCATATTACACATTACACTAAAGTTCATGGATACTTTGAATAAATTAAAAGTTTAGAGATCAAATCGCACATTAAGCCAACGTTCAAAGATTATTTGTGATTTTCTCAGACGAAAAGTAGCTATTGAGCGTTCACACCACGTGCCACATGGCTCAATGTGCTCGATGTTGTCATTGAACAGTAGGGCTCGCCGGATGCAAAAGCTGCAGCTTTGTGGGACACCGTGGAGGAAGCCGGTGTCCTATGTACGACTGAGGTGGGTAAGTTCATACCTAATCATAATTGCAAAAGGATTTTTTATGAGTGAAGGTGATTTTTGCACAAAGCAAAAAAAAAAAAAAAAGTGCGAAATTAAAGGCCCTCATTCTCTTCAACTCTCCCATTCAGTCTTTACATTCAACCCCCGATATGACCTAAGCTGAAAACAAGAAAGTTGTCATTAGTAAGGAAAATTGTTGATAAGTTAAAACCAAGACTCACTCATCTAGGATGCTATGAATAAGCACGTAGGTAATTAAAGTTTAAACCAGATGGCAGCATCTGCAACTAAAAGCAACATAGTTTCATGTGCAAATCTTACCTCACGTACTGACACATGAATCCATCTCAATTTATTGTTTATGAAGCAAGGTTGCATAATCTGGAGAGAGTGAGTGATTAGATGAGGCTATGAGAAGTTCTGGCTAAACAATGGAGAAGCTACTCACGAGAGCAAAAGTGATTAGTTTGGCCTCATCAGTTTGTCCTAAATGCCACATCCGTAACATATCGATGCTCATTTTAATGCAGAATGGTGAATGAGTAACACCTTACCCATGAGATCGGTTCCTCAAGTGACCGTAGAAGGCTGAATAAAAACAGGGTGACATCCACTCAAACAAATAATTGTAAATTCTGGGAAAATATGGAACTCAGGCAACGACTCCTCTTTTTTTTTTGGGGGGGGTCAGTTTGTATTCATTATGGTCCATCATGCCTAAGGATGATAGTACATATGTCTAGAGGAATCTTGTCAAGGCAAGACCTTTTTTTTTAATCCACACATTCGATGCATTACTGGCAGTGTTTAGAGCACAAGTTTATCTTTGGTAAGTCTTTGGTAATTATCTGGTATGTCAAAGCCAGAGGGATTGTGGCACCTGATAGGGACTAGTTGGACGCTCAAAGAGCTCCAGACACTTAATTGATATGTGAGAGACATAAATCTATTAATTGTGTGAATATGCATAGGTTTTGAACTACCCGTGTAACTTTATTGAGAGAAACTGAATGCTCATGGGAGATGCCTTTTCATTTTTTCCTATTAAAATGACTAACCATAATCAAAAGTTATTTCTCATAATCTCACTTTAATGGTTCGATTAAAAACACGATTTCATTGATTATTACGCCTCATTAACGGGACCAGTGAATATAGGCGTATACATATGTCATTATGTAAGATTATTTTTTGCACATTTTCTTTTCCTTCTGTGGAAATAGATCTGCCTTTCTTTTACATATCTTTTGTCTTCTCAATTAACGATTAGTACCAATGGATGAAGATATTCAGCCCCTACATCTCAAAGAAGGAAAATCAATTTGTACAGAAAAGAAGAGCGAAGAATATCTTTAATTCATAGTAAATTTTCTATTGAGCTCCCACCCCCACAAATAGGAAAAAAAAAAAGTAATTGCTGAAAAGGCCGGAGAACATCACGTTAATGTGTGCATAACCATATATAATTATATATTTAGTCCCGGATATATTATTTAATATGCACTAGTCTCCAACCTTGGATACTACGTAAGAGAGAATTCACAGCCCAGACTGCCGATAAAAAGTTAAGTACGCGAGGCAACTTTCGATTGATGAGTTGAGCGCACGTGGCCGAGCAATTCATCGTAGCGGAACTTGGTGATCCATTTTCAAGTACTTTGATGACCAAAGTACTCATCTAAATTAATCTTCAGTTTTCACGAAAAAAATAGTTTATAAGAAAATTATTGGGTCGACCGAGAAGCCAAATGCATCAGTATTTTTGGGATCATAAAGAAATCAAAGGCCCCATAATTTTCAGTTTTCACCAAAAGTAGTTATAAGAAAATTATTGAGTCGTCTAGAAGCCGAATATATCAGTCTTTTAAGGGTCATAAAGAAATCAAAGGCCCCTTGACAACAATAGTCAATTTTTGACCAAGTGAATTCATTCCCCTAGGATAATAAATTGTGTTGTTACTAAAATGTCGATAAGTTGATTAAAATACTCATGTCGTTATTTAATATAATTTAATATCCATAAGCTGACCCGACTTGCCTCGCTTTAGAATTTCTAGGCTTAAATAATCATAAAATTATAATGAAAAGAATGGATATCCTGAATTTTCGTCTTGATTACTGTTCATATTATCTTGTCTTTGTGTGATTTTGCAGCTACCGAAGGATGCATGTGCTGACCAAAACCGTGGATCTAATTCATGTGTAATCTCGGAGAAACAACGCCCTAAAAGTACTTATTCTTACCACCGGAACACACAGAAAGAAAAAGGATGCTGTGAGATGTGAATTTTTCTGGAGATCTTTAATAAATAAAAAAATGTTTTGATTTTCATAAATTATGATTTTTTTAGAAGAACAAGGAATTAGCACACCTATTTATACCACACTTTATATACTAAATAGAAAGCCCTTCACTCACTTCAATTTTATGAAGTTTGACATCTCAATTTCGATTTACAGTATAGCAATTTAGACTAAGTAACGAAACTAGAGTTTCTTATAGATTTCTTGAATCAACAAATGTAAATTTCGTCCTTTTCAATTTTTTTTTTAGGTCTACAATTGCATTATATCAATTGTGAGGTAATTTCTTTTATTAGATCACGTTATGTGATAGTGACACAACCAAATGTGTGAGATAGTATGTTATGTGATGGCTATATTATGTAATAGTGACCCATGTTATGACAAACCAATCAAAAATGAGAGACTACAATACTTAAATACCGTCTACAATGATATCCATTTAACTTGGGTAATGTGATTGGTTGGTTAAACCACATTAATTGTGTAGCAAACATGTAAAACACTTTTTCCTGACTTGGACCTCCTTAAAAAAATATCTCAATCAAGATGGGGTCCCAACCACATTACTGATAAGTACTGTCTTTCTTAAAACATCCCTCTTATGTATTTACATATTACTTGCTAAATTCTGAAGCAGAAAAGGTTGATTTAAGCAACTTAAGCATCATTTGGGTAAAAATTCAATTTATTTTGTTAAACCATGGCTTTAACAATAATTGGCAGAAAAAAATAAAAACGCATACAACATTTTTCACCGGTTGAATAATTGTTGAGAACCCAAAGTCATGTCGATCTTAGAGAGAAAAGATTTTGCCATGGCCTTCTTATTATCTTAGAGGAATGAAAAACAATGTAATGCTAGCTTAGTCGATGAAGAGGGAAGAAACTTGTTTCGATCTTTTTTATGAGATAAAAAAATCAAATGATATCATTAAACTTGTAACTGAAGTTAATAAACTCCTTCAAATAAACTCCTTCAAATCTATTTTGTGAAATTGTCGAAAGAGCATAAAAAGCTAATTATATGGGGGCGCGCACACTCTCTCAAAAATTGACTTTTGTACGTAAATGCATCCACAATAAATTTAAATAATTCTTTTTATTATAAAATAAAAAATTTGAAGAGCTTTGTCAAGATCAAAGCAAAAGTATAATAGGAAAATCGCTAGATGATTTATGATAATAAGTTTGCTTTATGCTCATTAAACGCATTCAATGGCAGAAAGCAAACTCATTAAACGCATTCAATGGCAGAATTCGTCATTTGTGGTTTTGACTCCAGTTCTGTATCTAAAGGATTTTCCCACGTTAAAGCTCATCATATGTCTACAATTGTTGTGTTGTTGGCTATCTATGAAGAATAAAGACGGCGAGAATGAAGGTTCAGTAGAATGGATTTAGAGGGAGAATTTGAATATATGTGTTATAAGGTTTAAACTCAAGCTTGCCATTTCTAGGATGAAGGTACATATTATATGCGTCACCAGTCGACAATATTATATGCACTATGCAACAATGAAGGTAAGCATGACTGAATGATTGTGGGGTTACATGCTATTTTTAAGAAGCCACGCATGTCTTCTTAAGAAAGGAAAGATTGAAATATTTGAGCAATAGAAAAGCAGAAGCTCAATTTTTATTTATGCTATTATGCTAGATTTTTTTTGCACCTTTTCTTTTTCCTTTTGTCGAAATAGAGCCACCTTTGTTTTACATATCATTTGTCTTCTCAATTGACGATTTGTACCAATGGATGAAGATATTCAGCCCCCACATCTCAAGGGGTATAATCAGTTTGCCAAGAAGAGCGAAGAATATCTTTAATTCAAGTACATGTAATTTACCAATATACCTAGCAAATTTTGTATACACTCCCACCCACATAATAGGAATAAAAAAGGAATTGTAGAAAAAGCCTGAAAGCATAACCGTTATGTGTGCACAACCATATATAATTATATATTAATTCCCAAATATATAATTTGGTTTACGCTAGCCTCCAACCTTGGATACTGTGTAAGAGAGGAGTTTTGGTGTAGACTATTGAGAAAAAGTTAAGTACGCATGGGTTTAAGTACAAGAGGCAACTATCGATTGATGAGTCGAGTGCACATGGCTGGCCAATCGATCGTAGCAAAACTTGGGCACCCAATTTTGAGTACTTTAATGACCTAAAGTACTTACTAAATTTATTTTCATTGAAAGTTGTTCATAAAAAAATTAATGAGTCTCCAGAGAAGTCGAATACATCAGTATTTTAGGGGTCATACAGAAATCAAAGGCCCCTCGACAACAATAGTCAGTTTTTGACCGAGTAAATTCATTCCCCCAGGAGAATAAAGTCGTGTCGTTACTAAAATGTCCATAAATTGATTATAAAATCCTGTCGCTTTAATTGCTCCAAGAAAGGCTTAATTAAATATTTTTAATATCCATAAGCTTATATAATCATATTACGTCTTGATTAGTGTTCATATTGTCTTATCTTCGTGTGATTTTTAAGCTAACGAAGGAGGCGTGGGTCTAATTCACGTGTCATCTTGGAAAATCAAGGCCCTAAAAATACTCACTCCAAAAGACGCCCCACACGTCCTCCAATGCGCGCTGGCTGCACCATTTGAATATGCTTGACCTCCAAGAAGCCAAAAAAAAATTTCCAGTGACATAAGCATCTCCGACATTCTCTACTCCATACACTAGTTAGTGTAATGCAAGTCTATCAGGAAAATTATTCAAAAAATCCTTAATTTTTTGTATGGCAAACAATTCAATCTTAAATTTTTTAATTATGTCAATTCAATCATAAATCTATTGTACAGTAGCTAATGCAATTCTAAACATTTCAAATGTACTAATTTAGTTCTAAACTTTTTGACTATTTACCATTTAGTTCTAAACATTTTAATAATTTATTAATATAGTCATTCAGCAATTTTTGACCAAAATTACTTGGAATGACTACATTGGCAATTCATTAAAAGGTTTATAATTAAATTAGTAAATTTGAAAGGTTTATGACTTAATTGGCCGTCATACAATAAGTTAAGGACTAAATTTGCACAATTGAAATGTTTAGGATTGAAATAGGCGTCCTTCAATAAATTTAGTATCAAATTGATACAATTAAAATGTTTAGAACTAAATTGTTTGCCGTACAAATGGTTTATGATTTTTTGGACAATTATCTCCAAGTCTATGACAAGTGTAGTTTTTATCACAGTTTTTTCTTAATGCTGTACCTACTACAGTCCTTATGAAGTGTGATAGATATTACGTGATCCCTAGAACTTTTTAAGGAAAGTACTTCAAACAAGAGATGAAATCATGACTTTTGATAAGCAATCTATTAGGATAAGGCTTTAGTATCGTTTGGTCCTTGGCATCCTATAGGATTCCTTCTCGATCACCATAGCAGAATAGTGTTTCATATATCGGATATGAAGGTAGACTTGGCATTGATATCTAAAGGTGCTCACATCTTTCTCATCTTTTATAAAATGCATTTATATGCATCCAACATCACATTAACAGCAATGACGACAATGACAACAAGATACAAAGGGAGATCGGTTCCTCAAGTGACCATAAAAGGCTAGATAGAGACGTGCAATAAGTTGTTTGGTGATTGACTCATTATAGTATTGAGAGTTGTCTATAATATATAATTTTGTTTGTATAATCAAGTCCTAAAACTTACTCACATTTTCCATTTGTCAAATTAGAAAAAAATTAATGGAAGGACTTCATCATGCTAATTTAACAAGTTTTAAGACTTGGTTGCACTTTTTGAAAGTTTTAGAACTCAATTTTACCTTCGTAATAAATTTTAAGACTTACAATATACTTTTTCATTTTTAGAAAATATGGAACTCAGGCAATGGCACTTTTTTTTTGGTTAAGATTGCAAGGATATCACACTCAATAACAATAAACACTAGAAAAGTTTAGGAGCATTACCCTTTGGCTTTTAAGTCCCATCCTATTACACGTGCAACCTCGATTGGGGCCTTTTTTAAGGGCTTCATTTCATCATAACCAAACTTAATGTCATGCTTGGTCAGGGCATTTCTATACAATGGCCTCTAATGGAATTATGTGAACTCTAATTATATCATCCATTCTCGATTATTCAACTTGATTTTGACCGGTGTTAATGAACTTTCACCGCTTCATTTCATCATAACCAAACTTAATCTCATGCTAGGTCAGGGCATTTCTATACAGTGGCCTGTAATGGAATTATGTGAACTCTAATTATATCATTCATTCTCGATTATTCAACCTGATTTTGTTCGGTGTTAATGAACTTTCGCTAACGACATTAGATAGATGTTTGGTTTGCGTCTAAGACAGGATGAAATTTTTAATTGGATTGATTCTTAATGGTCTATGATCCCGAACGATGATAGTACATATGTCTGAAGGAAACTTGTCAGGGCAAGACCTCTCCTTTACCCACACATTGGATGCATTATTGGCAGTGTTAGAGCGCATATTTTCATGTCTGCGGTAATTATCCGGTAAGTGTGGGATGGAGGGATTGCTGCCCCTAATGGGAACTAGATGAGTGTTGAAAGAATCCTAGACACTCCATTGACATTTGAAACATACCTATCTATTAATCTTGTGAATACACACATGTTTTGAACTACATATATAACTCCATTGGAAGAAACAGAAGGTGCTATACAAAACTCTCTTTTTTTTCTTATCAATTATAAAACAAGTTTATTATATTATGTTTTTCACTTTTTTTCCTTCTGTGGAAATAGAGCCGCCTGTCTTTGGCATAGCTTTTATCTTCTCAATTGTCAATTAGTACCAATAGACGAAGACATTCAGCCCATATAGCCCAAAAGGTATAATCAGTTCACCAAGAAGAGTGAAGAATATCTTTAATTCGAACATATGTATTTCTCAATATACCTAGTAAATTTTCTATACACTCCCACCCACACAATAGGACCTAAAAAGTAAGCCGGTAATGTGTGCATAGCCATACTAATTACATATTCATTTCCAAATGTATTAACTTGCTTTGCACTAATCTCCAACCTTGGATATTAAGTACATGAGGCTACTCTCGATTGACGAGTTGAGTGCACATGACCAACCAATCCATTGTACCGAAACTTGGGCACCCAATTTTGAGTGCTTTAATGACCTAAAGTACTTGCCTAAATTTATTTTCACCAAAAGTTGTTCATAAGAAAATTATTGAGTCATCGCAAAAGCAGCACATATTGGTATTTTAGGGGTCAGGGGTCCCTTGACAACAACAGTCAATTTTTGACCATGTAAATTAATTCCCTAGGAGAATAACTTGTCTCGATTATTCGAATGTCCATAAATTGATTATATACTCAAGCCGCTTTTAATTGTTCCAAGAAAGGTGCAATTAAATATGATTTAATATCCATAAGCTGACTCGACTTGCCTCGCTTTTGGAGCTTCAAGGCTTAAATAATCATACAATTATAGATCTTCTGAGATTAGATCTTCTGAATTTGCGTCTTGATTTGTGTTCACATCGTCTTGTCTTTGTGTGGTTTTGGAGCTACCGAGGCAGGCACATGCTGACCAAACCCATGGATCTATTTCCCGTGTAATCTTGAAAGATCAATGCCCTCAAAATGCTAACTCTTACCACCGGAAGTGACATTATTTTAATATTTCCAAAAGATGCCCCTCCCAAGAAAGGTGTAATTGAATATAGTTTGATATCCATAAGCTTATATAATCATATTGCAACTTGTTTGATGTTCGTATTGTCTTGTCTTTGTGAATATTGGAAAATCAAGGCCCTAAACATACTAACTATTACCACCGGAAGTCACGGAAAGAAAAGGGACGCAATGCACGAGCTTCGATCTATTAAATAAATAAAGCGTGACTGAATTATACACACGTAAACTCACCGACATTTGCAGTGACATTATTTTTATGTTCCTAAAAGATGCCCCTCCCATCCCCCAATATGCACAGGTTTTAAAGTGAGTCATCTAAATGAATGTGCTTAACCTCCATCCATTTGAATATGCCAACCTAAAGTTTATTTAGTATTCATGTGTCACGGTGTTTACTTAACCCAATAGCCACTGCAATCGTCACAAAGTTGTAATAGATATTACGTGATCCCTAAAACTTTTGGGAGAAGGTTATTCAAACAAGGGATAAAATGAAGACTTTTGATGAGAATTCTATTGCAATTTAAAGAAGGCTTTATCATAGTTTGGTCCTTGGCATCCCGTGGGATCCCTTTCTGATCGCTATAGCAGAACAATGTGTTTCATCTATCAGATCCCTGAGAGATAGACTTAATATTGATTTCTAAAGGTGCTCAAATCTTCTTCATCTTTTTAATGCAATGTGTTTATAGGCGTCCAAGATCACATTATTATAACAAGATGAATAAGAAGAAAAAGAACCATTGCATAATTTTCTTATCATCAATCACTAATTTTGATTGGAGGACAAGCATGTTATGAATTATTAATCTCAAGAACACATAGATATTTCGATAGAGAAATCTCTTCCATTAAGCAGCATACACATTAATCATGTGATACTTATTCATTTCATGCCTTTCTTTTAAGTCCCATGCTTTTACACGCGCAACCTCAATTGGGGCCTTTTTCCACTGCTTCACCTCATCAGAACCAAACTTTATCTCATGCTTGGTCAGGGCAATTCTATACATTGGCCTTTAATGGAATCATGCGAACTCTAGTTAAATAATCCGTTCTCGATTATTCGGGTGTACCTTATTTTGTCTTGTGTTAATGGACTGTCGATAATGAAATTTGATTACAAGTTTGATTTTGAAAAGATTGATTGCGCTTCACTTCATCAGAACTGAATTTTACTCATGCTTCGTTAGGGCAATTCTATACATTGGCCTCTAATTAATTATGCGAACTCTTGTTAAATAATCTGCTCGATTATTCGGGTGTACCTTATTTTGTCTTGTTTTAATGGACTTTTTATAATGAAATTTGATCACAAGTTTAGTTTGTGTGAGAGAGGATGAAATTTTTGAACGGATTGATTGCGGTTCACTTCATCAGAACCAAATTTTATCTCACGCTTGGTCAAGGCAATTCTATACATTGGCCACTAATGGAATATCACACGAAACTCTAGTTAAATAATCCGCTCTCGATTATTTAGGTGTACCTTATTTGATCTAGTGTTAATGGACTTTTGATAATGAAATTTAATAACAAGTTTGGCCATGAGAATGAAAATTTCGAGTGGGTGATTGGCTTCACTTCATTAGAACTGAATTTACTCATGCTTGGTCAGGGCAATTATATACATTGGCCTTTAATGGACTCATGCGAACTCTAGTTAAATAATCCGTTCTCGATTGTTCGGGTGTACCTTATTTTGTCTTGTGTTATGGACTTTTGATAATGAAATTGGACTATAAATTTGGCTTGCGCATGAGAGAGGATGAAATTTTTGAAAGGTAGGATTACGCTTCACTTCATTAGAACCGAGCTTTATCTCATGCCTGGTCAGGGCAGTTGTACACACTGGCCTCTAATGGAATTGTGCAAACTCTAGTTAATTGATCCATTCTCGATTATTCGGGTGTACCTTATTTGGTCTGGTGTTAATGGACTTTTGATAAATAAATTTGATTACAAGTTTCATTTGCATGTGAAATAGAATGAAATTTTTGAATGGATTGATTGCTAGGTTCATATTGTGGGTTTCAACAAGAATCATGCAGGGTTCCACGTCCGAATATCACACCTCAATATAGGCAAACTTTGATATGTTCGCATTCTTTCGGCAACATTTACTCTTCGTAAAACATGGAGGGACTATTGAATGGTGAACATATTCATGTTCTATATAACTTGATAAGAACATAGATACTTGCATCGACCATTGGGCTGCTCATAACCGAAAAGAAAATATACAACATATGCGCACTTCAATGGGTCAGATTGATATTTTTTATGCCCTATTATGCCTAAGGCTGGATAGTACATATGTTGGAGGAAACTTGTCAAGGCAAGACCAGTTCTTAAGCCATACATTTAATGCATTATTGGCAGTCAGAGCATAGTTTTGTGTCTCTAGTAATTATCTGATATGTATTGGATGTAGGATTTGCCGCACCTGATGGTGACTTTTGGGATGCTCAAAAAGCTCTAGACAGGCCATCGATATCTCAGAGATATCTATTTATTAATCTTGTAAATATGCATAAGCTTTGAACTACATGTATAACTCCAATAGAAGAAACCAAAGGTCCTATAAGCCAATTTCATGATTAATTACACCTCAGCAACGGGACCAGTGAATATCGTGGTGTGTGCGCGCGTTATTAGATTAGATTACTTTTGTACCTTTTCGTTTTCCTTTATGGAAACAGATCGGCCTTTCTTTTACATGTCTTTTGTCTTCTCATTTGAGTACTTGTAGTAATGGATGAAGGTATTCAGCCCCTACATCTTAAAGAATATACTCAATTGTACAGAAAATAGACAGAACTCAAAATTGGAAAAGAAGAGTGAAGAACGTATTTAATTCAAATGCACCTAATTACCTATATACCTAGTGACTTTTCTATACAGCTCCCATCCGCACTATAGGATTTAAAAGAAATTGCTGAAAAGCCTGAGATCATCGCATTAATGTGTCCGTAATAGTATATAATTATATACTTAGTCTCAATATATAATTTGGATTGCACGAGCCTCCAACCTCGAGCACTACGTAAAAGAGAACTCATAGCATAGACCACAGAGAAAATGTTAAATAGACATAGAATTAAGTACATGAGAGAACTCTCAATGGACGAGTCGAATGAACATGACCGACCAATCAACGGGAACGAAACTTGGGCACCCAATTTCAAGTACTTTAATGACCGAAAATACTTAATTTATTTTCACCAAAACTTGTTTATAAGAAAATTATTGAGCCATGGTAGGAAGCCGAAAACATCAGAATTTTAGGGGTCATAAAGAAATCAAAGGCCCCAACAATAGTCAATTTTTGACCAAGTAATTTCATTACCCTGGGAGAACAAAATTTTGTCGTTACTAAAATGTCCATAAATTGATTATAAAATCATGTCGCTTTTAATTGCTCCAAGAAAGGCGTAGTTAATATAATTTGATATCCATAAGCTTATATAATCATAGTGCAACTTAATTGGTGTTCATATTGTCTTGTCTTTGTGAATCTTGGAAAATCAAGGCCCTAAAAGTACCATACCACCGGAAGCCACGGAAGGAAAAGGAACGCAGTGCATGCGCTTGGATCTCTTCAATAAATGAAGCGTGACTAAATTAGAGAAAAGTACCAAAATAGTCCTAAATATTTTATATCGGTACCAATTCAGTTCTAAACTTTTTAATTGGACTAATTTAGTCATAAACATTTTTACATTGGTATCAATTCAGTCTATCTGGCTAATTTAAGCCAGAAATTGTTGATGTGGCCGGCGGCGGTTTTATGTGGACAAATTTTATAATTTTATTTTATATTTTTTTCAAAATTTTAAATTATTTTTTTCTTTTTTTTCTTTTTTATTTATTTTTCTTTTTTTCCTTACCATTGGCCGCGCGAGGTCACTGGCTGGCTGACCATCGCCGGCCACAAGCTGGTCGGGGCGAGGGGTCCCGCGCCCTCGCCGGCCACTGGTGAGGGCTGCTGCGCCCTTGCCAGCCACAAGCGAGAGCGACGGCCCCTGCCCAAATCCAGGCGAGGGCCTCTATGCCCTTGTCGGTCGTAGGCGAGAGCGTGGCAGCCCTCGCTCGTGGCGGGCGAGGGTGCGGCGGCCCTCGCCTAGATCCAGGCGAGTTGCGTCTGCAACATCTAGAGCTATGTTGCCTTCGACTGCGACATGGTCACCCGAGCCTTCACGGCCCCCGGAGGTTGAAGGAGGTAGTTGGCGTCTCGAGCTCGGGTAGCTTCTAGAGGGATAACGGCATGGGGAAGTTTGTGATCTCACATTGGATTAAGCGCGGCGATATCGTCGTGAGCCTCGCTTGGGCAGGCGAGGCCACCATGGCCCTCACCTGGATCTGAGCGAGGGCCGTTGCCCTCGCTTGTGGCCGGCGAGGGCGCGGCGGCCCTCGCCAGTGGCAGGCGAGGGCGTGGGGCCCCTTGCCCTGACCAGCTTGTGGCCAGCAATGGTCGGTCGGCCGACAACCTTGCCGGCCAAGGGTAAGGAAAAAAAAAAAAATAAAAAGAAAAGAGAAAAATAATAATTTAAAAAATCTGAAAAAATATAAAAAAATTATAAAATTTGTCCACGTGGTGCCACATAAGACCGCCGGTGGCCACGTTAGCAATTTCCAGCTTAAATTAGCTAGATGGACTGAATTGGTACCAATGTGAAAATATTTAGGATTAAATTGGTCCAATTAAAAAGTTTAGGACTAAATTGGTACCGATACAAAAGGTTTAGAACTATTTTTGTACTTTTCCCGACTAAATTATACGCACGTAAACTCGCTGGCATGTGTAGTGTAATATTATCATTAGGGTGTTTTCTTAACGCCGTAGCTACTAGAGTCCTTATAAAGTTGCAACAGATTTTACGTGTTCCATTAAACTTTTGGGGAAAAATAAAGTACTTCAAGCAAGGGATGAAATCGCGACTTTTTATGAGCAATCTATTAGGATTTGGAAAAAGGCTTTAGTATGGTTTGGTCCCCTTCTTGATCACCGTAGCAGAACAGTGTTTCATATATCGGATCTGGAGATAGACTTGGCATTCTAAAGGTGCTCACATCATTCTCATCTTTTAATGAAATGCATTTATATGCATCCAACATCACATTAACAATAATGGCAACGACAACAACGACAACAACGACAAGATATGGAGGAAGATAAGTTCTTGAAGTGACTGTAGAAGGGTGGATAGAAATGTGCAATAAGTTGTTTGGTGATTGACTCAATATGGTACCAAGAGTTGTCTATAATATATTATTTTATTTGTGCAATCAAGTCCTAAATCTTATTCATATTTTTTATTTGTCGAGTTAGAAAAGATTAATGGAAGGAGTTGATTGTGCCAACTTAACAAGTTTTCATACTTGATAACACTTTTTGAAAGTTTTATAACTCAATTACACTTTCGTAACAAGTTTAAAGACTTACAATATACTTATCCATTTTCCAAAAGTATGGAACTCAGGCAATGACACTTCCTTTTTTTTCTTTTTTGAGGCAAGATTGCAAGGGTATCACACTCAATGACGATAAACACTAGAAAAGTTTAATCACCGGCCGCAGTGGCTCTGCTGGATAAGACCCTACTGATCCTCAGCTTAGAGGTGAGGGGTTCGAAACCCAGTGGAAACGCTAGGTGTCTTAAGTGTGATGCCGTGGTGGTGGATCCTGCGCTAGCATCACTGGGGGGTTTACGGCGCGATTGTCGGCTACAAACTGGTTCCACCTGCCAAAAAAAAAAAAACACTAGAAAAGTTTAGGAGCACTACCCTTTGGCTTTTAAGTCCCAACCTTGATTGGGGCCTGTTTCCACTGCTTCACTTCATCATGGCCAAACTTAATCTCATGCTTGGTCTCCGACCAAAAAAAAATCTCATGCTTGGTCAGGCCATTTCCGTGCAGTGGCCTTTAATGGAATTATGTGAACTCTAATTAAATCATCCGTCATCGATTATTCTACCTGATTTTGTCTCGTGCTAATGAACTTTTGCTAATGACATTAGATTGCGAGTTTGTTTGCACCTAAGATAGGATGGAATCTCTAATTAGATTGATTCTTAATGATCTATGATGCCGAAGGGTGATAGCACACACGTCCGGAGGAATCTTGACAGGGCAGGAACTGTTCTGAAGCCACATGTTGGATGCATTACTAGCAGTGATTAGAGCACATATTTTGTATCTCCAGTAATAACCCGGTAAGTATCGAGCAAAGGGACTGCCGCACCTAATGAAAACTAGTTAGGTGTTCAAAGAGTCTTAGACACTCCATTGATATTTGAAACAGACCTATCTATTAATCTTGTGATACATATATGTTTTGAGCTACATATATAATTCCATTGGAAGAAACAGAGGGTTCTAAACAAAGCCCAATTTTCTCAATGAATTAGAAAACAAGTTTATTAGATTTTGCACCTTTTTTTTGTGTGTCTTTTTTGTGGAAATAGAGCCACCTATCTTTTACATAGCTTTTGTCTTCTCAATTGACGATTAGTACCGATGATGAAGATATTTGGCCCCTACAGCTCAAAGGGTATAATCGATTTATCAAGAAGAATGAAGAATATCTTTAATTCGAGTAAATGTATTTACCAATACACCTAGTAAATTTTCTATACACTCCCACGGTCCCACCCACAGAATAGGAATTAAAAAGTCGGTGCAGAAAAAGTGGGTGATGTGTGCACAGCCATATATAAATTATAATTACATATCTATTCCCAAATGTATAATTTGGTTTGCACTTGCTTTCAACCTTGGATACCACTTAAAAGAGAGAAGTGATCATAGACTGCCGAGAAAAAGGTAAGTACACATGCAATTAAGTACACGAGGCAACTCTCGATTAACGGGTCGAGTGCACATGGTTGGCCAATCGATCGGAGCGCTGCTTGGGCACTTGATTTCGAATGCTTTTTCTTTTTTTTTTATCGAGGATTTGCCAAAACCCCATTTTGCTTACATTAATTGAGTTCACATGACCCGCCGGTTGACAAGCCTCACCGCAAGCCGTTATTTAGACGTCAGTGCCTCGGGGGACTAGCCCAAGACCTCACCACCAAAGCCCCCACTTAAGACATATTAGCAATGCTTGGAATTCGAACTCTCCACCTCAGCGATGAAGGAGATAATGCCCAAAGTACTTAAATTTATTTTCACCAAAAGTTGCTCCTAATATAAGTATCGTGTCAATGCAGAAGCAGAATACGTCGGTATTTTAGGGTTCAAATGTCCCTTGACGACAATAGTCAATTTTTGACCATGTAAATTCAATCCTCTAGGAGAATAAATTGTGTCAATTGCTCAGATGTCCATAGATTGATCGTATACTCATGCCGCTTTCAGTAGTTCCAAGAAAGGCGCAATTAAATATCATTTAGTATCCAAAAGCTGACTCGACTTGCCTCGCTTTTGGAGTTTCTAGGCTTAAATATTCATACAATTATACCGCAGAGATAAGATCTTCTGAATTTGCGTCTTGATTAGTGTTCACATTGTCTTGTCTTTGCGTGGTTTCGGAGCTACCGAGGCAGGCACGTTCTGACCAAACCCATGGATCTATTTCACGTGAAATGTTGGAAGATCAAGGCCCTAAAAATGATAACTCTTACCATTGGAAGTGGCATTATTTTTATATTCCCAAAAGATGCCTCTCCCGTCCTCTGATGCGCGCATGCTGTCCAACGTGTAGTGACAACATAATTTCGTATCCATAAGCTGACTCGACTTGCCTGGCTTTTGGAGCTTCTAGGATTAAATAATCCTATAATTATAGCGTAGAGATTAGATCTTCTGAAATTGCGACTTGATTAGTATTCGTATTGTCTTCTCTTCGCGTGGTTTTGGAGCTACCGAGGCAGGCACGTGCTGACCAAGCCCATGGATCCATTTCACGTGAAATCCTCGAAGATCAATGCCCTAAAAATGCTCACTCTTGCCACCGGCAGTGACATTTGTCACGCCCCGATCCTCGAGCACGCACACATCCTTCTCTTTTGGTCGATTTTATAATGCGATATCCCAGGACAATATATCGCCGACCCTTTCAATTTTTAAGCACATGCGGAAGCGTTAAAATCCCTGCATAATAAAACGATGGGATAGAAAAGCAGGGCCATATTTTTCATAACGAAATTTATAACCAAACTTTTATACAAAGCATAAACCAGAGCACTTCACAACTTTTACTCTTCACTCTATTTACATCAAAACGGAGATCTCAAAAGAAGACTGAAACTTAGATGAACTAGGCCATACTCAAGGCCCCTCTCAGGATTGTCTTCTTCTTCCAAAAACCCTTCTCCTCAGATCTCACTTCCGAGTTCTCCTCTCGGATTCCTCCTCCTCAGCTCTTCAGCGGGGTCCTGAAATGGTTTTCCCCAAACTGGGATGAGACTACGTCTCAGCGAGTTCTACCCCACTAAGCCCGATTAGCAAACCATTATACTAAAGGCTGCCTAAACACGCACAGGGCAGAGGACTTACCTTGGCCTCTGATCCCACCTGCAAGTCAGTACAGTTCACAATAAACATTCATTCACTTCAAACAAATCGAACTAGTCGATTACATGTCATACAAATCAATCCCCACTGTGGGATATTTAAAAGCTAGGCCACGTGCATTCTCCAGGACGACCTTCCAAGTCTCCAAGTTCACGTGCCTCGAACCTTGGGCCCACGTGCATTCTCTCAGGCGACCTTTTCGCCAAAGTGATGCATCAAGTCACCGAGCCCACGTGCCCTTTTAGATGCCATCACTTAGTCACAGAGCTCCATCAATGCTCTCGGGCGTCGATTCGCCAAGGTGACGTACAATGAACACTTTACTATGCTCTCGGGCGTCTTTTTCGCCAAGGTGATACACTGATCACAGAGCCAACATAAACATTCAATATGCTCTCGGGCGTCTTTTTCGCCATGGTGATACGCTGATCACAAAGCCAACATAAACATTCAATATGCTCTCGGGCGTCTTTTTCGCCATGGTGATACGCTGATCACAGAGCCAACATAAACATTCAATATATTCGACCACTGAACTCACGTGCATTCTCCAGGTGATATTCCACTTCACCGAGCCCACGTACTTCCTTTCAGGTGATAACCAACACCCAATGATTTCTCAATCAAATAATTAAATCAATTCAACAAAGCATTATAAATACTGAATAACATACTTGGCCAACATACTTGGCCATTTACCAATCCACAATTCAATCTCAATCAATTCCAATCAATTTAGGGTAAATCCCTAAAATATCACAATTTATTCAATTCCATACAACGTGGAGCTCAAATAAACAAACGGACCATGCCACGACGATCAGCACGAGATTTCGGTCGTCGGCCATCAAAATCTTAATTTCCGAAAAATAAATAATTAATTAATTAATTTCGAAAATTAATTATTAATTACTAAAAATTCAATTTAGCTCAAATTAAGCGCCCGATTAAATAAACGAACTTCACCACGGTCATCAGCATAATTTTCCGGTTCCAGACCATCTCAGTTGCATTTTCGGAAAATAAATAATTATTTAATTTAATTCCGAAAATTAATATTTAAATACTTAAAAATCCACTTAGGCCCGAAAAGCCTCTATGGGCCCACTAAGGGTCGGGAAAAATCCCGAGGCACTTCCAATAATTAGTAGACCACGTCTACTTGCTAATTGCGCAATCAATTTATTTAAATCGCATCACAATTGACTAATAATTGCTAATTTAATCTAATCTAACAACCTAAACATAATTAATTAAAACTAAACCTACCTTAAGCATAATTAGCCAACTAATCCTGGATTAGTGAGATTACTCACCAAATCGCGCGCAAATCGGATCAATCCGACGGCGGCGACGCGAGGAACGATTGTTCCCAAAGCGACTCGCGGATCCGGGGCCCGGAAACGGCCCAAAAGTGGGCTTGAACTAGCTGAAACCCACTCCGTGGGCTTGCTGGTCGGGGCCGAACGGAGCTGCTCCGGCGGCTAGGGCGGCGAGGGGAAGTCGGCGGAGGGCGAGGGGGTCGCGGGGGAGGTCCGGCGGGGCTAGGCGGTGGCCGGAGGTGGCCGGACGGGGCTTGGTCGGTGCGGAACAGGGGCTGGTCGCGGCTGGGCCGAGCTCGATCGCGCGGCCTGGGCGTGCGCGGACGGCGGGACGACGGCAGGCGCTCGGGCGCGGCGCGGACGCGGGCGGCGGCGGGACGAGCTGCGCTGCTTCTGCTCTGGCTTGCTGGTTCGCTCGGCGTGAAGAAAAGAAGGAGAAGAAGAAAGAAGAAAAAGGGGGTTCGGTCGAGCGTGCAGAGGAAGAAAGAAGAGAGAGGAGAGAGAAGAGAGAAAGAGAAAAGAGAGAGAGAGGGGGAAAGGATAGGTATTGACTGGTCAAATGAAAAAAAGAGAGAAAGTGGGCGGTGGGGGGACAATTCGCACGAGGGGGAGGGAAAGAGGGGAGAGGAGAGAGAAAGAAAAGAGAGAAAAGAAAGAAAAGAAAAGAAAAGAGAGGGGGAGAGAGAGGAAAAAAGGAAAAAGAGAAAAAGAAATACCTCATTTTTTTTCTTTTCCTTTTCCTTTCAAATTTCTTTTGGACTTCAAATTTTTCTTCCGATAATTTCTTTATTGAAATTTCGGACTCGTCAATTTATTGACGAAATGACGACAGAGATCCTAAAAATAAGAATTATGATGCGCTTAAAATTCGATTCCCGAAATCGAGTTGATTTCGTGGTTAAAAATCGATCAGACGTGATTTTAGTCCAATCCAACCAATTGAGTAGCTTTTAGGGATTTTACCATGGATATATCCCTTAATGGCTTCACCCAATAGGTTAGTTAACTCGTGAGTGATCACTTTCGAGAGAAAAATGACCATAAAAGACGTCGACGAAATGCCCATTTCACTTTATCGAAACGGGGTCGAATTTCGGGATGTCACAACTCTTCCTCTTATAAAAATTTCGTCCTCGAAATTTAAACCATTACACTTCGTTCAAAAAAGGCGGGGGTATAACTGTCTCATCGATTCTTCAGTCTCCTAAGTCGCTCATTCAATACCGTGGTGTTGCCAGACCACTTTGACCAACGGGATGGTCTTGGTACGCAGAACTTGCTCTTTACGATTGACAATCTGAACCGGGCTTTCAACGTATGACACACGGTCATCCACGTCCAATTCCTCGAAATTGAGTACGTGGGTCGGGTCAGGCTCGTACTTCCTTAACATCGACACGTGAAAGACATCACGCACTTGCGCCAATCTTGGCGGCAACGCAAGACGATACGCTAGGTTTCCGATTCTTTCAAGAATCTCAAACGGACTTACGTACCTCGGACTCAACTTGCCTTTCTTACCAAAGCGCGAAGTTCCCCTCATTGGTGACACTTTCAGAAAAACGTGATCACCAACTTGGAATTCCAAAGACCTTCGGCGCTTATCTGCATAACTTTTCTGCCTGCTCTGCGCTATCTTCAATCTGTCTCTGATCACTGCCATGGCATCTACTGATTGCTGAACCAACTCTGGACCTGTCATCTTCCTTTCCCCAACTTCATCCCAACACACTGGAGTTCTGCATGCTCTGCCATACAACGCTTCAAATGGAGCCATCTTGATGCTCTGCTGATAACTATTCTTGTAGGCGAATTCCACCAGATGAAGTTGATCTTCCCAGCTTCCTTTGAAGTCTATTACACACGCTCTCAGCATGTCTTCAAGAGTCTGAATTGTCCTTTCGGGCCGCCATCCGTCTCGAGGATGATATGCCGTCTTATCTTGAAGCTTTGTACCCAAAGCACTCTGCAAGCTCTTCCAAAAAGTAGCAGTAAATCTCGGGTCTCTATCAGATGTTATCATAACTGGCACTCCATGCATACGAACCACCTGACGCACATACAGGTCTGCGTGTCTATCCAGACTCAGATCTTTTCGAACTGCAATGAAGTGAGCCGACTTTGTCAGCCTGTCGACTACTACCCAAATCGAATCATTTCCCCTCTGACTCCTTGGTAGTCCAGTCACGAAATCCATCGTAATATGCTCCCATTTCCACTGGGATCGCGAGAGGTTGCGAAATCCTCCCGCTTGCAATGCTGGGCTTTTACTTGCTGACAAGTCAAACACTTGGCCACATGCTTGGCGATGTCCGCCTTCATACCTGACCACCAATAGTGTTGACGCAAATTCTGATACATCTTAGTGCTTCCAGGATGAACACTGTAATTGCTACGATGTGCTTCAGATAAAATCTCTTCTCTAAGCTCTATATCGTCAGGTACAACCAAATGTCCACGAAACCTCAGTACTCCATCATCTGAAACTTGAAAATCAGCCTTTCTTTTATCAGTATCCTCTTGAAGAATTTTCTGTACGTCTGGATCTGTCGGTTGGAGTTGCTTGATTCTGACTTGGACATCCGGCTCAATTCTGAGGGTGGCCATAAAACTTGAAAGGTGGCCTACCTCAAATTTGAATTCCGAATCTCGAGCTCTCTCGATTAAATTCCACTCCTTAACCAAGATTCGTGCTACTGAAGACTTCCGACTCAATGCATCGGCGACCTTGTTCGCCTTTCCCGGGTGATATAGAATGTCACAGTCGTAGTCTTTTATCAATTCCATCCATCGCCGTTGTCTCATGTTCAGCTCCTTCTGAGAGAACAAATACTTGAGACTCTGATGGTCCGTGAAGATCTGAAACTTTTCCCCACACAAGTAGTGCCTCCAAATCTTCAACGCAAATATGATGGTTGCGAGTTCCAAGTCATGCGTCGGATAATTCAATTCATGAGGTCTCAACTGCCGGGAAGCGTATGCAACGACCCTACCATGTTGCATCAGTACGCAACCCAATCCCCTAAATGACGCATCACTATAGATCTCGAATCCTCCAGACCGAGATGGAATCGTCGGCACAGGTGCGGTAGTCAGCTTTTCCTTCAGCTCTTGGAAACTACGCTCGCACTTGTCTGACCATATGAACTTCTCATTTTTCTTCGTGAGCTTTGTCAAAGGCGACGCTAGTGCTGAGAAACCTTCTACAAACCGTCTGTAATAACCTGCCAATCCTAGAAAACTTCTGATTTCTGTCACTGATGTCGGTCTTGGCCACTTGATCACGGCTTCTATCTTGCTCGGGTCGACGGAGATTCCTTCTCCGGAAATCACATGACCTAAGAACGCAACACGAGTCAGCCAAAACTCGCATTTGCTAAACTTAGCATATAGCTGATGTGTTCTTAAGGTTTGAAGCACTAATCTCAGATGATTCTCGTGCTCTTCATTACTTCTCGAATAGACCAGGATATCATCTATAAACACGATCACAAATTGATCTAGATATTCCTTGAACACTCTGTTCATCAAATCCATAAAGGCAGCTGGAGCATTCGTCAATCCGAACGGCATCACTGTGAACTCGTAATGCCCGTACCGGGTACGAAATGCTGACTTAGGAATATCCTCTTTTCGAATCCTCAGCTGATGATATCCTGTCCTTAAGTCAATCTTTGAGAATATTGACGCTCCTTGCAATTGATCAAACAAGTCATCTATCCTCGGCAATGGATACTTGTTCTTGATCGTTACCTGATTGAGTTGCCGGTAGTCGATGCACAAACGCAACGAACCATCTTTCTTCTTAACAAACAGAACTGGTGCTCCCCAAGGCGATGCACTAGGACGAATAAATCCTTTATCCAGTAACTCTTGCATCTGCACCTTCAGTTCCTTCAACTCAGATAACGACATTCGATAAGGTGCCTTTGAGATCGGTTCTGTCCCTGGTGCTAGCTCAATTACAAATTCAATCTCTCTTTCTGGCGGTAACCCTGGCAATTCTTTTGGAAAGACATCTGGGAACTCTTGTACTACTATAATATCTTCCACTTTCAACTCTTCAACTGTCGTGGATACGACAGTTGCTAAGTACCCTCGGCAACCCTTGTCTAACAAACGAGCTGCTTCCGGCGATGAGATTAAGGAAATCGAAGGCCCTCCTCGATTCCCGACAAACTCGAAGCTCTTACTCCCTAATGGGTCAAACTGAATCGCCTTGCGATAGCAATCCATTATAGCTCGTTGCTTGGTGAGCCAGTCCATGCCAATTATCAAATCAAAGTCATACATGGCTAAGACTAACAGATCAATTTTCCCCACTCGCTCACCAATCTCTAACTTGCACCTCGAACATCCCAAAGCAGCAATAACTTTATCTTTCAAGGGTGTAGATATGCAAATTGCCGATTCCAACAATACAGGATTCAATCCTAGCATCCTAACATATTGCTCGGCAATGAAGGAATGGGTTGCTCCCGAATCAAATAAAGCATAAGCAGGTTGGTCGTTGAGCTTGACCGTACCTGTAATCACGCCAGGCGCAGCTTTTGCCTGACCTTGGGTAATTGCGTACACAGTGCCCTGAGCTGGAGGTCTCTGCTGTCCTCCTTGCGGTGCATTATGAGGGGCATACCCTCCTATCTGTCTCATCGGTGGCGGCGTCGGCAACAAAGGTTGTCCTCTTTGCTTCTTAGGACAAAATCTGGCCATGTGGCCCTGTTGGCCACATTTAAAACATGCACCCGTCCTAGCTGGGCACGATTCTGCCCCATGTCTTTTCCCACACAAGTGACACTCATCATTCCTTTTTCCATCCTAGTGGCGTTCTGGTCACAGTAGCGATGTCTATGCTACCTTAGACTTCTACTGACAGTCCTTCACCTGATGGCCACGCTGGTCATCATCACAACAGGTTCTAGTCATAGTCGGACACTGGATTAATCCATGCTTCCTTCTACAATTCTGACACTTATCAGGTGAGTCTTTTATCTCCTGCCAAGTGACAGCACACACTCTTTCTAGTTGTCCCATCGGTCTGCTAAAACCACTCTCGACCTCGATCTTTTCCCTGACCGATTTTCATTTCTGCCTGAACTGGAACTATACCTCGGCTTGAATGCAATGACTCGCTCCCATATCACATCTCCACTCTCGATCTCAGCAGGTGCGGCGATAACAATGGTTGCGGCACTGACGGCGGCTCGATCTTCAGCTTGCTGGCTCATCCACTTCCCAAGGAACACTAGCATCAGAACGATCCTATCGAACTTAAGATCATTCAATGCTGCTACACTAGTACCAACCCACAGTGGTACTCTTACACTCGAGCTGGCCAGAGTCAACACTCTGCCACAACTACCTCGGGTACCGACCTTTGTCAGTGCTTTAACCCGAGTCACAGAGGACATTGTCCTCTCACTAGGAGTTCTCAACTCCTACCCGCTCATGGTTCAGTCTTTACACTGAAACCCGTCTTCCAAATCCACACTGCATTAGAAGATGAGCGATCCTCACACAACAAACAATTCTAGCATTCAGCTAACACAGACATGCACCAGCATGAATTTAAAGGCCTTTCCTACTAACTATCCCATGGTCATCGCTCCTTATCACTCCAATCTTCAACTTCGCTCTGATACCACTTAAATAGGATGTCACGCCCCGATCCTCGAGCACGTACACATCCTTCTCTTTTGGTCGATTTTATAATGCGATATCCCAGGACAATATATCGCCGACCCTTTCAATTTTTAAGCACATGCGGAAGCAGTTAAAATCCCCAGACAATAAAACGATGGGATAGAAAAGCAGGGCCATATTTTTCATAACGAAATTTATAACCAAACTTTTATACAAAGCATAAACCAGAGCACTTCACAACTTTTACTCTTCACTCTATTTACACCAAAACGGAGATCTCAAAAGAAGACTGAAACTTAGATGAACTAGGCCGTACTCAAGGCCCCTTTCAGGATTGTCTTCTTCTTCCAAAAACCCTTCTCCTCAGATCTCACTTCCGAGTTCTCCTCTCGGATTCCTCCTCCTCGCTCTTGGCGGGGTCCCGAAATGGTTTTCCCCAAAGCCGGGATGAGACTACGTCTCGGCGAGTTCTACCCCCCACTAAGCCCGATTAGCAAACCATTATACTAAAGGCTGCCTAAACACGCACGGGCGCGGAGAGGACTTACATTGGCCTCGATCCCACACGCAAGTCGAGTACAGTTCACAATAAACATTCATTCACTTCAAACAAATCGAACTAGTCGATTACATGTCATACAAATCAATCCCCACTGTGGGATATTTAAAAGCTAGGCCACGTGCATTCTCCAGGACGACCTTCCAAGTCTCCGAGTTCACGTGCCTCGAACCTTGGGCCCACGTGCATTCTCTCAGGCGACCTTTTCGCCAAAGTGATGCATCAAGTCACCGAGCCCACGTGCCCTTTTAGATGCCATCACTTAGTCACGAGCTCCATCAATGCTCTCGGGCGTCGATTCGCCAAGGTGACGTACGGTGAACACTTTACTATGCTCTCGGGCGTCTTTTTTCGCCAAGGTGATACACGATCACAGAGCCAACATAAACATTCAATATGCTCTCGGGCGTCTTTTTCGCCATGGTGATACGGCCGATCACGAGCCAACATAAACATTCAATATGCTCTCGGGCGTCTTTTTTTTTCGCCATGGTGATACGCTGATCACAGAGCCAACATAAACATTCAATATATTCGACCACTGAACTCACGTGCATTCTCTAGGTGATATTCCACTTCACCGAGCCCACGTACTTCCTTTCAGATGATAACCAACACCCAACGATTTCTCAATCAAATAATTAAATCAATTCAACAAAGTATTATAAATACTGAATAACATACTTGGCCAACATACTTGGCCATTTACCAATCCACAATTCAATCTCAATCAATTCCAATCAATTTAGGGTAAATCCTAAAATATCACAATTTATTCAATTCCATACAACGTGGAGCTCAAATAAACAAACGGACCATGCCATGACGATCAGCACGAGATTTCGGTCGTCGGCCATCAAAATCTTAATTTCCGAAAAATAAATAATTAATTAATTAATTTCGAAAATTAATTATTAATTACTAAAAATTCAATTTAGCTCAAATTAAGGCCCGATTAAATAAACGAACTTCACCACGGTCATCAGCATAATTTTCCGGTTCCAGACCATCTCAGTTGCATTTTCGGAAAATAAATAATTATTTAATTTAATTCCGAAAATTAATATTTAAATACTTAAAATCCACTTAGGCCCGAAAAGCCTAATTGGAGCCCACTAAGGGTCGGGAAAAATCCCGAGGCACTTCCAATAATTAGTAGACCACGTCTACTTGCTAATTGCGCAATCAATTTATTTAAATCGCATCACAATTGACTAATAATTGCTAATTTAATCTAATCTAACAACCTAAACATAATTAATTAAAACTAAACCAACCTTAAGCATAATTAGCCAACTAATCCTGGATTTGTGAGATTACTCACCAAATCGCGCGCAAATCGGATCAATCCGACGGCGGCGACGCGAGGAACGATTGTTCCCAAAGCGACTCGCGGATCCGGGGCCCGGAAACGGCCCAAAAGCGGGCTTGAACTAGCTGAAACCCACTCCGTGGGCTTGCTGGTCGGGGCCGAACGGAGCTGCTCCGGCGGCTAGGGCGGCGAGGGGAAGTCGGCGGAGGGCGAGGGGGTCGCGGGGGAGGTCCGGCGGGGCTAGGCGGTGGCCGGAGGTGGCCGGACGGGGCTTGGTCGGTGCGGAACAGGGGCTGGTCGCGGCTGGGCCGAGCTCGATCGCGCGGCCTGGGCGTGCGCGGACGGCGGGACGACGGCGGGCGCTCGGGCGCGGCGCGGACGCGGGCGGCGGCGGGACGAGCTGCGCTGCTTCTGCTCCGGCTTGCTGGTTCGCTCGGCGTGAAGAAAAGAAGGAGAAGAAGAAAGTAGAAAAAGGGGTTCGGTCGAGCGTGCAGAGGAAGAAAGAAGAGAGAGAGAGAGAAGAGAGAAAGAGAAAAGAGAGAGAGAGAGGGAAAGGATAGGTATTGACTGGTCAAATTAAAAAAAGAGAGAAAGTGGGCGGTGGGGGGACAATTCGCACGAGGGGGAGGGAAAGAGGGGAGAGGAGAGAGAAAGAAAAGAGAGAAAAGAAAGAAAAGAAAAGAGAGGGGGAGAGAGAGGAAAAAAGGAAAAAGAGAAAAAGGAAATACCTCATTTTTTTTCTCTTTTCCTTTTCCTTTCAAATTTCTTTTCGGACTTCAAATTTTTCTTCCGATAATTTCTTTATTGAAATTTCGGACTCGTCAATTTATTGACGAGCGATGAGACAGGATCCTAAAAATAAGAATTATGACGCGCTTAAAATTCGATTCCCGAAATCGAGTTCAATTTCTTGGTTAAAAATCGATCAGACGTGATTTTAGTCCAATCCAACCAATTGAGTAGCTTTTAGGGATTTTACCATGGATATATCCCTTAATGGCTTCACCCAATAGGTTAGTTAACTCGTGAGTGATCAGCTCAGAGAAAAATGACCATAGGCACGTCGACGAAATGCCCATTTCACTTTATCGAAACGGGGTCGAATTTCAGGATGTCACAACATTAATTTTATCTTCCCAAAAGATGCCTCTCCCGTCCTCCATTGCGCGCATGCTGTCCGATGCCCTTCCCGTCCTCTAATGCGCACAGGTTGTAAAGTGTGTCGTCTAATTGAATATGCTTAACCTCCATTGGAGTATGCTTGTTCTTTTTATTTTATTTTTTGTCGAAAATGAAATTATTTCATTACTAGCCAGAATTGGAAGACCTCAAGAGAGGAGCGTCAACACATAACAAAGCCCAAAGGACTTGACGAGGGACCAAAAGCCAATTTTGTGGAAGGCGATTTAACCTCTGCGACTTCGCAGCCCAATTAGCAACTGCGTTACAGATCCCGGGCCAACGGGCTAAAGAGAGGCAGTCGATGGGCTGATCAGAGGTTTAGGCAGTCCACGATTAGAAGTCCCCTTTCCTAGTTAAAGTGATCTGGGCTAACAACAACGGCAAAGAATTATTGCCTAATTTTGGGAAAATTATTCAAAAATCTTAAACTTAATATAAAGCGGCTAATTCAGTCTAAAACCTTTCAATTTTGCCAATTTACTTATAAACATTTTGGTGGTTTATCAATTTAGTTATAAACTTTTTAACGAATTATTAATGTAATTCTTTCAGTTAATTTTGATCGGATATCGTTGAAATGGTAGTCTAATTAGTGCCAGCCATATGATGTGATGTGGTTAGTCTTGATGTGGATAATTTTTAGATTTTTTAAAAAGATTTGCAAAATTTTTATTATTTTTTATTGATTTTATTATTTTCTTTTCTTTTCTTCTTCACTGAGCTGATAAGCCTAGTCGTTACTTGTTGGTGGTCGTCAAGCAAAACAATGTAATTATTCAATTACTTATTGGCCCCAGTAGATTTGCTTCCTACAACTTATTCTTGAATATTTGATTGTTGTCCAGAGTGATGATTGATTCAACGGCATGAACTAAAGCATTTTTAGTGATTCCATTAACTTCCTATTGTAAATAGATTTATTCATATTACACCCTTAGTTTCGATCTATAGTTATAATGCTGAAAATGTAAAAATAAGACAGAGTGTCACTTTTTCTATTATGATATGGAAGATTGATTTTCATTTGTTAAGTACGAAATAAATAAAAGGGAGAGTTGAGGGGCTCTCGGCCCACATTTCAGGGGCCTGAGTGGGGAACGGGAATCCAACTTGAATATCTTTTATTTAAGTTCATGTATATATACCTCATAAAATCAAAATAAAAAAGAAATTGCCGAAAAAGGCTGAAAGCATCACCTAATGCCATGCACAAACATATACAATTATATATTTTTAATCCCAACTTTGTTCAATTTGTTCTATGAATAACAGAGGTTTGAAGTCACAGTAATAACTCATACAGCATTAATCTCACGAAACAATCTCCCGATCTTGTGAAAACATACACACGACTTATGCACTCTTTAATTTTACAGGGTGTAATTTGATTCAGAAGCTCTGCCTTCGGTTACGTGCAAAATTTGGTCACTATTCTAAAAAAGAGGCAGCGTCTTAATTTGGTCTATCATCAAAAGCAAAACAAATTTTAATTGATGATAAACTATATTTACACACGTAATCTGAAATTTAAATAACTTGATACAATCGAATAGTCATCCTGCACATAAATAGCTCTTGTAGTGCCGTGATGGAAACTGTTATCATATTGACTGTGGATATAATGAAAATTCAAGTAAAAAAAAGTATTCACTCCAAATGTAACATACCATTCAAATTGTACACTTGAAACAGATAATAGATGTCACGCCCCGATCCTCAAGTACGCACACATCCTTCTCTTGGTCGATTTTAATATGCGATATCCCAGGACTATATATCGCCGACCCTTTCTTTTACAAGCACATGCGGAAGCAGTTATAAATCCCCAGACAATAAAACAATGGGATAGAAAAAGCAGGGCCATATTTTTCATATTGAAACTTATAACTAAACTTTTATACAAAACACAAACCAATTCATAACTATTCATTTCAAAAGGAAATCTCAAAAGAAGATAGACTCTCAGTCCACCCAGCCGTACTCAAGGCCCCTCTCGGGATTATCTTCTTCTTCCAAAATCCTTCTCCTCAAGATTTACCTTCGAGTTTTCCTTCTCAGACTCCTCCTCATCAGCTCCTCATCGGGGTCCTGAAATGTTTTTCCCCAAACTGGGATGAGACTACGTCTTAGCGAGTTCTACCCCACTAAGCCCAATTAGTAAACCATTATACTAAAGGCTGCTTAAACACGCATAGGTCAGAAGACGTACCTTAGCATCAGATCCCACCTACAAGTCAGTACAATTCACAATAGGCACTCAAGCAATCACATCACAGATCGATATCTCGATTAATCGACCTAGTCGATTTCATATCAATCTGACCATTCATCGGTCATTTCAGTTCAATCAATCAGATTACGACATCAGATCAAAGCAATGATCAATCGACTTAGTCGATTACATGTCAGTTGGACCATTTCTAGGTCATCTCACTCCACACTATACAATCTCCAATAGAATACTTAGTCACAGAGCTACAGTAATGCTCTCGAGCGTCGCTTTCACCAACGTGATTTACAATAAACACTTTATAAGCATGCCCTTAGGCATTTCAATTACTTTAAGCCACATAGGCATGATCAACTATCGCCACACAGGCATGATCAATTATCGCCACACAGGCATGATCAACATTTAACAATTTACGTGCATCATCTAAGGCAACCTCTTTGCCAAGATGACATATTCAACCACTGAACACACGTGCATTCCCTAGGTGATATTCCGATTCACCGAGCCCACGTATTTCCTTTCAGGTGATAACCAATACCCAACGATTTCTCAATCAAATAATTAACTATCAAGTCAATATGAATAACTCCTCAAAATTCATAATTAAATCAATTCCATACAAATTGTAGCTCAATTAAATAAACGGACTGCGCCACGATGATCAGCACGAGATTTCGGTCGTCGGCCATCTCAGTCTTAATTTTTGAAAATTAATTATAATAAATCAAATTTAGCTCAAATTAAAGCCCAATTAAATAAACGGGCTGCACCACAATCATTAGCATAAAAATTCGGCCACTAGCCATCCAAGTTGAATTTCCGGAACATAAATAATTAATTAATTTATTTCGAAAAATAATATTTAAATACAAGAAATTCAATTTAGCTTAAAATAAAAAGCCCGATTAAATAAAAGAAACTTCACCACAATCATCAGCATAATATTCCAGTCATTGGCCATCCCAATTGAATTTTCGGAAAATAAATAAACAATTAATTTAATTCCGAAAATTAATATTTAAATGCCAAAAATCTCACTTAGGCCCGAATCGCCAAATTGAAGCCCGATTAGGGGCCGGAAAATTCCCGAGATGCTTCCAATAATTAGTAGACCACGTTTACTTGCTAATTGCGCAATCAATTTGTCTAAATCACATCACATTTGACTAATAATTGCTAATTTATTCTAATCTAACAACCTAAACATAATTAATTAAAACTAAACCAACCTTAAAGCATAATTAATCAACTAATCCGGGATTAGTGAGATTACTCACCAAATCGCGCGCAAATCGGATCAATCCGACGGGGGCGACGCGAGGAACAATTCTTCCCAAAGCACGGCTCGGGTTCGAGGCCCGGAAACGGCCCAAAACGGCCCATGAACCGGCTGAAACCCACTCGCGGGTTTGCTGGTTCGGCCGCAAAACAGCAAGAAAGAGAGAGGGTTGGGGGTGGCAAGAGGTCGGGAAGGTAGGTGGTGGCTTGGCGAGGCTGAGCGGTGGCCCACAGTGGCCGGAGGTGGCCGGATCGTGGCTTGTGGTGGCTAAATCGAGCTGAACAGAGGGCGGCACGGGAGCTGGACGGCGCACGGCGGGGACGGCAAACGCGAAGGGGCTGTGGCGGAGTGCGCGGCGTGCGAGGGTGGTGCGGACGACGGCCCGGCGGCGTGCGGCGGCGACGGCGAGCTGCTCTTGCGCAGCTTCTTCTTCTGCTCTTGGTTCGGTTCGTTCGAAGGAGAAAGAAGAAGAAGAAGAGAGTAAAGAGGGAGAGAGAGAGAGAGAGAGAGAGAGAGAGAAGGGATAATGGTTGAAAAGTCAAATGGGGAAGAGAAAGCAAAGTAGAAAACGGCAAGGGAAAAGGAGAGAGAGAGAGAATCGGCGTGGGGAGGGGGAAATCGCACGAGAGAAAAGAAAAGAGAGAGAAAAGAGAGAGAAAAAGAAAGAGAGAAAAGGGAGAGAGAGAAAAGAAATTCAAAATCATACTATTCTTATTTTTCTTTTTTCTTTGCCTTTCTAATTTCTTTTGATCTTCAATTTTTCCTCTGATAATTTCTTTCTTGAAATTTCAGGCTCGTCAATATTTTGACGGACGATGAGACAGGATCCTAAAAATGAATTGTGACACGCTCGAATATTCGATTCCCAAAATCGAATTCAATTTCCTGGTTATAATCGATCAGACGTGATTTTAGTCCAATCCAACCAATTAGGTAGCTTTTAGGGATTTTACCGCGGATACATCCCTTAACGGCTTCACCCAATAGGTGAGTTAACTCGTGAGTGATCAGCTCAGAGAAAAAGGACCATAGGCATGTTGACGAAATGTCCATTTCACTTTATCGAAACGGGGTCGAATTTCAAGATGTCACAACTCTTCCCCTCTTATAAAAATTTCGTCCTCGAAATTTAAACCATTTCACACTTTATCAAAAAGGTGGTGGTACCACTGTCTCATCGACTCTTCAGTCTTCCAAGTCGCTCCTTCAATACCGTGGTGTTGCCAGACCACTTTGACCAACGGAATGGTCTTTGTACGCAGAACTTGCTCTTTACGATCGACAATCTGAACCGGGCTTTCCACGTATGACACACGGTCATCCACGTCCAATTCCTTGAAATTGAGCACGTGGGTCGGGTCAGCTCGTACTTCCTTAACATCGACACGTGAAAGACTCATGCACTTGCGCCAATCTTGGCGGCAACGCAAGACGATACGCTAGGTTTCCGATTCTTTCAAGAATCTCAAACGGACCTACGTACCTCGGACTCAGTTTGCCTTTCTTACCAAAGCGCGAAATTCCCCTCATTGGTGACATTTTTAGAAAAACGTGATCACCAACTTGAAATTCGAAAGACCTTCAACGCTTATCTGCATAACTTTTCTGCCTGCTCTGCGCTGTCTTTAATTTGTCTCTGATCACTGCCACGGCATCTACTGATTATTGAACCAACTCTGGGCCTATTATCTTCCTTTCTCCGATTTCATCCCAACATACTGGAGTTCTGCACGCTCTGCCATACAACGCTTCAAATGGAGCCATCTGGATGCTCTACTGATAACTGTTGTTGTAGGCGAATTCCACCAGATGAAGCTGATCTTCCCAGCTTCCTTTGAAGTCTATTACACACGCTCTTAGCATGTCTTCAAGAGTCTGAATTATCCTTTCAAACTGGCCATCCGCCTGAGGATGATACGCCGTACTATACTGAAGCTTTGTACCTAAAGCACTCTGCAAGCTCTTCCAAAAAGCAGTAGTAAACCTCGAGTCTCTATCAGATGTTATCGTAACCGGCACTCCATGCATACGAACCACCTGACGCACATACAGGTCTGCGTGCCTATCAAGATTGAGGTCCTTTTGAACCGCAATGAAGTGAGCCGACTTCTCAGCCTGTCGACTACTACCCAAATTGAATCATTTCCCCTCTGACTCTTTGGTAGTCCAGTCACGAAATCCATCGTGATATGTTCCCATTTCCACTCTGGGATCGCAAGAGGTTGCAAAAGTCCTCCCAGCTTGCAATGCTGAGCTTTTACTTGCTGACAAGTCAAACACTTGACCACATGCTTAGCGATGTCCGCCTTCATACCTGACCACCAGTAGTGTTAACGCAAGTTCTGATACATCTTGGTACTTCCAGGATGAACGTTGTAGCTACTACGATGTGTTTCAGATAAAATTTCTTCTCTAAGCTCTACATCGTCAGGTACAACCAAACGTCCACGGAACCTTAGTGTCCCATCGTTAGAAATCTGAAAGCCAGCTTTTCCTTAAGCCCTTGGAAATTTCACTCACACTGATCTGACTACACAAACTTTTCTTCCTTTTTCAGGAGTCGAGTTGCTAACGCTGAGAACCTTTCCATGAACCTTCTGTAATACCCTACTAAACCCAAAAAACTTATGATCATTGATACTGTTATCGGTCTTGGTCCACTGCTAACTAATTCGGTCTTGACCAGGTTCATGGAAACTCCTTCACCATTCTCAAACATCTCTTGTGCTCTTTAGCATTCCTCAAATACACCGGAATATCATTACACAACATGATCACAACTGACCTAGATATTCTTTGCACACTCGGTTTGTCAAATCCATGATAGTAGCTGGAGTGTTTATCAGACCAAACGATCTTATAATACTCTCATAAAGACCTTATCGAGTACGAACAGCTGTCTTTCGTATAACCTCCTTCCTGGTTCGTAACTGACAACATCTTGTTATCAAGTTAATCTTTGAAGACATCAACACTCTTGATGTTTGGTCACCCAATTCGTCGATCTCGCACAATGGACGTTTGTCCTTGATCGTCACCTAGTTGAGTTGACGATGGTTGATGCATACTCGCAACAAACCATCTTTCTTTTTCACAAACAAAACTGATGTTTCCCAAAAGTGATGCACTGATATACATGAATTCCTCATTCATCAATCTTCACATCTGCATCTTCAATTCTACCAATTCAGACAACAACAACTGATAAGAAGCCTTCGAGAATGGCTCTATCCTGATGCTAGTTCGATCGCAATTTCTATCTCTTTCTGGCGGTCGATAGTTCTTATGACAACACATCTAAAAGTTTTTAGACCACTAAGAGGTCCTCCATCTCTAGTTCTTCAATCTATCCTACCCAAGACAATTGCCAAGCAACTTTCACAACCTCCGTCTAATAAACAAGTTGCCTCCAGCCAATGAGATTAATGAAATTGAAGATTCTTGTCGACTCCCAATAACCTCGACGCTTTCCCATGTTAATAGACTAAACTGGATTACTTAATGACCATGATTCATTATCACAAGATGTTCCATAAGCCCACACTATTCATGTGGCATCAAATTCACACATCAGCAATTAGTCAAGCACAATTATTGCTAGCGATTTCCCCTCTGTCACTTTTACTTCAACAATTTAAGTTCTACCAACTCAGCACAAAACTTTGCTGCGCTGCTCTGATAAAATCACCTCCAACACATTCTTTCTTTGATCGGTACAAGATCAATTCTACTCTCATTCCTTTCGCCATCCTAGTGGTGTTCTAGCCACAGTAGCGATGTCTATGCTACCTTAGACTTCCACTGAAAATCTTTCACCCAATGGCCATGCTGGTCATCATCACAACATGTTTTAGTCATACTCGGACACTGGATTTATCCATGCTTCCTTCTACAATTCCGACACCTATTAGGTGAGTCTTCTATCTCGTGTCAAGTGACAGCACACATCAATCTGCTAGGACCACTCCCGACCAGATATCCCCGTTAGCTATACTCCAAACAATTTCGCGTCCTAAGAAGGACATAAGACTGATCTCCATCATCACGTCCGAAAACAACCTGATCTATTTGACTCGATGCTGACTTGACTACCCCACCCTTCCTCGCGAGTGGAATAGAATACTTTTCTCTCGACCTTGGTCTTTTTCCTGACTGATTTCCATTTCTACCTGAACTAGATCTTTACCTTGGCTCGAATGTAATGACTCGCTCCCGGATCACATCTCCACTCTGGATCTCAGCGGGTGAGGCGACAACGACAGTTGCGACACTGACGACGGCTTGATCTTAAGCCTACTGGCTCATCCAGTTCCCAAGGAACACTAGCATCAGAACGATCCTGTCGAACTTAGGATCATTCGACGCTACTACACTGGTACCAACCTGCAGTGGTACTCTTACACTCGAGCTGGCTAGAGCCGACACCCTGCCACAATCACTTCGGGTACTGACCTTTGTCAGTGCATTATCCCGAATCACAGAGGATATTGTCCTCTCACTAGGAGTTCTCAGCTCCTACTCGCTCATGGTTCAGTCTTTACACTGAAACCCGTCTTCCATATCCACACTGGATTAAAAGGTGAGCGATCCACACACAACAAATAATTTTAGCACTCAGCTAACACAGACATGCACCAACATGAATTTAAAGGCCTTTCCTACTAACTATCCTATGGTCAACGCTCCTTATCACTCCAAACTTCAACCTCGCTCTGATACCACTTAAACTGGATGTCACGCCCCGATCCTCGAGTACGCACACATCCTTCTCTTGGTCGATTTTAATATGCGATATCCCAGGACTATATATCGCTGACCCTTTCTTTTACAAGCACATGCGGAAGCAGTTATAAATCCCGAGACAATAAAACAATGTGATAGAAAAGCAGGGCCATATTTTTCATATTGAAACTTATAACTAAACTTTTATACAAAACACAAACCAATTCATAACTATTCATTTCAAAAGGAAATCTCAAAAGAAGATAGACTCTCAATCCACCCAGCCGTACTCAAGGCCCCTCTCGGGATTATCTTCTTCTTCCAAAATCCTTCTCCTCAAGATTTACCTCCGAGTTTTCCTTCTCAGACTCCTCCTCATCAGCTCCTCATCGGGGTCCTGAAATGTTTTTCCCCAAACTGGGATGAGACTACGTCTCAGCGAGTTCTACCCACTAAGCCCAATTAGTAAACCATTATATTAAATGCTGCCTAAACACGCATAGGTCAGAAGACGTACCTTAGCATTAGATCCCACCTGCAAGTCAGTACAATTCACAATAGGCACTCAAGCAATCACATCACAGATCGATATCTCGATTAATCTACCTAGTCGATTTCATATCAATCTGACCATTCATCGGTCATTGTAGTTCAATCAATCAGATTACGACATCAAATCAAAGCAATGATCAATCGACTTAGTCGATTACATGTCAGTTGGACCATTTCTAGGTCATCTCACTCCACACTATACAATCTCCAATAGAATACTTAGTCACAGAGCTACAGTAATGCTCTCGAGCGTCGCATTCACCAACGTGATTTACAATAAACACTTTATGAGCATGCCCTTAGGCATTCCAATTACTTACAGCCACACAGGCATGATCAACTATCGCCACATAGGCATCATCAATTATCGCCACACAAGCATGATCAACATTAAACAATTTACATGCATCCTCTAAGGCAACCTCTTCGCCAAGATGACATATTCAACCACTAAACACACGTGCATTCCCTAGGTGATATTCCGATTCACCAAGCCCACGTATTTCCTTTCAGGTGATAACCAATACCCAACGATTTCTCAATCAAATAATTAACTATCAAGTCAATATGAATAACTCCTTAAAATTCATAATTAAATCAATTCCATACAAATTGCAGCTCAATTAAATAAACGGACTGCGCCACGACGATCAGCACGAGATTTCGGTCGTCAGCCATCTCAGTCTTAATTTCCGAAAAATAATTATAATAAATCCAATTTAGCTCAAATTAAAGCCCAATTAAATAAACAGGCTGCACCATGATCATCAGCATAAAAATTCAGCCACTAGCCATCCAAGTTGAATTTCCGGAACATAAATAATTAATTTATTTATTTCGAAAAATAATATTTAAATACAAGAAATTCAATTTAGCTTAAAATAAAGCCCGATTAAATAAACGGACTTCACCACCGTCATCAGCATAATCATCCGGTCATTGGCCATCCCAATTGAATTTTCGGAAAATAAATAAACAATTAATTTAATTCCGAAAATTAATATTTAAATGCCAAAAATCTCACTTAGGCCCGAATCGCCAAATTGAAGCCCGATTAGGGGTCGGAAAATTCCCGAGATGCTTTCAATAATTAGTAGACCACGTCTACTTGCTAATTGTGCAGTCAATTTATCTAAATCACATCACATTTGACTAATAATTGCTAATTTATTCTAATCTAACAACCTAAACATAATTACTTAAAACTAAACCAACCTTAAAGCATAATTAATCAACTAATCCGGGATTAGTGAGATTACTCACCAAATCGCGCACAAATCGGATCAATCCGACGGGGGCGACGCGAGGAACAATTCTTCCCAAAGCACGGCTCGGGTTCGGGGCCCGAAAACGGCCCAAAACGGCCCACGAACCGGCTGAAACCCACTTGCGGGTTTGCTGGTTCGGCCGCAAAACAGCAAGAAAGAGAGAGGGGTGGGGGCGGCAAGAGGTCGGGAAGGTAGGTGGTGGCTTGGCGAGGCCGAGTGGTGGCCCACGGTGGCCGGAGGTGGCTGGATCGTGGCTTGTGGTGGCTGAATCAAGCTGAACAGAGGGCGGCACGGGAGCTGGACGGCGCACGGCGGGGACGGCAAACACGAAGGGGCGGTGGCGGAGCGCGCGACATGCGCAGGTGGTGCGGACGACGGCCCGGCGGCGTGCGGCGGCGACGGCGAGCTGCTCTTGCACGGCTTCTTCTTTTGCTCTTGGTTCGGTTCGTTCGAAGGAGAAAGAAGAAGAAGAAGAGAGTGAAGAGGGAGAGAGAGAGAGAGAGAGAGAGAGAAGGGATAATGGTTGAAAAGTCAAATGGGGAAGAGAAAGCAAAGTAGAAAACGGCAAGGGAAAAGGAGAGAGAGAGAGAGAATCGGCGTGGGGAGGGGGAAATCGCACGAGAGAAAAGAAAAAAGAGAGAAAAGAGAGAGAAAAAGAAAGAGAAAAAGGGGAGAGAGAGAAAAGAAATTCAAAATCATACTATTCTTATTTTTCTTTTTCTTTGCCTTTCTAATTTCTTTTGATCTTCGATTTTTCCTCGATAATTTCTTTCTTGAAATTTCAGGCTTGTCATATTTTGACGGACGATGAGACAGGGATCCTAAAATGAATTGTGACACGCTCGAATATTCGATTCCCAAAATCGAATTCAATTTCCTGGTTATAATCGATCAGACGTGATTTTAGTCCAATCCAACCAATTAGGTAGCTTTTAGGGATTTTACCGCGGATACATCCCTTAACGGCTTCACCCAATAGGTGAGTTAACTCGTGAGTGATCAGCTCAGAGAAAAAGGACCATAGGCATGTTGACGAAATGTCCATTTCACTTTATCGAAATGTGGTCGAATTTCAGGATATCACAATAGATATAGGATTAAATTAAGGAACGGGTCGAATTTCAGGATATCACAATAGATATAGGATTAAATTAAGGAACTTAAAAAAAGAAAAAGAAAAGCCTCACCCTATGTAAAACTTCTCTATGATTTACACCTCATCCACTTTGTTTCTTTATGCAAAACATTTACAGCTCATCTCCACTTTTTCGTTCTTATTATAGGCCTAAGCGAAAGATTGATGATTTACTGCCGAGTGTAAAAGATAATTAATTTTTTTTGTATAGATACTGATACATTAATTTGTAAAATGAGAAAAAGAACATTGGAATGTCAAGAGACCATATTTTATGGAAATAATTCATAATCGATTTAAAAAAAAAAAATCCCAATTAGGGTTATTTTCTTGTCCAGTGGAAGGGCATAACCAAGTCTTACTGGCTAACTCTCTAGCTCGTCCTTATCTAATACATGTGCTCGTTTGTCACGGGAAGGACGGGTTCAAAGGTAATTTCAAGTTATGAACCAATGGTCCTCAATTAGCGTAGATTCCTCCAAATCCTCACATCGTGGGACGTTGAGATTTTCATTTTAATTCAAATAACCCTATGGGAATTCTATATGAGGACTTGCCACTAGCCTACTAAGATCAGCTAGAAATTAAATGAAGTGTGAGAGTACATCACTTTCTATGTAACTAGAAATAATAATAATAATAATAATAATAATAATAATAATAATAATAATAATAATAATAATAATAATAATAATAATAATAAAAGGATGAGTAGAAGATAAAGTGCAATAAAATAATCTGATATGAGTTGAGCATATCATTAAGCCCAAGACAGTAATTCCATGAGCCAAATCCAAATCGGATCCAAAGTTTCTAAGAAACTAATTTTTCTATTCCCAAACTAAAACTGATAAAAGACCATGGAATTTTCTAATCCATATTTTTGCTAATCAAATGAATTAAACTAAATCTAATACTAAAATCCAACGACTTTATCAAGACCTATTTTTCTAACTTATTTCCCAATATAAATTTCCTTAATTTTTTTTTTATCATTCCATATATATTACTTTTTATTTTTTCGGTCCCTTGTCTCCAGAACACGTGTTCAGCTTCTTTAATTTCCTTTTAACCCTTTCATTCATTTCCTCTTTGAATATCGGTCAACTCACTCATTACTCCACTCACTTACAGACAGCTATGTGTCACGGGCCAAGAGTTTCCTTGGCCTCGGAACGACCCGCGGGTGCCTAGTGAGCGGAATTTGCCAAACCAACCCTTTCTTTAGCTGTTCCACGAATGATACGGTGAATGATTCTTCGTATGAGATCCTACCACGCCCAGCTTTGCTCGGGCGTCTAGTCCATCGAATGAGACATCAGTTCTCTTTAGGCACAACAACTGGTTTCGGCTTGCCATGGCATCGTCTGGAGAGCGGCATCAGCTCCCGACCAGTTTGTGCACGGGAGGCCTACCCCGTCTTCAGAGCTCCTAAGTGATGTAATCCTTCTATCCTAGAACTCCTAGCACTAACCATCCTGACGCCATTTTTACGGACCAGTTGTGTTCTACCTTTCTGCCCCCACACTCTTCACTAGATAACCCCAAGCACCACTCACAAGTGTCACGAGTACGAGAGGATTCATGGACAGTGACATTCTCCCTCACTCAATTCGCAATGCCCTCGTTGCGATCTATTCTGTCGCTTCCTTGCGTAAATTAACCATTGATGTGCCACTTTTGGGAATTCACATCAAACAGTCATGCTCGCCCAACAAAACAAGTTTTGCTCCATTGGTGGCCTCTTTTGATCTTAGCTGCTTGGCCATTCGGCCACCTGCGCTTTCTGGCAAGTGTGGCATCTTTCGCCAATCACATCTTTTGGCAGCACCATTTCAGCCTAACTAGCATCTTGACCCCAGTAAACCAATGGAGGTTCTTTTCTTGTTGAAAACGCGGCAGTAGACCTCTTCTTCATATTCACCGATCGATCCAGGAACGTTTTCCCCATTCAGCAAGGGTTCGGTTCTTCTCTAACTCGCATTCTGCTAGGCGAGAAGCCGACTCGTCCTAGCACCCATCCATTAGGACTTACTTGCTTGACTCGCACTTGAGCGAGGAGTCCGATTCTCCGACTTACTCACTCGCTTACTGGAGGGATTCCTGCTCTGATATCACTTGTCATGGGCCGAGAGTTTCCTTGGCCTCGGAACGACCCGCGGCCGCCTAACGAGCGGAATTCGCCAGGCCAGCCCTTTCTTTAGCTATTCCACGAACGATACGGTGAATGATTCTTCGTATGAGATCCTACCACACCCAGCTTCGCTCGGGCGTCTAGTCCATCGAATGAGACAGCAGTTCTCTTTAGGCACAACAACTGGTTTCGGCCTGCCATGGCCTTGTCAGGAGAGCGGCATCAGCTCCCGACCAGTTTGTACACAGGAGGCCTACCCCGTCTTCAGAGCTCCTAAGTGATGTAATCCTTCTATCCTAGAACTCCTAACACCAACCGTCCTAATGCCACTCCCACGAACCAGTTGTGTTCTACCTTTCTGCCCCACACTCTTCACTAGATAACCCCAAGCACTACTCACAAGTGTCACGAGTACGGGAGAATTTACGGACCATGACACATGCATGCACAAACACTCATCAAAGACCTTACTGCTCATTTATATCCTTTTCTCATACCTTTCAACCTTTGTTCATGGTAAAGAACAAATCCATCTAACGTAAGACCTTTCAGCCTACCAACAGATTCATGAGTAAAACAATATCCAGATCCAGTGAACATAACTCGTCAGATGCCAAGTTCATGACCACTAGATTCTACTATGCTACTTATGGCATAAGTTGACATGCTTTGCTCATCCTGAGAATTGATTAACAAGAATATATCAGGATCAGAGACAACATGTAAGGATGGATTTGACCAACAATCCATTAGTCATGGCATGTCGAGGTCTCAGCCGTAGGCTCAAATCACTGGAAGCAGAGATGCTGCAAATGAACCATACATGTATCTTATAGAACCATTATTCCAGACACCAAGGCATAAGAACGCTTCTCGAATTTGCACATGACCTTCTTTTCGGCATTTTAACGAACATGTGGTGATCAGTTCGAAGAAGAGATCAAATCTCAACATGAAATCACTATTACAACCCAAGTTTATCACAAGAGCATCGACATGAGTAAAGATAATTAAAAATCTAAATTGAAGGATATATCGCAGAAATCTCAACCGGAATTCTTAGCCTGTACTTTGTACAGAAGAATGACAATAAACATAGCATTGAGAAAGTACCAACTCCTCTCTCTCATTAACCTCTCCACGAGATTGTTGCCGATTGTACTTCTCATTTCAAGCCACAATCAATTTCAGTCTAGAGTGTCGATCACGATTTTATTTTAATTTCTCAAAGCATTCTTTTTTGTTTCGTAATATTAGTTTCAACTTCAGCTCTAAAACTAAAGTCGATGGCTCGCATGACAATTGTGAAGTTACATGCTTTTTTTTCACAAGTTACACACGTCTAAATGAGAGATAAAAGGTTGAAAATATTTAAGTGATAGAAAACAAAAAGCTAAAATAGTAAGGATAGGAATTTTCATTGGTACCAAAATGCCGATAACGACAACACGAATTTCTAGTGCAATCAATCTTGAGATATCCCAATGCGTTTTCCAGTTGCAGCAAAAATTTAAGAAATAAAATAAACTGTCCATAATCTAGATCGATTCTCAAAAGCTTCTTTTGAATCGCTCTTGTACATCTTCCACACGTTCATTCGCACCAAAATGCCGATAACGGCAACCCCTATCACTTCATCATTTCTCCATGTATTCTCGCATCTTCACATGACATGTTTCTCGATCCTTTTGTATATTTCCATTTCAGGCAAGGACAATAATGCGATTCAAGAATGAACTTCCATGACCAAATAGAGATAAGATAGTGTCGGAGACAAGGAAAATATGAGAGGGAGGGGGTGAATCCGTAGGACCGTGACGCATGACAGACAGGTAGATGGATAAGAACTCTCTCCACATCTCATCTAATCCTTCCGTCCACTCATCGTCTTTAATTATAAATGTTCATTATTAAACCGCTTGATCTTCCCCCCATAAACTAATTAAAAAAGACATCATATTCCATGGAAAGAAGCATAAAATGATGGACACAATGTCATCAGAACAGGGATCGGCATTGTCTATTCTTTGACAGAGATAAACATCCAATAAGAGACAAATGAGGACTGGAACAATTTGCGCCTAGAACTCGTCAATCTATCAATGTTTCATCCATCTCGTGTGCCATATACCCTGTCATGAGAACAATGAAGTCCGCATTTGGACGTTACAATGAAAAATATATTTATTTTAGAAAGTGGGAATCCAGGGTCAAGCGTAGTCAACAATTGTCACCAATTCGATTGCCTAGGGTAAGTATTATCCTCTATGTCAAGTTGTTGCAACTCCAAGAAACGATAGTAGAACATACTAAAAACAAAGGAACGAAAATAATTAGTAATGAGAATTGACTATCTATTTATCATGAACATTCTAATGAAACAGGAAACATATCTTTCAAACATCATTCTAAATAGTAGTGACCAGTGGACCCTTGGAGGAAGGAAAGGCATCATGATTGAGTGGCTCGGAATTGATGCTGTGCACAGCATGTTTGCACAAACGCACACCCTTGAAGGATTAGTTAGGTCTAAGCTATAGCTCTTATAAACAAAGCCTGGAAATTGGTGAGGGTCGAAGGAGAGGGAGAGAATATCGGTATTTTGTTGGCAAGTGTCGTGGATGCAATCTTTTGAGGCCGGTTTTGTTGAGAGATTATAGGGAAAATGTTTGGGAAAAAAAAGAAGAAGTTTGTAAATGTATATAGAAAAAATAATTGGAAATTTTGCATCATTTTTAGAGTCAAGTCAATATGATTTCGGATGAGAATGATTTAAATATAAAATTTAAGATTTGTGAGAGATTTAGGAAATAATTTTATATTTATGTATATCAACCTTGTTATTAGCTATGTGATTAAGCCATTAGACAATGATTAGATCATGCATGAGCTACGTGTGTGAGAATGACAAAATATTTATATTATTTTGCTAATCGGTTTTTTTTCCTTTTCCTTCCCAGAAAACCAACTGCTTTCATTACTTGTTAGCCTCAGAGCAAACAAGGCTTGATAAAACTTGCGGGAGATTAGGGACCCAATTGCAAGGAGGAATTATACAACAAGGAGCTTGGTTATCCAATCCGTCACTTGATTTTCTATTCGAATGTGCTTATAATGTGCCTTTAGGACCTTGCACTCGGTGATAAGTGGCTGCACTTCTCAGAATGGCAAATTGCAATCTATGGTTGCGCTTATCACTCACCTCCTTTGCAAATTTATCAATTAACCTTTCAGTCTCGCCACAACTCCCTCCAACTATGCTTCCCATTGAATCTCCGACCGCAAAGGACCGGCTTGTGTTAATTTTCAGCGCTCTCTTAGATAGTCGGTTCCAGGCCACATGTAAGGTTTCTAGCTGTCGTTCTTTGTTTCTCCTTCCTTAATTCCACTTCACGAAACTTTTATGTGCAGCATGGCAGGTCCCACCACCCATCTCAGGTCTAGGTGCGGCAATAGGAAACCACTAAATATTTCGCCCTAACTAGTGCCCATATTGGGACGGCCATTGGAATAAGCAATTCATAAAGAAAGGTCCCACACACGGCTCTAAAACAATAATTGTTTTATTATTTATATATTTGTGTCGACTTGGAGGAGGAGAAGTAATATGCAACAATTATAATAAAATAAATATTTCATCAATCAAATTTTTTGAAGCTTGCAAATGAGCAAAAATTATAAACAAATTAAATATTACAGTTGTGAATTCATTAATAATCACTATTTTGAAAAGTAAAACTTCTTCTGTAATCCAGGTCTGTAGTAGATTGTGGTAGACAAAGAAAGAGACAGTTTCGAAGAGAAGACGAGTGATTGACATGGTAAAAAAATGGTTCTGAGAGCAGCAAAGCCGAAATTGGAGCGGGAAGTACCGCGGCACAAAATGATAATGAATAAGAGAGGATAAATTTGGCCCCATCGCCCAAGCATTTCGGTTCGATACAACCCATTAAACCATGCCCATCTCACACCATGCCCAGATCCACAAGCTTCAGCCTCACACATATGCTCAAATTGATTACTTAGGAAATGCTTGTAAGGTGTTTGATGATACGCCGTTCTGAGATACAGGCTCCTGGAATGCAATGGTTTCTGGGTGTTGTTAGAATTGGGATGTCGCCGAAGCACTAGATATTTTGTGTGCTATGAAGTCGTAGGAAATAGAGATGGATTTTTCTGTAATTCTACATAGTCTGTGCAACAATTTTTTTTTTTTTTTTTAATTATGATGCTCTAAGAGGAACAATGAAGGAAGCAACTAAAGCAGCATCTCGCCTGATGGAAGGGCGCGAAGGGATTTCTCCAAATAAAGGGGGTAAGAAGATGAGATTTCTGATTTGATTTTTATACAGATTCATCGAAAATAATTGGGAAAATCAACATGATAAAGATATCAGCAGTGCGACCGACTTTTTACAGAATTACGCGAAATTTTTCATTAAAAGCAACAGGTGAAAAATCGAATAGGGAAACAAGACTTTCAATTGAGATCAAACAATTTATTTAGGAAAAAAAACCTAAATGCCAACACTGAAACCTACGGATGCCAAGGAAGTTACTTACTTCATTTATTTAAAGTTACCATTCTATTTAAAGATTTTGCGGAGTACATGAAACAAAAATTACCAGCAAGCTTCGCCACCTTTTCTTCTCTCTCTCTCTCTCTCTCTTTCTGTCGCTCCTCTTCTCGCCAGCATCAATAGATTTTCCCAAGAAAATCCTTGAGGTATAACATATGGGACGCCCTCAAGGAGAGTCATGGGATTAAAATGTCGTCTTGCATGTTGGCGAACTAGAAAAGTATCTTTAAAGACTTGGGGGCTTGTTTTGACAAAATTCTAACTTATTTCAGCGAGACTCCAGCATATTCAAGCGAGTTTCAACAATTCCGAACAAATTACGGCAACTCCAAGTAAACTTTTAGTGAATTCTAGCAAAGCTACAACAATAATCTTCTGGCAACACCTCGACAAAAATTCGGCAAATTCCAACACGTTCCAGCAAAAAATCAGGGGTCCAGTTCGTGGAATTTCATCATTCAACTTGCAATGCGAAAGACAATTGATCGCACCACCACTTTAGGACCATATATCGACAGAACCTTTCTATAAATGGAATCCTAGAATAAGCTTCGGCCGACACGAAAAGCTTAGCCTCAGCGAGCACGTATAACCTCCCGAGTAAATACCGTTCCGGCCATCTCGAATGTGTACACAGAGGAAAGTCCGAAGAAGGCAACCGGTATTATCGAAAGTGATCGCGACCGCACCTCCTTGGCTTCTACCGTTGCAGTCCCGCTTCTGGCTTTTGGTGACGAGAAGTGTCTTGGCACGACGACCAAACAAAGGTCGGACAGAGCAGTCAAATGAAAGGCGGAAAAAAATAAAAACTGAACGGAGATCAAGAGAGGCGAGTCTATAACAAATCAACAACAATAACGAAGTTTAATTGGAGAAGAGACGACCTCATGATTTGGTGGCGACTCAGTGACTTCCAGACAGCGAGCACGGCCTCGCTATAGCATTGATTCTAATGGCCAGCAACGGGACAAAATATCGGATAGAGTCTTTCAGTCATTTCATCGAACACTTCCTGAGCAGTATCCGTACATTCATTAGACGCGAGGACGACTCCTGGGCTTGATTTAGAGCAAGAAGTGGAAGAGCTCAATCAGTGGAGAGAAGATTCGGAAGTGATGGTTGGGAGTAAACTGAGCCGGGGCGTCCTTTTCCATGCGATTCGAACTTACCGCAACCTTCCACCGATCCCTGAAGCGAAAGAACGAGCCGAAGGAGCGCCTCGCGGTCAGGACAGCACACGATCGGAACTGCAACCAGACGATCACTAGAACACCGCAATCGAAGTCATGAACACTGGAATCGACGTTGATTCACCTCTGGTGAAGCTCGAATCGACGAAAATGAAGTTCCGATTCCAGGATCGGGTTTTGTTTCTCCTGTGCGCGTAGTGTGTGCCTTCCTTCGTGCGCCTGCCGTGGTCCGAGATGGAAGGCCGGCCGGCGGTGGCTTGCGGTGGAGCTAGCGGCCGGCGGTGAAGCTAGGGAGGACGGGAGGGAGAGGTTAGGGACGCGAAGCAGAATCAGTCAGAATCGAGAACTTCCTCGTCAAATGACGAAGACCAAAAATTCCGTTTTATATTTCTCTCATCAAATGACGAAAGTACCCCGATTTTAAATGACGAAAATGTACTTCTGGTTATTGCTCTCATAACCGATTGCCAGGGAGAAGGGAAAATCGGTGATGGCCCCAGGAAATCAAAAAATACCATCGTACTTGGTGCTGCGTATGACGATATTTTTGGTACCAAAAATTGTTGAGAATATTAATATTAATAAAAAAGGATTGAAGGTAAACATGGCTGAACTGGTGACTAGCCTACCAAGAATGGTTGATAATATTAATATCTGCCCTAGTACAAAAATTGTTGGCTCACCTGACTATTGTTGGAGTTAAGTGCTATTTTTTAAGGAATTACACGTGTCCAAATAAGAGAGGAAAAGTTGAAAATATATAAACAATAGAATTTGTTGTTATAATAGTAAAAATGGGGATCTTTGTTAAAAAAGGATTTGTAAAGTTCAAGAAAAATGAAAACAGAAAAATAGCACAAGTATGCCCAAATGAATTAGAATGGGCATCCAAATTTTTAGAAGTATATTGTTGGCAACCCATTTTGCTCTGGAGTTTGTGAACAAATGATTTGATTGACGATATCATTTGTCTTTAATTGTGCCCAAAACTAGAGTTCATTAAGTTCTCCTCTAGTCACCACAACATGTATTAAGGTCATATAATTATATTTCGTGCGACTAATTTTTATTGACTAATTATATCAAAAAATATCTCTCACAAAAAATAGTTCAAACATAAAAAGGTTTTAATTGAGTACTTTTTGTTGAGATAGTAAATTGTCTCATTGTTAGAAGAGTTTAAAAAAGTACCTACTCAATTAACAACATACATTATAGGGAAAAATTTCAATATGACCAGTTTAAGGAACACACTAACAGATGAGACAAATATTCTTGAATATAGTTATGGTCCTATATAAGGACAAATATTCTTGAGACCATAAATGATAATGTGAATGAAGAGGAGCATCAATGAATAATAAAGAGTTCCCTCGATGGGCTAACGGTGTCTGGCATTGATGTGACTCTAATAATAAATCTATTTCCATCTCTAGAAGTCTTCAGCCTCAGTTCCAATCAATCATGTGGCACATAAGCAGCAAACATTTTCCTTTTGCTAAAGCTAACATGTCTCAATCTATCAGGCAAAGATGAGCTTTCAGGTTACTTTACAGCTCTTTGAAGGTTTTGGACCTGGACTTGTCCTCCATAACATTTTCCTTTTGCTAAAGCTGACATGTCTCAATCTATCAGGTAAAGATGAGCTTTCAGGTTACTTTACAGCTCTTTGAAGGTTTTGGGCTTGGACTTGTCCTCCATAGGGTCTCTGGAGCATTGATAGAGTCCATAGGCGACTTGCATTTTCTGGAGATAATTCAGCTTAACCAATGTAATTTCACTAGCTCTCCTCCATCGTCACTCGGTAGCGTAACACAACTCAACAGTTTGGGATTCTCATTCAATGAGCTTAGAAGGCATGTTCCTCCAACTCGGTTTGATTGGCTCACTTTGCTCGATCTTCTCTCCAACAATTTCATAGTTCCAGTACCCAATATCTTTGACAACAAGAAACGACTTCTTCAACAAGGTTTCTAGCATAATCTCTTCACAATTCCTATTCCTCCAAGCCGCTTGGAGTCCAAGCATAAGAATCTTTCCAATCTTGCGCAACTTGACATTTCCAATAACCTCATTCTCTCTTCCATCCTTGATGAGAGTAGACCTGAGCAACAATGGGCTCAGTGGTCACATAGACAAGTTCCTTGCTGCACCCTCGTGAGACCTTGTTAACCTGAGTAGTAATCAGTTGCATGGCGTCATGCCGACTTTGCTTTTTCAGCTTACAAACCTCACCTGAGCATCACAGCCAATAGCCATACCAGTTTTTGAGACCTACGCTTGTTATCCATACTCAAAAGTCTAAAAGATCTCGATCTCTGACCAATAGCAAAAATGTCGAGCATGTCTTGCCAAAACTCCAAAAAGTCAGTCTTTCTGGGTGCAAAGTTACCGAACCCTGCATTCGTGAGATATTCAACCAGCGTGGAATGGAACTTGCCAGGCAATATAATCCACGGTGATATCTTGTCATGGATGTGGCATGTTTGAGCTGAGTCAGTCTTTTTTCAGTATCTCTCACAGCTTCCTCACTAGCTTGAAACAAGTTCCATAGAAAAATCTAACAGTTCTCCAGCTGAATATGAACTAGATCCAAGGGCCGTTTTAACCTCCATCGCTCCTAAATATGGTTCTCATCTTCTCTCTGGCTACCAATCAATTGACTGGCAAAATCCATGGCTCTCTTTGTGAAATGAAGGACCTACAAATTTTGGACCTCTCTTGTAACAGTCTCATTGGAACGATACCTCAATTTCTGGGGAAGATCAGCGATGGCCTCTTAGTGCTGGACCTGCAAGAAAATGGACTTTCTGGCACAATCTCACTCACATTCGACAAAAGAGCCGTCCTGAGAAGTCTTCACCTCAACTTCAATGGGAACAAATTTGAAGGCCTGTTGTTGCGCTATCCGCGGTAACAAGTTGAACGCCATTTTCCCAAAATGGTTGGCAACACTTGCCAGCCTTGTGAAGAAAACAATAAAATAAAATAAAATTAGAATTTCTTTTTTTAAATTAAACCCAATTGACCACAATAATATCAAACTTTCCACGTAGGACAGTTAGCATTGATTGGAACGTCACATTAGCAATTTATGGCAAAAATAGTGGGAAGAACTACATTTATAATTTTTAAAAGATTTAAAATTAAATTATTACAATTGAAATTTTTAGAATTAAATTAATACAAAAATTTAGGATTGAATTGGCCATCATACAATAAGTTTAAAAGTTTTTGGATAATTTTTCCCTTTAACTAATGTGAGTGCCATGATTTGTCAATTAAAAATTAAGACAGCACATTTCCCATGCTGTGGAAATCGCTCTTTTCAAAGGGAACACGAATCCATTAACAAGGTGCTCGTTGCTCATTGCTCATTGTTAAGTGGCGCCCGAATCTTTGCATCGACCACCTCTTTCAAAAGACTGGCAACTCCAAAGTGAGGCCGACCAAGAAGCTGAAGACGACGATGCTGACGGACGATCCCGAAGAGGACAACGCTATGTTCTCATCTCGCTTCCACTGCGACGTCTTCCTCAGCTCCCACAGCGCCGACACCTCTTGCCACAGCATCGTGGATCACCTCTACTGCGACCATGTGCTCAGCAGCGTGCCGTGGCTCTGGCTCGATGAACAAGACCTCGAGTGAGGGGAGGAGATAGTGTCGGCCCTTCTAGAGGCGATCGACTACTCGGCGCCACCGTGGCCATCATCCCCGAGAACTATCCCACATTGAGGTTAATCAATTTCAAATTTATGCCTTTCGTCTGAATTCTACTGATTTGAAGGAGCTAAACTTTACTGATTGCAGCAATCTAGTTGACATCACTGGCCCCCGGGTATTGAAATCTCTGAGGCTTTTGCTCTTGGGAGAGAAGAATTGAAAAGGTGAAAAAGATCACTCATAACTCCCATTTTCGGAAAACTACTTGAACTGTAGCAAAAAGATGGGTGAAGATCATCTTTCTCCACCTTTGTTCAGTATCTTCGATAATGAATGCAGAAAGTTTTGACCTTAAATGTGTTTTTTCATAAGAAATTTCAGGTTGCCCTAAAGCATTTGCACAACTCGAGTGTCCCTGGGAGTGAGATTCCTGGATGGTTTTGTCAGGAAGTTCCTCATTTTGCTGCTCCGAAGAAGAACCGCGAGGTTAGAGGGAATGATTTTCGCTGTTGTTGTCTCTATGGACAGTGCAAACCGAGCAAACATTCCACTTCCAGCAATCGAGGACATTAAAGGAAGGCTTCTCAGGCTTTAAGGTCCAAGACACGTCAGACATTAAATGACACAAGCGAAGACCAGCTTTACCAGATTAGATATCCATAATTCAAGCCAATGGTTCGGATGTTCAAAGGAGACAGGAATAGATATTGTCCTGCGAGACCCACCATACTTTCCTGGGCTCTCGCTGAAAAAGCATGGGATACAGATGGTTTTTGAGAATGATGATGATGACGATGGTAATGAAGAACGGTTGGACGATTTCCAGCAGTCAAGTGTCTCAGAAACTTGGCCAAGTTCATCAGCTCCTCGTGAGATATTTGGTCCATCGTTGAGGTGATTATATGCAATTCTTGCAACGGCTTTTGCTTACAGAATAGAATAGGGTACTGCTCCAACAGATATCCTCTGCCTTTCCCCTGCATAAGACTAAATGATCGAGTACAGAGCCGCTGGTACTTAATGCAACGACCGAGCTGAGTCCATAATTACTTCTGTGTTGGAGGGGGATCATAGGACATGGTTGGAATCAGTTATGAAAATCTGAGAAAATGTTCCTTCTTCAACTAATGAGGTTCTTTCAACGATCACACTTTTAGCAATTCCTAATAAACCACCCCACTTTTTCGACAGAGGCACGGTCAGTTTGTCATCCTCAAACAACTTCGGGATGCAGCTAGCGATGGCTCCCGGAGTAGCAACTAAAATAACCTAACAGTTAACACTTCTCCCACTCAACCAGAGAAAAAGCGACCAGAGAATTAATGAACAGGCAAAGGAACTCCTTATTGCTGCCATATAAGCAGTTGCAATGCAAGAAATGAGCAGCGTGGCTGGGAATAAAAGGTGAGCCTCCTTTGTGAAGCTAGCTTTGACAAGAAACAATGAACAGGAAGATATAAAAAAAAAAGGTTTCCAGAAAAGCATTTAGGACTTTGCGGTTGGGCTAGAACTAGCCCATAAATGCACGAACAGAATTAACGTGAGCTGCTTTCCTACTGCTCTGAAACGTGCGATACTCTTGGCGTCCGGAAGGTCCAAAAGTCTGTTATCATCACATTCCTCCCTTTCCTTCCGTTTAGGAATGGCTACAAATTTTGGAAGGGAGAATCCTAAAGATCGTATGCTTGTGATTCTGACAATAATAGAGAAACTCAAACAGTCTAAAAATTTCATTTTACAGTACTAAGAAACATATCTGTAAATCGGAGCTCCTGGGCAATGTCTTCGGCTTCGTCCTCATCCCGTGGCTCGTGCCCTTAGAAATTCCTGTAATATCTGATAATCATAAGGGAAGAACCACCTTTGAACCCTATAACCAAGTGCATGAAAAATTTGTGCGTGAAAAAAAAAGAAAAAAAAAAACTAATCAGAGGAAGTATCCATTGCAATTACTTAAAGAAAAAATTCATTGCTTATAAACAGAATCCACAAAATAGAATATGGTGAATCCAGAAATCAATAGCTTGAGATAAGCCAGCTGTCAAGTTCCCAAAAGCCAATAAATACTCATACCAAGTAAGGTTGATATGTGGATTTATCCCGTGACCGCATTCCAGAAATCAGGCAATGTTCTGCCGAGAGAGGAGGAAGAGGGGTTAGAGAGAGAGAGAGAGAGAGAGAGAGAGAGAGAGAGAGAGAGAGCGCAGATGCAATTCCCAAATGATGGACCATCTGAGAAACTGGAAAAGTACGGACATGACAAGCCCTGTATCTTGTCTCGGAGAAAATAGGGAAAAAAGGACCCACGAAACCGACAATGAAGATGATGAAAGACCCCCGAAACCGACAATGAAGATGATGAAAGACCCACGAAACCGACAATGAAGATGATGAAGGCTATTTGAACGAAAAAGGAGGTCCTCCATTATATTTTCCATGACAAACGACATTTGTTACATTTAGAAAAGCGAAATTGCAGATTGGCAATCAGTATTCATGAGCAAATTTACTTGAGAACTATGTTACAGTGTTACTCTCTGTTTCTAAACGAGAAATATGTCTAAGAACAAAAAAGCCGGACTGTTTTATTTTTTTGGGGTCAGATATGAGTCAGAAACCTTACCCTTGGCATAAGAAGTCACCAAGCAGTGCGACAATTGGAACCAGAAGAAATGTCAAGTAGAAGTAGACTGTACTCATTAATACGTGGATGACATGGTAGAGACTTTCTTGCGCATACATGTAATAAGACGAATATCAGAATAATTGCTATCCAAAAGAGGACTAGATGAGGTGAAGGGAAGAAAAGAACCCCCAGAAAGGGAGAAGACTCACCCTCATAAGTAAACATATGCAAATAAAAACAAACATCCCAAGGATGCTTCCACTGACAGCGATATGAAGGCATCTCGTTATTGAATTACACATCAAAAGAAGGCGTAAGTTGACAGTGACAACAATAAAGGTAAATGCCATTGTGCTGACGTCCCAGAGGCCGAACATTTTTCCCGATGAATTTAGACCAGTAGAACTAGTAGCTGTCACAAAGTGATTAAGGACGAGAGACTGGTAGACCGCAGAAAAAGACCAGGCTGCCACAACTCTATAGTTGAAGTATGAATTCCGTAATCCCTCCTTGTATAGTTGTGGATACTTCTTTGAAAATGACGCACTAACATACTGGAAAACATGCAAAAACACCGTCAAGTATTTGCTCCAATTGTGATCTGTGTTGGAGTATATTTATAAATATTAGTCGACAGTTAGCAGGTGGTCACAAATAAGGTAATTGAAGCTTTGTTAATGTCTCTCATGCTTTATAAGTGGAGCTACTATATACTCTTTTATTCGGCTATTGAGTAAAGGTGTAGTATTTGTTGATTCTCTCTCTCCCTCTCGCTTGCAAATCATAGAAATATTTCCATGGTATAAGAGCCACCAAGGAAGAGGGATCCAAATCAAAACTCCAACTGTATCTTTCCGTTGCCTTCAGTAAAAAGAACATAGCCATCACTATTCAGTCAGCTCCATCTAGACAATCTCTTCATGTTTGTCCACATCATTTGTCTACGGTGATAATCCTCATTGAAGCATCAGTCTACGGTGACAATTAAAGCTCGCCCTCTGTTCTTCTCAGCCTTATAAATGCTCAAAAATCACCCGAGTTCCTTTAATCAATGCTGTTTGTTCTTGCCCCTTCTCAGCGTGACATGTCCTGTGGTGGCCAACGATGGAGGTGTGGCCGCAGCTGTTGGTGGATGGAGGGTGACAGAGAGGACAATGAAGAGGGAATGAAGATCAAAGGAATAACTGAGGGCTAGAGAGAATTTGCTGAGCTTCTTTTCCATGTTGGAAGGTCATCTGTTTCTGTTCTGCCCCCCTGCTGCAGAGCGTGCCAAGCCTGAGCTAAAAAGGAAAGCGACTTAGTTCATTAGATGTAGAAAGACAGAGAATTCTGTGGAGGGCCACGTGATGTAGAGTGCATGTGGATCCCACTGAGAATTACGCATTAACTAATACCACTGATTTTGGATTCAAAGGACACAACTATGGATTTGTGTAGGAAGTTCAGGTATGTCATATTTCCATGTGGTTACAGCAATTTAATAGCAGGTACTAGCTGAACACCCAGCGAGTGCATCGACATTTATCAAAAACTTAAGCTTGTGACTAATAATGTTTTAATGATGCTGCGCAGGCTTATGGTTATAGAATGTCACTTTGGGTGGAGCACTTGGGAGATTTAGAGGACAGCTCCAGGGAGCCACAAGGCACTGAATGCATGAAGAGGGTGAACGCGGATAAGGACCAACATAATCCCACGGAAATAAAAGGCCACCTGATGCAATATCCGATCCATTTGAGCAAAGACTGTAAAGTTGGTCCTTTGGCTGGTTTCAAAACATATCCTCAGGTGGGCGGCAAAATCCTCAGATCGCTCACCACTATTCCCGATACGATCACAACATGATCAAATGTGTAAATTAGTCACATTCAATTCTAAAGCAATGTGGCTCACGGTATTGAGGTAATTTCAACTATTGAAAATTGAGAAATACGAGTAGTAGAATAACGATGCATGAGCATGATTTAGATAGATAGGGACTAGTAACTAAAAAATGATGAGAAATCATCTGCACGTCAATGTACCATCATGTGCTACCAAATTAACCCTCATATTGAAACCAAGATCTATCAAATCCAATATGATGCAAAAAACACATTGAACTCTAAGAAATCAACATGGAGTCGACATGAATCCAACATATATTGCTAATGTGACTCAAATAACTTGGAAACAACTTTGATTTTACACAATAGGAACTCTTGGGACTAAATACTAGAGACCACATTCCAATTACCCACAGGTGGCTCTAGCGGAGTCATTTTTAAAGAACATCATGCTGCCAAAATTGATACGCATAGCAACGTGAAAACAGCATTGAGCCACATTCTACAGTCAATTCTCATGGATGAGACTCGTTCAGCAACAACTGAACATGCATACAAATCGGCACTGTGAACAATGAATTGAGCAAACAGCTTATTATGCACTCAGCCATCGAATGTCAGTATGACAAGGACTCGCACACCATTCACAGAAAAGTTACAAGCAAATGACATCGAGGAATGAACTTCAGAATCTTCAATAAACAAAGAAAATCAAAGAGGTAGAGGCCCACGCATTCGCCAAAAAAAATGAACCGAATATCATTGGCGGTGTGAAGGGGTTGAGGTATCACTGAACGAATCGAGAAATGCAAGGCAAAATCATCCAGGCATATGAAACCAATTACACGCGAGATCAAGCAAAGGATGAAGTATGCACAGGAATTCATTGAAGTACACAGTAACAATGCACATTTCGAAGAAGGATTTCACAATTTCAAGTTCAAAGATGGACATTGTCTTGAATATTAAAATAGCCATATACAAAATCGTATATTGATAAGGAAAACATAATTTTGAGTAAATTAAGCCAACACGGCATGTTCAAATTCTCAGTCATGGGAGCATTGAGCACAACCGGGAGAGTTCAACCAACATCAACGAAAATAATTTGTCATATGCCCTGGAGAACTCTCAGTTTAAGCACGCCATTGCCAGATAATCATCACGATGCAAGAATACTTGCAAAATATGCATGCTATTACCGTTTAGGAATTCAATCAAACGTATGGTAGGCGTTTCAGTAAAGGGCACCTGATTGAGTTCATCAAGACAGTCTCGAACTCAACCAGATTTCACGCTAGCGGAATCAAGCACTCGGTCCCTGCCTCTAGGAGAAACAGAGCGAAGCTGACCTTGATAAGAATCATGAAGATTCAAATACTCAACTCACTCAAAGGAATCCTCGTTATCACCGATTCCAACTCACATTCGACCTTCGTCGAACTCGAAATCATAATACCATCCCTCAAACTCAAACAACCTCAACCTCCATCAATTGTCACACAGAGAGAGAGAGAGAGAGAGAGAGAGAGAGAGAGAGAGAGATGGGAGGATGAACATGGGCTTTCCTAGATTGCAATCTCCTTGATCTCCTTCTTCCTCCTACGACGGCTGCCGTGAGGTAATTCATTGCGACTTCGATTGTTTAATAGAATAGCACATACATTTTCTAATATCATGGGAAAATTTATAAACACGATAATGCACTTGATTAACCCCACAATTTATGGTCCAATGACTGGTCACTCGTCACTGTAGCCCAGGAGACAAACCAAAGAAATGAATAGCCAAGAAAACAGTCACACACTTCGCCGGAAGTGTAGAAGAGAATACAGAAGAAAAAAAACAAAATCTCATATTACCAGACACCTCCATTTTGTTTTGCCAGACACTATTCGTTGCAACACTCACAAGCTTTTGTGGCTCACTTCATAAAACTAATTATTCCCCCTCACTTTCGCTCTCAATTACGCGGTCTAACTCCTCAATTTCCCCCTGGCTTTCCTCCGCACTTCGGTTGCCTTGGTCCGGCTCTGTTCTACTCGAGACATCCAAGGATGGGAATTCCGCAGAGTATTTCTCTGGTAAGAAGCTCCTGAATTTCGGCAAATTGTAAAGTCTAAGAGTGGTTAACCCAGAGAAGGTGATTGTCTTACCAGTCACTTCTTCACATTTTTCATGACCAGCAATTAGTTCCATATCTTCACATGATCCTACCACCAGCTTTTCGATTTGCCCGAAAAATTTTGCTGTGAATGTTGTGAAAAGCATGTCCAAATGGGAGCACCTCACAGCCTTTATGTATCTCAAATTTGGGAACGGGATGTTTGGGAGATTGTCGTACCGCCAAATGTGCCTCAAGTTGTCTAGATCACGCAAATCCAGTGTCCTCAAATTACTGCTTTTTGCCACTGTCCCATCATTTTCGTATATGATCTCAATTGACCGGCATGATTTCACTTCTAAGGTTTCTAGACAGTCCTGCAGCCTCTTCCACATATGGGATGGGGCAATATGTTGGAGATTGTCACAATCCTTCAATATAAGAGATTTCAATTTGCAAAAAGAATCATCAGAAATTTGATTGTTCCATAACTCTTTGCACTGGACGCCTCCAATATACAGCTTTTCTAAATTGGGAAATCTAACCTGCATGACGATAATATGAGAAAGGAGGATAAGTAGGACAAATTATTACATTGTTCATTCTAAAACATGATTATGCAAGATTAAATATGATCACAATAAGGCATAGAGCAAACCATATCATTGAACAACGGTTGGGGCAGTTCATAATTTTCTTTTATCATCTTGCCTAGTTGCCTCTCCGCACTTGTAGGACTCCAGATGAATGCTCTAAAGTTAGGGCATCGCCAAATAAATAAACCAGTTAAGGAAGGGAAACTCATCACTTCTGCCTTGGATTGACCACCTTCTACCTTGGGGACCACTTCCTTCATTTGTTCACATTTGAAAATCCCCAAGTCTTCGAGTTTCTCTAGAGTTGTGGCCGTATAATTGGGGAAGAGATATCTCAACTTAGAGCATTCGTAAACATAGACTGATTTTAGACTAGGAAAACCCAAAACTGTTTGGGAGTCACTCATCACCATGTGTCTGAGCCTTCTTGCTCCAATCACTGACACTTCTTCCAATTTGGGAAGTAATACAATTTTGTGTTCCGTACTTGAATCAAGTGGACTCCAATTAAACAACAATTCCAGGGAGGGACAGCTTAAAACCTTGACTTCTTCCAATTCGGGGAGCAGCACAATCATTTGTTTCGTATGTGAATCAAGGGATCCAAAATCAAACAACAATTCCAAGGAGGGACACTTTGAAACTTTGACTATTTTGAGGTTGTGCAATCTCCACATGATTGTTGAAGGAAATACGTCAAGTAGGTTGGAGCACTTTTCAAGGGTGAGGTTGGCTAATTTGTTGAAGGAACTTTTGGGAAGTTCACCATGCCATATCCTTTCTAACGATCCTATCGACTCAAGATTTAACACCTCCAAGCTTGGTAAACTTATCTGCTCATAAGAGTTATGCATTAGATCATAGCTGTGAAAAAATTGATAATTTGGACTAATCTTATACCAATCTATCTGTGGTGGAGGAAGGGATTTTCAGTAACGGCCTGACTCTGACAAGTGTAGTTATAGAAAAACATTTTAACTAATAAAACCAAATAAAATAATCTTTAAAGAAATATTATTACTTGCCCCCCACAAATAGCATGCCTACGACTATTATGGGTGTAATCTCAAAAGAAAGGATTCATACCTTTTGATCAAAGAATGAATCGGAATAAGTATCTTGTGAATCTAAAGTAGTGGTTATTGACTCTTTCTTTCCATGAGGATATAAGAAGAATTTCTCCGTGGGACAGTGGCTTATAGATAGTTGCACCAATAATGGGAACTCTATAATATCATATGTCCCTTCATCTCTTCCTTCTTCATCCACAATCACCGCCTTCATATTTGGACAATCCTTCACTTTAATGTCTCTAATTTCTCTAAGACATTTAGCCACCGGTATCGAAAAGAGAAATGGCAGCCCCGTATTGTAGACATAGAGCTTCTCTAGGTTCCGAAATCTTGATATTCCTTGTAATTGTACATCCAGTGTCCATATGCACTGCAGGTTTGGCAACTCAGACAACTTCAATTTCTTTAGCCGAGATGGAATCTGGGCTTCTCTGGTGACTTTTAGCTCCTCCAAGTGAAAAACTACTTCTGCTAATGGAGAGCCCCTAATTTCCATTGACTCCAAATTCGGCAATATCCAATCTTTCAGAATACTCAACGTGAATTTAGACTCTTCTATCCGTAGCGATTTCACATTTCTTAATGAAGGTTCATTATAGAGTATCTTTTCATGGCCAAAGAGTCCAACCATTCCCAGGGATTCCAAGCGAGGCAATGAAACCTAACAAAGTGCCACAAAGAAACTCATAAAAGGTGAGTTTGTTACAAGTAAAGTTGTTTTGAGGAAACTACTCTCAGACTTGTCATGGATACAAGAAAATGATTGAAACTCTTGGGCTAGAATACAGAAAAAATGAATTTCTTTTTCGCGAAAAGGCAAATCATTTTCATGAGGATATCCTCACCACTATCATCACTATCATGCCCCTAATGCAGCACTACTGCACAAGTCTCTCTCTCTCTCTCTCTCTCAACTGTCATCACACACACGCACACACACACACACACACACATATGTATATGTATGTATATGTATATTTTTATCTTTTCTTTAGCTAATCTTCAAAACTACAACTCTAATTTTTTCTCTTTTCTTTTGAAATCATTTACCGATCTTGAAAAACAACTACCATAATTTTTCTCTTGTTTTTCTATTTTTAACTTGAAAATTGACAACAAATTCATATTGAAGTTCAATTTTTCATAAATTTTGTTAACTTGTTGGTTTTCATTATGAACAAGTTAATATGACTTATTCAGGCTTGTTTCTATTGAGGATCCATAACAGTTTTTGTCTTTACTTTGTAAATTTTTGCGCTTCGTTAATAAACATCATAAAACATTTTTTTCAAATTGCGTTTTCAGTAGAACCAAATACAGGAAAACAATTAATTTTCTAGAAAAATGATTTACCAATAAAACATTTTTCAACAATAATGAATTTTCAATGAAACAAATGGACATTGAATACATGAATGGGTTCGATGTCTCTTAAGAATGTCAAAAACTTAATTTTATTCAAAAATCAATTGATCAGAGGGCGGAATGTGTATATTTTTTGTTGTGTCTGAAAGAATGCAGAAGGAAATATCCCCTTAGTAGTTGAAGAAAGGGATAGCGGATGCAGAACAACGTTAACACGGTGAGGTTGTCATGATGTGTTGGAATCAATTGCAACTTGCATGTAGGTGAAACATCAATTAGGTGGACTTTCTTTGTTACGTGGCTCTTGGTTCGCCTTCCATGTATTTAATCTCTCACTTTTTTCATTTCAAGATTGTTGAATTTCATTCACTCATTCAAGATTCATTCTTGTTAAGTGCAACGTTTTTCCTTCTCTTTAAAAATGTTAAATGAGTAATGAATTAGCCATAATACAACACCATGTTAGAGCCCAAGTAATTAGTGCGATTATCTAACACTGAAATAAATCGAAAAGAAATCACTCGTAGAAAGAGGCTTCCCCTGAGCTATAGTTGAATGTGAATAAAAATGTATGGTCTGTGTTTTCTTTGAATGGATTGTTTATTTGTGAACCCAAAAGTACAAATAATCAAATTTAACGCAATATGCACTAAGGTTCAGTGAACACCAATATCATCTTATCCTAAATTCCCCCTTAATAGTATGACCTAAGTATTGTTTGCAAGATTTAGAATTCAGGAAACTTATACCCAGAAAACGAAAAAATTACCTGAATTGGAGCACCCTTAGGTCCCGTGCAAAAACTCATCATATTTGGTAACTCACGCAAATCCATATGATGTACATCAGGCAACTCAACTATGTCATCAGCGGCAACTTCTACTTTTCCTGCATCATATGTGATAATGGCTTGCAATAAGTCACATTCACATATTTGAATCTTTTCCAAATGCATGAGTCTTTGCATCTTTGATTGGAACCATAGATTTTCCAATCGATGGCACTTTCTGATATGCATGGCTTTCAATCTGCTGAAGCAATCTAGTGCAATAGGGCCATCGCATAACTTCTCTAGATTAATAAGATTTTTAAGGAACAAAGACTCTAACATTGGAAATGCAGTGGGATTGTCACCGGATGAACTAGTAATGTACTTGATTGAGGGGCTATTCTGAATGTTGAGATGCTTCAGCTGTGTAAATCCTCGAACGCACAACTCATGAGCATTCTTCTTGAACTCTCCCAATTTGTCCAAATGCAAGTACTGAGTCTTTTGCAGAATTTCCTGAACCCAATCTTTTGAGAGAATACTGTCGCATCCTTCCAATTTGAGTTTCATGGTTCTCAAACCTTGAAATTCCCTCCCGTTAACATTTCCTATGTTGATCCAAAATCTAATTAGGTTCCCAAATGGCAACTCACCATTCTCCAAGAGTATGGTGGGATTAGGGATCGATATTTCCAAAGTGGTTAATCTTGTCAAGCTTTTCAACTCGGCAAGCCTAGCATTACAAGATTCCGATGGTATTTCATTTGTGCCCATCCATCGATCAAAGCTATTCTTCATATGTAACTCTTCCAATTTGATTAAGCCTTTTAGGACACCAGGCTCAATTGTTTCAAGATTGTAGCAGTTGCTTAGATTCAATGATCTCAAATTTGTAAGTTCCCCGATTTCTTTAGGCAACCTAAAAATGGCGGATTGTGCAAAGCTGAGAATCTGCAATGCTTTGAGCTTGCCAAGAATTGTCACATCCTTCACATCACAATGGCCTAAGTATAAAGAGTGGAGGTTCCCGAGGATTCCAATCGAGGAAGAAAAACTAGAGATATGCATGGAGTGAAGATATAGGACTTGGAGCTCCTTCATGTATGTGAAATCTAGTAGTCCCCAGCACTCTTCCGAATCATGTCGGTTTTTTACCATCCAATGCCAGTCTTCTGGTTGAGACAACATGAGTATCTTCAAGTTGGGAAACTGACACATCATCAGTTTAGCAAGCCTGTCTCTGCCAACATCTGCTAGGCATATTGCACAACATTTCTCAAGCTTTTCCTTTTGCCATGAGCCATAATTGCTATTCATCATTAAGGAATTCTGGCCTCTAAATGGAGTTGAGACAACCACCTCGCTATAAAGATCATGTATGGTCACATTTTTCTCGCCATCACCACCATCCAGCAACAAACAAATGGAATGGAGGCTATCGAGCGCAGTATTCAATTCATCTCTTGAATCTTGCATCGTCTTATTAAATCCCTCAAACAAACCCAAACCCATCCCCAGTACAAATAGAGTTTCGACTTGAATGGTCCCACCGATAAGACCACAGAGCAAGAATAAGGACTTGGTGTCCTCACTCTTCAAATGGTCATAACTCAACTTCACTATGGTTTCTATATTTGACTCATCTATTTTTCTCAAAGCTTTTTTCCATGCAGACACATGGCTATATTTCAAAGTGCTTGCGACCGAGATAATCAAAAGAGGCAAACCTGCGAGCTTCTTGACCACTTCAGGCGCTATTCGTCTCAATTCCTCATCTTTGAGCTTGTCACCAACCGTCTTTTCAAATAGCTGGAAAGCTTCGTTGTTTTGTAAACCTTCTAAACGAAATGTTCGATCGGCAAGCATCTTTTGCTCCAGCACATCTTTAAATCTCGATGTTAGCAGCAACTTGCATCCCCTACTCTCGTCTCCCAAAGGAATTCCAACTGCCTTCATATCAAGTTTGTCCCACAGATCGTCCAATATTATGAGAATCTTCTCACTCGGATCCTTCTGTAATCTCTGACTCAGAAGATCTCTTCTTCCTGCTTCACTTGGCTCTTCCTTCAGTTTTAGACTGAAGAAGTAAGCAATATCATCTTGGATTTTATTCAAGTCCGGAGTCTGCGATACTTTCGCTTTGACGATCATGTGGAACGGTCTCCCCTCTTTCTTGAGCTTCTTCTCGACTTCCTCCAGCAAAGTAGTCTTCCCCACGCCGCCAGGCCCGTATACCCCAATCACTTTCTGCTTCTCATCATCCAGAGCTTTCATTATGTCCTGAAAGATGGAAGCTCGCGAATCGGTGATAGTGGCACCCCCATCACAGGCCGACAAATTCACGTCGGAAGCACCCGGAACATGCCCCGGTGGAGCCCTCTCGTAGTAGACCCTCTCGAATTTACCCTGCGGAATGAGTGCCTGGATGGCCTGGGCTGTCTTCCTCGCGTCCCTTCCGAGACAATAACGCTCCTTCGGGTTGGGAAGCCACCCGCAGAGACAAGTTTTCTTGGCTTTTCCATCGTTATCCAGCACGCCGCGTGCCTTGTTGGCAAAGGTCTCTGCATCATTCTTCCATCTGTCAACTTCGAGTCTTATCTCCATCATGTTGTTTTCAGCATCATTGACGGAACGCTGCACCCCAAAACTCACTTCATCAAGCTTCTCGAGTTCGTCCTTAAGTTGGCCAACGTAGCTGTTGGTGAATATCACGTAGCCGCATTGACGGCCGACCGGAGCCACCAGGTACTCTGCCACTTTGGAAGCTACGGACGGAACAATATCCGCCATTTTCCCCCCTTTTCGGCTTCTACTTTTCTGGTTTCCTAGTAGGAGAGATGGAAGTTAAGAAACTAATATATGCCAAGAAAGGCCGAACAGATGGAATCCAGAAATGAAACGAAATGACTGAACAGGAAAGAATCAATACGATGAATCTGCAGCCACGAAAGATTAGGTGAAGAGAGAGAGCTTCTAGCAATAGGCGTAAATGGAGATGGAAGTCTAGAGGGAGGAAGTGATCATCAAAAGATGCAAGGATCGGAAAGAGGAGCACGTGGACTTTAACAGAGATAGCACATGTAGAGTGACATTACTTTTTAATGTCCCGAAATTGTCATGCCGTCCTCCATCGCGCACAGGCAGTCCAGCTGTCACCATTGCTTTGAGGCGAGTGAGTTCATACACCGTCTTACAGAGCAAAAAGATTTTTCAAGTATCGAAATTGATTTGTGCAAAAAAAAAAAAAAAGAGAGAAAGAAAGGAAAAAGATGTGAAATTTTCGAGGACGTGAAGATTCACAGGTGAGCGTTGACCTCTAATGGTTGAGACCCTTTGTAAATATGCCTCTATTTCGATTCCACCAGTCCACGATTTCATTGCATTTTGAATAGCGATAAAACAAGGTAAGCATTTCCCTAAAGACTCTGTTTCTTAAAGATCAAAATTTCCCCACTCATCACTCCATGCTTGAATTGTATCTGTCGCAAATCCGAATCTATGACATTCTGAAAATTCAATTCTGATTTTGATTGGATAAGTCGGGCTTTTCATCAATGTGCCTATGGTGATTTTCTCTAAGCTGGCGACTCACGAGATAATTAGATTATCTGGGGAAATCATTAAAGAATTTTAATGTATTAAATTTGAGAATTCGACCAGGAATGGTACCTATACTAAAGGGAGCATTGATAATGCTGTCATTATTTGTGACAAAAGCCCACGGTCGTCGGAAAAACAATCGTGCTCATCTACCGAGATCATTACGATACAGTAAAGATCGATTAGAAATCAGAAATAAGTCAATTCGATTGAGATGTGTAGTTAAATGTGGGTGATTCCATCAAATTGAAAAATTCTCATCAATCAACACTAGACTAATTTTTCTATCGTTTTGGTACCCTGTGTCCGTATTTGAAATCTCGAGATTTTCACAACCATCGAGAGTCACCAATATGTCGAAGAGGTTCATTGTGGCTCGAAGAAAATCAACTACGGGTCATTTGCGCTAAAAAGTTCTGAAAGCTACTTTGTACCCTAGGTCACGCTAAAATCATGCCAGATTAAAATTAACCACGAATTTGAATCCGATTTTAGAAATTGAAAGTTATGTCATGTCATGAGTCATTTTAGGAACATCGACTCAGTCTCTGAAGATTTTTCGGCAAACCGAGGTTTTGACAGAAAAAGTCGATATAGGGCCGTTTTCAACCAAGAAATTCAGAGGATCATTTTTTATTGTGAAATTGGGATGCAAGTAGGATATATTGGTGATGAAAAATACTAATTTGATCAAGGAATCTATAATGGAATTTATAGAGGCTGAACTAAGTTGATTCAAAAGGCAAGTGAAGTCCAATCTTGGGAAAATCACACCAAATTCGTAGCCCCTTTGGACCCAACTTTTGGACCATCTCAAGGTTTCTAGAGGAAGCCAAAGGGCTGGAAAATTAGCTGAGGAAGACAGCTTGTATGTGGGACCAAGTTGAGGGAGACAAAGAGATGAGAGAGAGACCAAAGTGGTCCCCCCTTGCAGCAGTTGGTTCCCCCTCCTTCTCCCTCACTCGTTGACCATTCCTCCTTCTTTGAGCCCTTGAAACTTCCAGCAACCTAGAAAAGCCGACCAACAAGCCAACAGCCCCGTTGGAACCACCACATGCCACCGTTGCGCCCCCCGAGCCCATTCGTTACCTGCTTGCTCATGCGTCGGACCCGCGCATCCCTGGCCGCCGTTCCACCTCCGCCGTGACCCCGGCCATCCCTAGAGCTGTTCAAGCTCGCCTCGTCATCGCCAAAGCCGCCTGAAAGCCCCCTAAGCTTCGCCAAGTCCATTGCAGCCCCTTCACCAGCTGCTATTGCCATTTCCGCCTCAACCAGCCACCGGAGCAGCTTCTACAACCCCCTGACCAGAACCGAACAATGTGAGTATTTCTAGCATTGTTTGGCTCATTTTTGTGGCCTTCTGAACCTCGAAAGGTGCACCCGCTTCGGAGTTTGTTGACCGCCTCCGCGTCTCTATCGTTTTGATCCAAGCATATCGTTAATCAAGTGAGTTTAACTCACTAATCCTTGCTTAGTAAGTTAATGATGCTTAAGGGTTGATTAGTTTAGACTAAGTATGGATCAAGTGGATAGTTATAATAGATTAGCAATTTAATTAATTATTATTGTATGTTAGGTGGTTAGATTAGTATAATTAGACCCTAGACAAGCTTTAGTATTTATCTAGAGTGGTTCGGAAATTTTCCGGACTCGTCTCAGTTTTTAATTAGGCATTACAGGCCTAATGAGGACTATTGGCATTTATTAATTATTTTACGTAATTAATTAATTAATTAGTTAGTTATTACGGAAAATAATTAATTATTTATTTATTTATTTTCCAGAAATTAGACCGGGATAGTCGATGACCAGAATTTTATACTAATTGTAATGGCGTTATTGATTTATTTAATTGACTGCTATTTTGTGTAATTGAATGTGATTTGCAATTTTTGGTATTTATCCAAAAATTATTAATTCCAGTATTTAATTAGAAAATCACCGAGCGTCAATTTACGGCACCAAAATGTGTTTGTAGACTACAGAAAATAAAGGGATTTTATATAGTAAATATATTATATTTTTCGCTGAGGCCAACTGTATACCCACACATGATTATTTTTATCGGGTATCTTTAACACGAGGAAAATAGGCCAAGATATCATTTAGATTAAGGAATTTAAGTGTGAGGCACAATGTCATTGGTCGAGGGTAAATAATCGTGTGATAGTTTATAGTCATAATAAGATGACTATTGAATGATAAAGTGACGTATGTTGTGCGTGTTAATATAGGATGGGTTAAGAAAACCACTGAAGTATGGCTATGCCTATTGGGCTGTAATTAACCACCAAAGTATGACTCTGCCTACTGGGCCGTAATTAACCATCGAAGTATGGCTGTGCCTATTGGGCTGTAATTTATCGCTGAACTTGGAACAAGCTGTGCCCATTGGATCGTAATTGACCGTTGAACATCTAGTAGGCCGTGTTCATTGGGCCGTAATTAATAGTTGGAGTGAGTAATCGTAATGACCTTATGATGGTCATGATGACATGAAGAGTAGTTCTGACTTCATCGAACTTTATAGATAGTATTGAATGGGCCGACTGAGGGAAGGTCGTGATGACATGTAATCAATTGAGTCGATTGATCAATGATTCGATTTGCTTTGATGAATTGAATTTTGAATTGATTGGTTGATGTGATTCACATATATATGAGATATACTAACTTACAGGAAGGAACTGAGGCAAAGGTAAGACCTCTAACCTATGCTTGTGCTTAGGCAGCCCTAATGGCGTATTTTCTTCCTAGTCGGGGCTTAAGGGGTTGAACTCATTGAGATGTCGTCTCATCCCATTATGGGATAACATTTTCAGGTCCCTAGATGGCAGTCATGGAGGACCTAAAGCCTCGGAGTCTAGGAAGGTGGAGACCGAAGAATCGGCAAATGTGTCTGACTAGTGGGTCATAAGATAGTTCCCTTTTTGTTGAGCTGATATTTTTGCAAACAATCTGGTATTGTATATAAACCTGTTTGTTTTTTTTTTTTTTTTCAAAAAGGCTTGTTCTGGTCGTGAATTATGGTCCTACTTTTCTATCACATCTTGTTGTTATTTAGGAATTTATTTATTCGCTTCCACATGTATATTAAAATGAATAGGTTGGCGATGCGTCTTGGGACGTCGCTATTTAATTAACCGCGGAGGGATGGACATGTGCTCGGAGGATCAGGGCGTGACAGAATCAGTCGAGTTATTGTAGAGCCAACTGAGTTTTGAATGCATACATATTTTGTATAGGATGACACCTACAGAGTAGTTAATATATTGCAAGGGTATCACAAACATTTTACTCATTATGGTATTTTGTTATCGGAGTAGCTTCTCTATTTATTACAAAGCCATGATAGATATTACAAGACTCTTAAAACTTTTAGAAGAAAGAACTTCATGTGAGGCATCAAATGAAGCCTTTCGACTAGTTCTTTATCAGAATTTAGGACATGACTTTTATCATTGTTTGGTCCTTGGCATCCTATGGGATCTCTCTTAATGACAATAGCTGAACTATGTTCCATTTGTCAGGTATAGAGGTAGACTGAAATGGTAATCTTTTTCATCTTCTAATAGACTTAACATTGATTACTATAGGCTTTAGTACTATGTTCCCTACTATCAATCACTAGTTTTGATTCGTGGACAAGCAGGTTATGAAATATTAATCTAAAAAACACATAGATATGGCAATAGATGAAACTCTTCCACTAAGCTGTATACACATTAACCATATGATACTTGTGGGTTTGATGCTTTCTATTCATATTGTGAATACACTCCAGAATTTTTTTGTTACAAAATGTCAAATTATGATCAACCATCAAACCAATGAGATATCTTATGTGGAATCAATTTTCATAATTTGGTCTCTTCTAGTTGGTAGCTTGATGTGACGTCCATTCCGTCTCTATATTGGTCGATCTTGAATCATGAACCTATTTGTATACTTTTGAAGTTGTATTTCTCTGATGTATATGTAATTTATCTAGATAAAGTATAATGGTGTAATTTTTACTAAATTTCCAATATATCAATGTTAATTCAAGAGATCATTTATAAAAAAAATAATATTACAGTAGATACCAACGGTCTTAACATTGTCATTGATCAACACTGATCCGTTAGTTCTTACCTTTCACCAAAAAAAAAAAAAAAAAAAAAAAAAAAACACTGATCCGTTAGTCGACGTGGACCAACGGTTCCAACTAAAAAAGGCTAACAATCACAAAAGACTAGGTCAAAAATCGAAATCTGGCGCGAGGAAAAATTCATTTAAACGTTACATTTGTTAGAAAGGGCACATGGCTTTAACATGTGAACTCACCCACGTGCAGGATTATTGTTTTTTATTATCCCGAAGACGCCCTCCCATTCTCCAATGCGCACAGCTAGCTGTAAACTGTATCCTCTAAATGTTTAACCTCCATATTATTGTCCCAAAGATGCCATCCCATTCTTCAATGCGCACAGCTAGCTGTAATCTCTGTCCTCTAATTGAATATGTTTAACCTCCATTTGATTATGCTAGACCACCAAGAACCTAAAATTTTTCCTTTTTTAATTTTTTTTTTTTTTTTTTTTTTTTGAAAGAGGTATCTCCAAAATCCCGTGCTCTGCCAATGAAAAACAAGTGAGCCCGCTCCACCATTTGTTTGTGTTAAAACTACCTTCGAACTCCACCGCCTGTAAAATGCGAGAACTATTCAGTTTTCACGCACTATCATCCTCTATTGGAGCTCATTGATGTTAGATAAAAAGTAGCTATTTGGGGGTTCACAACATATGCCATGTGGCTCTCTGTGCTTGGCGTTGTCATTGAATATGTTGTGAATATGGACAAGCGGATCGGATAAAATTAATTGAAAAAAAGGAAAGGGAATTGGACATCGAATTTACGTGATTTAGTTTGAATATCGGAACCTACATTTCATGGGAAGAGTAGCATGCAATTCCACTATAGAAACACAAGCGATATACCAAAGATTACAATAACTTGAATAATTAAACATTCTCTCACCCAGCTCTCAATTATATCCATTAACTCACACAGTATTTAATCTCTCATAATTCCTAGTGAAATCTCAATTAAGGAATTAAATAAATTATACTTATAAAAATTTAACCGGCTAAAAAATATTTGGGTGTAATTACAACATGCAAACCCTCAAGAAGAGGACTCTCTGCACTCTTCCACCATCTATTGCTCTCTCTCTCTCTCTCTCTCTCAACCATCAAAGGTACTTGGCGCCTCTCTTCTTCTTAGCTCTTCTGTCTTTTGTAGGGAATAGAATGGCGCATTTGGTAATATTTTTGTTTCGGAAAACAATTTTTGAATAAAAATAGTTTTTTTTTGTTTATATTCCTAGAAATAATTTCTAAATATAAGAATACGCTTAGTAACTGTAAAAAAAAATTATTCCATAAATAAAAATGCATTTGGTAAACTTATATAATTTTGTTGTTTCTTTTAATTTTTTATATTTTTATATTTTTTTTCCTTCTTTCTCTTTGTGGCCGGTCGCCGGCCACGACGGCGGCTAGCGACTGGCTAGGAGAGCTCCTGCGAGCTCGTCGGAGCCTCGCCGATGGCCTCAGTGGCCAAGCGAGCCTCGCGCTGCCTGGGCGAGGTCAAGCCTCGCCGGTGGCCTCGTGAGGCTTGCTTGGCCCCAAGGCCATCGGCGAGGCTTGACCTTGCCTAGGCGGCGCGAGGTCGGCCTCGCCTTGGCCTGGCAAGGCCGAGCCTCACGTCGGCCGGCGAGGCTCGGTCTTGTCGTGTCTCGACGTTTTCGGGGCCGACGACGCTCGACAACCAATCAAAAGGAAGAAGAAGAATAAGAAGAAAAAAAAGAAAAAAAAGGATAGAGAAAAATTGTTTCTTGGAATTATTCCCAAGAATAAGAAGTATTTTTTTTTTTTACTTCTTATTTTTGTACCAAATTCATTTCAAGAACAAAAAATTATTTGTTTATTAAAAAAAAAATTTACCAAAGATGTTTTTATTTTTGTTTTGTTCTCCCAAAACAATTTTTTTTTGTTAAAATGAGTATAAACAATTTTAAACAAAATCTTACAAAAAAAAATAATTTTAAACAAATAGACCATCGTTTTGGTGGACACGATGATTTGGGCTCTCTCCCCCTCACAAATGAGAGGAGTTCAAATCCCATCATGGTCGCTTGAGATATTAAGTGAGACACTGAAGGTGATGGATCCTCAAATTTACTCGTCGATTATCGACTATACGGACTTCCTAAGTCACAAAAAAAAAAAAAAAAAAAAAAAAACAAACAATTTTAAACAAACAAAGCCCAAGTTGCCAAAGACAAATCAAGGGGCAACTTCGGCGCCTCCCTCATTAATTCTCCCGGACGTGCACCGGGGTAATGATTGCTCGTCTGTCCTTTTTCTTCTTTCTTCATTCTCACGTTCGCAGAGCCTTTGAGTGAGAGCACAAAAGGCGAGGGAACACATTTAATGCAAAGTAAAAAATAGAGAAACAAAACTCACATTTCTTTATTTTTTTCAATTTCTCTTTCTCTTGCACCTAAGGGGCTGTTTGGTAACGTTTCTGTTCTTTTTTTGTTCCAAGGAACAGAAACAAAAAAAAAGTGTTTCTGTTCCGGGAAACTTTTTGAACAAAAAGATGCGTTTGGTAAATTTTTTCCGGTAATAAAAAATAAATAGAAACACGTTTGGTAAATTTTTGTTTCTTTTAATTTATTAATTTTTTCATTTTTATTTTTCATTTTTTCCTTTATTTTTTATTTTTTTCTTTCGGCGGCCCTTGCCCAGCCACGGCAAGGCTCGACCTCGCCCGCCATGGCGGGCGCGGCCTCGCGGATCTGGGCGAGCCCGAGCTCGCCCGCCCAAGGCGAGGCTCGGCCTCGCCCGCGCCGGCAACGTTGAGCCTCGCCTTGGGCGGGCGAGCTCGGGCTCGCCCGATCCGGCGAGGCCGCTCCTCGCCATGGCTGGGCGAGCTCGAGCTCGCCCGGATCCAGCGAGGCCGAGCATCGCCGGGGTCGGCGACGCTCGGCCTCGCCGGATGCTGGGGGAGCCCGAGCTCGCCTAGCCAAGGTGAGGCTCGGCCTCGCCCGCGTCGGCGGCGACGCCGAGCCTCGCCGCGTCGGCGGCGGCTGGCGACGCTCCAGCGAGGTCGCCGACCCTCGACGGTGTCGCCGGCCCTCGACGGCCGGCCATGGCCGAGGCCGGCGACCGGCCAAGGCCGAGGCCGGCGACCAGCCAAGGCCGAGGCCGGCGACCGGCCAAAGAGAAAGAAGAAGAAAAGAGGAAGAGAAGAGAAGAGAGAGAAGAAGAAACAAGAAACAAAAATTGTTTCTTCAAAATTATTTCTGGAACGAAAACAACTTTTTTGTTTCTCATTTCTGTTCTTTTGAGTTCCGGGAACAAAAAAACAAAAAAAGAACAGAAACACAACCAAACGCGTTTATGTTCTTTTTTTGTTCCCGGGAACAAAAAAACAGAAAATCTGTTTATAAACAGATTCCAGAAGTGAAAAGGCCTAACATGTCATATCTTCCATGTGTGACAACATGAGAGTCCTCTTCTTGCACCCCCTTCATTTGATGAGGCCGTAACAACCCCAAAATGAAGTGTCCAGCGCCATTCGTTTCTTCCATGTGCAGCGGCCACAGAAGAAAATAGAAACATGTCCACTTGCTGATCTTCATCTTCGAGCCGCGCGAGCGGAGAAATTAATGCAGGAATAAACAAAGTCAAAGACCAAATTTGCACGTTAGCCAAAGAGAGCTAACCTGGATCATATTTGCTCGAACGGCTCAAAATCAAGGCATATTTTCAACGGAACAGTAGGGCCCGCTGGATACAAAAGCTGCAGCTTTAAGGGACACCGTGGAGGAAGCCGGCGTCCTAGGTACTTGGGGTGAGTGGTTCTCAGTTTCAGTTCAGTTCCGTTTGGAATTTGAAATCTACCATCAGGTACAATCTTTTTATTTTTTGAAACCTAAAACCTACCCATCAAAATCAAAAATCTGGAACCTACCTTGTTACAAGTTCCAGGGTCGGTTCCAGATTCAAACAAGTTTTTTTTTTTTTTTTTTTCATTTTCAGATTTGAAAAGCTCTTTTCAAACAATTGATAGTTAAGCTCACAGGATTAGAACAACGCGACAACGTGCATCATCAAGTACTGTTCAGAAAACTCTAGATTGATACTCGTAAGGTTATGAATTAATTGAAGCTTCATTCATGAAGCAGCACATAAAATAGGGAATAACATGCTTAAAATTTATGTCTTCTTATCACTTGTCTCTCTGGTACAACTTGACATCTTGGCATATTTGTACATGGCGATCTCAGAAAACTAAATAGATCTAGCAAAACAGGACCACACCCAAATTCAACCCGACCACATCCAAACAAACAACCAACCGATGCTCAACGAATGGGCTATTCCCAACAATCACGAGCGATGTCGAACGAAAGAGGGTCGTCGAAATTCGCAAGAAAAATCAAATCTTTGTGCTCTCGGCTTACTCATCTCGTCGGGAGTCAAGAACTGGCGACGACCAGTGGGCTTGCCCTTGAACTTTCCCCTCCCCATGGCTCAGAGATGTGCTTCCCCACTTGCAAAACACGATTCGAGCATGAAAGAGAAGATCGACCCAAATCTGCAAGGAGACGATCGGCCTCGTTCTGGATGTGATTGGGTGGTTATCGTTTTGCGAGGAATGAGAATCTTCCGTGGAAGAGCCAAATAGAGATGGAGTTGAATCGATTCCTTCTTCCCCCTTTTCACCTCCCCCACTATCTCCGAATTGGAACGCGAACTAGAGAAAGCAAATACACTTGTTTTCCACAGTCCCTGTATCAAAAATAAGAGAATAAATCCGTAGTCAATAAATCAAGGACGAGCACGCGGCGACAATGGCGCGAAGGTGATGAAGACATGAGTCTCACAGCACCAAGGGCGGCACGGACAGCGCAACAAAGACGACGGTAGTTGCAACTCAACCCATAGCCAAGGGGGGAAGAGCTCGATTCTGGCGGAGGCGGTGGCGGTTCGGAGCAACGATGGCCTAGATGGCTGAGTGAGCGGCAACAAGAGGTGGTGACGGTGGCTTAGGGACAGTGGCGGTGACTCATGGTGGCGAGGGATGGCGTGAAAGGCGCAACAGCTCGTCGGGCTCAATGGCGAGACAGCTCGTCAGACGAGCGGTGGGTGGTGGTGGTTCGGTGGCCAAGAGATGGTGGTGAGTAGGGCGTGGGGCAGCAATGTGGTGGTGGGTGAAGTAGTAGCTAGCAAGAGGAAGGAAGGAGAAGAAGAGGAGAAGGGGGGGTTTTGACCGAGAGAGGGGGAAAGAGAAGAGAAAGAGAGAGAGAAGAAAATGAAAAAGTTGAGGGGGTAGGAAGTGACGTAAGGAGGAAAAAGGGGAAAAGTAAGAGAGAGAGAGAGAGAGAGGGGGGAAGGGGGAAGAATCGGCAGAAGGGGGAAGTGACATGCGCTAGGTTTTTTTTTTTTTAAATTCTGACCGGTTCTAGTTCCAATTTGGATTTCGATTCCTATGGGAATCGGAACCGGAACCGGTCTCTTTAGAACCGAGAACTAAACTGAACCCTCGGTTCTCCGGTTCCCAGTTCTACTCGAGAACCGTGCTTACCTAACCGGGAACCGTGCTCACCCCTACTAGGTACTATTGAGGTGGGTAAGTTCATACCTAATCATACATTGCAGAAGGATTTTTTGTGAATGAAGTTGATTTGTCCACAAACCAAAAACAAGTGCGAAGTTAAAAGTCCTCATTCTTTTCAATCCTCTCGTTCAGTCTTTACATTCAACCCCCGATATGACCTAAGTTGAAAACGAGATAGTTGTGATTAGTAAGGAAAATTGTTGATAAGTTGCAACCCAAGACTCAATGATCTAGAATGCTATAACCAAGCATGTAGGTCATTAAAGTTACAACCGGATGGCAGCATCTGCAACTAACAGTAACATAGTTTCATGTGCAAATCTTACTTCATATTGAGACACGTGAATTCCTCTCAATTTATTGTTTATGAAGCAATGTTACATAATCTAGAGGGAATGATTAGATGGGACCGTAAGAAGTTCGGGCTAAACAACGGGGAAGCTAATCACGAGAGCTAAAGTGATTATTTTTGCCTCAGTTTATCCTTGTTTAAGGACAATAATTTCGCAGGGTCGTCTAAGCCACATATGAAACATATGGATGCTCATTTTACTGCAGAGTATTGGATATGTAACACCTTACCCATGAGATCGGTTCCTCAAGTGACCGTAGAAGGCTAAACAAATCGGGGTGACATCCACTCAAATAAATACTTGTAAATTTCTCGAAAATATAGAACTCAGGCAACGACTCATCTTTTTTTTTTTTTTTTTTTCCTTTTGGGGGGTTAAGATTGCAAGGATATTATGACAAAGAGGCCATATTGCAGTAAGTTTAAACATTGTGGCTGAACACTTGTTGACACCCAAAAGTGCCCAATATTTAATTATTATTGATATGCAATGATTGTTCTGAAGCAACAAAAATGGACTCGACAACCTCATATGCAACTGTCAAAATTAATGAAGAAAAAAGGAAAGGAGTGTGTTGCGATAAGGTGAGCGATCGAACAAAATATAGACGGAAGAAGAAAAATAAATCGGACACCAGATTTACGTGGTTCAATCGTAAAGACCTACGTCGGCGGGGAGAGCAGCAGCGAATTTCACTATAGATCAAGCGATACAAGGAGATTACACACTCAAGTCACTCAAACACTCTCTCGGTGTTTCCCAAGCCCCAATTATACCCAATAACGCACGCACGAAAAACCCGCCAAGCACTCGCTAGAATAACGGCGCTTCAATGCTCGTTTCAACAATGATGCTAACCCCTACTTCCTTTAATCAAGTTTATATTTCCTTTCTTGGCTGATGAAGTTGACGAGTGCATCTCCGCTTGCCAATCTCCGCTTGAATGATAGGAATATTTCCTTATCCACAAGTTAACTAATTTATTTTCAAAATTCAGCAATTCGCTTCGAGCTTAAACTCGAGACATATTTTAACAATCTCCACCTTGACTCGATGTTTGAGCTAAGTCACAATCACTTCACAAAAAAAAGGTTCAAATTCTACTGCTACTTTCCCATAGCCCTGATGGGCTCAACCGCCAGAGATATCATCCAAGTCCAAGCCTCGCTTGAACTTCGCCATAATTGAGGACCTCATCAGAATACCAACTCCACATGCACCTTTAACTGCTCTGCAAGGATTTTCTGACACAACCTCCTTAATCGCAGATAAAGCAAAACCATTATTGCATCCATATCTATCAAGAGATCGAACACGTACCTTGTTAATTTCAGCAGTTATAGCAATCGTTGGCTCTATAAGCTCCACCTCGCTACAAACACCATATGTGTCGATTACTTTGCTAGTACCTGTACTCGCTACCTCAGGAGTTTCTGGTTGCAACTCCACCTCAAGCTGAACACTGTTCAGATCCATATTAACACTGCCATAATCACTCCTAGCCAGAAGTACTTGAGACTCATCAAAGGTAACTTCTCTGCTATTAACAGGTGAATTTATATTTGGACACCACAACTGATCGCCCCGCTCACCTTGTGCATAGCCATCGAATATGCACCTTGCCCTCCAATCGAGCTTACCATCACTTACTTGAAAATAACACGGGCAACCAAACATTCTAAGAATAGAATAATCAGCAATGTTACTTGACCACACTTCTTCAGGAGTTCACCATTCAATAGCAGTTGATGGGGATCTTTTCACTAGGTAGCTTACCGTACTTAGCACATCAGCTAGGAATCTCCTAGCCATACCAGCACTAGAGATAATTTTTCGGGCCATCTTTAGTAATGTTCTGATCATCAATTCTACAAATTGTTGTGATTTACTAGCACTAGTGCGGTGTTTCACTATGCCCTCTTTCATGTAGAATTTATTTGCCAGCTCCAAGCAGAATTCCATGCTATTGCCAGTCCGCACATGCTTGATCGACTTACCAGTCTCCATCTCGATCAAAGATCTTGACTGCGTAATCCTGACACCAACATCAAACTTGTATCTCGGTACAAACACCTAGATCTTCCTCGAGCAGTCAATAAACTCTCGAACAGATTCATCCGACGTCTCCGTAGCGAAATTTATCACTGTCTCACCTTGAAGTTTATACAGGCCATCGTGCTTGATTCCTTTCATTATCACCAGGGCACCTCGAACAACCTTCAGAACTCCACCTTTTGAAGAATACTTGCAACCAGCTAAATCTAGAGCACCCAAGGAAATTAAGTTCTTTTTCAATTCTGGAACATGCCTCACTCCAGTCAATGTCTTCACGATACCATCATGCATTCTGATTTTAACATCACCAACACCCACAACATTGCACTCAACGTTGTTCCCTAACTGGATTTTACCACTACCTGTGCACTGATAAGTGATAAACTAGTTTCTATTTGGTGTGACATGAAAAGAACAACCAGAATCCATAATCCATCCATCAAACGATGAATAATCAGTGATAGACAAGACATAATCAGCATCATCTGCTACAACTGCAACATTATATGTAGAAGCAACTATAATTCCCTTACCATTCTCATTATTCAACTTAAGGCAATCCCTTATGAGATGCCCCCTCTTGCCACAGCTCCAACAGACAACATTAGCAGTCCTAGATTGACTACGTCTGTTCATATTAGTACTACCATTATTCACACGTGTTCTAGATCTTCCTCTATTTTCACCTACTAGAGCAGTAGATACAAATTCGCTAGATTCTCTTCTACGAATGTCCTCGCTTAAAATCAAATCTCGAACCCAATCAAACGTCAAACTTGTTGACCTAGAGGAATTACTAACAGCAGTAATGGTAGTATTCCAACTATCAGGCAATGAGGATAATAGAATCAAAGCACGTACCTCATCTTTAAAATCAATCTCAACTGAACTCAATTGACTAACAATCACATTGAATTCATTGATATGATCGGCAACTGACGCACATGCTTTCATCTTCAAGTTAAATAGACGTCGCATCAAATAGACCTTATTGATCGTAGAGGGCTTCTCGTACATATCCGACAGGGCTTGCATCAAATCAACAGTGGTCTTCTCCTTTAAGATGTTGAACACGACGTTACGAGCTAACGTCAGCCGAATAACACCCATAGCTCGTCTATCCAGCAAATCCCAATCAACTTGCTTCATCGTCTCTGGTTTCTCCCTAAATAAAGGCAAGTGCAGATTCATCTGGTAAAGATAATCTTCAATTTGCATATTCTAGAAACTAAAATCCTTCCCATCAAATCTGTTGATTTTCACTTTTACTTCTTCTGTCGCCATCGATTCACTTCAACTTAGCCAAGCCTGCTCTGATACCACTTGTTGCGATAAGGCGAGTGATCGAACAAAATATAGACGGAAGAAGAAAAATAAATCGGACACTAGATTTACGTGGTTCAGTCGTAAAGACCTATGTTCACAGGGAGAGCAGCAGTGAATTTCACTATAAATCAAGCAATACAAGGAGATTACACACTCAAGTCACTCAAACACTCTCTCGGTGTTTCCCAAGCACTAATTACACCCAATAACGCACGCACGAAAAACCCGCCAAGCACTCGCTAGAATAACGGCGCTTCAATGCTCGTATCAACAACGATGATAACCCCTACTTCCTTTAATCAAGTTTATATTTCCTTTCTTGGCTGATGAAGTTGACGAGTGCAACTCCGCTTGCCAATCTCCGCTTGAATGATAGGAATATTTCCTTATCCACAAGTTAACTAATTTATTTTCAAAATTCGGCAATTCGCTTCGGGCTTAAACTCGAGACATATTTTAATAGAGTGGATAATATACTATCCGGCCATATTTGATCATCTGTGGAGGAAGCCAATTTAATGGATTGAAGATTGGTCGGTATTACATAATCTTTGATGACTTGGGTATAAATGTTGGCATATATCGACAAGTGGTAAATGATTGCAAATTATTTTGCCCAAGTTGTCAATGAGCATCTTAACTGAGGAGCAAGATAATCCATTTAGAGAATTGCACCAAGGCTCATGCATGTGAAGATCCAATAAGAAGATTGTAGAGAATAGTTAGGTGAACACGGAGATTGAGGTTGTTATTTTGAAGGGAATTGACAACATGGGAAATCAACAACTCCTTGGAGATAAGGTTGCTATTTTGTAGGGGAAATGAACAATTCCTCAGAGATAAGGCTGCTACTTTGAAGGGAGTTGACAATGTGGGAATATGGGACTATTATTTTCAAAAGCGTCAAACTACAATTCAACTATGAAGAAGCTGCTCCCAGACGGTTATGGTAGAAGGTCTATAAATATCAAGTTCTATCAATTGGAAGAGACCCCTCAACAATCAAAATGTAATCTTTTATCATCTTCACTTTTCCAGCACTTTATTTTTCCTTAGTTATAGCTTTTTGATTTGTGTTGTTGATTAAATTCTGACATGTATCTTTATCCCAATACTTCGTCGTCAATTCAATTCCGGCATGCATTTCTATTATGGGTGTCACGTCATCAATTAAATTCCAGCATTACATCTTTGCACATTCTTGAGCTTTGTTGTTGATTAAATTCTGACATAGTTTGTCCACATGTATTCCTGTGGAAATTGTTGTATTTTCAAGCCTTGTTGGTATTTAAATTCTAGCATGGTTTGCATTTACAATTTGGTTCAAAGTTCAGAATAAATATTTGTCGTTATCTCTTGTCCGCCTATATATTTTTTGTCCGGAATCGCCACATAACCCGTCTTCTCTCGTCAAAAGCCGAAGAATGACTTTTGGAAAAGATGTTTCATCATTGATTAGATTCCGGCAAACAACACTAAGTAACAATAGACACTGGAAAAGTTTAGGAGCATCACCCTTCGACTTACAAGTCTCATCCTTTTGTACGCGCAACCTCGATTGGGGCCTTTTTCCACCGCTTCACTTCATCAGAACCCAACTTTATCTCATGCTTGGTCAGGGCATTTCTATACATTGGCCACTAATAAAATTATGTGAACTCTAATTAAATTATCCGTTCTCGATTATTCAGGTGCATCCGATTTTGTATTGTGTTAATGGATTTTTGCTAATGAAATTTGATTGTGAGTTTGGTTTGCGTGTGAGAGAAGATGAAATTTTTAATTGGATTGACTCTTAGGTTCATATATTGGGTCTTAGCAAGAATAATGTAGGGTTTGACGACCAAATGTCACACTCAAAGGGGGCAAACTTCGATACATTCGCATTTTATTGCCCAATCACTTATAGTAAAACATGGATGGACTATGGAATGGTGCAACATGCTCATGTGCTCTAACTCCGATATTCCCATTGACCATTCGGCAGTTCGTAATCAAGAAGAAAATATACATCATCTCTGCACTTTAATTGATCAGTTATGGTCCATCATGCCTAAGAATGATAGTACATATGTCTGGGGGAAACTTGTCAAGGCAAGACCTTCTCTTAAGCCACACATTTGATGCATTTTTGGCAGTGATTAGAGCACAAGTTTATGTCTTCGGTAATTATCTAGTATGTTTGGCACCTAATAGGGACTAATTGGATGCTCAAAGAGCCCTAGACACTCAATTGATACACGAGAGATGTTGATGGAAGAAGCCTTTTCATTTTTTCCTATTAAAGTCACCAATCATAATCATAATTTATTTCTCATAACCTCACTATGATAGTTCTATTCAAAACTTGATTTCATTGATTAATTACGCCTCATTAACAGTATCAGTGAATATAGGCGTATATATTTGTTATCATGTTAGAAAAGTGAAGAATATCTATAATTCAAGTACATGTATTTATCAATATCCCTAGTAAATTTTCTATACACTCCCAAGTGCACAAAATGAAATTACTGAAAAAGCCCGAAAGCATCACACGACCATATATAGTTATATATTTAGTCCCAAATATATAATTTAGTTTGCACTGGCCTTCAGTCTTGGTTACTACGCAAGAGAGAAGTTATAGCATAGACTCCCGAGAAAAAAGTTAAGTACATATAGGTTTAAGTACATGAGACAATTCTAAATGACGAGTCGAGTGCACATGGCCGCCCAATTGATCATAGCGAAACTTGGTCCAATTTTGAGTACTCTAATGACATAAAGTACTTACCTAAATACATTTTCACCACATTTTGCTCATAAGAAAATTATTGAGTCTTTCGAGAAGCCGAACGCATCGGTATTTTAGTGGTCATAAAGAAATAAAAGGCCCCCTCAATAACAATAGTCAGTTTTTGACCAAGTAAATTCATTCACCTAGGAGAATAAAGTTGCGTCGTTAGTAAAATGTCCATAAATTGATTATAAGATCATGTCGCTTCTGATTGCTCCAACAAAAGCGTAATTAAATATAATTTAATGTCCATAAGCTCATATAATCATATCACGTCTTGATTAGTGTTCATATTGTCTTGTCTTTGTGAGATTTTGAAGCTAACGAAGGAGGCATGGATCTAATTTACGTGTCATCTGAAATCAGGACCCTAAAAATACTATAATGATTCCCTTGGCATTACGACCTTTTACTAAAATGATGCTAACTCCAAAAGATGCCCCTCCCATCCTCCAATGTACACGGGCTGTTCCATTTGAATATGCTTGACCTCCAAGAACCCAAAATTTTCTTCCAATGAAATAAGTATCTCCAACGTCCTCTACTCCAAACACTAGTTAGTGAAGTGCAACTCTATGAGAAAAATTGTCCAATTTTTTGTACGGCGGACAATTCATTCATAAACAATTCAATTATGCTAATTCAATTATAAACTTATTGTATGGCAGTCAATGCAATCCTAAACATTTCAATTGTGTTAATTTAGTTCCAAACCTTTTAATAATTTATTAATATAGTCATTCGGCAATTTTTAACCAAAATTATCCAGAAGGATTACGTTGGTACTATATTAAAGTTTTATAATTAAATTGATACAATTGAAAAGTTTATAACTGAATTATTATAAAATTGGTTAAGGACTAAATTGGCACAATTAAAAAGTTTAGGACTGAATTAGCCATCATATAATAAGTTTATGACTGAATTGATACAATTAAAAGATTTATGATTGATTCGTCTACCATACAAAAGATATAGGATGTTTTGGACAATTATACCCAAGTCTGCCACAAGTGTATTATGTATCACAGTTTTTTCTTAATGCCGTAGCTACTACAGTCCTTACGAAGAGTAATACATATTACGTTCTCCCTAGAACTTTTGAACGAAATTACTTCGAGCTAGAGATGAAATCATGACTATTGAAAGGTCTATTAGGATTTAGAAAAAAGGCTTTAGTATCGTTTGGTCCTTAGCATCCTATAGGATTCCTTCTTGATCACCATAGCATATTTGCGTTTCATTCATGTATCAGATCTGGAGAGAGCCTTGACATTGATATCTAAAGGTGCTCGCATTTTTCTTTCATCATTTTATGAAATGCATTTATATGGATCGAACATCTCATTAACAAGAAGAAGGAGGAAGAGGTACGGAGGGAGATCGGTTCCTCAAGTGGCCGTAATAGGCTGGATAGAAAAGTGGAATAAGCTGTTTGGTGATAGTAATAAGAATTGTCTATAATGTATGATTTTTGCTTGGCGAAATAGGATGACATCCATGAAATAAATGCTTGTATATTTTCAGAAAGGACAAGTGCACTAGAAGTTCTAAACTTGTTGGAAAAGTATAATAAGTTCTAAAACTTTCAAAAAGTGTAATTGAATGCTAAATCTTGTTAGCATTTTTTGTTTATCAAGTTGGACAAAATCAATGAAAGGACTTGATTGTACCAACTTAATAAGTTCATGACTCGATTGCACTTTTCAAAAGTTTTATGATTCGATTGCATTTCTGTGAAAAATTTTAGGGTTTAATTGTATTTTTTGAAAGTTTTAGGATCCAATTATATTTTCATGATAAATTTTCGAAAAACACGGAAATCAGGCAACAACACTTTTTTCTTGGGGGACGAGATCGCAAGGATATCACACTCAATAACAATAAACAGTACAAAGTTTAGAAGCATTAGCCCGTGGCTTTCTAAGTCCCATCTTTTTAGATGCCAACCTCGACTGGGGCCTTTTCCCATTGCTTCACTTCATCATAACCAAACTTAATCTCATGCTTGGTCAGGACATTTCTATGCAATGACTTCTAATGAAATCATATGAACCCTAATTAAATCATCCATTCTCCATTATTCTACCTGATTTTGTCTCGTGTTAATGAAATTTTGCTAATTACATTAGATTGCGAGCTTGGTTTGCACCTGAGACAGGATAAATTTTTAATTGGATTGATTCCAAGTGGTCTATGATGCCGAAGGATGATAGTACATACGTTTGGATAAAACTTGTTAGGGCAAGACCCGTTCTTAAGCTGCACATAGGATGCATCATTAGCAGTGTTAGAGCACATATTTTTATATCTCCCATAATTATCCAGTAAAAGTGGGACGGAGGGACTGCCGAACCTAATGGGAACTAATTGGGTGTTCAAAGAATCTTAGACACTCTATTGATACCTGAAAGATACCTATCTATTAATATTGTGAATACACATATGTTTTGAACTAAATATATAACTCCGTTGGTGGAAGAAACCAAAGGTTGTGTACAAAACCCAGTTTTCTTGATCAATTATAAAACGAGTTAATTAGATTATTTTTTGCACTTTTTTCTTCTGTGGAAATAAAGCCGCCTGTCTTTTACATAGCTTTTGGCTTCTCAATTGACGATTAGTACCAAGGGATGAAGATATTCAGCCCCTGCAGCTCAAAGGGTATAATCAGTTTATCAAGAAGAGTGAAGAATATCTTTAATTCAAGTAAATATGTTTACTAATACACCTAGTATATTTTCTATACACTCCCACCCACACAATAGGAATTGAAAAGTCAGTGCAGAGAAAGTTCGTAACGTGTGCACAGCCATATATAATTACATATCTATTAGCAAATGTATAATTTGGTTTGCACTTGCCTCCAACCTTGCATACCATTTAAGAGAGAAGTTATAATATAGACTACCGAGAAAAAGCAAAGTACACATGGGATGAAGTACGAGGAGACAACTCACGATTGACAACTCGAATGCACATGACCAGCTAATCGATCGCTGCTTGGGCACCTGATTTCGAATACTTTAATGACCTAAAGTACTTACCTAAATTTACACATGGGATGAAGTAAAAGGGGACAAACTCTTGATTGACAACTTGAGTGCACATGGCCAGCCAATCGATTGCTGCTTGGACACCTGATTTCGAATACTTTAATGACCTAAAGTACTTACCTAAATTTACACATGGGATGAAGTACAAGGGGACAACTCTTGATTGACAACTAGAGTGCACATGGCCAGCCAATCGATCGCTGCTTGGGCACCTGATTTTGAATACTTTAATGACCTAAAGTACTTACATAAATTTACACATGGGATGAAGTACAAGGGGACAAATCTCGATTGACAACTCGAGTGCACATGACCAGCCAATCGATCGCTGCTCGGGCACCTGATTTCGAATACTTTAATGACCTAAAGTACTTACCTAAATTTATTTTCATCGAAAGTTGCTCCTAAGAAAATTCTTGTGTCACCGCAAAAGCAAAATGCATCGGTATTTTAAGGTTCAAAGGTCCCTTGACAACAATAGTAAATTTTTGACCGTGTAAATTCATTTCCATGGGAGAATAAATTGTGTCGATTGCTCAAGTGTCCATAAATTGATTATATACTCATGCCGCTTTTAATTGTTCCAAGAAAGGCTCAATTAAATATGATTTACTATCCATAAGCTGACTCGACTTGCCTGGCTTTTGGAGCTTCTAGGCTTAAATAATCCTATAATTATAACGTAGAGATTAGATATATTCTGAAATTACGCCTTGATTAGTGCTCAGATTGAAATCTTCGAAGGACGATGCCCTAAAAATGATAACTCTCACCACTGGAAGTGACATTATTTTTATGCTCCCAAATAATGCCTCTCACGTCCTCCGATGCGCACATGCTGTCTAATGTGGAGTGACATTATTTTTATGTTCCCAAAAGATGCCCTCCTTCAATACGCTTAACCTCTTTTGGAATATGCTCGTCCTTTTATTTTATTTTTTTTGTCGAAAAATGAAATTATTTCAATACTAGCCAGAATTGGGAGACCTCAAGAGAGGAGCGTCGACATTTAACAAAACCCAAAGGACTTGACGAGGGACCGAAAGCCAATTTTGTGGAAGGCGATATAACCTCTGAGACTCTGCAGCCCAATTAGCAACTGCGTCAGAGATCCCGGGCAATGGGCTAAGAGAGCCAGCAGTCCACAATTAGAAGTCCCTTTTTCCCATTTAAAGTGATCTGGGCTAACAATAACGGCAAAGAATTATTGCCTAATTTTGAAAAAATTATTCAAAAAGTCTTAAACTTATTGTACAGTGGCTAGTTCAATCTTATAACTTTCAATTTTGCTAATTTACTTATAAACATTTTGGTAATTTGCCAATATAGTCCTAAACCTTTCAATGAATTCTTATTCTTTATGTAGTCTTTCAACTAATTTTGATCGGACATCGCTGAAATGATAGTTGAATTAACACTAGTCATCTCATGTGATGTGGTTGGCGTTGATGTAAATAATTTTTAAACTTTTTTAAAAATATTTCCAAAATTTTTATTTTATATTTTATTTTATTTTATTTCTTTTCTTCTTCATTGAGCCAATAGGGCCACGAAGCCCCCACGGCTCAGTCATCACTTGTTGGTGGTCATCAAGCAAAACAATGTAATTATTCAATTATTTAATTGCCCTGGTAGATCGGCTTCCTATAGCTTATTCTTGAATATTTGATTGTTGTCTAGAATGATTAGCTCCGTGGCATGAACTTAAGCATTTTTAGTTATTCGATTAGAATTTCCTATTGTAAATAGATTTATTCATATTACACCCTTAGTTTTGATCTTTCTATAGTTGTAATGCTGAAAATGTAAAAGTAAGACAGAGTGTCACTTCTTCTATCATGACATGAAAGATTGATTTTCCTTTGTCAAGTAAGAAAATAAATTAAAGGGAGAGTTGAGGGGCTTTCGGTCCACATTTCACGGGTCTGAAAGGGGAAGGGGAATCCAACTTGACTATCTTTTATTTAAGTTCATGTATATACCTATATACCTAATAAAATCAAAATTAAAAAGGAATTGCCGAAAAAGGCTGAAAGCATCACCTAACTGGGCGTGCACAAACATATTCAATTATATATTTTTAATCTCAAGTTTGTACAAATTGTTCTATGAATAACGGAGGTTTCAGGCAACATTAATAACTCATATAGTACTCAATCTTGCGAAACAATCTCTTAATCTCACGAAAACATACACACGACTAATGCACTGTTTAATTTCACAGGATGTAATTTGATGAAGAAGCTTTGCCTTGCGTTATGTGCAAAATTTGGTCACTATTTTTTTTTATAAAAAAAAAAAAGCAGCGTCTTAATTTGGTCTATCATCAAAAGCAAAACAAGTTTTAATTGATGATAAAATATACCACACACATAATCTGAAATTTAAATAACTTGATACAATCAAATAGCCATCATGCACATATATAGCTATCGTAGTGCCGTGATGGAAACTGTTTTCCTATTGACTATATAACAAAAATTCAAGTAAAAAAAGTATCCACTCCAAATTTAGCATACCATTCAAATTGTATACTTGAAACAGATAATAGATATAGGATTAAAGGAACTTATTAAAAAAAAAAAAAACTCACCCTATGTAAAACGTCTCCATCATTTACACCTCATCCACTTTGTTTCTTTATGCAAAATATTTACAGCTCATCTCTACTTTTTCGTTCTTATTATAGAGCTAAGCGAAAGATTGATGATTTAATGCCGAATGTAAAAATTATTTTAATTTATGTTTTCCTTTTAGATTCTGATACCTGAGTTTGTAAAATGAGAAAAAGAACATTGAAATGTCAAGAGACCATGTTTTATGGAAATAATTCATAATCGATTTCAGAAAAATCCCAATTAGGGTTGGGTTTTCTTGTCCGGTGGAAGGGCATAACCAAGCCGTACTGACTAACTCTCTAGCCTGTCCTTGTCTAATGCATGTATTCATTTGTCATGGGAATGACGGGTTTAAAGGTAACGTCAACTTATGAACCAATGTTCTTCAATCAGCGTGGGTTCTCTCATATTCTTATATCGCGCGGTGTTGAGATTTTCATTTTGATTCAATTAACCTGATGAAAATTTTATATGAGGAGTTGCCACTAGTCTTTTGAGATCGGTTAGAAATTAAATAAAGTTTGAGAATATACCTCACTTTCTATGCAACTAGAAATAATAATAATTAAAGGATGAGTAAAAGACAAAGTGCAGTAAAATAATCTGATATGAGTCGGATATATAATATAACATGACCCCATTATTAAGCCCAAGACAGTGATTCCATGAGCTAAATCCAAATTGGATCCAAAATTTCTAAGGAACTAATTTTGTTAATCCTAAACTAAAACTTACAAAAAGACCACGGAATTTTCTAAACGACATTTGTGCTAATCAAATGAATTAAACTAAATCTAGTACTAAAATCCAACGACTTGATGAAGACCTATTTTTCTAAATTATTTCCAAATATTTTTTTGAATTTTTTATTATTATTTCATATTACTCTTCATTTTTTCGGTCCCTGATTTCCAGAGCACGAGTTCTGCTTCTCTCATTTCCTTTAACCTTCTCATTCATTTCCTCTTTGAATATCGGTTAACTCACTCATTACTCCACTCACTTACAGACACGCATGCGCAAACACTCACCAAAGACCTTACTGCTTGTTTTTATCCTTTTTCTCATACCTTTCAACCTTTGTTCATGGCAAAGAACGAATCCATCTAACGTAAGACCTTTCAGCCTACCAACAGATTCATGAGTAAAACAATATCCAGATCCATTGAACATAACTCGTCAGATGCCAAGTTCATGACCACTAGATTCTACTATGCTACTTATGGCATAAGTTGACATGCTTTGCTCATCCTGAGAATTGATTAACAAGAATATATCAGGATCAGAGACAACATGTAAGGGTGGATTTGACCAACAATCCATTAGTCATGGCATGTCGAGGTCTCAGCCATAGGCTCAAATCACTGGAAGCAGAGATGCTGCAAATGAATCGTACATGTATCTTATAGAACCATTATTCCAGACACCAAGGCATAAGAACGCTTCTCGAATTTGCACATGACCTTCTTTTCGGCATTTTAACGAACATGTGGTGATCAGTTCTAAGAAGAGATCAAATCTCAACATGAAAGCAACTATTACAACCCAAGTTTATCACAAGAGCATCAAAATGAGTACAGATAATTAAAAATCCTAAATTGAAGGATACATCGCAGAAATCTCAACCGGAATTTTTAGCCTGTACTTTGTACAAAGAATGACAAGAAACAGAGCATTGAAAATTTACCAACTCCTCTCTCTCATTAACCTCTCCCCGAGATTGTTGCCGATTGTACTTCTCATTTCAAGCCACAATCAATTTCAGTCTAGAGTGTCGATCACGATTTTAATTTAATTTCTCAAAGCATTCTTTTTCATTTCGTAATATTAGTTTCAACTTCAGCTCTAAAACTAAAGTGATGGCTCGCATGACAATTGTGAAGTTACATGCTTTTTTTTTCACAAGTTACATAATGATGCCCCCTTACCGGGCCTCTCATCTTTGATTACTTAATGAAATGTTTCAGTTTCTGATCAAAAAAAAAAAAAAAAAAATGAGAGATGAAAGGTAGAAAATATTTAAGTGATAGAAAACAAAACGCTAAAATAGTAAGAATAGGAATTTTCATTCTTACCAAAATGCCGATAGCGGCGACAAAACGAATTTATAGTGCAATCAATCTCGAGATATCCCAATGCGTTTCCCAGTTGCAGCAAAAATTTAAGAAGTAAAATAAACTGTCCATAATCTAGATCAATTTGCAAAAGCTTCTTTTGAACCGCTCTTTTACATCTTCCATACGTTCATTCACACCAAAATGCCGATAACGGCGGCCCCTATCACTTCATCATTTCTCCATCTATTCTCGCATCTTCTCACGACATGTTTCTCGATCCCTTGCATATTTCCATTTCAGGCAAGGACAATAATGCGATTCAAGAATGAAATTCCATGACCAAATAGACATAACACAGTGATGGACACAAGGAAAATATGAGAGGGAGGGGGTGACTCCGTGACACATGACAGAGAGGTAAATGGATAAAAACTCTCTCCTCATCTCATCTAATCCTTCCGTCCACTCATTGTCTTTCATCATAAATGTTCATTATCAAATCGCTTGATCTTTCCCCCGTAAAATAATTAAAAAAGATATATCATATTCCATGGAAAGAAGCGATAAAATGATGGACAGAATGTCACGCCCGATCCTCGGGTACGCACACATCCTTCTCACTTGGTCGATTTTCTAATGCGATATCCCAGGACTAGTATCGCCGACCCTTTCTTTTTATTAAGCACATGCGGAAGCAGTTATAAATCCCCAGACAATATATCGATGGGATAGAAAAGCAGGGCCATATTTTTCATATTGAAATTTATAACCAAACTTTTATACAACACACAAACCACTTCATAACTATTCACATCAACATAGAGATCTCAAAAGAAGACAGAAACTTAGACAAACTGGGCCGCACTCAAGGCCCCTCTCAGGATTGTCTTCTTCTTCCAAAAATCCTTCTCGGCAGATTTCACTTCCGAGTTCTCTCACTCAGATTCCTCCTTCTCAGCTCCTCATCGGGGTCCTGAAATGTTTTTCCCCAAACTGGGATGAGACTACGTCTCAGCAAGTTCTACCCCACTAAGCCCAATTAGTAAACTATTATACTAAAGGCTGCCTAAACACGCATAGGTCAGAAGACGTACCTTAGCATCAGATCCCACCTGCAAGTTAGTACAATTCATAATAGGCACCCAAGCAATCATATCACGGATCGAAGCATCGATCAAATCGACCTAGTCGATTAAATGCCAACAAGACCACTCACGGTCATTTCTAATCAGTCAATCAATTCACGACATCAAATCAAAGCAATGAACCACATCAAGTCACACTCAGATCGAATCCTCGATCAATCGACCTAGTCGATTACAAGTCAATCAGACCATCTCATGGTCATTTCCAATCAATCGATCAATTCACCACATCAGATCAAGCAATGATCAATCGACCTAGTCGATTACACGTCATCACGACCCAGGCTTGGTCGACACATTCAATACTATCTATAAGTCCGACCATAGTCCAGGACTGCTCACTCTAAGCTGATATATAGATAGTATAACTCGCACTAAGCTGACAGGGTTAAGGTATACTGCTCTCACTAAGCTGACATATCGCCCATAGGCTGATATAGTATACCGGTATACTGCTCTCGCTAAGCTGACATATCGCCCGAAGGCTGATATAGTATACCCCCGATGCTCCCACTAAGCTGATAAAGTGTACTGCTCGCGCTAAGCTGACATATCGCCCGTAGGCTGATATAGTACACCAGTATACTGCTCTCACTAAGCTGACATATCAGAGCCCGTAGGATGATATAGTATACTCCCGATGCTCCCATTAAGCTGATAAAGTGTACTGCTCGCACTAAGCTGACATATCGCCCGTAGGCTGATATAGTACACCAGTATACTGCTCTCGCTAAGCTGACATATCAGAGCCCGTAGGATGATATAGTATACTATCCAACCATTCAATCCATTCCATCTGACATCCTTCTCGATAAAATAGCCGTGTGTGGGGACACGGTCGGCCTTAGCCAAATTATTATAATTTCCTTTTCGTAATTCCCACCATTCTCTACAGCCCACCAAAACACTTTTGGTGCTGTCAACCGACACCCGGTTATTTTCCAATCAATAATCAAAGATTATTCCATTAAAGGATAATTCTCAATTTCACAAATAATTCAATTCAGCACAAACTACAACTCGATTAAATAAACGAATTGCACCATGACAATCGGCACGAAATTTCGGTCGTCGGCCATCTCAATCTTAATTTCTGAAAAATAATTAATTATTAATTAATTTCGAAAATTAAATAATTAATATTAAAAATTCGATTTAGCTCAAAATAAAGCCCGATTAAATAAACGGACTTCACCACAGTCATCAGCATAATATTCCGGTTCCAGACCATCTCCCTTGAATTTTCGGAAAATAAATAATTATTTAATTTAATTCCGAAAATTAATATTTAAATGCCAAAAATCTCACTTAGGCCCGAATCATCAAATTGAAGCTCAATTAGGGGTCCGAAAATTCCCGAGACACTCCCAATAAATAGTAGACCACGTCTACTTGTTAATTGCACAATCAATTTATCTAAATCGCATCACAATTGACTAATAATTGCTAATTACTTCTAATCTAACAACCTAAACATAATTAATTAAAACTAAACCAACCTAAAGCATAATTAGCCAACTAATCCGAGATTAGTGAGGTTACTCACCAAATCGCGCGCAAATCGGATCAATCCGACGGCGGCGACGCGAGGAACAATTCTTCCCAAAGCGGGCCTCGGGTTCGGGGCCGGAAACGGCCCAAAACGGGCCCGAAGTCGCTGGATACCCACTCGGCCACTTGCTGTTCAAGGCTGGCCGAGGCTGGTCCGCGGCTAGGGCGGCGAGGGGAGGCCGGCGGAGGGCGAGGGGAGCTCCTACGGCGGTCCGAAGGTGGCGGACGGAGCTGGGTGGCGGCTCCAGGTGGCCACCGATTGCGGCAGCTGGCTGAGACACGCGGGGAAGGCCTAGATGGCGCAGAGCACGGGCAAGCGCGTGCGGCGAGAGCAGCGGGCGGCGGTGCGGCGGCGGCGGCGACGGCGGTCTTGGCTCCGGCGCGCCTAAAACCCTTCAACGCAGCTGGTCTCTATTTCTGCTTTTGCTTTGTTCGAACCAGAGGAGGGAGAAGGGGCGGAGATGCGCGCGGGTGGGGCGGTCGCTCGGACGTGCGGAGGAAGAAGAAGAAGAAAGAGAGAGAGAGAGAGAGAGAGATAAGCATTGACTGGTCAAAGAGGAAAAGAGAGAGAGAATGGGCGGTGGGGAATTCGCACGAGGGGGAAAGGGAGAGGAGAGAGGAGAGAGAAAGAAAAGAGAGAAAAGAAAAGAGAGGGAGAGAGAGGAAAAAGAGAGAAAAAGAAAAGGGGGAGAGAGGGAAAAGAAAAATAAAATGCATACTTCCTTTATGCAAATTTTCCTTTTCTCTTTTCCTTTTCCTTTCTAATTTCTTTTGAAGCCTTCAATTTTCCTCCGATAATTTCTTTATTGAAATTTCATGACTTTTCCCGTCAATAAAACTTGACGATTTCGATGAGACAGGATCCTATTTATCCATGAAAATGGCCCTAATCTATCGAAACTCGAAAATCTGGATGTCACAACTCTTCCCCTCTTATAAAAATTTCGTCCTCGAAATTTGAACCTTTTTCCAATCCATAAACGAAAGGTGGGGGTATTGCCGTCTCATCGAGTCTCACTTTTCCACGCTGATCATTCGGTCTCGTGGCGTTGTCTAACCACTTTGACCAAAGAGATCATCTTTGTACACAAAATCCACTCTTTCTGAACCAACAACTGAACTGAGCTTCTCACATAAGATATTATGTCATCCACATCTGATCTCTTTTTCTCGACTCCCTAATAAACCTTCGAACCTCAACGATTCAAAATTTCTGACCATTCTGAGCAATCTTTACTCTGACACTGATCTGACAACTGCAAATACTGATTACCGAGCTGACTTTGGCCTGTAATCTTTCTTCATTTTCCTTTCATCACTGAAATTATGTACCCTCTGCTATACACTGCTTGATAAGGAACCCTCTGAAAACTTTGCCAACTTATAATCTCTGATCTAGATTCGAGATATAATTCATCCTCGACACTCCATGTCGGTGAACTATCCGAGACACACACACTTCGGTATACCCACTTTGTGGCAAGATAGGATATTCAATTTCTGAAATCGAACTTAGATTGGCGGTTAATTTCACTCCGACACGCTTTTAGTATGACCTAGGCTACCGGGTAACTTTCAGAACTTTTCAGTGCAAATGACCCGTGGTCGATTTTCTTCGAGCCACAATGAACCCACTCGACTCAATGACGACTTTCGATTGTCGTGAAAATCCCGATGATCCAAATACGGACACAGGGTACCAAAACAATAAGAAAATCAGTCTAGTGTTGGTCGACGAGAATATTCCAATTTAGTGGTGTCACCCACGATTAGCCACACATCTCAGTCGAACCAATCTATATCTGATCTCAAATCGATTTATATCTGTACCGTAATGATCTCGACAGATAAGCACGGTCGAGAAGTCAATCCCTGGTCGAATTCTCAAGTCTATTTGCCTTAAGGTCCTTAATAACTCACCCAGCTAGTCTAGTTATCTCATGAGTGGCCAACTCAAAGAAAAACACTGTAATCGCGTCGATGAAATGCCCAATTTATCTAATCGAAATCAGAGCCGAAATATGGATCACACACTCAAAACAAGACATATTCGTACTGTACCAAAGTGGACCAACTCCATCTATCGATCAACCACTATTCTCAAATGGTATCAGTAATCCCCTGAATCCTTAGTAAGCCATATATTTCCATTTCCACTTGGGACTCTCGAGTGATGCTAAAATCTTCCGGATTTGCATTACTGAACTTCCACTTACTGACACCTTTGACACTTGCAACCTGCTTGGCGATATCTATCTTCATATCGATCTACCAATTTAGCTGACGTCGATTCTGATTACTTGCCCCATCTGGTCAAAACTGTGATACTATAGTGAACTTCTGACAAGATCTTTTCCCTAAGTGTTACACTGTCAAGTGCACTCAATCACTCATGGAACCCGAACTTGCCATCCTCAGAAATCTTAAAGTCAATATCTTTCTTACTAGTATTCTCTTATAAGATTTTCTGCACATCTCTGTTTGTCAACTAGGCGCCGATTCTAACTTGAACATTTGGTTCAATTTTGAGGGCGGCTATAAAATTTAAAAGGTAGCCTACCTCAAATTTGAAAACCAAATTTCGAATCCTTTTTAAGTAAAGTCTATACTTTAGCCAGTCTCTACACAATGGAAGACTCTCGGCTCAACACATTAGGGACTCATTTCGTTCCTCCAAGGTGATACCCGATATCACTATTATAGTTCTGCCAAAATTCTGGTTCATGACACCGCTTCGTATTCCATTTATTGGGTCTCAACTGGTGGAACGGTTATGCAACAATCTTCTCATGTTGCATCAATACGTACCCCATCCTTTAAGCTCTAGAAATTATCCTCATACCTGTCAATGCCGATGAATTTCTCTTCTTCCTCAAGAGGTCAATCCCGCGATGATATTGATACTGAAAATTCTTTCACAAACCTTCTGTAGTAATCTGTCCAATCCCCACAGCTTCTGATCTCTGACATTGATGTCGATCTCGGTCCATTAACAACTGATTTGATCTTGGCTGGGTCCATGAAGATTCCTTTACCTGTAACCACACGACCATTCTTAGGGGCTCTCGTGATTCTCAACACTTAATGAACACCCTATAATGTCGCTACACCACACGATCACCATTAATCTAGATATTCTTTGAACACTCGATTTGTCAAATCTATGACAGCGGCTGAAGCGTTCGTCAAATCAAATGGCTTTACATTATTCTCACAAGGACAAAATCAAGTGCGAAATGCCATCTTCAGTATAACCTCCTTCTTGGTTCTCAATTGATAATAACCTGTCCTCAAGTCGATCCTTGAAGACATCCACACTCTTTATAACAAGTCACCCAATTAAGTTGATAATGGTTGATGCATGATTGCAATGAACCATCTTCATTTCTCTTTCCACAAAACTGATGTTCCTTAAAGCGATGCACTAATATGCATGAATTCCTCATTCATCAATCCTCACACTTGCACAATTGGTCCTATCAATTCAGGCAACAACAACCGGTAAGAAACTTTAGAGAATGGTTCAGTTCCGGGTGCTTGCTTGATCGTAAATTCTATCTCACTTACTAACGATAGGCCTGACAATCCTTCTGGCAACACTTCTAGAAATTCTTGGACTACTGAGGAGTCCTCAATTTTCAATTCTTCAATCTGTCTTATTTTTTACAATTGTTAAGTAACCTAGGCAACCTCCGTCTAACAAACGGATTGTAAAGAAGTCAAGAACCCTTCTCGACTCTCAATAAAACTTGGCACTTCTACCTACTCCTGGAATAAACTGGGTTACTCCACTATAACAATTCCTCACTACAAAATGCTCCAGAGCCAATTCTTTCCACACTTAACGATAGAGTTGTACACCAACAGCCAATCAAGTACAACTTTAGTCAATGGTTCTTTTCCTGCAGCCTTAACAAACAACTGAAATTCCACACTTGCAATCCCAACATTCTCTGGCACTATTCTGATAAAATCACCTCAAAACATTCTTTCATTGAATAAGACATGGTTGGTTCCGTTCTTGTTCCCTTTGCCATCTTGCTGTCGTTCTAACGGTAGTAACAGTGTTGGTGTTCTTCTTAAACCCCAACCAATAGTCCCTCACTTGATGGCCGTGCTCACTACCATCAAAGCATGTTCTAGTCATTCTCGAACACAGGATTAATCCATGCATTCCTTCCATACTTTCGGCACTCACCTAGTGAGTCTTCTACCTCCTGTCAAGTGCTAGCATGCTCTAATTCTTATACCGGAGATCTATCTCAAAAATTCCATAGTGCGTTCTATGGCACACTTCTTCTGACCTGTCCTATCAACGGTGACAGTAGTAACAGTTGTCGAGATTCCATATACTTATGCAGATACCCCATAGTTCACTATCCGTATTGGCGACACTTATCACAATTTCCTGTCCTCAAAATACATGAGACTGTTCCATACCATCTTCCATGTAACATATCTTCCACAGAACAACATGTTCCATTTGTTTGAATACTGACTTGACTATGCCGCCCTTCCTATTGGGTGGAATAGAATACTTTTCTCTCGACCTCGGTCTTTCCTCTGACCGATTTCCATTTCTGCCTGAACTGGATCTGTACCTTGACTTGGAAGCGATGGCTCGATCCCAGATCATATCTCCACTCTGGATCTCAACAGGTGTAGCAATAAAGGAGCTTGCAACACTAACGGCAGTAGAGATAGCGACAACGACAACGGCTTGATCCTGAGCTTACTGGCTCATCCAATTCTCAAGGAACACTAGCATCAGAACGATCCTATCGAACTTAGGATCATTCGACGCTGCTACACTAGTACCAACCTGCGGTGGTACTCTTACACTTGAGCTGGCCAGAGCCGACACTCTGCCACAACCACCTCGGGTACCGACCTTTGTCAGTGCATCATCCCGAGTCACAGAGGACATTGTCCTCTTACTAGGAGTTCTCAACTCCCGCTCGCTCATGGTTCAGTCTTTATACTGAAACCCGTCTTCCACGTCCACACTGGATTAGAAGATGAGCGACCTCACACAACAAACAATTCTAGCACACAGCTAACACAGACATGCACCAGCATGAATTTAAAGGCCATCCTACTAACTATCCCATGGTCAACGCTCCTTATCACTCCAATCTTCAACTTCGCTCTGATACCACTTAAACTGGATGTCACGCCCCGATCCTCGGGTACGCACACATCCTTCTCACTTGGTCGATTTTCTAATGCGATATCCCAGGACTAGTATCGCCGACCCTTTCTTTTATTAAGCACATGCGGAAGCGATTATAAATCCCTGAACAATATATCGATGGGATAGAAAAGTAGGGCCATATTTTTCATATTGAAATTTATAACCAAACTTTTATACAACACACAAACCACTTCATAACTATTCACATCAACATGGAGATCTCAAAAGAAGACAGAAACTTAGACGAACTGGGCCGCACTCAATGCCCCTCTCAGGATTGTCTTCTTCTTCCAAAAATCCTTCTCTTTAAGTTTCACTTCCGAGTTCTCTCACTCAGATTCCTCCTTCTCAGCTCCTCATCGGGGTCCTGAAATGTTTTTCCCCAAACTGGGATGAGACTACGTCTCAGCAAGTTCTACCCCACTAAGCCCAATTAGTAAACTATTATACTAAAGGCTGCCTAAACACGCATAGGTCGAAGACGTACCTTGCATCGATCCCACCCGCAAGTTAGTACATTCATAATAGGCACCCAAGCAATCATATCACGGATCGAAGCATCGATCAAATCGACCTAGTCGATTAAATGCCAACAAGACCACTTCACGATCATTTCTAATCAATCAATCAATTCACGACATCAAATCAAAGCAATGAACCACATCAAGTCACACTCGGATCGAATCCTCGATCAATCGACCTAGTCGATTACAAGTCAATCAGACCATCTCATGGTCATTTCCAATCAATCGATCAATTCACCACATCGATCAAGCAATGATCAATCGACCTAGTCGATTACACGTCATCACGACCTAGGCTTGGTCGACACATTCAATACTATCTATAAGTCCGACCATAGTCCAGGACTGCTCACTCTAAGCTGATATATAGATAGTATAACTCGCACTAAGCTGACAGGGTTAAGGTATACTGCTCTCACTAAGCTGACATATCGCCCATAGGCTGATATAGTATACCGGCATATCTTTGCTCGCTAAGCCGACATATCGCCCGGCGCCGATATAGTATACCCCGATGCTCCCACTAAGCCGATAAAGTGTACGCTCGCGCTAAGTTGACATATCGCCCGTAGGCCGATATAAGTACACCAAAGCATACCTCTCACTAAGCCGACATATCGTGCCCGTAGGATGATATAGTATACTCCCGATGTCTCCCATTAAGCCGATAAAGTGTACGCCGCACTAAGCCGACATATCGCCCGTAGGCCGATATAGTACACCGATATCTTTTCTCGCTAAGCTGACATATCAGAGCCCGTAGGATGATATAGTATACTATCCAACCATTCAATCCATTCCATCTGACATCCTTCTCGATAAAATAGCCGTGTGTGGGGACACGGTCGGCCTTAGCCAAATTATTATAATTTCCTTTTTCGTAATTCCCACCATTCTCTACAGCCCACCAAAACACTTTTGGTGCTGTCAACCGACACCCGGTTATTTTCCAATCAATAATCAAAGATTATTCCATTAAAGGATAATTCTCAATTTCACAAATAATTCAATTCGACAAACTACAACTCGATTAAATAAACGAATTGCACCATGACAATCGGCACGAAATTTCGGTCGTCGGCCATCTCAATCTTAATTTCTGAAAAATAATTAATTATTAATTAATTTCGAAAATTAAATAATTAATATTAAAAATTCGATTTAGCTTTCAAAATAAAGTTCTCGATTAAATAAACTAACTTCACCACAGTCATCAGCATAATATTCCGGTTCCAGACCATCTCCCTTGAATTTTCGGAAAATAAATAATTATTTAATTTAATTCCGAAAATTAATATTTAAATGCCAAAAATCTCACTTAGGCCCGAATCATCAAATTGAAGCTCAATTAGGGGTCCGAAAATTCCCGAGACACTCCCAATAAATAGTAGACCACGTCTACTTGTTAATTGCACAATCAATTTATCTAAATCGCATCACAATTGACTAATAATTGCTAATTACTTCTAATCTAACAACCTAAACATAATTAATTAAAACTAAACCAACCTAAAGCATAATTAGCCAACTAATCCGAGATTAGTGAGATTACTCACCAAATCGCGCGCAAATCGGATCAATCCGACGGCGGCGACGCGAGGAACAATTCTTCCCAAAGCGGGCCTCGGGTTCGGGGCCCGGAAACGGCCCAAAACGGGCCCGAAGTCGCTGGATACCCACTCGGCCACTTGCTGTTCAAGGCTGGCCGAGGCTGGTCCGGCGGCTAGGGCGGCGAGGGGAGGCCGGCGGAGGGCGAGGGGAGCTCCGGCGGGTCCGAACGGTGGCCGGACGGAGCTGGATGGCGGCCGGAGGTGGCCGGATTGCGCTGGACAGAGGCCGAACGGCCTAGACGGCGCACGGCAGCGACGTACGGCGAGACGGCGGGCGGCGGTGCGGCGGCGGGACGAGCGGCGAGCGGGCGGCTGCCGCTTCTGCTCCGGCTTGCTGGTTCGCACGCGAAAAAGAAGAAGGAGAAGAAGGGCTGGTTCGGTCGCTCGGACGTGCGGAGGAAGAAGAAGAAGAAAGAGAGAGAGAGAGAGAGAGAGATAAGCATTGACTGGTCAAAGAGGAAAAGAGAGAGAGAATGGGCGGTGGGGAATTCGCACGAAAAAGAAGGGAGAAGAAGGGCTGGTTCGGTCGCTCGGACGTGCGGAGGAAGAAGAAGAAGAAAGAGAGAGAGAGAGAGAGAGAAAGAAAAAGAGGAAAAGAAAAGAATGGGCGGTGGGGAAAAGGGGGAAAGGGAGAGAGAGAGAAAAGAGAAAGAAAAGAGAGAAAAGAAAAGAGAGGGAGAGAGAGAAAAAGGGAAAAAAAAAGAAAAAAAAAAATGCATACTTCCTTTATGCAAATTTTCCTTTTCTCTTTTCCTTTTCCTTTCTAATTTCTTTTGGTCTTCAATTTTTCCTCCGATAATTTCTTTATTGAAATTTCGGACCACAATAAATTGACGAAATGAGAGACAAGATCATCCTATTTATCCAGTCAAATTGAAACTCGAAAATCTGGATGTCACACAGAATGTCAATAGAAAAGGGATCGGCATCGTCTATTCTTGACAGAAATAAATATCCAATAAGAGACAAATGAGGAGTGGAACGATTTGCGCCTAGAACTCGTCAATCTATCAACGTTTCATCCATCTCGTGCGCCATATACCCCGTCATGCCAACAATGAAGTCCGCATTTGGACATTACAATGAAAAATATATTTATTTCAGAAAGTGGGAATTCAGGGTCAAGTGTAGTCAACAAGTGTCACCAATTCAATTGCCTAGAGTAAGTATTATCCTCTAGTCAAGTTGTTGCAACTCCAAGAAACAATTGTAGGACATACTAAAAATAAAGGAACGAAAATAACTAGTAACGAGAATTGACTTTCTGTTTATCATGATTCTAATGAAACAGGAAACATATCTTTCAAACATCATTCTCAATAGTAGGGACCAGTGGACACTTGGAGGAAGGAAAGGCATCATGATTGAGTGGCTCGCAATTGATGCCGTGCACGGTATGTTTGCACAAACGCACACACTTGAAGGATTAGTTAGGTCTAAGCTATAGCTCTTATAAACAAAGCTTGGAAATTGGTGAGCATCGAAGGAGAGGGAGAGAATATCGGTATTTTGTTGGCAAGTGTCGTGGATGCAATCTTTTGAGGCCGGTTTTGTTGAGAGATTATGGGGAAAAAGTTTGGGAAAAAAAAAAGAAGTTTGTAAATGTATAGAGAAAAGATAATTGGATATTTTGCATCATTTTTAGAGTCAAATCTATATGATTTGGGATGAGAATAATTTAAATATAAATTTAAGATTTGTGAGAGATTTAGGAAATAATTTTATATTTATGTATATTAACCTTGTTATTAGCTATTTGATTAAGCCATTAGACAATGATTAGATCATGCATGAGCTACGTGTGCCAGAATGACAAAATATTTATATTATTTTGCTAATCTTTTTTTCCCTGGGAAACCAACTGCTTTCATTACTAGTTAGCCTCAAAGCAAACAAGGTTTGATAAAACTTGCGGGAGATTAGGGACCCAATTGCAAGGAGGGATTTTGCAATAATGAGCCTTGGTAATCCGGTCCATCACTTGATTGTCTATCCAAATGTGCTTAAAATGTGCCTTTAGGACCTTGTACTCAGTGATAAGTGGTTGCACTTCTCAGAATGGCAAATTGCAATCTATGGTTTCGCTTATCACTCACCTCCTTTGCAAATTTATCAATTAACCTTTCATTCTCGCCTCAACTCACTCCAACCATGTTTCCCATTGAGTCTCCGACCGCAAAGGACCTGCCTATGTTAATTTTCAGTGCTCTCTTAGATAGTAAGTTCCAGGCCACATGTAAGGTTTCTAGCCGTCGTTCTTTGCTTTTCCTTCCTTAATTCCACTTCACGAAACTTTTATGTGCAGCCATGGCAGGTCCCATCACCCATCTTAGGTCTAGGTGCGGCGATAGGAAACCACTAAATATTTCGCCCTAACTGGTGCCCATATTGGGACGGCCTTTGCTATAAGAAATTTTTAAAGGACGGTCCCACACACGGCTCTAAAACAATAATTGTTTTATTATATTATATATTTGTGTCGGCTTGGAGGAGAAGTAGTATGCAACAAGTATAATAAAATAAATATTTCATCAATCAAATTTTTGAAGCTTGCAAATGAGCAAAAACTATAAACAAATTAAATATTACAGCTACGTATTCATTAATAATCACTATTTTGAAAAGTGAAACTTCTTCTGTAATCCAGGTCCACAAAGAAAGAGACAGTTTCGAAGAGAAGACGAGTGACTGACGTGGTAAAAAAATGGGTTCTAAGAGCATCAAAGCCGAAATTGGAGTGGAAAGTACCGCGGCACAAAATGATAATGAATAAAAGAGGATAAATTCGGCCCCATCGCCCAAGCATTTCGGTTCGATACGACCCATTAAACCATGCCCATCTCACACTCGGCCCAGATCCACAAGCCTAAGCCTCACACGTATGCTCAAATTGATTACTTAGATAATGCTCGTCAGGTGTTTGATGATACGCCGTTCTGAGATATAGGCTCCTGGAATGCAATGGTTTCTGGGTATTGTTAGAATTGGGATGTCGCCGAAGCACTAGATATTTTGTGTGCTATGAACTCGTAGGAAATAGAGATGGATTCTTCTGTAATTCTACATAGCCTGTGCAATATTTTTTGCTCAGTTTGATTATGATGCTCTAAGAGGAACAATGAAGGAAGCAATGGAAGCAGCATGTCACCTGATGGAAGAGTGCGAAGGGATTTCTCCAAATTAAGGGAGTAAGAAGGTGACATTTCTGATTCAATTTTTATACAAATTCATTGAAAATAATTGGGAGAATCAACACAATAAAGATATCAGCTGTGCGATCGACTTTTTCCAGAATTTAGCAACAGGTGAAAAATTGAATGGGGAAACAAGACTTTTAATTGAAATCAAATAATTTATTTAGAAATAAAACCTAAACGCCAACACTGAAACTTAACGATGCCAAGGAAGTTATTTTATTTATTTTTTTAAAGTTATCATTCTATTTAAAGATTTTACTGAGTACATGAAACAAAAATTACCAGTAGCTTCGCCACCTTCTCTCTCTCTCTCTCGTTTTGTCACTTGCCATGGCACCCATTTTTCCTCCTCTCGCCAGCATCAATAGATTTTCCCAAGAAAATCCTCGAGGTGTAACATATGAGACGCCCTTGAGGAGAGTCATGGCATTAAAATGTCGTCTTGCATGTTGGTGAACTAGAAAAGTATCTTTAAAGACTCAGGGGCATGTTTTGACAAAAATTCTAACTTATTTCAGCAAGACTCCAACATATTCAAGCGAGTTTCAACAATTCTAAACAAATTATGGCAACTCCAAGTAAACTTTTAGTGAATTCTAGCAAAGCTACAACAATAATCTTCTGGCAACACCTCGACAAAAATTTGGCAAATTCCAACGCATTCCAGCAAAAAATCAGGCGTCCAGTTCGTGGAATTTCATGATTCAACTTGCAATGCGAAAGACAATTGATCGCACCACCACTTTAGGACCAAATATCGACAGAACCTTTCTATAAATGGAATCCTAGAATAAGCTTCCGCCGACACGAAAAGCTATGGCCTCAGCGAGCACATATAACCTCCCGAGTAAATACCGCTCCGGCCATCTCGAATGTGTACACAGAGGAAGGTCCGAAGAAGGCAACCGGTATTATCAAAAGCGATCGCGACCGCACCTCCTTGGCTTCTACCGTTGCAGTCCCGCTTCTGGCTTTTGGTGACGAGAAACGTCTTGGCACGACGACCAAACAAAGGTCGAACGGAGCAGTCAAATGAAAGGCGAAAAGAATAAAAACTGAACGGAGATCAAGAGAGGCGAGTCTATAACAAATCGACAACAATAACAAAGTTTAATTGGAGAAGAGACGACCTGATGATTTGGTGGCGGCTCAGTGACTTCCAGACCGCGAGCACAGCCTCGCTATAGCATTGATTCTAATGGCCAGCAACGGGACAAAATATCGGATAGAGTCTTTCGGTCATTTCATCGAACACTTCCTGAGCAGTATCCGTACATTCATTCGACGCGAGGACGACTCCCGGGCTTGATTTAGAGCAAGAAGTGGAAGAGTTCAATCGGTGGAGAGAAGATTCGACAGTGATGGTTGGGAGTCAACTGAACCGGGGCGTCCTTTTCCATGCGGTTCGAACTTACCGCAACCTTCCACCGATCCCTGAAGCGAAAGAACGAGCCGAAGGAGCGCCTCGCGGTCAGGACCGCACATGATCGGAGCTGCAACCAGACGATCATTGGAACCCGCAACCGAAGTCATGAACACTGGAATCGACGTTGATTCACCTCTGGTGAAGCTCGAATCGACGAAAATGAAGTTCCGACTCCAGGATCGAGCTTTGTTTCTCCTGTGCGCGTAGTGTGTGCCTTCCTTCGTGCGCCTGCCGTGGTCCGAGATGGAAGGCCGGCCGGCGGTGACTTGCGGTGGAGCTGGCGGCCGGCAGTGAAGCTGGGGAGGACGGGATGGAGAGGTTAGGGACGCGAAGCAGAATCAGTCAGAATCGAGAACTTCCTCGTCAAATGACGAAGACCAAAAGTTCCCTTTGATATTTCTCTCATCAAATGACGAAAGTGCCCCGATGACGAAAATGTCCTTCTGGTTATTGCTCTTATAACCGATTGCCAGGGAGAAGGGAAAATCGGTGATGGGCCCCAGGAAATAAAAAAATACCATCGTACTTGGTGCTGCGTATGACGATATTTTTGGTACCAAAAATTGTTGAGAATATTAATATTAATAAAAAAAGGATTGAAGGTAAACATGGCTGAACTGGTGACTAGCCTACCAAGAATGGTTGAGAATATTAATATCTGCCCTAGTACTAAAATTGTTGGCTCACCTGACTATTGTGGAGTTAAGTGCTATTTTTTAAGGAATTACACGTGTCCAAATAAGAGAGGAAAAGTTGAAAATATATAAGTAATAGAATTTGTTGTTATAACGGTAAGAATGGGGATCTTTTGTTAAAAAAGGATTTGTAAAGTTAAAGAAAAATGAATACATAAAAATAGCACAAATATTCCCAAATGAATCAGTATGGGCATCCAAATTTTTAGAAGTATATTGTTGGCAACCCATTTTGCTCTGGAATTTGTGAACAAATGATTTGATTGACGATATAATTTGTCTTTAATTGTGCCCAAAACTGGAGTTCATTAAGTTCTCCTCTAGTCACCACAACATGTATTAAGGTCATATAATTACATTTCGTGCAACTAATTTTTATTGACTAATTATATCAAAAAATATCTCTCTCAAAAAATAGTTCAAACTTAAAAAGGTTTTAATTGAGTACTTTTTGTTGAGACAGTAAATTGCCTCATTGTCAGAAGAGTTTAAAAAAGTACCCACTCAATTAACAACATACATTATAGGGAAAAATTTCAATACGACCAGTTTAGGGAACACTGACATATGAGACAAATATTCTTGAATATAGTTATGGTCCTATATAAGGACAAATATTCTTGAGACCATAAATGATAATGTGAATGAAGAGGAGCATCAATGAATAATAAAGAGTTCCCTTGATGGGCTAACGGTGTTTGGCATCGATGTGACTCTAATAATAAATCTATTTCCATCTCTGGAAGTCCTCTGCCTCAGTTCCAATCAATCATGTGGCACATAAGCAGCGAACATTTTCCTTTTGCTAAAGCTGACATGTCTCAATTTATCAAGCAAAGATGAGCTTTCAGGTTTTTTTTTTTTTTTTTTGGTCGAAATAACCGATATTTTATATGAAGAGAGAAATACAACTGGCTAGTAGCGCATCACTTAGTACAATATTCTGGAAAAGAGGAGGTGGGAAGACAAGCCAGTTACCGACTAAGTCGTGGGCCCTGTGGGCTTTGGCGGCCCAATCAACAGCTAGATTGGCTTCTCGACAGACATGGTGTAGCGAAACATTAGGGCATTGAGAGAGCAGATCGTGAAGGCAGGCGAAGAGATGTTGCTCCTACCATGGCTGCGGCTGCTTCTGTCGAAGGATTTCCACCAATAATAGGCAGTCTGATTCAAACGTGACACGATGGAGATGAAGTCCCTGCTTAATCAGATGCTGGAGAGCCCGAATCAGAGCAAAAATCTCTGCTTGAAATGCCGATTGAGCAGGTACAGTACTGGTGAACATATCAATGAGTTCTCCAACATATCAATGAGTTCTCCATTGAAATTCCTGTAAATACAGGCTATCGCACCTTGCTGATTTCCTGGTACAAAAGCCCCATCGATATTGCATTTGATTGTGCCTTTATTAGGTGGTTTCCATAGTTGATCAATACTAACACTTGTCTATTTAACCCTAGGTTTTGGGGGTTGAAGAATCTGGAAAATTCTACGCTGGGCTAGGGCATTCTCCACTGCTTGGATCGGATTCGGATTTATCTTCCTAAGATGGTGTTGTTACGCTGACGCCATATCTCCCACAACAGATTGGCAATCACTTCAAAAGTTGGGGAGGAGCGAGGATGAGTGGCTCAAGTCGCCAACCATGCCTCCAATCTATGCACTGAGGTGAGTGAGATATGTATCTTGATCTTGGCATTTGTCCATATATCGCGTGTCCAGTTACAGTAGAAGAACAAATGTTCTATAGTCTCTGGAGTATTCTGATCACATAGGTTGCAGCAGGGATTGGGGGAGATATGTCTGTGGTAGAGATTGGCTTTGGTCGCAAGGGCATTTTTACAGGCTAACCACAAGAAAACACGGATTTTAGGAGCCGTTTCCATATGCCATATCTTTTTCCATAATTGATCAGGAGGCTGATAGGAAGATGAAGCAATGGTTGGGGGGGGTTTGTTGATTCGAAAATAAGTAATGATAGCAACTTTTAATTGTGAATACTCCTGAAGAGGTGGCTGTCTAGACTAATTGATCAGAATTAAGTGAAGGATTTACAAGGGTATTTAGGATTGCTACACTTACCTGTTCATTGAAGAAGTTAGAAATAAGCTCCTGTTTCCATGTTGCCGAAGATGAGTCTAATATATCTGCAACTTTAATGGGTTCCCCTAGTGCTGCTTGACCTCCTAATTTACCAATTGAAAGCCAAGTATTTGTTCGGATGTCAATCTTTGATCCATCTTTCACCAGCCATCGAATTTTTGGAAGAATAGCATCCCGGCCCTTTAAGACACTCTGCCACCCCCATGAAGGTCTATAGCCTAACGTAGTGTTCTGAAAAGAAGACTGTTTAAAATATAGACCTTTGAACAGCTGACTCCAAATAGCAATAGGTTGTTGTAGAAGACGCCAAGCTTGTTTACCAAGCATTGCTAGATTAAAAATAATTAGATCTCTGAATCCCATGCCCCAAACTGTTTTCAAGTGCTTTACCTCTGACCATTTCATCCAATGTATACCTGAATCACTATGATTTTTACTCCACCAGAATGCTGATATCTTCTTTTCCATTACTCTGTAGAGAGATAGGGGGAGCTTAAAGATGGACATCACATACTGAGGTAATGCTTGGATTACTGCTTTTAATAAAATTTCCTTGCCTCCTTTTGATAAGAAGTTTTCCTTCCAACCAGCTAATTTTGTGTTCATTTTTGCCAGGATCCAGGAAAACATCTCACGTTTTGAACGCCCCCAATTTGAAGGGATGCCTAGGTACTTGCCATATCTGCTCACCACATGTATTCACAGCTTCCTCACTAGCTCGAAACAAGTTCCATAGAAAAATCTTACAGTTCTCCAGCTGAATATGAACTAGATCCAAGGGTTGTTGTAACCTCCATCGCTCCTAAATATGGTTCTCATCTTCTCTCTGGCTACCAATCAATTGACTGGCAAAATCCATGGCTCTCTTTGTGAAATGAAGGACCTACAAGTTTTGGACCTCTCTTGTAACAATCTCATTGGAACGATACCTCAATTTCTGGGAAGATCGGCGACGGCCTCTTAGTGCTTTGGACCCGCAAGAAAATGGACTTTCTGGCACAATCTCACTCACATTCGACAAAAGAGCCGTCCTGAGAAGTCTTCACCTCAACCTCAATGGGAACAAATTTGAAGGCTTGTTGCTACGCTATCGGCGGTAACAAGTTGAACGCCATTTTCCCAAAATGGTTGGCAACACTTGCCGGCCTTGTGAAGAAAACAATAAAATAAAATAAAGCTGGAATTTCTTTTTTTAAATTAAACCCAATTGACCACAATAATGTCAAACTTTCCACATAGGACAGTCAGCACTGATTGGAACGTCACATTAGCGATTTATGGCAAAAATAGTGGGAAGAACTACATTTATAATTTTTAAAATATTTAAGATTAAATTATCACAATTGACATTTTTAGAATAAAATTAATATAAAAATTTAGGACTGAATTTGCCATCGTACGATAAGTTTAAAAGTTTTTGGATAATTTTTCCCTTTAAATAATGTGAGTGCCATGATTTGTCAATTAAAAATTAAGACAGCACATTTCCCATGCTGTGGAAATCGCTCTTTCCACTGGGAACACGAATCCATTAACAAGGTGCTCGTTGCTCATTGCTCATCGTTAAGTGGCGCCCGAATCTTTGCATCGACCACCTCTTTCAAAAGACTGGCAACTCCAAAGTGAGGCCGACCAAGAAGCCGAAGATGACGATGCCGACAGACGATCCCGAAGAGGACAACGCTATGTTCTCATCTCGCTTCCACTGCGACGTCTTCCTCAGCTCCCACGGTGCCGACACCTCCTGCCACAGCATCGTGGATCACCTCTACTGAGAGCATGTGCTCAGCAGCGTGCCGTGGCTCTGGCTCGATGAACAAGACCTCGAGTGAGGGGAGGAGATAGTGCCGGGCCTTCTAGAGGCGATCGACTACTCGGCGCCACCATGGCCATCATCCCCGAGAACTATCCCGCGTTGAGGTTAATCAATTTCAAATTTATGCCTTTCATCTGAATTCTACTGATTTGAAGGAGCTAAACTTTACTGATTGCAGCAATCTAGTTGACATCACTGGTCTCCGGGTATTGAAATATCTGAGGCTTTTGCTCTTGGGAGAGAAGAATTGAAAAGGTGAAAAAGATCACTCATAACTCCCATTTTCGGAAAACTACTTGAACTGTAGCAAAAAGATGGGTGAAGATCATCTTTCTCCACCTTTGTTCAGTATCTTCGATAATGAATGCAGAAAGTTTTGACCTTAAATGTGTTTTTTCATAAGAAATTTCAGGTTGCCCTAAAGCATTTGCACAACTCGAGTGTCCATGGGAGTGAGATTTCTGGATGGTTTTGTCTGGGAGTTCCTCATTTTGCTGCTCCGAAGAAGAACCGCGAGGTTAGAGTGATAATTTTCGCTGTCGTTGTCTCTGTGGAGAGTGCAAACCGGGCAAACATTCCGCTACCAGCAATCGAGGACATTAAAGGAAGGCTTCTCAGGCTTTAAGATCCGATACACGTCAGACATTAAATGACACAAGCGAAGATCAGCTTTACCAGATTAGATATCCAGAATTCAAGCCAATGGTTCGGATGTTCAAAGGGGACAGGAATAGATATAGTCCTGCGAGACCGACCATACTTTCCTGGGCTCTCGCTGAAAAAGCGCGGGATATAGCTGGTTTTTGAGAATGATGATGATGACGATGGAAATGAAGAACGGTTGGATGAATCCCAGCAGTCAAGTGTCTCAGAAACTTGGCCAAGTTCATCAGCTCCTCGTGAGATATTTGGCCCATCGTTAAGGTGATTATATGCGATTCTTGCAACGGCTTTTGCTTTCAGAATAGAATATGATACTGCTCCAACAGATATCCTCTGCCTTTCCCCTGCATAAGATGGAATGATCGAGTACAGAGCCGCTGGTACTTATGCAAGGACCGAGCCAAGTCCATGATTACTTCTGTGTTGGATGGGGATCATAGGACACAATTGGAATCGGTTATAAAAATCTGAGAAAATATTCCTTCTTCAGCTAATGAGGTTCTTTCAACGATCACACTTTTAGCAATTCCTAATAAACCACCCGACTTTTTCGCCAGAGGCACGGTCAGTTCGTCATCCTCAAATAACTTCGGGATGCAGCTAGCGATGGCTTCCAGAGTAGCACCTAAAATAACCTAACAGTTAACCATCTCCCACTCAACCTGAGAAAAAGCAACCGGAGAATTAATGAACAGGCAGAGGAACTCCTTATTGCTGCCATATAAGCAGTCGCAATGCAAGAAATGAGCAGCGTGGCTCAGAATAAAAGGTGAGCCTCCTTTGTGAAGCAAGCTTTGACAAGAAACAATGAATAGGAAGATATAAAAAAAACGTTTCCAGAAAAGCATTTAGGACTTTGCGTTTGGACTAGAACTAGCCCATAAATGCACGAACAGAATTAACGTAAGCTGCTTTCCTACTGCTCTGAAACGTGTGATACTCTTGGCGTCTGGAAGGAGTCCAGAAGTCTGTCATCATCACATCCCTCCCTTTCCTTCCGTTCAGGGATGGCTACGAATTTTGGAAGGGAGAATCCTAAAGATCGTATGTTTGTGATCCTGACAATGATAGAGAAACTCGAACAGTCTAAAAATTTCATTTTACAGTACTAAGCAACATATCTGTAAATCAGAGCTCCTGGGCAATGTCTTCGGCTTCGTCCTTATCCCGTGGCTTGTGCTCTTAGAAATTCCTGTAATATCTGATAATCATATGGGAAGAACCACCTTTGAACCCTATAACCAAGTGCATGAAAAATTAGTGCGTAAAAAAAAAAAAAAGAAAAAAAAAAAAAGAGAGAAACTAATCAGAGGAAGTATCCATTGCAATTGCTTGAAGAAAACACTCGTTCCTAATAAACAGAACCCACAAAATAGAATATGGTGAATCCAGAAATCAATCGCTTGAGATGAGCGAGCTGTCAAGTTCCCACAAGCCAATAAATACTTATACCAATTAAGGTTGATATATGGATTTATCCTGTAACCGCATTCCAGAAATGAGGCCATCTTCAGCCGAGAGAGGAGGAAGAGGGGTTAGAGAGAGAGAGAGAGAAGCAGAGCAGATGCAATTCCCAAAAATGATGGACCATCTGAGAAACTGGAAAAGTACGGACATGACAAGCCCTGAATCTTGTCTTGTAGCAAATAGGGGAAAAAGGACCCACGAAATCGACAATGAAGATGATGAAGGCTATTTGAAAGAAAAAGGAGGTCCTCCATTATATTTTCCATGACAAAAGACATTTGTTACTTTTAGAAAAGCGAAATTGCAGATTCGCGGTCAGTATTCATGAGCAAATTTACTTGAGAACTATGTTACAGTGTTACTCTATGTTTCTAAACGAGAAATGTGTCTAAGAACAAAAAAGTCCGACTGCGTTTTTTTTTTTTTTTTTTTTTTGGGCCAGATATGAGTCTGAAACCTTAACCTTGGCATAAGAAGTCACCAAGTAGTGCGACAATTGGAACCAGAAGAAATATCAGGTAGAAGTAGACTGTACTCATTAATACGTGGAAGACATGGTAGAGACTTTCTTGTGCATACATGTAATAAGTCGAATATCAGAATAATTGCTATCCAAAAGAGGACTAGATGAGGTGAAGGGAAGAAAAGAACCCCCAGAAAGGGAGAAGACTCACCCTCATAAGTGAACATATGAAAATAAAAACAAACATCCCAAGGATGCTTCCACTGACAGCGATATGAAGGCATCTCGTTATTGAATTCCACATCATAAGAAGGCGTAAGTTGACAGTAACAACAATAAAGGTAAATGCCATTGTGCTGACGTCCCAGAGGCCGAACATTTTTCCCGAGGAATTTAGACCAGTAGAACTAGTAGCTGTCACAAAGTGATAAAGGACAAGAGACTGGTAGACCACAGAAAAAGACCAAGCTACCACAACTCTACAGTTGAAGTATGAATTCCGTATTCCTTCCTTGTACAGTTGTGGATGCTTCTTTGAAAATGACGCATTAACTTCCTGGAAAAACATGCAAAAACACTGTCAAGTATTTGCTCCAATTGTGATCTGTGTTGGAGTATATTTATGAATATTAGTCGACAGTTAGCAGGTGGTCACAAATAAGGTAATCGAAGCTTTGTTAATGTCTCTCATGCTTTATAAGTGGAGCTACTTTATACTCTTTTATTTGGCTATTGAGTAAAGGTGTAGTATTTGTTGATTCTCTCTCTCCCTCTCGTTTGCAAATCATAGAAATATTTCCATGGTATAAGAGCCACCAAGGAAGAGGGATCCAAATCAAAACTCCAACTGTATCTTTCCCGTTGCCTTCAGTAAAAAGAACATAACCACTATTCAGTCAGCTCCATCTGAACAATCTCTTCATGTTTGTCCACATCATTTGTCTGCAGTGATAATCCTCGTCGAAGCATCAGTCTATAGTGTCAATTAAAGCTCGCCCTCTGTTCTTCTCAGCCTTATAAATGCTCAAAAATCACCTGAGTTCCTTTAATCAACGCTGTTTGTTCTTGCCCCTTCTCAGTGTGACATGTCCTGTGGTGACCAGCGATGGAGGTGTGGCAGCGGCTGTTGGTGGATGGAGGGTAACAGAGAGGACAATGAAGAGGGAATGAAGATCAAAGGAATAACTGAGGGCTAGAGAGAATTTGCTGAGCTCCTTTTCCGTGTTGGAAGGTGCTCTGTTTCTGTTCTGCCCCCCTGCTGCAGAGTGCGCCAAGCCTGAGCTGAAAAGGAAAGCGACTCAGTTCATTAGATGTAGAGAAACAGGAAGAGAGGCAGAGAATTCTGCGGAGGGCCGTATGATGTAGAGTGCATGTGGGTCCCAATGAGAATTGCGCATTAGCTAATACCACTGATTTTGGATTCAAAGGGCACAACTATGGACTTGTGTATGAAGTTCAAGAATGTCATATTTCCATGTGGTTACAGCTATTTAATAGCAGGTACTAGCTGAACACCCAGCGAGTGCTTCGACATTTATCAAAAACTTAAGCTTGTGACTAATAATGTTTTAAAAATGCCGTGCAGGCTTATGGTTATAGGATGTTGCTTTGGGTGGAGCACTTGGGAGATTTAGAGGACAGCTTCAGGGAGCCGCAAAGCACTGAACGCATGAAGAGGGTGAACAAAATAGCCAAACGGATTCGGAGGACTTATGTAGATGAGGACCAACATAATCCTATGGAAATGAGAGGCCACCTAATGCAATATCCGATGCCATTTGAGCAAAGACGGTAAAGTTGGTCCTTTGGCTAGTGTTGACACATAAATTTTAGCGACCCATTTAGTTATTTATCACATTAAAAATTAGGGGTTAATTTTAATTCTGAAAAAATATTAATTGCATAGTATATAGATTTAGGTGCATTTATTTTTAATTTGCATTTTTTGCATTTATTTATTGGACCAGTGGCGGATGGGTTCAAATTAGTGATTTTGAGCCTTAACTTGCTTGAGTTGGGTTCTACGCGAATGAAGCAAATTGATGCAAGCCCCTTTTTTTTAATGATAAAAGATTATATTGTGAAAATAGGAATTTGAAATTTTTGAGATATGATGATTTTTTTTTTTTTTGATAGAGCGAGTGGAAAAGTAAATATTGTGTTCGGCAAAACAAATATTACGTTTGGAAAAAAAAAAATTTCCATGGATATCGATTTGAAAAATTGAAACCCTAGATTATTCACGTAGAATTTTGGGGGCCACACAATTTATACAAGCGGCCACGTTGAGGAGAGCGTTCATTCACGAAAAAAGAGAAAAAAGTGTGAGAGGTAGAGAGAGAGAGAAGCGACTGTGTCAATTCAGATTTTTTACAATATTTCTCTCCTCCCCTCATCACATTCACGCTTCTGCCTCCTTTTTCTTCGAGCAAATCACATACTCCACTATATTGTTTTTACAATTCATCATTATCATGGATGGTCACATGGGTTATCCCATTATCTGACCATCACTACTTGATGGCCACAATCTCGTGAAAAAGAGAGACGGCTATAGGACAAAATAGTCAACAAAGAGAGGGCCGGCAATTCGGAAGCCCATAGCACGGCAGAGAGGCCTCACCATTGGGACGTTCCTCTTGCCGCGCTCCCTCTGGACGAGACGTCTTCCGCTGCCGCAGGACAACACCGCTGCTCTGGTTTTGCTGTGCCGATGACGAAGTTGCTGTCCCGAGAGTCCATGACGATTTGCTGTCCAGCCGAGGTACGACCTTCGGATGATCACACGCCAAGGAGCCTCCGATGACGATGGCTGAAAGCTCATGACGATCAGATTTTGGCGGCTCCAACAAGGCTCCACTTGGCGATGTTTGGAGATCAATATGGAATGAGAGAAAATACATATTTCTGAACCATAGCAAAATCTAGCCCATATGCTTCTTTGCATGTCTGCTCTTGCATGATCTTCAGCTTTCTCGGCCAATTTTGCAACACCAGCCCGTCCCTTTCTGACATGCGCATGCAGCTTGGCCGCACCTGACGACTTTCTTGCAGATTTTCCAGGCGTCCTTGACGTGCCCGAGACCTGTATCGATCCAGTTATTTTGCTTTCGTTTGAATTTTATTATTGTAGGTCTTCCTTGACCGAATCCAGTCACTGCCCCGGCAATCCCAGCGAATTTTCGAGCAATACTTGTCCTTTAGCACCACTAGCAACAACCTTTCCTTGGGTGACCTATCACCAGAGCCGCTGCCCTTGAGTCATGCCGTGCCAAGCCTCCATCGTTGTCCATTCTACCAATTGGATTTTTTTGTAAAATTTCAAATTTAGGTAGAGATTTATTTTAGGTAGATTTATTTGATCTTATTTAGTTTTTGATATTTTGTCTCATTGTTTGAAATATTTCTTGATGCCTAATTGAAATTGTAGCATCCAATTCGTAACCTCATGAATTTTTAATCCCATCCATAAGGCTTTAAATGGAATAATTATTCACCTAGGAGTAAAATTGATATCCTTGATTTTTAAGATTTAAGATCAATTTATCGATTTTATTAGTGAAATAGTTAAGTTTGAATTTCGATTCAAATGGTGGATAGCATTTTTGATGATCATGATGTTTATCTCTTAATTGTTTTGTTTATCCCAAAATTACAAAAAATTGCATTTGCATTCATGTAGATTAGGATTGATTGCATGATAGGTTAGTTATTATTTTTTTTTTAAATGCGTGTTTAGAAGGCATTTAGAATAGATAGCATTTCACTTTAGTTAGATTTTTATTTTGTAGTGATTTAATTACTAATTTTCATTAAAAAAATACAAAAAAAGTCATGTCATCTAGAAATAGGTTCATGAAACGTACATCATTTAGTGATTGTTGTTAGGTTCATTTAATTAGAAATTGCCCGTCATTAGAATTAAGTCATTAGGTTAATTTAGATTACACATTTAATTATTGCATTTCTTTTGAATAGACTGCATGTTTATTTATGTCATATAGTTTAGGTCATATTGTCATATCATATCATTTCATATTAAATTAGTAGCACGCATTGCATAAAGCATGATTTTTGTTAAATAAGTGAAAATAAAAATTGAGTGGTTGCGTAATTAGAAATCATATCTAGGATTGAGGATGTGAATTTTGATTTAACGTTGTAGATGCTTTCGTTAATATAAGGTAAGTTTACAATTTATTCATTGTTTTATTGGGTATTAAATGGGTGGTTTGCACATTCGTATGATCACCTCACGTGTTAGGAAAATATATTTAAAATCAATCCAAGCTGCTTGCAAAAAATATTTTTAAAAATAAAAGAAATAGTACCTAAAGGGCATTAGAGAAGTCTAGTGTAACCAAGTCTCCGTACCCAAAATCTGGTTCGTAAGAGTATTATTTTACTTAGGTGTCTAATCGACCTTCATTAAATTGATTAGTGGCGACTTCCTTTTGCATGCTAGATATTTGAACCTAAGTCGCGAATTGGTATAGGCTTGGGAGAGCCGAGCTAAGTTTAGGCTTAACAATCTATTAGTCTAATTTTAGATTTTGGTTGTGACAGCTAGTTTCGAAACATTTCCTTAGGTGGGAGGCAAAATCCTAAAATCCCACCACTCTTCCCAATACGATTACAACATGATCAAATATGTAAATTAATCACATTGGATTCTAAAGCAATATGGCTCACGGTATTGAGGTAATTTCAACTATTGAAAATTGAGAAAGACGAGTAGTAGAATGACGATGCATGAGCATCAAGCACGTAGCAACCTTCATTTTCACCTTGATGCCTATCAGTTATGTGGAGCACGAGCTCACGTTCAACAAGACCCTAGTCTTCCACCTCAAGATGCATTGATCCGGAGCATCCACGAGGTTCTGCTTCCGCCTCCCTCGCGATAGATAGGGACTAGTAACTACAAAATGATGAGAAATCATCTACATGTCGATGTACCATCATGTGCTACCAAATTAACCCTCATATGAAACCAAGATCTATCAAATCCAATCCTAGCCCACATATGATGCAAAAAACACATTGAACTCTATAAGAAATCAACATGGAGTCGACATGAATCCAACATATATTGCTAATGTGACTTGAATAACTTGGAAACAACTTTGATTTTACACAACAGGAACTCTTGGGACCAAATGCTAAAGACCGCATTCTAATTACCCACGGGTGGCTCCAGCGGAGACATTTTCAAAGAACGTTATGCTACAAAAACTGAAACGCATAGCAACGTAACACAGGAAAACAACATTGAGCCACATTCTACAATCAATTCTCATGGATGAGACTCGTTCAGCAACAACTGAACATGCATACAAATTGGCAATGTGGACAATGAATCGAGCAAAGCATTCGGCCATGGCATAAACAACTCATTATGCACTCAGCCATCGAATGTCAGTATGACAGGGACTCACATGCCATTCACAGAGAAGTTACAAGCAAATGACATTGAGGAATGAACCTCAGAATCTTCAGTAAATGAAGAAAATCAAAGAGGTAGAGGCCCATGCATTCGCCCAAAAAAATGAACCGAATATCATTGGCGGTGTGAAGGGGTTGAGGTATCACTGAACGGATCGAGAAATGCAAGGCAAAATCATCCAGGCATACGAAACCAATTACACACGAGATCAAGCAAAGGATGAAGTCCGCATAGGAATTCATTGAAGTACACAATAACGATGCACATTTCGAAGAAGGATTTCACAATTTCCAATTCAAAGATGGTCATTGTCTTGAATATTAAAATAGCCATATACAAAATCGTAGATTGATAAGGAAAACATAATTCTAAGTAAATTAAGCCAGCACGGCATGTTCAAATTCTCAGTCATGGGAGCATTGAGCACAACCGGGAGAGTTCAACCAACATCAACGAAAATAATGCCATATGCCCTAGAGAACTCTCAATTTAAGCATGCCATTGCCAGATAATCATCACAATGCAAGAATACTTGCAAAATATGCATGCCAGTACCGTTCAGGAATTCAATCAAACATATGGTAGGTGTTTCAGTGAAGGGCACCTGAATGAGTTCATTAGGACAATAAGTTCCAGATTTCACGCCTGCAGAATCAAGCACTCAATCCCTACCTCCAGGAGAAATAGAGCAAAGTTTACCTTGATTAGAATCATGAAGATTCAAATACTCAACCCACTCAAAGGACTCCTTGTTATCACCAATTTCAACTTACATTCAACCTTCGTCGAACTCGAAATCATACTACCGTCCCTCAAACTCAAACAGTTTCGGCCTCCATCAACAGTCACAGAGAGAGAGAGAGAGAGAGAGAGAGAGAGAGAGAGAGATGGGAGGAGGAACATGGGCTTTCCCAGATTGCAATCTCCTTGATCTCCTTCTTCCTCTTGCGATGGTTGTCATGAGGTAATTCATGAGGTAATTCATCATGACTTCGATTACTTAATATAATAGCACATACATTTTCTAATATTACGGGAAAATTTATAAACACAATGATGCACTTGATTAGAATTTATACAGCATAACCCCACAATTTATGGTCCAATGACTGGCCACTCGTCACTGTAGCCCAGGAGACAAACCAAAGAAATGAATAGCCAAGAAAACAGTTACACACTTTGCGGGAAGTGTAGAAGAGACTGCAAAAGAAAAAAAAACAAAATCTCATATTACCAGACACGTCCATTTTGTTTTGCTAGACACCATTTGTTGCAACATTCACAAACTTTTGTGGCTCACTTCATAAAACTAATTATTCCCCCTCACTTTCTTCCTCAATTTCGCTGTCTGCCTCCTCAATTTCGCTGTCTAACTCCTCAATTACGCGGTCTAACTGCTCAGTTTCCCCTTCACTTTCCTCCGCACTTTGGTTGCCTTGGTCTGGCTCTATTCCACTCGAGTCATCCAAGGATGGGAATTCCATAGAGTATTTCTCTAGTATGAAGCTCTTGAATTTCGGCAAATTGTAAAGTCTAAGAGTGATTAACCCAAAGAAGGTGATTGTCTCACCAGTCACTTCTTCACATTCTTCATGGCCAGCAATTAGTTCCATATCTTCACATGACCCTACCACTAGCTCTTCGATTTGCTCGAGAAATTTCGCCGTGAAGGTGGCAAAAAGCATATCCAAACGGGAGCACCTCACAGCCTTTATGTATCTCAAATTTGGGAACGGGATGTTTGGGAGATTGTCGTACTGCCAAATGTGCCTCAAGTTGTCCAGATCACGCAAATCCAGCGTCCTCAAATTACCACTTTTTGCCACCGTCCCATCACTTTCGTATATGATCTTGATTGAACGGCATGATTTCACTTCTAAGGTTTCCAGACAATCCTGCAGCCTCTTCCACATATGGGATGGGGCAATATGTTGGAGATTGTCACAATCCTTCAATATAAAATATTTCAATTTGCAAAAAGAATCATCAGATATTTGATTGTTCCATAACTCTTTGCATCGGACACCTCCAATATATAGTTTTTCTAAATTGGGAAATGTAACATGCACGAGGATAATGTGAGAAAGGAAAATAAGTAGGACAAATTATTACATTGTTCATTCTAAAACATGATAATGCAAGATTAAAGATGGTCACAATAAGATATAGAGCAAACCATATCATCGAACAACGGTTGGGGCGATTCATCATTTTCTTCAATCATTTCACCTAACTGCCTCTTGGCACTTGTAGGACTCCATATGAATGCTCTAATGTTGGGGCATCGCCAAATAACCAAAATAGTTAAGGAAGGGAAACTTATCACTTTTGCCTTGGATTGACCACCTTCTTCCTTGGGAACCACTTCCTTCATTTGTTCGCATTTGAGAATGCACAGGGTATTGAGTTTCTTTAGAGTTGCAATCGTATAATTGGGGAAGAGAGATCTCAACTCAGAGCAATTGTGAACATAGACTTCTTTTAGATTAGGAAAACCCAAAACAGTTTGGGAATCACTCATCACCATGTGTCTTAGCCTTCCTACTCCACTCATGGCCACTTCTTCCAATTTGGGGAGCAATAAAATTTTGTGCTCCATACTTGAATCAAGGGGCCCCCAATTAAACAATGATTCCAGGGAGGGACAGCTTAAAACCTCGATTTTTTTTCAATTTGAGGAGCAACACAATTTTTTGTTCCGTATATGAATCAAGGGATCCAAAATCAAACAACGATTCCAAGGATGGACATCTTGAAACTTCGACTATTTTGAGGTTCTGCAATCTGCCCATGATTGTCGAAGGGAAGACATCAAGTAGGTTGGAGCGCTTTTCAAGGGTGAATTCGGCCAATTTGTCAAAGGAACTTTTGGGAAGCCCACCATGCCATATCCTTTTTGACAATCCTACCGACTCAAGTGTTAACTTCTCCAAGCTTGGTAAACTTATCTACTCATAAGAGTTGTACATCAGATCATAGCTATGAAAATTTTCACAATTTGGCCTAATCTTATACCGATCTATTTAATGCGGTGGAGGATAGAATTTTCACCAATGGCCTTACTTTAACAAGTGTAGCTATAAATTATAAAAAACATTTTAACTAATAAACCATATAAAAAAAACTTCAAAAAAATATTAATACTTGCCCCACCAATCGCATGCCTATGACTATTTTGGGCGTAAGCTCTGAAGAAATGATTCATACCTTTTGATCAAAGAAGGAATCTGAATAAGTATATTGTGAATTTGAAGTAGTGGTTATTGATTCATTTTTTCCATGAGGATATGAGAAGAATTTCTCCATGGGACAGCGGCTTATAGATAGTCGCTCCAATAATGGGAACTCTATAATATCATTTGTCCCATCATCTCTTCCTTCTTCATCAACAATCACCGCATTCATATTCGGACAATCCTCCACTTCAATCTCTCTAATTTCTCTAAGACATTTAGCCACAGACATCGAAAAGAGAAATGACAGCCCTGTATTGTTGATAGAGAGCACCTTCAGATTCTGAAATATTGATGGTCCTTGTGATCGCAAATCTTGTTTCGGGGTGAGGTTGGCTAATTTGTCGAAGGAACTTTTGGGAAGCTCACTGTGCCATATGCCTCCCCCAGCAATGGCAAGGCCGAGCCCACAGCCACGGCGAGAGGATCCTAGCGAGTGGAGTATTAACTTCTCCAAGCTTGGTAAACTTATCTGCTCATAATAGTTATACATCAGATCATAGCTATGAAAATTTTCACAATTTGGCCTAATCTTATACCGATCTATTTAATGCGGTGGAGGATAGAATTTTCACCAATGGCCTTACTCTAACAAGTGTAGCTATAAATTATAAAAAAAAAAAAAAAAAAATTAACTAATAAACCATATAAAAAAATCTTCAAAAAAATATTAATACTTGAACACCAATCGCATGCATATGACTATTATGGGCGTAAGCTCTAAAGAAAGGATTCATACCTTTTGATCAAAGAAGGAATCCGAATAAGTATCTTGTGAATCTGAACTGGTGGTTATTGACTCATTTTTTCCATGAGGATTTGAGAAGAATTTCTCTATGGGACAGTAGGTTATAGATAGTTGCTCCAATAATGGGAACTCTACGATATCATCTATCCCATCCTCTCTTCCTTCTTCATCAACAATCACCGCATTCATATTCGGACAATCCTCCACTTCAATCTCTCTAATTTCTCTAAGACATTTAGCCACAAACATCGAAAAGAGAAATGACAGTCCTGTATTGTTGATAGAGAGCACCTTCAGATTCTGAAATATATATGCCTTGTGATCGCAAATCTTGTTTTGGGGTGAGGTTGGCTAATTTGTCGAAGGAACTTTTGGGAAGCTCACTGTGCCATATGCCTCCCCCAGCAATGGCAAGGCCGAGCCCACAGCCACGGCGAGAGGATCCTAGCGAGTGGAGTATTAACTTCTCCAAGCTTGGTAAACTTATCTGCTCATAATAGTTGTACATCAGATCATAGCTATGAAAATTTTTACAATTTGGCCTAATCTTATACTGATCTATTTAATGCAGTGGAGGATAGAATTTTCACCAATGGCCTTACTCTAACAAGTGTAGCTATAAATTATAAAAAAAAAAAAATTAACTAATAAACCATATAAAAAAATCTTCAAAAAAATATTAATACTTGAACACCAATCGCATGCATATGACTATTATGGGCGTAAGCTCTAAAGAAAGGATTCATACCTTTTGATCAAAGAAGGAATCCGAATAAGTATCTTGTGAATCTGAATTGGTGGTTATTGACTCATTTTTTCCATGAGGATTTGAGAAGAATTTCTCCGTGGGACAGTAGGTTATGGATAGTCGCTCCAATAATGGGAACTCTACGATATCATCTATCCCATCCTCTCTTCCTTCTTCATCAATAATCACCGCATTCATATTCGGACAATCCTCCACTTCAATCTCTCTAATTTCTCTAAGACATTTAGCCACAGACACCGAAAAGAGAAATGACAGCCCTGTATTGTTGATAGAGAGCAGCTTCAGATTCCGAAATATTGATGTTCCTTGTGATTGCAAATCTTGTTTCGGGGTGAGGTTGGCTAATTTGTCAGAGGAACTTTTGGGAAGCTCACTGTGCCATATGCCTCCCCCAGCAATGGCGAGGCCGAGCTCACAGCCACGACGAGAGGATCCTAGTGAGTGGAGTATTAACTTCTCCAAGCTTGGTAAACTTATCTACTCATAAGAGTTGTACATCAGATCATAGTTATGAAAATTTTCACAATTTGGCCTAATCTTATACCGATCTATTTAATGCGGTGGAGGATAGAATTTTCACCAATGGCCTTACTTTAACAAGTGTAGCTATAAATTATAAAAACCATTTTAACTAATAAACCATATAAAAAAAACTTCAAAAAAATATTAATACTTGCCCCACCAATCGCGTGCCTATGACTATTATGGGCGTAAGCTCTAAAGAAAGGATTCATACCTTTTGATCAAAGAAGGAATCCGAATAAGTATCTTGTGAATCTGAAGTGGTGGTTATTGACTCATTTTTTCCATGAGAATATGAGAAGAATTTCTCCATGGGACAGCAGGTTATAGATAGTCGCTCCAATAATGGGAACTCTACAATATCATCTATCCCATCATCTCTTCCTTCTTCATCAACAATCACCGCATTCATATTTGGACAATCCTCCACTTCAATCTCTCTAATTTCTTTAAGACATTTAGCCACAGACACCGAAAAGAGAAATGACAGCCCTGTATTGTTGATAGAGAGCACCTTCAAATTTTGAAATATTGATGTTCCTTGTGATTGCAAATCTTGTTTTGGGGTGAGGTTGGCTAATTTGTCGGAGGAACTTTTGGGAAGCTCATTGTGCCATACGCCTTGCCCAGCAATGGCGAGGCCGAGCCCACAGCCACGGCAAGAGGATCCTAGCGAGTGGAGTATTAACTTCTCCAAGCTTGGTAAACTTATCTGCTCATAAGAGTTGTACATTATATGGTAGCTATGAAAAATTTTACAATTTGGCCTAATCATATACCGATCTATCTAATGCGGTGGAGGATAGAATTTTCATCAATGGCCTTACTCTAACAAGTGTAGCTATAAATTATAAAAACTTTTTAACTAATAAGCCAAATAAAAAAAATCTTCAAAAAAATATTAATACTTGCCCCACCAATCGCGTGCCTATGACTATTATGGCCGTAAGCTCTAAAGAAAGGATTCATACCTTTTGATCAAAGAAGGAATCCGAATAAGTATCTTGTGAATCTGAAGTAGTGGTTATTGACTCTTTTGTTCCATGAGGATGTGAGAAGAATTTCTCCGTGGGACAGCGGCTTATAGATAGTCGCTCCAATAATGGGAACTCTACAATATCATCTATCACATCATCTCTTCCTTCTTCATCAACAATCACTGCCTTCATATTTGGACAATTTACCACTTTAATGTCTCTAATTTCTCTAAGACATTTAGCCACAGACAGCGGAAAGAGAAATGATAGTCCTGTATTTTTGATAAAGAGCTTCTTCAAGTTCTGAAGTATCGATATTCCTTGTAGTTGTACATTTTGTTTCCACATGTGCTGCAGGTTTGGTAACTTAGATAATTGCAATGTACTTAGCCGAGAGAGAATCTCCACTTCTTTGATGACTTTTAGCTCCTCCAGGTCGAAAACTACTTCTACAGATGGAGTGCGCGCAATTTTCATTGACTCCAAATTTGGCAACTTCAGTATCCAATCCTTCAGAATAATCGACGTGGATGTAGACGCCTCTATCTCTAGCGATTTCAGATTATTGTATTTTAATGAAGGTTCACTATAGAGTATCTTTTCTAGGCCAAGGAGTCCAACCATCACCAGGGATTCCAAGCAAGGCAATGAAACCTAATGAAGCACCACAATGAAACTCATTAAAGGTGAGTTTCTTACAAGTAAAGCTATTTTCAGGAAATTGCTTTCAAACTTCTCATGGATACCAAGAAAACTTTTTTCAACAATAATGAATTTTCAATGAAACAAATGGATATTGAATGCATGAATGGGCTTGATGTCTCTTAAGAATGTCAAAAACTTAATTTTATTCAAAAATTAATTGATCAGAGGGAGGAACGTGTATATTTTTTGTCGTGCCTGAAAGAATGGAGAAGGAAATATCCCCTTAGTAGCTGAAGAAAGGGATGACGGATGCAGAACAATGTTGACACGGTGAGGTTGTCATGACGTGTTGGAATCAATTGCAACTTGCATGTAGGTGAAACATCAATTAGGTGGACTTTCTTTGTTAAGTGGCTCTTGGTTCGCCTTTCATTCATTTAATCTCTTTCTTCATTTTGAGATTGTTGAATTTCGTTCACTCGTACCGATTATTTAATGAATTACGACAATGAATATTCATTGACTCCAAATTTGGCAGCTTGAGTATCCGGTCTTTCAGAATACTCGACGTGGATTTAGACTCTTCTATCCTTAGCGATTTCATATCGCTGTTTTTTATTAAGGGTTCACCATAGAGTATCTTTTCTGGGGCAAGGAATCCAACCATTACCAGGGATTCCAAGTGAGGCAAAGAAACCTAACAAAGCACCACAATGAGACTCATTAAAGGTGAGTTTGTTACAATTCAAGTTATTTTCACGAGAAAATAAGTGAAACTCTCGGGCTAAAATACAAAAGAAAAAAAATGAATTTCTCTTCTGATTTTCATGATGATATCTTCACCACTATCATGCTGCTAGTGCCGCACGACTTCACGGTCATGGGGACTTTCTTTGTTACGTCGCTTCTTGCTCGCCATCCATTTATTGAATCTCTGGACGTCGCTTTCTTCATTTTGGAATTATTGAATTTTATTTATTCATTCAAGATTCATTCTTGCTTTCATTCATTCATCACACTACTATTTTTTCAACTCATTAAAAATGTTAAATAAATAATAAATTAGTCACAGTAGAAACCCTAGTTATCGGTCCAATTATCTACCGTTGAAAAAAAAAAAATTAGTCATGGAAAGCAGCTTCCCTCTAATTATAATATGACCTGTGTTCTATTTGAGATGATTTTTCATTTGTAAATCAAAACGCGAATAAAATTGTACGAATAATCAAAGTTAAAATGCAATATGTACTAACGTTGAGTGAACACCAATATCATCTCATCCTAATAGGACAAATTGACAGAGGGAAAAAGTAAAAGAAAATTACCTGGATTGGAATATCCTCTAAAGTGGTTTCAGCTTTGGTGCAAAAGCTTGTCATATTTGGTAACTCATTCAATGCTAGACGACGTACATTAGGCAACTCAACTTTGTTATTGGTAGAAACTATATCTTCTCCTGCATCATGTGTGACAATTGATTGCATTGAGTCACATTTCCACACTTCAATCTCTTCCAACTGTACAAGTCTCTGCACATCTGAAAGACACCACAAGTATTTCAATTGGTCACACTGTCTGACCCTCAGGGCTTTCAATTTGTTGAAACACTCTGGCGCAATGGGGCCATGGCATATCTTCTCCAAATTAATAAGATTTTCAAGGGAAAAAGACTCTAACTTCCCAAAAGCAATGAGAGGGAGGCCATTGGATGATCCGGCAATGTACTTGATTGAGGGGCTGTCTTTAATGTTGAAATACTTCACTTCTCGGAATCCTTGGGTGCACAATTCACGAGGGCTCTCTTTGAACTCACTCAACTCGCTTAAATATAAGCATTGAGTCTTCTGCAGATTTTTCTTAACCCATTTTCTTGAAAGAATACTATCTCACCCTTCCAGATTGAGCTTCATGGTTGTCAAACCTTCATTTTCCCTCCACCCAAAACTTTGTATATCGGTCCAAAACCCAATATTTCCTATGTCGATCCAAAATTTGCCCAGGTTCTCAAATGGTAGGTCATCATCCTCCAAGAGTATGATGGGATGACAAATCGATATTTCCAGAGATGCTAGCTTTGTCAAGTTCTTCAACTCGACAAGCCCAACACGACACGATTTCGAGGGTAATTCATGCTTGCCCATCCACTGATCAAAGCTTTTCTTCATATGTAACTCTTCCAAGTTGATTAAGCCTTTTAGGGCTCCAGGCTCGATTATCTTAAGCGAGTAGCAATGGTTCAGATTCAACGATCTCAGATTTGTTAGTTTCCCAATTTCTTTAGGCAGTCTAGAAATTATAGACCCATCGAAGCTGAGAATCCGCAGTGCTTTGAGCTTGCCAAGATTTGCCACATCCTCCACATAGCAATTTATGCCTAATGACTGGAGGTTCTTGAGGATTTCCATCGAGGAAGGTAAACTGGTGATATGCATGGAGCAAAGATATAGGGCTCGGAGCTCCTCCATATATGTGAAATCCATTCTACCGCAATCTCGCATATCGTATTGTTCCGACAACATAAGTATCTTCACATGGGGAAATTGACGCAACATTAGTTCAGCACGCCTACCATTGCCAACATTCACTAAGCATGCCCAACATTTCTCAAGCTTTTCCTTTGGCCATGAGCCATAATCGCTGTTAATAATTAAGCAATTCTGATCACTAAATGCATTTGAGATGATCACTTCACTGTAAAGATCATGTATGGTCACATTTTTCTTATCATCGCCTCCATCCTGCAACAAACAAATGGAACGGAGGCTATCCAGAATATTATTCAATCTCTCCCTTGAATTTTGTATCGTCTCATTAATTTTTTCAAACAAGCCCAACCCCATGCCTAATACCCATAGAAGTTCGACATGTATGGTCCCGCCAATAAGACCGCAGAGCAAGAATAAGCACTTCGCGTCCTCAGTCGTCAAATGGCCATAACTCAACTTCACTATCGTTTCTTGTATTTCTTTAGTTGACTCATCTATTTCTATCTGTGCGATTCTCCATGCGGACACAGGGCTTTCTTTCAAGGTTTTTGCAACGGAGATAATCAAAAGGGGCAAACCTGCAAGCTTCTTGACCACTTGAGCCGCTATTGCTTTCAAATCCTCATCGTCTTCGAGCCTGTTGCCGACCGCCTTTGCAAATAGCCCGAAAGCTTCGTCATTGTTTAGGCCTCCAAGAAAAAATGTTTTATTGGCACACATCTTTTGCTTCAGCACATCTTCAAATCTCGATGCGAGCAACAATTTGCATTTCCCGCTAATGTCTCTTGAAGGAATTCCAACCGCGTTCAAATCAAGTTCCCCCCATAGGTCATCCAATATTATGAGAACCTTCTCACTTGGATCCCGCTGTAATCTCTCCAACAGACGATCTGCCCTGCCGCTTTCGCTTTGCACGTCCTTCAGATCCAGTTTCAAGGCGTCAGCGATCTCATCTTGAATATTCTTCGAGACAGGAATCTGCGACACTTTTGCTTTGACGATCATGTGGAACGGTCCCTTCTCTTTACTGAGTTTCTTCTCGACTTCCTCCAATAGCGTAGTCTTCCCCACGCCGCCAGGCCCGTAGACCCCAATCACTCTTAGCTTCTCATCATCCAGAGCTTTCATTATGCCCTGAAAGACGGAAGCTCGCGAGTCCACAATAGTGTCGCCCCCATCACCAGCTGACGAATTCACATCAGGAGTGCCAGCGACACGCCCCGGTGGATCACTCTCATAGTAGACCCTCTCGAATTTACCTTGTGGGATGAGTGCCTGGATGGCCTGGGCTGTCTTCCTCGCGTCCCTGCCGAGACAATAACGCTCCTTTGGGTTGGGAAGCAACCCGCAGAAGCAAGTTTTCTTGGCTCTTCCCTCGTCATCCAGCATGCCGCGTGCCTTGTTGGCAACAGTCTCTGCATCATTCTTCCATCTGTTAACTTCGCGTTTTATCTCCCTCATGTTGTTTTCAGCATCAACAACCGAGCGCTGCAGCCCAACCCTCGCGTCATCCAGCTTCTCAAGTTCTTCCTTCAGTTGGCCAACGTAGCTGTTGGAGAATATCAGGTAGCCGCATCGACGACCAATTGGAGCCGCCAGGTATTCCGCCACTTTGGGAGCTATAGACAGAACAATATTCCCCATTTTCCCGCTTTTTTATTTCTCTCTTTCTGGTTTTCTTTTCTTCCTCTTTGGAGAGAAATGAAAGTTAAGAATTTATATATGCTGAGGAAGGCTGAAGTGATGGAACCCGAAAACGAAACGACTGAAGAAGAGGAAAGGTTCAATAGGATGAATACAATGAACGAGAGAGAGAGAGAGCGCTAATGGCTGGAAGAAGACAGTGAAGGACGGTGAAAATTCGACATAGGAAATGCGACAGATGTCTGAATGAGATGGGGTGAAACTCCCAAAATATATACGAAGGTGTTGGCCAAGAAAAGTCGTGAAGACCATCTCATTTTTCCTTGGCCAAGAAAAGAATAATTTGAAGAAGGATCCCCCATGCTGGAGGAAAAGAATTCTCTGTCATAGAAGACAAGTATCTGAACTGAAATGTGAGGAAGAATCCTCAACATGAAGGGAATAAATGAAAGAATCCTCCCGTCTCATGATTTCTTCTCCCTGGAACCTTTAAATAAAGCGAAAAAGTATCCTCGAAACAGGAAAAGATAGATATGAAAGAATCATCTTTCACGAAAGAAATCTCTGCCGCCTATCTTTTCTTTCAATCTCTCTTTCACTTGTACTGCTCTTTTAATCTTCCATCGTGATTTCTACGACTTCGACGCGCCAAATGAAGCAGGTTCTATCCTACTGGATTGTCGCTTTTGTTTTAGTTATTTTGTTTTATTTTTTATACTTTTATTTTTTTGCCATTTCTCCCTTCGAGAAATAACTCTGGCCTTTGGTAAGTAAAAATTTGACGTGACGAAACATACAGTGTCTTATACTTTGTTCCCGATGACACGATATTCTTCTTCTAAAATTAGGATAAATGTATTTAAAACATCTACAAGAACTAACGGAAAACATACAGTACCCTGGTTCTCAGAGAAGGGACCAATGAAAGTACGTTGCAAGTAGATTTCTACAATAGGTGCAACCGCGACAGTAGACAACATAACTCAAGATTGACTCATGTTGTCACCGGATGACAAAATAGTTGGCCAGGGACCAAAAAAACCGGAATTACTAACAAGGCCACTAATGAAAAATATTCGCACCTACTTATATCTTAGTCAAACTCATTAACTGAAAGAAATACCTGCCTCAGGGAGGAACTACCCCTAAGAGTACATATGATTCACGAATAAGCATTAAAATGTGTACGAATATTCCTGTAGATTGGGTTGGTAAACCTCAAGCCGAGTATGCTTGAGATCAAAGTTAATCCCGATTGATTTAAAATTCGACCCATAATTTAATTGCAAAGCAATTCAGGCCATATTAGGAAGTCCAAATTGGACTCTTGCCAATCGGAGTGTGGGTGATCCAACAAGGGACATTAATTTCTCACAAGAACTCTTTTCATCATTGAAGATGAAATCAATGTTGTCATCAAATACGGGCTGATAATTTCTTTGCATATAACTATTTTATTGGTGAGTTTGGTCTTTTGAGCATGTTGAGTGTGCTTAATACGTATAAAAGCTTGTGAGAGACAGAGAGACTATTGAGAATCATCATCCAAGAGAGCTGAGAGTGTGAGAAAACTCATTTCTTGTGACCGATTCTTGTGATACTCTATGATTGAGAAACACTTATGAGTGAGTGTAATTGAGCGGTTGTAATCCATTTTTCGCCGATTATCATGAAACCATCTTGTTAACTTTCCCCATAAATTAGGTTTTACCATTGGACAAAGTAAATCCGTTGTCTTCAGGTTTTATTTATACAATTTATTTTTTACTTAAATCATTTTCATTTGTTCTTGTTTGCGCATTAGTCGTAAAACTAGTAGCAAAGCCTAGGGTTATTTTGTCTGTATGCAATTATCGCTATGGCTTCTAAAAAATTTGAGTTAGAGAAATTCACCGGCAGGAATTAGTTTAATCTGTGGCTCATTAAGATGTCAGCGTGGTGGGAGACATTGGGTTTGGATTCAGCATTGGAAGGAGATGATGACTTTGAAGAAGAAAATAATAATTTGAATAATTTGAGGAAGAATCCCTAGGCTGGAAGAAAATAATCCTTTATTGTGGAAGCCAAGTATCTGAACTGAAAGATGAGAATAAAATTCCTCAACCGTCTCATCATTTCTTTGCTTCGAGACCTTTAAATGAAGGGAAAAAGAATCTATATGAAAGAATCATCTTGCACTAAAGAAATCTCTCTCTCTCTCTCTCTCTCTCTCTCTCTCTCTCTCTCTCTCTCTCTCTTCCTCCCCCTCCCCACCACCTTCTTCCACCGCATTTTATGGGACTTCGACCCCATTTTATCCCAAAATGGATAATAGATTGGGAAATCAAATTTGTGACCTTTGACTTGCAAATCAAGTCTTGGACCACTTGACCAATCATGGTCAGTTTTTTTGGGTGAAATTTTATAAAAATTGGTTTTATTTAAATCTATGTTATTCTCAACATATTTATTAATTTCTTTTGCTTTTTCCTTGACTCTTTGCCATGTTTAATCATTTCTCACTTTGAGAACTTTCAATAAATTGAAAAGAATCCTCAAACGGGAAAAATAAAACACGAAGGAATCAATTTTTACTAAATAAAACTATCTCTTTCTCTTGCCTTGTACTGATGTTTGTTTAATCTTCCATTGTGATATCCTAGGACTCCAACCTGCCAAATGGGCAAGATTGGAAATTGGATCTATATGAATCCAAGCCATCAATTAAGTCATTTTAAATGAGTCGATATTTCATCAACACATATTTGATTCAATTCGATTGGGTTTAGGGGTGAGCATGGTCCGGGTTGGTTCAGACCACCCCCTAACCCTAGGACCAACTTGTACAGTATCGGTCCTCAATTTTTAGGACCGAGGACCGACCCTATTGAGCTTGGGACCAAGGACCGGATCGACCCAATGGGTTTGGTCCGGTTCCCGGGTCAACCCGAACCGATCGATAATTTTTTCGTCTTATTTTTATACTCCATAAAAAGTAAATCTACAAATTCAAATTACACATCCATTAACAATGCGACATTGTGCAACTAAACTATAAATACCAATACATATTTAGCAAATTTATGATGACACAATAATAGAAATTTCGTACCTGCTAACCGCTCATCGAGATATGGGACAAGATGGAAAGTTCTTGTAATCATCTATTTTTAATATTCATAACACCATATGCAAAAGCGTTTTCTTGCATTTGATCATGTAGAGTCCACTCAACCAAAAAATGAGCTTCACACCACTTGATTAACAAATTACCGTAGCAACTGCAGTATTACTCTACTCTTCAAAAACTTCTACCATTTTACACAAATTGAAAAGCAAAGTGCAATTGAAATTCATTAGTAAAATACAATTAAACCATAAAAAGTTCAAAACACTTAATATAAACCATGAATATATAACTTCACATCTTGTTAATTCACTTGAACTTCTAAACACCTGAAAACAAAACAAACAACACTTAATTAATACTCAACAAAATTTTTAAATTGAAATTACTATTAGTGCTATTGATAGAATATCTCAATATAATATAATATAACAGATATTTTACTTGGGTTTGAATATATAAAAGAATTATAAATAATAGAATATAATGTAATATACAGGGTTGGTCCAGGGTTTGACCAATCCAAAACTCTTAGGACCGAGGACCAACCCGCACAGTGTTGGTCCTGAAATTTCAGGACCAAGGACCGACCCAGTCCCCTTTGAATCGGACTAGGACCGACAAGGTTGGGCTGGTCCAGGGTCGATCCAGGGTCAACCCTAGACCGCTGCTCACCCCTAATTGGGTTGTCCCATTTTTTTGGCCTATTTTTTCCATCTATCAATAAACTACTCTAGCTTTTTGGGAAGTAAAGAATTGACGCAACAAAAACATACAAAGTCTTGTACTTTGTTCATGATGGCATGATATTCTTCTATAAATATTAGGGTAAATATATTTGAAACTGTCAACACTTTAATTTAGTCGAAAATTAAGCACACATTTTTCTATAAAAAAAAATAATCATGGAAACAACGAATGGAAGTAAAAAAGAACAAATGAAAAAGAGTAATAAAAAGATAAAAATAAATAACAAATAGAAAAGGCCAAGTTGGTCCAACTGGCACGGCCCACAAGAGTAACCCATTGATTTGATCCGCGGCCCAAACCCACCAGCCCCATTACTCCCACCCTTCAACCTTTTCCCCTAGCCTGGCCTGGCCTTCTCTACCTCGACACTGAGCTTGGAGTAGACAGAAATTCCAAGTCACGTTCGTTGCCTTCGGCCAGCAATGTCTCTACCAGAAGACCTTCAAGGGCGTCAGATGCAGATCATTGCTGCCGCTGATTGTTTCCTTGAATTCAAGCTCCGGCTGATGTCATTCTAGTTGCTTCCTTCTTATTTGGTCAGTTTGCTATCCAAGCGAAACTGCTTTTAGATGATGTTGCTAGTATCAAAATGGCACATCGATGATTACCGACACGTGCGATGCATCAATGATTATTGTTCTTTGTGGAAGATTTTAGTCAACTCGATCCTCTGATGCAGTGAGCTACGCAAGCGGAATTATCGAAAGCAATCGCAACCGCATCTCCTTGGCTTCTACCGTCGCAGTCCCGCTTCTGGCTTTTGGTGATGACGAGTGTCTCGGCGCCACGACGCAGCAAATGCCTGAAGACAAAGCAGTCAAGTGAAAGGCGAGGAAAAATAAAAAGAAAAAAACAGAACAGAGATCAAGAGAGACGAGTCTTGAACAAATCGACACCAATAACGAGGCTTAATTGGAGAAGAGACGACCTGAGGATTTGGTGGCGAGGACGGCGTGAGCACAGCCTCACTATTATAGCATTGATTCTAACGGCCACCAACAGGACAGAATAACGGATGGATTCCTTCGGTCATTTCATCGAACACTTCCTGAGCAGTATCCGTACATTCATTCGACGCGAGGACGACTCTTGGGCTTGGACTAGAGTAAGAAGTTGAAGAGCTCAATCGGTGGAGAGAAGATTCGTAAGTGATGTTTGGAGTCAACTGAGACGGGGCGTCCTTTTCCATGCGATTCGAATCTACCGCAAGCTTCCGCCGATCACTGTAGCGAAAGAACGAATCGCAGGAACGCCTCGTGGTCAGAATAGCACGCGATCGGAACTGCAACCAGACGACACCGGAACCACAATCAAAGTCATGAACAGTTGAATCGACGTCGATTCACCTCTGGCGAACCTCGAATCAATGACAATGAACTTTGGATTCCACGATCGAGCTTTGTTTCTTGTGCGTTTGTTGTGTGCCTTCCTTCGTGCATCTGCCGTGATCGGAGATGGAAGGCCGACGGCGGCTTCCGGTGGACCCGGCGGCCAACGGTGAAGCTAGAGAGGACGGTAAAGGCTACGGACGTGAAGCAGAATCGAGAACTTCCTCGTCAAATGACGAAAGTGCCCTGATTTAAAACGACGAAAATGTCCCTTTGGTTATTGCTGTCAATAATCGAATTCAAGAGAGGAGGGAAAATCGGCTATCGCGTATGACAAAAGTATTATTATTATTGTTATTCTTCTTTTTATTGTTTGATTGTTGGTACGATTCAAGTGTCAATAATCCCAAACTATAAGAACCCCTTGCAAGATGAGCACTTCTGTGTGAAGGCCACGATGCGTTCGGCCTGAGCTGCTCCTTTTGAAGACAGTAATACTAGACCATACTCACATGTAATTAAGCATTGCTAAAACATGGAAATGTCTTTAAGGTTGAGAAAATTTGCCCACTTGTGGCTTCCATCACCGTTGATTTGTTGGCCAGTGTAGTAGAGTAAAGATCATCCTTTTATCAATGGTGTGCAATCAGTGAAGGATTTGTCTACTTTTACTGTTGGCTTAATGAATGTTTATGGTATAAGAAGTTTTCTATTTATTTATTTACTCAAATTCTTGACCTCTAATAGTTCTTTCTTTCGGCTTGCCTTTATAAGATGCAATTGGAGAATATGTTATATAATGGCTCTTTCTTGAATAAGTATCCTCATTTATGCTGCAATGCACCGTTTGGCCAAAAAATTTCAAATCCATGACTTAGGAAAGGATAGTTCTTTATTGAGATCTCTCATCATTGAGACTTGGCACGTGCCATGTTGTGGCGCAAGATGGTGTGATGCAAACTCATGACGAAGATATGAAGAAGTTTGTCCGACACTTTGGCGTCGGCTATGTGCTTGCTCCTCGTTATGCAACTACGAAACTCAGCATTTTCGAGCAACATGTATGTATCCTTAGATGTTTAGGTCAATTCTTAATCAAAATCTAATCATTAGATTGCATCAAAAGCACCGCTTTTGTTGTATATTACCTGATTATTCCAATCGGGTATAATTTTATAACAAAGATTTTCTCTCATCAGGCAATCCGCGAAAGTTCATTGATCTATCTCATGCTGTCCTAGATCATATCAAGTGTTTTCTAACCTAATGAGATGAATTTAGGACAGTTCTAAAAGGGAATTTTACAATATTCTGTAGTCCAAGTGGGGTGACCTTGTCCTCGCATCACCAAAAGTCCGTGGTTCTTGACACTCAAGCCTCGAGAAACAACTACAAAATAAAAGCATTCATTGGCAAGCTGGACCTATGTGATGAACGATATGACTATCCGGAGCACAAACTCTATAGCAATCTTGATACGGTCTTTAAGAATAACATTCACAACCCCACGTTCATGGTAGTATGCTAATGTTTACCTTTAGCATTGTAATAACATGTATATGTTATGTTCTAATCATGAGAAGGAATCGCTTTTTGTGATGATTATCGTCCACCATCAACGTCCCAAGGCAACCGTGGCATGATCTACATTCCAAAGTTGAGGGACAAGCTCCGTACACAAATTGAAGAATGTTGTACGGAGATGGAGAAAGGCAGTGAAGTGGCGCGAGTATAAGCCATAAAATGTTAGGCGTTGGCATGAGAATGCTCTCGTAAGGCTCGACAGGATTTAGTGGATACTTTGTCCCTCGACAAGCCCCGATGGCGACAAAATAGTAAAAGTCATGGACGAAGAGGACCCGGAAAATTGGCATGTGCAGGTTGGGAGAATTTACTTCAAATTAATTACCATTTTCAAGGGACAACCATCTTTCATTTTTATTTTTTGTCGGCATAGATCTTTAGATCGATTGATTCAGGTTTTGTAAAGGGATTCCCGAAGAGCGTTGAAGAAGCTGCAAAATGAGTAAGTTTTAGCTGCTAATACCATGCTGATAGATTTGCAATTGGCTGTTATATGTGTATAGCTTGAAAAGTGTTCTTACATTAGAAAGTTACTCTTCTTTTTTATGCACAGTTTTTAGTTTTTTTGAGTAGAGATTGAATTCCACATTGATAATGTTCCTTCTTTCAATCTCTTCATGGTTGCAGAATCTTATCTGTGAAAAGAACTTGAAAGTGGACAAGAGTATTCACATGGCGTACGTGAAAGCAATTAGATCGGCACAATACTTCATTTACATTGAAAACCAATATTTGATCGGCTCTTGCTATCGTTGGCCACCATACAAAAATGTAGGTAGAAGATGCCCATTTCTATTCATTTTGACTGACTAAGTTGAGCGAGCAACAACACCTCCAGTAAAGAGTGTAGAGATTTGGCTCCCTTTGGGGATTGTGTATCGGCTAATAATTGCCAGAACTCACTGTATAAGACATTAAGACTGCATTCTGATTTAATATGTTATATTTCTGAGACCGACTCTCCGAACTTTTTAAATGCATATTTTTTTCCTCCATTTTTCTAGATTTGTTTCGGCCTATCTAATTTCTTGAGTTCAATTTTTGATGGCAACCAACGCTTGATTTGGTTTTGACATGCAGCTGCAAATAATTTAGTGCTGATGGAGCTGGCGTTGAAGATCGCAAGCAAGATCAGTGCAGATGAGCGCTTCTGTGTGTATATAGTGATACCGATGTGGCCGGAGGTTGTCCCTACTAGTGCTGCAGTGTAGGAAATTCTCTTCTGACAGGTCAGATCAAGAACAAACTCTTTCATCTTGTAAAGAAATAGTGATGACACATGTAAATCGATGATGTCCAAGCAAATCGAAACTAAATAACATGACGAACGGAATTAAGCAGAAAACGAAGTGATCCAAGCAGACCAAGCCAAGCTACCTAAAGGGGAAATTTGGGACCCGACCTTGTTTCAGTCATTTTAGTTTTTTTTTCTCCAGGAGATATGATGATGTAAAAAGATTAACATTCACTATTCTCGTATGTGTATTGATAATGTGGACAGGGACAAACCATGACGATGATGTACAAATTTATCGCTCAGGCTCTCGAAAAAGCTGGGTTGTCACACAAGTACCATCCCCTAGATTACTTGAACTTCTACTGACTAGGCAAGCAGGATCTCTTGTCCTCTTCACAGTCTTCATCCCAAGCGATGAATCAACAATTCGAAAATAATGCCGTGGTATATGTCTATACTCTTTTCATGGATTCTTCCTTTGACTCATCCGTTAAAAAAACAAAGCAAAGAAAGTCATTAAGAGCGTGATGGTAAAAAGACTTTTGGTTGAAGCGTGCTGTTGTTTCTATCCATGCAGGCGTCAGTTCCAAAGTTTTCGCAGATTCATGATATATGTGCATGCCAAAGGAATGATAGTAGATGATGAGTATGTGATCATGGGATCGGCAAATATCAACCAAAGATCTCTGGATGGTTCAAGGGACACCGAAATTGCAATGGGGGCTTATCAGCTGCGTCGCACTTGGGCCGGGAAAAAGAGGCATCCGCGTGGCCAGGTTAGTTACATCGGGTTAGCCTCTCATCAGAATAGCATATACAAAACATATGCCCGAGCAAGTGCAGCAACATTCATTCAAAAACTTAAGCTTGTGTATAATTATGTTGACTTACGCTATGCAGGTTTACGGTTATAGGATGTTGCTTTGGGCGTTGCACTTGGGAGATTTAGAGGACAGCTTCAGGGAACCTCAAAGCATTGAATGTGTAAAGAGGGTGAACAAAATAGTCAAACGTATTTGGAAAGCTTATGTGGATGAGGACCAACATGATCCGGGGAAATGAGAAGGCACCTGATGTGGTATCCCATCCGTGTGAGCAGAGACGGTAAAGTCAATCCTTCGGCCAGTTTCGAAATGTTTCCCGATGGGGGCGGCAAAATCCTCGGATCACCCACCACTCTTCTTGATGCTCTCACGACATGATCAATCATGTCAAGTTAGTGGCATTCGATTTTGACAGTGTGCAAATGCAATAATATATAACAAAATTTTCTAGTGATTTTGGGTTAAATCGCAGTGTTTTGAGCAGCTGAAATTAAGAAATATGAGTGGAATGAGCATTTATGAGCATGACAAAGTAAGTTGTGATTCAGATAGATACTCTCCACTAATTAAAGCAAGTTGTGGAAAGCAAATTGTGGAAAGGACACGCAATGCCATTGTTGTATAAAATGCTTCGGATGAGTTGATGTTATCATGTGGATATTAAGATAAATTCATATGGTTCATCAAGTTCTTGGCTAGGTGTTTTCCATTTGAGATTTATAGCATAAACTTCTTAGAGGGAAAGATTTATAGCAAAAACTTCTTAGGAGATAGATGGAGCTCTGCAGCCCCGTTGCAGAATGATTTATAGGGGAGACAATCTGAACTAAGCACCTACTCCTGGGGAAACATATGGGCAGGTCTTGATGGATTTCAAGGGCAAGGTATTGGTAGTGCTGGTGAGGGTTGCTTTTGTGAGTTCTCTGAGGGAGGGAGGAAAACGAAAGTCATATCTTTGAAACATTATTCTGAACAGCATTGGCCAATGAACACTCCAAGGAACGAAAGGACATCAAGAATGAGTAGGTCGCAATTGGTGTTGTGTGCAGTATGTTGGCACAAACACACACACTTGAGGGATCAATTAGATTTAAGCAATAGCTCTTAAAATAAACCTTGAATGGCGAGCATCGAAGGAAAGGGAGAGAAGACATATACTTTGTTGGCAAGTGTCGTACATGCAATATTTCGAGGGGCCTCATTGACCAGCTTTGTTGAAAGATTTCCTCAGATCTGGCTTACTCTACCATATCAACTTTAGAATATGTGTACTAGTAGAGGAATCGCAAGAATCATGCAATTAAACTTCAATTAACATCAGAGTCCTCTAAATCAGCTATGAGGCCAAGACTCTCATGGCAATATCAAGCACACATCTCATCAATTTAATCATGCACATGTGTTGACACCTAACTTTTGATTAGGTTATTAATTAGGTCTTAATTTCTTCTTTTTTTTAGATAATAAATAATAAATAAACAAATAACAAATAAAAACAACAAAACAAAATAAACAACAAAAAAATAATAAAAACAAAAGAAAGCAAAAGCCCAGCCCCTCCCTCCTTTTTCTTTCCCTTTCGCAGGCCCAAGCCCACCTTCCTTCTCCTCCAGCCCGGCCCCCTCTTTCTTCTTCTTCTTCCTTCTTCCCTCTTCTTCCCCTCCGCCTCTGCAACTCACGCGCGCGAAGGACCTACGGCCGAGGAGTGTAGGCCGACGTCGGCCGGAAGAGACAGATCTCAAGCGCCATCATGAGCTTCCTTCAATGCCGAGCACGCCTTGTTGGAGGAGCGAGGATGGGACGCCGGTTCGGCCGCGGGCATCCGTTCGGCGTGCGAAGACCGGCGGTTGAATCCCCGTCGACCGGCCGCCCCCTCGCCTATAAATAGCGAGGCACCATCTCCGTCGAAGGACACGGCGAACTCGGAGATCTTCCCTTGAGAGACTTCAGGGATTGATTCAACGAGCGAGCACGCGAGAGATCGGGTCGCGAAGCTCGAACGACCTCCCTCCGAGAGACTTCGGGGGAGGCCGGCGGCAAGCGATCCCGAGGGAGAAGGATCCGAGCGGGTGGAGGCCGAGGGAGAGGAATCCGAGCAAGAAGGTGCCAGATCTGAGAAGTCGAGGACCCGCCAGCGCTGCCGTCCCTCCCGACGCCGTCGACCGCCCACGCCGAAACTCCAGTCAGCTGTTGTGCCGTCGCTGTCCGCCGCGGCCACCCCTTGCCCTCAGATCTGGAAAACAGAAGATCAGATCTGAGGAGAATCCACGAGATCCGGCCACCGCGACACGCCGTCATCCACCGCCGTGCTTCCCCCTACCGACAAGCCCCGGTTGAAGTCCCCGAAGCCAGTGAGTATCCCTGACCTCCCCTCGTTTCTGGGTTGGGCATGCCGGAGCTTGCAGAAGCTCCGACTACCGGTTGCCCCATTCTTCGCCGTCCCGCCGTCTCCGCCGTCGCACCTCACACCGTCACCATACCGCCGCCTGCCGCGACGCCACAGTCGCTTGCCGCGTCGCCACCGTCGCCGTGTCACCGCCCGGTGACGTCCCAGCCAAGCCCCACCTCGGCGCCGCAAATCGTCGAGCTCTAGGGTTCCCAAAATCCGGTTCTACGAAGGAGAAGTCGGGTCGGAAAGCGGGTCGGGCATGGGTCAGCGATCGGGTAGGGTTTTCCCCCATGTGGGCCTGCGCGTGTGGGCCGGTTAATCCATGGATCTTTTTTTAATAACGAAAATGGGCCTGGGATAGTTCATGGGCTTGGAAAAAGAAAAAGGGGGAGAAAAATCTGAGTCGGGCCCGCAACGCGGGCCCGTCTGCGTTTCAGGCTGGCCCGGGTCGGGCCCAACCCGCGGATCCGACCCGGGTCACTTTTTATATTATTTTAATATAAAATAATATTTTAAATAAATAAATAAATAATATTTTATTTCAAAAAAACCAAAAAAATCAAAAAATGTTTTGTTTTCAAAAAATATTTAAAAAATGTTTTATTTTCCAAAAAAATCGAGAAAAATCGAAAATAATTTATTTTCCAAAAATATTAAAAAATATTTAAAAAATATTTTATTTTCCGAAAAATCAAAAAATCAAAAATATTTCATATTTTTCAAAAAATGCCAAAAATAAAAAAAAAGTCAAAATTTCATGAAAATGCCAAAAAAATTAGAAAAAGCCAAAAAGACTTGTATTTTTCCAAAAATACCAAAAAATCCCTCTCGTGTCAAAAAAAATAGAAAAAGACCCAAAAAATGTTTTCTTCCAAAATGCATGGAAAACCCCTCGAACATCCAAAATGTGTGGAAAATCCTCGAGCATCCAAAACGCCTTAGGATTTAAACAAGATTAGGTAGAAAGGCGTTAGTGATTAGCTAGTGTAATCAGTCCCCGATCCTAATTTCTGCAGTTGCGCGAGGAGTGAGTATTTCTCCCAATACTTCGCTTGGGTTTCTAATCAACCCACCCCAAATCGATTAGTGGCGACTCCATTTTAAAAATTGATTCACAGGTTAAAAACTCGAACCATTAAGTCGTGAATTGGTGGACTTGGGAGAGTCCGGGCTTTAATAATTTTAGCCGAGCCATTAGCCTCCTTAGGCGCCCGTACCCGATTGCGGCGCCGAAAAAAAGAGGTCGCGACAACATGCGATATTATTTGTCCACGGGCAATCAAAAAGGCAACCAAAGCCAAGACAAAATGCATGTGATTCATGCTCATTCCAAAAATTCCAGCACATGTTCAGAAGTGTAACAGAGCATACGAGACCGCAAATCATGATCGTTTGATGACTAGTTGACATGAAATTGAAGCCATATCTTCCTACGGGCGCATATGAGTCTACTAGATCAAAATGGCATCAATCCAAGACCAAATTAGTACCGAATCAAACAAAGCATCCACATGACCATAATTCTCACAATATTGGTATGAGATTCACAATATTACTTTCATGGCATCCTTCGGCCCCCGCATTCTGTCTTCACCTCCGGCGCGAACCCACTGGCTTCGACAGCCTCTCTCATCGTCTCCTTCGAATGGCCACCGTTTCGCGGTCTCCGCGTCTTCCATCACCGTCGCCGCTGAGAAGGACCGGCTGCCGGCGGATATCGAGGTCACAGAGGTCCAAGAACCGGACAGCAGAGTGAGTGTTCGCCCTCTGATGTGTTTATATTGCGGCCTTTGATCCTCCTCCTTCGACTAAGCTGGACGGTTAATTTCGTTAGTTCTGTAATGCGTGGACGTTTTGCAATGACGTTCTTCTTCGGTCGTCGCTGAATTTGAAAGTGCAACGTGCATCTTTCGGTAATTGCGCACCACGGAAGGGAAACTGATTATATCTTCGAAATCTCTACGTTAATCAGAATGTGTCTGTTTCTCGTGGCCGAAATTCAGGAAATACGGCCAGTACTCTGTTTTTCTTCAGTGCGCTTTCTAAGTTCGATGCCGCTCCGTATTGCACTGACTATGAGCTTGAAAGTTTTCTGAGAGAAATTTTGTTTTGGGGATTGAATTACAGCTGTTGTTACTTTTTTTTTGTTTTTTAAGTAGCAATGATCATGGGAAAAGCACTGATAAACGCCTCCTTACTTTTCGTGGCGCTCTGCAGGTGAGATTGAGTGTTGAAGTTCCACCTGTGGTATGTGAAGATTGTTACAGAAGGGTTTTCAAGGAGTTCATGAAGCAAGCTAAGGTCAAATGCGTACTCTGCTTTATTAGGAGCACTTTGATACCTTTTAAGCTGCTGGTCTTGCGCATAACTAATTTGGTTATGCTCCTTCTTTCTTTTAATTTAGCAGAGAGTACGTTGTGGAATACGGGAGTGTGTTATTTTATTCTTGATGCATTGACTTTCGTGCCTTGGAGAAAAGAATTTTCAGAGACCATTGAATGCATGCGACAATTATTGAATACAGGAGCTAATGGGGATAAACCTTACTTCAGTTCTTCATTTTGGCTTTCAAGTCTGTGTGCTATGTATCCTGCTTCATGTCCGGAGTATTTACACTCTTTTTCAAGGAAATAGTCACCTGGAATGAACATTAGTAATGCATTCATCTCCTCTTCTTTTGAAACCAGATTCCTGGATTTCCTCCTGGAAACTTCCTGTAAAATTAATGACCATTTTTAAGACTTCATTTGTAAACAAAACGAAGGGTAATGATTGTCTTTCATTTCTATTTTACATTGGTATAGATCTTCAGATTGATTGATTCGGGATCTGTAAAGGGATTCCCAAAGAGCGTTGAAGAGGCTGCAAAGCAAGTAAGTTTGAACTGCTAAAACCATGCTAATAGATAGGCAAGTGGCCGTTATATAAGCGTAACTCAAAAAGTTTTCCTCACATTAGAAAGTCACTTTTCTTTTTTATGCACAATCCTTAGTGTTTTTGAATATAGATTGAAGCCCACAATGATAATGTTGCTTCCTTCAATCTCTTCATGGTTGCAGAATCTTATATGCAGAAAGAACTTGAAAGTAGACAAGAGCATTCACACGGCGTATGTGAAAGCGATTAGATCGGCACAACACTTCATCTGCATTGAAAACCAATATTTTCTTGGCTCTTCCTACCATTGGCCATCATACAAAAATGCAGGTATAAGATGCACATTTCTATTCATTCTGACTGACTTGAGTTTAGTGAACAATAGCACCTCTAGTAAAGAGTATTCAGACTGCTTCTTCTGGGGATTGTGTATTGGCTAATAAGAGCTAGGACTCACTGTATAAGACATTAAAATTGACTTCTGATTCAATATGTTATATTTCTGAGGTCAAAGCTTTTTAAATTTAGATTTTCCCCCATTTTCTAGTTTTGTTTCGGCCTATCTAATTTCTTAAGTTCAAGTTTTCATGGCAAACAACGCTTGATTTGGTTTTGATAAGCAAGTGCAAACAATCTAGTGCCGATGGAGTTGGCATTGAAGATCACAAGTAAGATCAGTGAAAACGAGCGCTTCTGCGCCTATATAGTGATACAAATGTGGCCGGAGGGTGTCCCTACTAGTGCTGCAGTGCAGGAAATTCTCTTCTGGCAGGTTAGATCAAGGATATACTCTTTCATCTTGCAAAGAAATAGCGATGACACCTGCATTTCGATAACGGTATATCAATAAATATAACGTCCTAGCAAATTGAAACTAAATAACACATTGAACAGAGTTAAGCAGAAAAGAAAGTGATCCAAGCAGAACAAACCTAGCTACTTAGAGGGGAAAATTTGAGACCCGACCTTGTTTAGGTCATTTAGTATTTTTCTCCAAGAGATAAACATTCACTACTCTCATATTTGTGTATTGATAATGTGGACAGGGACAAACCATGACGATGATGTACAAAATTATAGCCCAGGCTCTCGAAAAAGCCAGGTTGTCACACAAGTACCATCCGTCAGATTACTTGAACTTGGCAAGCGGGAGCCCTTGTCCTCCGCACAGTCTTCATCCCAAGCAATGAATCAACAATCCGAAAATAATGCCTTGGTTTATGTCTATACTCTTTTCATGGATTCTTTCTTTGACTTATCTGTTAAAAAAGCAAAACAAAAATAGTCATTAAGAGCTATGGTTTTTGAACGAGTGGTAGAAAGACTTATGCTTTGAAACATGTTTTCGTTTTTATCCATGCAGGCTTCGGTTCAAAAGTTTCGCAGGTTCATGATATATGTGCATGCCAAAGGGATGATAGTAGATGATGAGTATGCGATCATGTGATCGGCAAATATCAACCAAAGATCTCTAGATGGCTCAAGAGACACTGAAATCGCGATGGGGGCCTATCAGCCGCATCACACTTGGGCTGGGAAAAAGAGGCATCCGCACGGCCAGGTTAGTACATCGGATTAGCCTCTTATCTAAATAGAGGTACTAGGTAGGTAGACACCCTTGCGAGGGTAGCGACATATATCAAAACCTTAAGCTTGTGACTAATAATGTTAACTTATGCTGTGCAGGTTTATGGTTATAGGATGTCGCTTTGGGCGGAGCATTTGGGAGATTTAGAGGACAGCTTTAGGGAACCTCAAAGCACTGAATGTGTGAAGAGGGTGAACAAAATAGCCAAACGGAATTGGAAAGCTTATGTGGATGAGGACCAACATAATCCCATGGAAATGAGAGGCCACCTGATGCAGTATCCCATCCATGTGAGCAGAGACGGTAAAGTTGGTCCTTTGGCCGATTTCGAACGTTTCCCGATGTGGGTGGCAAAATCCTCGGATCACCCACCACTCTTCCCAATGCTCTCACAACATGATCGACTATGTAAAATTGGTGGCATTCAATTCTGAGAGTGTGCAAATGCAATGATATATAACAAAATTTTCAAGTGATTTTGGGTTAAATAGCAGTGTTTTGAGTAGGTGAAATTGAGAAATATGAGTAGAATGAGCATTCATGAGCAGGACAAAGTTGTGATTCAGATGGATACTCTCTACTAATTAAAGCAAGTTGTGGAAAGGACACACGATGCCATTGTTGTATAAAATGCTTTGGATGAGTTGATGTTATCATGTGGACATTAAGATAAATTCATATGGTTCATCAAGTTCTTCTTGGCTAAGTGTTTTCCATTCGAGATTTATAGCATAAACTTCTTAGACGGAAAAGATCCAACTTTTTCAGATCAGGGGACCTCCAATCAGCAGGGTCATAAAAAATAATTACTATCATCAACTGAGAGACCTATTGCAAGGAGATAGATGGAACTTTGCACCTCCATTGCAGAATAGTTTATAGGAGAGACGATCGGAACTAGCGACCTACTCCTGGTGGAACATATGGGCAGGGTCCTGATGGATTTCAAGGGCAGGTTACTGGTAGTGCTGGTGACTAATCTTCTCCATGCTTTTGCGAATTCTATGGGGGAGGGAGGAAAACAAAAATAGTATCTTTGAAACATCATTATGAATAGTAGTGACCAGTGAACACTCCGAGAAAAAGGACATAGGTTGCAATTGGTGTTGTGCACGGTATGTTGGCACAAACACACACACTTGAAGGATCAATTAGATTTAAGCAATAGCTCTTGTCAATAAGCCTTGAATGCTAAGCGTCGAAAGAGAGGAAGAGAATACATGTACTTTGGTGGCAAGTGTCATACATGCAATATTTCGAGGGGCCTCATTGACAAGCTTTGTTGAGAGATTTCTTCAGATTTGGCTTAGTCTACCAGATCACCTTCAAAATATGTGAAATAGTAGAGGGTTTCCTTTGGAATCGCGAGAATTATGGAAGTAAACTTCAATTAAACTCTCATGGCAATATCAAGCAAACATCTCATCAATTTAATCATGCACATGCATATCACTTATCCACGGGCAATAAAGAAGGCAACCAAACTAAGACAAAAAATTCCAGCATGTGTTCAAAATTGTAACAGAGCATAAAGACCACAAATCATGATCTTTTGATGACTAATTGACATGAATGGAAGCCATATCTCCCTATAAGTGCATATGAGTCTACTTGATCAAAATGACATCAATCAAAGACCAAATTAGTGCCAAATTTAAACAAAACAATCATGGTCAGCATGCAATACTTCATTCTAGCATATTCAAGTTCGGAGATGAACCCAATTCTCGCTAAATGGTATGAGATTCACCCTATTACTTTCCTAGCATGAACAAATATGATTCCATAACCAAATTAGCCTCAAGTTGGAATCAAAAGCACACCCAATCAGGGATATCAATACAGGGTCAACATACACGGATCAATTTCAAGTAGAATTTCATTCATTCATGACATAATTTCTTTTCCAAGCGAACATGAAATTCACCATAAAAAAAATCTTATATCACTGCACGTGCTTACTTGAGTGGAAATCAAGTACCAATCGACATCAGCTCAGGGCCACAACAGTGGCAAATCAGCAAGTATCGACAAGGTTCCAGCGGATTCCAAACAAGTTGGAAATTGAATACCTGTGGTTTTTCTTTTTTTTTTTAATGAAGAAACATAACTCAAATATGCTTATAAGACCAAAATAGATCAACAATTTAATAATCAAGGGAATTCTCAGTCAAGAACTAAATAAAAAATACACACCAACTTAGTTCAGGAATTTCATCAAACAGGCTGCATACATTGATTTCGGCCGAGGAGCACTACTTCAAATCATTAATACAACCCTTCAATCAAAGTCGATTCGCACACAAACAGTAGCAATAGGAATGGAAAACAGAGCATATATGGTTTAGTTGAATAGAGAACGATTAGCTATAGCGATTCAGATCGGATATGAGTAAAGAAATAACAGAAGCAACATCAAGGGATGGAATCGTCGAAGTAGGCAGTCGTGATCAAAGTTCGAGCACTCCGACATTACAGAACTTCTTCGCAGCAGCGGAACAAGTGGTGATCGGGAAGCGGTGATGACAAGTAGCGAAGTGAGAGGAAAGGATTCAATTGAAATCACTGAGAGCCTTTGATCAATGCTCTTTGTTCTTTGTCTCTTCTCAGCGTGCCATGTCGTGTGGTGGCCAACGATGGACTCTCGGCGGCAGCTGTTGGTGGATGGGATAAAAGGGAATCGATAGATCGTTAGTCGAAGAGAGTAAGGAAGAGAGCTAGACAGAGAGAAAGAAAGAGAAAGGAAGAGAGAGGGCCACGTGATGTAGAGTGCGTGTGGGTCCAACTGAGAATTGTGTCTTTAGCTAAAACAAACCGATTTTCGATTCAAAGGAACATAAAGCCAAACCAAAGCAATGAAATATTGAAGGAATACCGGATGTCTTATGAATGCTTACGAAGTCTTCATTCTGTTTGGGAGTCTTCCCAGTAATCAAGGACTTGGTCCGGCTCTGCTCCACAGCTTATTATACTCAAGACTTCCAAGGATGGGAAGTCTTCGGAGCACGGGAATTTCAGAGAGTATTTCTCAGGTAAGAAGCTTTTGAATTTTGGCAACTCGAAAAGTCTAAGATCAGTTAACTTGGAGAAGGTGACTGTGGTGCCGGTCGCTTCTTCCCATTTTTCATGGCCAGCAATTTGTTCCATATCTTCACATGACTCCACCACTAGCTCTTCGATTTGCCCGAGAAATTTTGCAGTGAAGGTAGGGAAAAGCATTTCCAAATGGTGACACCTCACGACCTCTACGTCTCTCAAATTTGGGAATGGGATGTTTGGGAGACTGTCGGACTGCCAAATGCATCTCAAGTTTTCAAGATCACACAAAACCAGCCTCCTCAATTTATTACTCTCTGTATCTGTCCCATCACCTTCGTATATGATCTCAATCGAATGGCATGAAATCACTTTCAGTTCCTTGAGATAGCACTGCAACTTCTTCCACATATAGGAAGTGGCAATATGTTGGAGATTGTCACAGTTATACAATTTAAGAGATTCCAACTTCTGAAAGGAATCGGTGGGAATTTGATTGTTCCATAGCTCTTTGCATTGAAGGCCCCCAATTTCCAGCCTTGTTATATTAGGAAATGTAACCTACATGAGGATAATGTGAGGAAGGAGGAAAAGTAGGACCAATTTGTTACATTGTTCGCTCTAATACATGATAATATGAAAGGACCTATAGTCAAACAATGATTCCAAGGGGGGGAGAGTTTGAAATTCTGACTTCTTTCAGATTGTGCAATCTCCCTATGATTGTCAAAGAGAAGACGTTGAGTGGCTCAAAGCAATTTTCAAGGATAAGGGTGGCTAATTCGCAAAAAAAACTTCTAGAAAGTTCATCTTGACGTATCCTTTTGAAGGATCCTATTGAATAAAGCCATAAAAATTCCAAACTTGGTAAACTAACCTACTCATGAGAGTTATATGTTAGATCATAGGCATGAAACATCTGACAATTTAGCCTAATCTTAACAATCTATTTGATGCGATGGAAGAACAAATTTTTCACTAATGGCCTTACTATGACAAATGTAATTTTAAATAATGAACACATTCTAACTAATAAAACCAAATAAAATTCTTCAAAGAGATTTTATGACACCATCCAACAAAGCATGTGCCTATGGCTAGTAGGGGTATAATCTCAAGAGAAGGGAATTGTACCTTTTGATCAAAGAAGGAATCAGAGTTAGCATCTCGTGAATCTGAAGTAGTGGTTACTGGCTCTTTCTTTCCACAAGTATATGAGACCTGACGTGGCACCATAATGAAGCTCATTAAAGGTGAGTCTGTTACAAGTAAAGCTATTTTCACGAGAAAATAAGTGGAACTCTCAGGCTGAAATTATTAAAAAAAAAAGAAAAAGAAAATAATCTCTTATGTGAAAAGCAAAATCATTTTCATGAGGAAATCCTCAACGCTATCACGCTCTCAATGTAGCTCGATTGCACAATGACGTTGACACGGTGACATTGGCAACTTGTTATGACATGTCGAAATTAGTTGCAAATTGCATGTTACGCGGGACATGAATTATGGGGACTTTCTTGTTATGTTGCCCCTTGCTCGCCATCCATAAATTGAATCTCTGGACGTCGCTTTCTTCATTTTGAAATTATTGAATTTTATTTATTCATTCAAGATTCATTCTTGCTTTCAATCGTTCAGCAAACTACTATTTTTTTCAATTCTTTAAGAATGTTAAATAAATAATAAATTAGTCATAGTAGAAACCCCAGCTATGGGTGCAATTATCTACCGTTGAAAAATTTTAGAAAAATAAAAAACCAGTCTTGGAAAGCGGCTTCCCTCTAATTATAATACGACCTGTGTTGTATTCGAGAGGATTTTTTATTTGTAAATCAAAACGTCAATAAAATTGTACAAATAATCAAGGTTAGATGCAATATATACTAATGTTGAGTGAACACCAACATCATCTCGTCCTCATAGGACAAATTGATAAGAGGGAAAAAATGAAAAAAAAAAATTACCTGAATTGGAGTATCCTCTGATGTGATTTCAGCTTTGGTACAAAAGCTTGTCATCTTTGGTAACTCAGACAATGCCAAACGACGTACATTAGGCAACTTAACTCTGTTATTGGCAGAAATTATATCTTCTCTTGCATCATGTGTGACAATGGATTGCATTGACTCACAATTCCCAACTTCAATATCTTCCAACTGTTCAAGTCTTCGCAAATCTGAAAGACACCACAAGTACTTCAATTTGTGGCATTGTTCAACCTTTATGGCTTTCAATTTGTTGAAGCACTCTAGTGCGATGGGGCCATGGCATATCCTCTCCAAATTAATAAGATTTTCAAGGAAAAGAGACTCTAACTTTCCAAAAGCAGTGAGAGAGCGGCGATTGGATGAATCAGCAATGTACTTGATTGAGGGGCTGTCTTCAATGTCGAGATACTTCACTTCTGGGAATCTTTGGATGCACAATTTGCGAGGGCTCAATGCGAACTCACTCAAATTGCTTAAATATAAGTATTGAGTCTTCTGCAAATTTTTCGTAACCGATTTTCTAGAAAGAATACTATCACGCCCTTTCAAATTGAGCTTCATGGTTGTCAAACCTTCATATTCCCTCGCCTCAGCATCTCCTACATTGATCCAAAATTTCTCTAGCTTCTCAAATGGTAGGTCACCATCCTTCAAGAGTGTCATGGGATCAGAAATCGATATTTCCAGAGACGCTAGCTTTGTCAAGCTCTTCAACTCGGCAAGTTCAAACTTGCCCCTCCATTGATCAAAGCTTTCCTTCATAAGTAACTCTTCTAAGTTGATTAAGTCTTTTAGGGCTCCGGGCTCAATTTTCTCAAGCGAGTAGCAATTGCTTAGATTCAACAATCTCAGATTCTTTAGTTTCCCCAGTTCTTTAGGCAGCTTAGAAATTTCAGACCCTACAAAGCTAAGAATCTGCAATGCTTTGAGCTTGCCAAGATTTGCCACATCCTCCACATGGCAACTTATGCTTAATGACCGGAGATTCCCGAGGATTTCCATCGAGGAAGGTAAACTAGTGATATGCAAGGAGCCAAGATAGAGGACTCGAAGCTCCCTCAGGTATGTGAAATCCATTCTACGGCAATCTCCCATATCGTACTGTTCCGACAACATAAGTATCTCCACGTGGGTAAACCGACGCGGCATTAGTTCAACAAGCCTATTGCTGCCCACATTAACTAGGCATGCCCAACATTTCTCAAGCTTTTCCTTTGGCCATGAGCCATAATTGTTGTCAATCATTAAGGAATTCTGATCACTAAATACATTTGAGACGACCACCTCGCTGTAAAGATCATGTATGGTCACTGTTTCCTTACCATCGCCCCCATCCTGTAACAAACAAAAGGAATGGAGGCTATTGAGCATTGTATTCAATCTATTCCTTAAACTTTGCATCTTGTTATCAAATCCCCCAAACAAGCCCAAACCCATGCCTAGTCCCAGCAGAAGTTCGACTTCAATGGTCCCACCAATAAGACCACAAAGCAAGAATAAGCACTTGGCTTCCTCACTCTCCAAATGGTCGTAACTCCACTTCACTATTCTCTCATTATTTGGGTCGTCTATTTTTATTAACATGTCTTCCCACTTGGACACATCGCTACATTTTAAGGTGCTTGCAACGGAGTTAATCAAGAGAGGCAAACCTGCAAGCTTGTTTACCACTTGAGTCGCCTTTGCTTTCAATTCCTCATCGTCTCTAAGCTTGTCGACGACTATCTCTTCAAATAGCTTGAGAGCTTCTTCTTCCTCTAGACTTTCAAGAGGAAATGTTTGATCGGCATGCATCCTTTGCTCCAGCACTGTTTTATTTCTCGAAGTAAGCAACAATTTGCATTTCATGCTCTTATTTCCCAAAGGAATTCCAACCGCCTTCAAATCAAGTTCCGCCCACAGGTCGTCCAATATTATGAGAACCTTCTCATTCGGATCCATCTGTAATCTCTTGAGCAGAAGCTTTCTTCTTCCCTCTACACTCGGCTCATTCTTCAGATCTTTTAGATCCAAGCCGTAAGCGATATCGTATTGGATTTTCATCACGTCTGGATTTTGCGAGACTTCCGATTTGACGATCGTGCGGAACGGTTTCCCCTTTTTCTTGAGTTCGTCCTCGACTATCTCCAACAGCGTAGTCTTCCCCACGCCACCAGGCCCGTAGACCCCAATCACTTTGTGCTTTTCATCACACAAAGCTTTCATTACGTCCTGAAAGGTGGAAGCTTGCGATTTGAAGATAGTGTTGCCCCCATCACCGGCCCACGAATTCACATGGGGAGTACTATCAACACGCCCCGGCGGGGAAATCTTGCCGTGAACCCTCTTGAATTGACCCTGCTCAATGAGATCTTTGATCTCCTTGATCATCTTGCTTGCCTCGTTGCCAAGACGATAACGCGCCTTTGGGTTGGGAAGCCACCCGTAGAAGCAAGTTTTCTTGGCTCTTCCATCATTTTCCAGCACGTCGCGCGCCTTGTTAGTGACGGTCTCCACTTTTTTCACCCATCTCTCGACCATGGCTTTGATCGGCTTCATGTTGTTTTGAGCATCATCGATGGAAATTAGCACGTCATTCTTCGTGCCAACCAGTTTCTCAATTTCATCATTAAGTTGGCGAACGTAGCGGTCGGAGAATATTACGCAGCTGCAGTGCCTCCTGCCCGGAGCCACCAGGCACTTTGCCACTTCGACAGCTACAGACACAGCAGTATCCGCCATTTTCCCCTGTTTCGACTTCTTCTACCTTTCTGGCTTTCTTTCCTTCTTCTTTGCGGAGAAACGAGAGTTAAGAATTTATATATTCCGAGGAAGGCGAAACTAATGGAACCCGGAAACGACAATGACTGAAGAAGGGGAAGGATTCAACACGATGCACACGCGGCGGTTCCAACAAAAAGAACAGCCGCAGAAGATTTGGTGAAAGAGAGGGCTTCTAGAGCGAGGAAGAAATCATTTAGCAGATGCAATGGTGGTCAGAGAGAGGGGCACGGAGTGTTAATAAATACATGTGGCGTTACCAGATTGATGTTCCCTAAGATGCCCCTCGCGTCCTCCATTGCTTGACCTTAAGGATGCTGATTTAAAACAAGTGGGCCCCACTCCACCATTTCTATTTGGACTAAAATTACCTTCAGACCCCACATCTTACGGAATGCGAGAATAGTCCAAGCTACCTACCACCATCGCCGTCCATCAATCATCAGCAGCTCCAAGGCCCCAGGGCCAGCACCAGTCAAGAAGGAGGAAAAGCGAAAAAAAAAAAAAAAAAAAAAAATCGAATTTAAAAGTATTGAAAAGAAAGAAGTGAAGGTTAGTAAGAGCCTATTTGGCAACGTGCCAAACAATGCTTGATTCTGATTTTTTGTTTCCAGAATCAGTTTGGTACGAGAATCGTGTTTGATAAAATTTTTGTTCCCGGGAACAGATTGGGAAGATAATTGAGAATAAAAAAAAAAATGTGATTCTCTGTCTGAGAATCAAAAAAAGAATCAAAACAATGAAAGTCTCATTCTTCCCTTTCGACATCCCGCGATTGCTGTCCATCACCGCCCGCCGCCGCCGTTCGCCGCTAGTCGCCGGTCGCCGTCCGCTGGTCCAGCGAGCTCGTCAGGCTAGGGCGAGGTTCGGCGAGCTTGTCGGAGGCAAGCCCTGCCACCGGCGAGGCTTGGCGGGGCTAGGCAAGCCTCGCCCAACTTCCGGCGAGGCTCAGCCAACAAGGGCCGACCTCACCGAGGGCCAACGACCCTCCGGTGAGCGACGCCGGCCACATGAAGAAGAAGAAAAATAGGAGAAAAGGGAAAAAAAAAAAAAAAAAAAAAAAAAAAAAGGAAAAAAAAAGGAAAAAGAAAAGAAAAAAAGTAAAAAAAAATATTTAAAAATTAAAAGAAATTAATTTGGAACAAAATCAATTAGCACGGTATCAAACGCAATTCTATTCCAAAATGAAAAATTTTGGACAGTTACCAAATGCATTTTACTCAGAATCAGTTTTCGGGAACAGAATAAAAAATAATCATTTCTAATCAGAATCAGTTCCCGGAAACAAAATCGTTACCAAACGCGCCTTAAGAGTGTGAGATAAAAGAGAGTAAGTGAGACACTCCCTCATTTTAGAAGTTTTTTTCCCTTAAGGAAAATGTTTTCCTCAATCCATTTATTTTTCGAGAAATGAATTGAGTCTTAATTTTATAAAGATTAATAAGCATAATCATCAATTATTTATGAGAACCTCACTTTGACAATTCTAAAAAAATCCAATTTCATTGATTAATTACACCTTATTAACTGTACTAGTTAATATAAAGTGTATTTGTATGTAAATATGCATGTTAAGGGGATCATTGACTCCATGTTAACGTAGCATGGACTTGATAAGGTGAGCTTATTTCAGGGATTATACAGATCTCACGCTAATCAATGGTCGAGCCTGACCACCTCCTCTGTGACCTCTCTCTACTAATAGCATCCCCGTAATGACCATCTTTTCGATTCTCTGCAAAAATAATGAAATAATTCACGCTTCTCGTTGCAAATTCCAAATCCGTACGTGCATCTCCCTCCCTAACACGTGCCAACAACATGTCCACCATCGTTGCTCTAATGCTGCTCTCTCTCTCTCTCTCTCTCTCTCTCTCTCTCTCTCTAAAACATAAAGGAGGAAGATCGAACGAAGTGATGTTAAGAGTTAACCAGGGTGGAGTTCAAGTTTGCTCTTCAGCCATCGTCGCTCGCTTGGCAATTATTAAAAACCTGGTGGTGCGCATGGGCAGTACGACTTTATGCACGTGAAGGCTACGGCCCAACTCCATTGAACCATCCCATCTGTCTTTGCTTTTACTTAGATGCTCTATACGACAATTGACGTGTGAAAAGTATATGAAAATGTTCAGCCCCCTGCATCAATTGAACGGAAGATAGGCATTGCGTCTCGGATAACGCCCAATTTATTTGACAAGATTTATTCAAGATAAGATACATCAGAGTCGTGCTCAATTTCCCTATCAATCTTAAGCCGATTATGCTACGACCATCAACCACAAGTTCTTCCAACTGGTGACCCAAAATTTTATCATTAGATTTTAATTGATCATTGCCTCATCATTTGAATGTAAATTTTAATGGAACTAGTTTCTCATTCTCAACATCTTAATTCCTTCTTCTTCTTCTTTTTCAAATGAATAAACATGAATAATGTGAGATTAATTTCTTACATTTACCAAAAAAAAATAATAATGTGAGATTAAGGTTAGAATTTAAATAAATAATAGTTTCTAATATAGAAGAAATAGTCAGCAAACCTTCCAAGGAATTAAAAGGAAAAAAAAAAAGGACAAGGGCTCAACGACCAAGTTTAGACCATTAGCTGCCAAAACCAACTTCGAATAGAAACTAAGATGAAAAAAATCAAATGTGGCAACTTGCCCATTAAAAATCAAATGTGTACTAATTAAAATTATTTATCTCCAGTAATTATTCAATGTGTATGAAACGGAAAGACCGCCCATTTGATGGAGATTCATCGGATGCTCAAGGAGACCTGGGTACTCCATTAATATTTAAGAGACACCAATCTATTAATCTTGTGAACATGCATAGACTTTGAGCTACATACACAACTCTATTAAAAAAAATTAGAAGTCCATGAAAGACGACTTTTCATTTTTTTTGTATAGAAATTACTAATTATACTCATCATTTATTTTTCAAAACCTCACTTCAATAGCATTGATAGACCGCACCTCGTTAGCAATTTAATGACCCTTTCTTATTCTCTGCAAACTCCAAATCCTTGCGTCTCTCTCCTCCCCTGACAAGTACCGACCGTGCACGTCCACAATTGTTGCGCCAATGCTGCTGTTGCTGCTCTCTCTCTCTCTCTCTCTCTCAAAACGGAGAGGAGGAGTACAAAACAAAGTGAGGGTAAGAGTTTAACCAGGGTGGAGTTAGTTGCTTTTTGACCATCGTGGATCACGTTTCAATTGTTGGAGCTTCGTGTTATGCCAACCTCATGATCCATACGGGCAAATATGACTTCATGCATCATGGATCATATTGCAATTATTAAAGCTTCTTGCTTTTTCAACCTCACGCCGAGGGGCCTAACTCCCCCGTACCATCCTCTCTCTCTCTCGCCCTCCCTCCCTCTCTCTCTCTCTCTCTCTCTAGACGTTGTCCCGTCTAACTTCGACTTAATATGCGCACAGCCATATTTGGTCCCAACTTCCCTCTCGTACTTGTGAAAATCCCAGTACTTGTTATTGAGGCTCCCCTGATCTTTGGTCAATGTGATGTTATCTTTCGTCAGAAGCTTGGCAACTCTTACCTTACCGGTATTTCTTTGCATGGACTCTACAAACCTTGGCTTTGTTTCGTACTTTTGTTGATGCATGCAAGCTGCCTGCGCTTACACGGGTCACGTAAGGCTTCATCTACTAGAAGACAGGCGTTGCCTCTAGAGTTGTTCAAAGCAGGAGAAGCTGAGATTGAAGTGCAAAATCCGACCATATCTAGACACGTGATCGTTAATTATTAATACAACTGTGAAGGATAATATACATGTGTGTTTGTATTTCTTAGGTTGTATTTCTCTGATGCATTTGTATTCGTATTTCAGCGTATCGTCCTATCATCTTTACGCAACAGCTACAGAATTTCCCAAAGAACAAATGCCGCCACGGGATCACGTTTGATTGAAAACAAGAGGGCCCACTCCGCCATTTCTTTTGTACTGAAATTGACTTCAGGCCCTGCTTGCTAAAAATTACGAGAGCAATGCTGGGCTCTAGCAAATCAGCAGCAGCTAAAGTCCAAATTTCGATTCAGAAAAATGCACTCCAATCCCAGTCACTTCACGAGCCCTTTAAGCATCAGTGTTGTACTTTAGCTGGTACGTCCATGATGGGGTGCAAACGGAATGCACAATTTCGTCTTGATGCGTTACGATGGAAAGTCACTAATGGAGGGGTACGAAGGGAGACGTATATAAACCTCCTGAACACAACCATTGATACGGTTGGCAATTCATTCGCACCAAAATTTCATTTCTTTCCTTTTTTTAAGTATGACATTAGAGAAAACCATGCATTAATTACACTGCCCATGTTGATTGATCTAGAGAAGAGAACTGAAGAGAACAAATTTCCTAAGGGTCCACAAAACATTTCCTCTTACTTGTGAGGGGAAACAAATGGAAATAAGAGAATCCAAAGTGGTGGTATCAACTTTACATTAGTGAGACCTATATTCTTTCTAAGGCATGATTGGAAAATTTTATTTTCTTTATAATATCGTCTTGTCAGGTTTATATCATATAATTATTAGTCTACTTCGTAATCAAATATTTGTATTTTTCCACTATAAATTATTATTTTAATCATTGCTTCATCCCTCACGTGTAATGTAATCAAGTCTCTTCAATATTCTTAAGGATATGTTCAGCAGAAGTCCTAAAACTTGTCAAGAAAGTGCAATTGAGTCCTAAAACTTACAAAAAGTGCAATCAAGTCCTAAAATTTGTCAAGTTGGTTCAATTCAGTCCTAAATTAACACCGTAAAAAAGTTAACGGAATTGCTTGATGTGGCGCGACATAATATTTTTAATGAATTTTTTATTATATATATGGCTTTTTAAAATTATTTTTTATTCAAGATCTTTAAAAATAAGATAAAAAAAAAACTAAAAAGAAAAAGCTAAATTTATTTAAAAAATAAAACTATTAAAAAAAATGGTTGTTGGTGGAGATTCATCACCGTCCATCGCCGGAGGGGCCGGCGATGGCCGCCGGATGGGCCGGTGATAGTCGCCGGCCCCGGGCGGGTGGCCGGTCTTTGCCCGGGCGGGCGATGGTCGTCGGCCCCCGCGAGGGCGGTGAGACCTCGCTCGTGGCGTGCCCGGATCCGGGCGTCATCGAGCGAGGACGCCCGATCCGGGCACGCCACGAGCGAGGTCTCACTGCCCTCGCGGGCCGGCGACCATCGCCCGCCTTGGGCGAGGCCTCGCCGCCCTCGCCAGGGTCGGCAATGCTCGCCCGGATCCGGGTGCCGAGCAACCAAACCTCATGGTCCTCCTCCTCCTCGGCCTCGCCATTCTCGTTGTCGTCGGCGGTGGGGGGCAAAGGCGTCGTCCCTCGTTGGCGGAGCCGGTGGAGCGGGCGGCGACCTCGAGCTCCTCCTCGTCCTCCTCGTTGGCCGACTCGTCGAGCTACGGCCTCTCCTCCCCCTCGGACTGTCCGACGGCGCCTCGTAGGACGACGCCCGCTCGCCCGGATCCGGGCGAGCATCGCCAACCCCAAGCCGATGGTCGCTGGCCCCCCGCGAGGCCTCGCCGGCCCTCGCAAGGGGCGGCGTGCCCAGATCTGGGCGTCCTCGCCTGACCTGGTGAGGGTGGCCGGCCCTCACCTGGGGCCAACGAGACCTTGCCCGGGCGAGGGCTGACCACCTCGCCCGGGGCCGGCGACCATCGCCGTCCCCTCCGGCGGCCGTCGCTAGCCCCTCCGGCGATGGGCGGCCGCGGAAGCTCCACCGGCGGCCTTTTTATTTGTATTTTTAATAGTTTTTTTTTTAAATAAATTTAGCTTTTCCTTTTTAATTTTTTATCTTATTTTTAAAGATTTTGAATAAAAAATAATTTTAAAAAGCCCTATATATAATAAAAAAATTCATAAAAAATATTATGTCGGCACCACGTCGCGCCACGTCGGCAATTCCGTTAACTTTTTGACGGTGTTAACTTTAGGACCGAATTGAACCAACTTGACAAGTTTTAGGACTTGATTGCACTTTTTGTAAGTTTTAGGACTCAATTGCACTTTCTTGACAAGTTTTAGGACTTCTACTGAACATATCCCATATTCTTATTTATTATTTTGTCTATTCCTTCTATTCAACTTCTTCATTATTTTTAACTTCCCTACGATATTGCCACCAATTGCACCTCTCATTTGAGGCTACATTCAATTGCAGTCTAGAGTATTGATCACGATTTCAATTTAATAGACGGAAAGATAGACATAGTGCTTTACCAAAATGAAGACAAAAAGAAAGTGATGTTAATAGCTAATCATCGTCAATTTAAAGTTGTTTTTTTTTGTCTTCATTGTTCATGTGGCAATTATTAAATTTCGTGTTATATCAACCTCACACGCTAGATGTCAATACAACGTCATACACGTCATGTCCTATATGTCGTTCAAACTTCAGACATATGAACACTAATATTAACTTCATAGTGCTAATGTGGCAACAACCTATAATGATTACATATCTAGTCCCAAATTCGTACCAATTATTTTATGAATAACAACAACAAATATTCTGAAAAAAAAAAAAAAAAAAAAAAAGCTGCCTCTTCCTTCGGTTGATTAGCCAAAACAAAAAAATGATTTTAACCGATGGTAAAATATATTTACCCATACAATTCAATATATATTGATATAATCAAATAGTCAGCATGCATGTATAAATAGTGTAGTGCGGCAATAGAAGTCATTCTTCTATTGACCACATACATAATAAAAAATTACAAAAATATCACATATTCAATGTGTAGCTGTGATATTCAACAGTTATACCAAAAACAGGTGGTGGGATTAAATTAGGAATATATTAATCAGCAAAAAAAAAAAAAAAAAAAAAAAAACTCTCACCCCTGTATAATACATCTCCATGCACCATTCCAAAGAGTGAAAAAGTTGGATTGTTCGTCCACTTTGTTTCTCTATGCAAACCATCTGCAGCTCATCTCTAATTCTTTCTTCTTATAGATTGATGGGCCTGGGTGAAGATAAGCTATAATGTTACTGCAAAGCACAATTTGAGTTGAGATACTCAACCCATACTACTGACAGTACAGAGTGGATGTTGACCTCTAGTAGTCGAGACCCTATTTATAAGTATCTACTTTAATATCGGCAGTATATGGTATAATTCAATTTTGAATATCTGAACTTTGATGAAACAATACCAAGATCCCAATTCATCATTTAATACTTAAGTAGTATTACTCACAAATCTAAATAGGTCTAGTTATTGATAACTCAATTTTTTAATGCATACCTACGTCGTACAAGATGATATCTAAGATGAAGAATTAGAGTCCACGACACCTAAAGATTAGTTAAAATATCACAAGTCTACCACAACCACCTCACATATCACGGTATTCTCTTACGCAATAGCCACTACAGTTGTTACATTGGGCAACGCATTTCAAGAGATCCGCTACCTTTAGGCTCCTACTACTTTATAGACTCTTAGCTACTGTGGCCTTCCGTGAGTCTTAGATACAACCTTTCAGCTCAACAGGCCTTAGCTTCTTCAACTCGCATAGGTTAGGTAATCTTTCAATCGAATCACGTGCAACAAAGATCCCAATTCCCCCAAACCTTGAATCTCAACAGCTCTTTCTAGATAAGATAGTTCCAATGATTGTACATTCCTCAAGCACGAATAGATCAAGTATCCTTGTGAGGCATTTGCACTGAATAGTTTGTAATTTCCTTAACTTCAGCAAGCCCTCTGAGACAGTAAGGAGTGTTACCGAGGATTGATTCATGGATGATGAGAGTCATAGGTATCACGTCTCCTATAATGCCCGAAAAAATGTAATAAAGAGAAGATCGATGAGAGTTGCGCTCAATTTCCTATTGTTATTTAAGCTAATTATGATGTGACCATCAAACAAAATTTCTTTCAAGCCCATGCCCCAAAACTTCTACAATTAGATTTTAAGTAATCATACCTCATCATTCAAATCTAATCTTTAATGAAACTATTTTCAGCCTCATAACTATGCAAGATTTATATCTTAGTTCTTTTTTTCATATGAATGAAACATATATAATGCGAGATTAAGTTTAGAATTTAGATAAGTAATAGTTTCTAGTATAGAAAAAAAATATTCACAAAACCTTCCCGGGGGTTAAGAAAAAAACGAATGGGAACTCAGCTCTCAAACTCAGAACATTGAGCTACCAAAATCAACATCAATTATAATCTCAGATAAAAATACCAATCAAATGTGGCAACTAAAAGATTAAAAAAATGTAATAAAAAATTATCAGATATGTGTGAAATGAAGGGACTACGCACCAATGGAGAATAGTAAGATGCTCAAAAAGTCAAAAAAAAAAAAAAAAAAAAAACTCCATTGATATCTAAGAGATGCTTATCTATTAATCTTGATGCATGTGCATAGGGACTCCATTGTGAGAAATTGAAGGTTCATGGTACACTTTCATTTTTACTTTTTTTGTATAGAAGTTACTAATTATATTAATCATTTATTTCTCGAAATCTCATTTTTAAGAGTTCTAAAACAACCCAATTTCATTGATCTAGTGAATATGAAGTGTGTTTTTATGTAATTCTCTCTCTCTCTCTCTCTCTCTCTCTCTGCAAATAATTTCCACGTAATGACCCTCTTTCCGATTCTCTGCAGAGTAACGTAACAATTCTCTGCAAATTCCAAAACCTCACGTGTCTCTCCTTCCCTGACAAGTACCAACCACATTTCCACCATCGTCGCTCTGCTCTGCTCTCTCTCTCTCTCTCTCTCTCTTTCTCTCTAAAACGCAGACAAGGGGGAGGAAGACATGACAAAGCTCAGTTAAGTGTTTAACCAAGGTAGAGTTAAGTTCCTCTTTGGCCATCGTCGGTCGCTTGGCAATTATTAAGGCTTCGGGTTCAGTTGACCTCGTCTGTAGATGGGGAGTAGGGCTTGATACATCGTCATGGGTCATATAATAATTTAAAGCTTGTTATTATGTCAAACCTCACGTCTAGGGACCCAGCTCCCCCGTATCGTCCTTTCTGCCTTTTCACGCGTTGTCCCGGTCTAGAAAAATCCAAGTAAGAGTTGGAAGGGCACAACCAAAGCTGCACCGATCGACAAAAGTGACATGTGAGCCCGTCTCCAGAAGGGGACAAGCTCTCTGGCTTGTCCTTGTATACTGCATGTGCTCGTCTCATCCTTTTCAACCTTACATACCTCTTCCTAGTAATCTTAGTTTACTTATTCATATAATATAAATCCTCCTGGCATAGGCGGTGTGGATAATCATTGTCCTTTTCTGGCTCAAATTTGGTTCCCCCAAACTAGAGCTTAACATTGGACCTGAGCAGTTCAAGAGAGAAAATGAAGAGATAACCCTCCTAGGGAGGGTGACTCCGCATCGGCTCTCTTATCCTCCCAGCACAAAGATATGGAGAATCATCGTCCTTTTGTAGCTCAAATTTGGTTTGCCCCAAACCTAAGGCTTAACATAATCAGTAAATCTCTTTGGTTCGAGATTGAAATATATGGAAATTATTTTAACAATGTCATCTCGTTTCATCTCTCCCTTAGAAGAAATTATTCATTTATGTATAATTTTTAAGAAATATGGTATTAGAGAAAAACATGCGATGATTGAAATGTCCATGTTGATTGATCTAGTGGAGAGAACATAAGTTTTTTTTTTTTTTTCCTATGGGCCCACAAAATATTAATGAGACCTATATTCTTCCTGAGACATGAATTGAAAAAAAATATTTTCTTCCCACTACTATATTGTCAAATTCAAATACTATCATTATTATTCTGCTTCATAATCAAATATTTGTGTTCTTCCACTTTAAATTGTTGTTTTGATAATTGCTTTATCTATAATGTATAATATAATTAAGTTTCTTCAATGTTTTCAATTGTTGTTTCATCTATTCCTTTGATTCAACTTCTTAGGTATTTTTAGATTGCTGCCAATTGTACCTCTCATTTCAAGACACATTTTATTTCAGTCTAGAGTTTTGAAAAAAACATTTATAATGTGAGATTAAGGTTAGAATTTAGATAAGTAATAGTTCTAATATAGAAAAAATATCCACCAAACCTTTCCAGGAGTTCAAAAAAAAAGAAGGATGGGGAGCTCAGCTCCCAAATTCAGAACGATAAGCTGCCAAAGTTGACTTTGAATAGAAATTGAGATAAAAAAAGAAGAAGATGAAGGCAAATAAAAGATTTTAAAAAGAATGTAATGTAATAATTATGTGGCTCTATTAATTATCTGGTGTGTATGAATTGGAGGGAGTGCTGCACCTAATGGAGATTTGTCGGATGCTATCTTTGACACTCTATTGATATAATGCCTATTAGGGGTGTAAACGGGTCGGGTCGGGTCGGGTCTTGATGTTACCCGACCCGACCCGAAACATATAGGTAACATACAGTGACCCGACCCGACCCGACCCGAAACACGTTATACTCGCATATGAAATTCGGGTCGGGTCGGGTCGGGTCGGGTCGGGTTTCCGGGTTTCCTTTTTTTTTTTTTTTTCTTTCAAGCCTTTTTAAAATAATAATAATAATTTCCTTCATCCCCTTCTTAAGTCGTCTTCTTCCCGAAGCCAGTCTCTCCCCCTGCAACTTGCCGAATCTTCTCTATGGAAAAACTCAAAGCTCACCACACCAACGCACTTCAAAATCTAAAAAAATTCCAACGTCGGGAGCCAACCTCGCCCACCGTCACCAAACCGTCACTGCCGATCATCTCCAACCGTCGTCAAACCTTCGCCGCTGACGGCTTACACTACGTTAACCCCGACACATCCTCCACCGAAACAGAATTCCTTTCTAACTTAACAGCCGCATACAACAATCCAGAACTGAACGAAACACAAGTGCTTCGAACAGAGGTAGAGGGATCTAACACGGCCTTAGCTAATCGCGATCGTCGCCAAGAGAAACAAGGATGGATTTAGACTCCGACCACGTTCAAACGGCACCATGAGCATGATATGCATCCAAAAGGAAAGGAGCGCAGCAGTTAGCGTACTGGACACGAACCATTACGGATCTAAACAAATATTCGAGCCATCGGTTCTGAATTTGCTATGAGTGCCTAGTACGCTTGATTTGATACTTGAAACATGTCTTAATTTCCTAAATGATGCATGATTGGGTTCTTAAGAATAAAACAATTGCACGTCCGTCATACCTAGATCAATCTGCATTGTAATGAAGGATAAGGACTACATATCATAAGAACCAAATGCTAACCAGCACTCATTTCTAATGCAAACACTAACCAGCACTGCCCACTATCCAGGAATACCAGAAAATTAATCTCATTCTCAGCCTTCCTCACACAAGGGAGAGTCCAACTCAGCCCTTAGTCAAGCAAAATCAAAGCTAAAGCAACAACAGAAGTCCCCACCTGCCAAAAGCAACAACCCCCTAAATTCTTACCCACCCCAGACTTTAATTTGACATCCTTGTTCTTCTTGCCGGTGTTCTTAGCAGCCTGATCATTGAGAGTCACATTAGCACCCACCACTATTACCTTATACCTCTTGGTCTTCCAAACCATGATCTTGAACCTCACTGCAGTGGCCAAATCCACCCTAAAGACCAAAGACTCGTTCTTGGCCACATGGGATATTCAAGTGAAAAGATAACCTTTTATGTCCAAAGCTTCCAATAATAAATTCAGGAAGGGCAGCATTGTTAGGAGCGCAAAAAAAGAAGTAAGACTTACACAAGTTGCATATTATAAAATACTAACCTCTAATACGTCAATCATCGAGAGAAGATAACATCGAGCTCGACTCCGTGGTCGTATTTGGCAATTCTACAATAAATTCACGATGAAAATGAGAACACTAACATATAGAGGTCATATTCGTGATCTAATAGAACGCAATATTGATCCCTAAATGACTATTGATCATCCCAAAACAAGTAGAGTTTCTCTGGTTTAAACCAAATTTATCTAGCTGTCCTTTAAATATACCCCCAAGTTACTTATAGTAAAGAAGACAGACTAAGAAAACTAATGAGAGATTCTGCTAAAAGTGATGATTTCTCTAGATAATGAGATATTCTGGTTAAGGGATGATTTAATTTTAGAAATCAGGTAAACTGGGTACATAAAATGGTCAGTTTATGGCATCTCATTGAATTGTACGCCATAGATGCATGTCCCTAGAAAGTTACAGTGCTTCTTTTGGACAAGGCAACTGATTTCACACTTACTGCCTTGTGATGACATAGGCAGTTGCCATTGCATTGCATCCCCCTTAATAGATCACTTCCTATAACTCAGTATTTTAAACGTTCTGTCCACATTGCTAGCATCCTTCTCTATCAGTTTTGTGCATATGGCTGATCATCTGATATTTCTACTTATTTATCCATATATTCTGCCAAAAGCTCATTATTTCCCGATGAGTCGAGCTGACCTCTTTATCTGGTGTATCTTGCTGGTACTTGACATGATGAGTTATTAGCATGAGATCTTGTTTGCATATCCTCCGTATTATCTGTAATGTATACATGCGGTGAGTGATGATTGACTCCCTTCTCTGATCTTTATTGCACACGTAGTTTCTTTTTTCTGTAAGTTGTTGAAATTTACAAGTCTAGTTTCTTGTACTTAGTATGTAGCAGAGCATGGGGCACATTTGCTTTTCAAAACTTTGACTGTATGTAGATGCATCTGTCAGATTCTTATTGAAGTTGACCATCTGCAAGATATTCCTAGTCCTTATTTGCAAATCAAAGGGGTCAATAAGGAGGCTGTAACATCTGCTGGTTCAGCTCTAAAGTTAGATGGTTCCTATACAACTAAGGTCCTTCCCTTCTTACATGAAGTTATTTAGTCATTTTAAGCTTTGATGTCTTGGCATGCTTTATGTTACCTAAAATTTTTCTTTTTATTAGAGCTATCTTCAAATAATTATGGAAAGATTGCCAGCAATAGAAAGAAGTTCCAACGGGATTCATGCTCAACAGTCTGCGAGATTGCAGGAGCTTGTGGAGCTTATACAATCTCAGGTGCCTACTTCAATTTGCTGAAACTTTGCACGACAAGGACTGACTAGTATACAGAAACCGAGAACAAGTTCAACATCTATTAAGTTCTCTGCAATTCTAAGTGGAAAAATCAGTATCAGAGAGAGAACTTCAACAGCTTATTGTAACCATAGATCATCTTCAACACCTAGTTACTGCACTCCGTTTGCACCCACTTAATACAACCAGCACAATTTCTAGCACAACACAGCACATGAAGAGGATGTGATCTCATGCTCGTTGGTACACAAACACTCGATGAGTGAGCAATTCCGTATGAACAGAACAAATTATCTCAACCTTGAAGCACCCATCTCCTTTAATTTCAGTAAAGATACTTGCTTTCTATAAAAAGTCATAATTAATCTTGCAGCATACCAGGGTATATGCGGGACCACGATATGGAGAATCGATAAGCATCAAACCCAAGCTTTGCAATAAGATCTATGTCTTCCTGCATAACCAGTAATCAGATCAAAGAAAGGAACTTTTAGGGAGAGGCCAAAAAAAAAAAAAAGACGACGACCCAGGACGACCGTCAGACGAGGAAGAAAGGCAACGAGAGATAGTGATGAAATTAGAGCTCAAACTCAAAACTAAGAACCACACATCTAGCAGCCCACTTTTTTCTCTGTCAAATACAACAAAGAAAGGATAGAGAAGATCCCTCACATCTTAATACATTTACCTCGTTATTTTGAAGTAGTAGGTACATATCTACTTAAGACGCACCTTTGATGTCGTACGCTGGGCAAAAATACATGAACAAGACCCTTTGAAGTTTCTGATAAGAGCAACTCCTTAGATACTTTAGCCTCCTGCCATGACAATTTTCTTCGTCAGCAAATTCACAAATGAAACTAAGCTTGCTTCAAAACTATTCATGCCCGCTACTCCTCCTCCACACCACAGAACAGAACAAGTATGACAAACAAATTCGGGAGAAAAAAATCAGAATGGCACCTTTCAAGAATGGCACCTTCCGCATGGAGCTGGACCAAGGAAGACTTCAACCTCCGAACCCATCATGTCCCGTGGATGATCCTCACTTCAGTATGGTTTCACGGAGATGCGAGCAAGCTTCGCGAGATATGTCGCAGTTCACTCAGGAATTGAAGCAAACACAGAGTCTGCACACAACGCGAAAGAACAATCACCCTCGCAGCTCGAAAAGTAAAGGAACAATATCCGGTGTCTTAGCTCAAGCCTCAAGCAAATATACATCTAAACTTGGAAACGAGGCGAGAATTGAGCGCCATGATCGCCGAGTGAACCCAGTCCCCAAGCTGTCGACGATGGTCGGCCGCACGCGGCGGCAAGGGTTTCGGCGTCGGCGAGGCGGAGGCGAGGGGTGGCGAAGGCGACGGCGAGGCGGAGGCGCATCGATCGGAGGGCGGCAGCGGACTCCACGAGAAGGCGCACTCGTCGGAGAAGAAGGCGGAGCCGACGAGGTATGTGCTTCAAGTTTTGCCTTCAGTGCTTGAGTTGTGTTCAACTGTCGTGTTTTTGGGGCTAAGCCGCTAAAGTCTAAACCCTAAAGCGTTTGTGTTTTTGGGTTTTGAACTTGTTTCGGGTCGAACAATGTTCGAACACGACCTGAACACGAAACACATTTTATTTGCTTGTTTTATATTTGTTACCCGAACACGAAACACGTTAATACGTGTTTTCGTGTTCGGGTCGTGTTCGGGTCGGGTCGGGTCGGGTCGGGCCTTTTTGACACCCCTTTTGCCTATCTATTAAACCCGCGAATATGCGTGAGGTTTGAGCTACATACACAATTCCATTGGGATAAAATGAAGGTTTCATGGAAGATGATGTTTTCATTTTCATCATTTATTTTTCAAAACCTCACGTCAATAGTTCGAAAATTTCCTTGATTGGTTGCACTGGTAAACGGATCTAGGGAATATGAAGAGTATTTCTACATAATTATACATATGTTAAGTGTATCACGTTATTCAATGCTTGACCTTGTCGACGTCTCTCTCTCTATATCACTGACTTCTCTTTGCCAATAACCTCCACGTAATGACCCTCTTTCCTATTAATTATTTGCAAAAATAAGTGACGTGAAGAATTCATCAAAAGGCCGACGCTTCTAATTGCAAATGCCCAAATCCTTCTACGATCCTTGCTCTGATGCGCTCTCTCTCTCTTTCTAAAATGCTGATGAGGAGGAAGGCAGAACAAAATGAAGTGAAGGGTAAACTTGGCAATTGCTAAAAGCTTCGGGGTAATGTCGACCACATGCTGTAGGTGAGGAGTACAACCTGCTACATTGTGGGTCAGGTTGCTATTGTTAAAGTTTCCTGTTATGTCAACCTCAACCCGAGGACCCAGTCTACCGTACTGTCCTTTCTTTCTGCAGATTGTGCTTTCCAGATTCAAATTAATGTATCCACAATCACCATGCATTATTAAATATCTGGTGGCAAATTCATATAAATTGTTTTATAAAAAATAGCAATAAATATTCTAAAAAAAGCAACTTGTTAATTTAATCGATCGCCCAAAACTAAAACAGTTTTAATAAATGAGAAATTTTAAAAAAATCCAATATAATCAAATAATATCTTGCACGTATAATTATTATAGTGTCGTAATAGGAACTATTATTCTATCAAACTGTGGATCTTATAAAATTTTTTAGTATATTAGCCATGATATTCAATTTCTCTTTTTTGAGAGCAAGATCCACATAAAATCGAATCCGACCATTCCATTGAAATGGGTTTTAGGAATGGGGTGAAAAGAGGGGAGGACATAAAGAGTAAAGGAATATGAAGGGAACGGTAGAGAAAGCTTTTCTTGTGAATCCACTAGATATGTTCCTCCGAAAAGTGGGAGGAAATAGAGGGAAAGGCAAAAATGAGTGCCTTCTTCCCTTGAATGACGAGTTCAGTGGGGGCCCACAATATTTATTGCATTTTCTCCACTCTTTGTTGCTACGAGGTGAGACACGTGACAGATGTTTGAATGAGACGAGTTGAAGCTCCAAAAGTATCTATAAAAGTGTCGGCAACCCCATCAGTAAAGGATCCTTGACCTTTGAAAAGAATTGTAAGATTCCTCCGAATGTAAATTAACCCTAATCAGATCTCAATTAGGTTAGCCGGTGGGTTGAGCCAGTCCGAACCCATGCTCCTGGGCTAAAAGCGGGCAGGCCTTGGGTACTTCGGTGTCGGTTGCTGGTGAGGCGAAGATGACAACAACTACATTGAAAAATTGAGGAAGACAATGTCGACCTTTTGCTATGGTGGAAGGCCAAATCGCCGTGTTTTCCCTATTCTTTCCATGGTGGATGGTGACGTGTTCACTCCATTGGCTTCAATTATACCATTAGAGTCCATTTTTGGTATTAGCAAACGGATTATTATAGACTATAAGCAAATGATAAGATACAAGAATATGGGAATGACCATCGCCTGCATCTCTTGGCCCATCGTCGATGTGCATAGGCTGTACAGTGTGTCATCTAATTATCTAAAACATCTATGGAATCGCCCAAAAAAAAAAATGCCACAATTTGATTAAGCTCTGATGCTGCTGCTGTTGTGCTGCTCTCTCTCCCTCTCTCTAAAACGCTAATGAGGAGGAAGAAGACAGGACAAAGTAAGGTTAAGAGTTTAACCGGGGTAGAGTTAAGTTACTCTTTGCCCATCGTTGGTCACGTCGCAATTTCGCAATTAGTAAAGCTTCGACCTGTTCTGCAAATGAGAGTACGATGTATGAAGGGTCACATGACAATTTTGTTATTATGTCAAACCTCACCTCCAAGGACCCAGCTCTGCCATACCGTCTTATCTCTCGTTTCACACATTGTCTAGTCCAGAAAAAACCAAATAGAGTTGGACGGGCATATCAAAGCAGCATCGATCGACAAAAGTGACATGAAAGCTCGTCTCAAGAAAGGGGACAACCTTTGTCTAGTGCATGTGCTCATCTGATGCTTTTCAACCTTACATACATGTTTCTAATTGAAGCTCCAAAAATATCTACGAAGGCGTCGGTGACAATTTGAGCAAAAGATCCTCAGCTACCTGAAAATATTATGAGGCTCTTCCTAGTGTACGCCCAAATAGATAGGTTTTAGTTAGGATGGCAAATGGGCCGTGCCGGTTCGGACCTGTGCTCTTGCGCCACAAGTAACCTGCCCAAAAAAAGGGTAGGCCTTGAGCACTTCAGTGTCGATTGCCGGTGAGATGAATGGATATCTCAACAAGGAACTACATTTGAAAAATTCGAGGAAGACAATGTTGACCTTTTGCAATGGTGGAAGGCCGAAGCGTCGTGTTTTCCTGATTTTTCCCAACTCGACTCACTTTGCTTTACACAATTAAGGAATTCAATTGGAGATTTTTAACATTGAAATCCTGTGGAAAAAATTTACTGCACATGTATTTTCTAGAATTATAATTTTTTATAGGACTTTCTGTTGAAAATTGCCACACGATTGCCATTTAACTAGTTAACTCTAGGAAGTTTCATCTTCTCCTCAATGAACATCGTGATATAAAGAAACATCAATGCATCTTCTCTTAATGTACTAGAGGAATTTTTTGAGATTCCTAGATGACAAGTTCATTGGTTGCTGTAAGAAGAAAAACCAAAGCTCGACCGGACCAGCTTCAACGGAAAGATGGATCAAACTGTGGTGACTGCTGAATATAAACTAGTGTGTAAGTCAATCCGGAGGACGGAGCAACTACACAAATAAGATTCTAAGTAATAATGCCTCATCATTTGAATCCAAACTTTAAACGAAACTAGTTTTTCGGGTCTCGTAATGACACACGTATTACATCTTAATTCTTTCTTTCACATGGTAAAACCAATATATAATGTGAGACTACTGTTTAGAATTTAAATAAAAAATAATTTCTAGTGTAGAAGAAATATTCTCCAACCCTTCTCTGAGTTATACGGAATAAGAAGAAGGGCTCGGCCCACACGTAAGTCAAGTGTGGCAGCTTAAAAAATTTTCAAAAGTAGATGGTATAAAACCACAATCACAATGGCAGTTATCATTTGGGAAATGAAAAGTTCTTTTATAAGGAAAATATGAAGAGATTTGCTTGATATTAGATTAGTTTAGCTTTATTTCAAGATAACTACGCGATACTGATCTTTTCAACCCCAAGAAGTTGTTCAAGTGTAAGTGTGTTTATCTTTCTTGTCAAAGCTTGTGATCGAATCACTACACTTGTACATTCTCTTGCGGCCACCCCCATGAGCACACATTTGTGAGTCTCTGGTGATTACCCAATGTGTGTGAGATGGAGGGACCATCACACCGTATGGAGATTAGTTGCATACTCAAAGAGTTTTAGACACTCCATTGATATTAAAAAAAGATCTATCTATTAATCTTGTGATAGTGCATAGGTTTTGAATTACATATATAATTGAATTGGCGGGACTGACTTCATATATGTAAATGCTAATATTATTCAAGAATATCTTTTTATTCAAGTATATTATACCTAGCAAAATAGAAATTAAAAAAGGAATTGCTGAAAAAGCTTGAAAGCATCACGTTAATGTGTGCATGACCATACACAATTACATATGTAGTTCCAAATTTGTACAAATTGTTTTACGACTAACAACAACAAATATTCTTAAAAAAGCAACCCTCCTAATTCGGTTAGTCACCCAAAACAAAAATAATTTTACTCGATGGTAAAATATACTTACGCATGTACTCCAAGATTTAATTAACCTGACATAATCGGACAGTCAGCATACCCGTATAAATATTGTAGTGTTACAATAGAGGCTATTTTGTATTGATTGTGGATATAATAAAAATTCTAGTTAAAAAGGTATATGTTACATGTATATCCACGATATACAAATTCTAACTGAAAAATAGATAATTTAGGATAAAAAATTGAAATATATCGATCAATTTAAGAAATTAAAAGATCCTCATGGTGCGCCAAGAGTAACGCCACCCCAACATCGAGTAAGCCTGAATTGAGTACGTGCATTTGAAGGTGGAATTAAAACAGCACTGAACACACACCTCAATTCGAGGGACAAGATAAATATTAGGGGCTTTGAGCCCTTTACCTCCCAGATCTCAGAGTGAGATCCTAACCAACTAGGCTAAGAGGTTACTTACAAATTAATCTGACATAAGTATATTGATTACATCGTTGAAAACTTATGAACCACACATCTAATTTTTTTTTTTTTTTAAGTACGTAATTTGCTAATTTATTATGACATTGGTAAATCTAATTTATTTGGATATTACTAAATCCCTTACAATGTTGATAAGAAGTTGGGAATTTATTAATCCATTCGTATGTTGGTAAAATTCTTCATAATATTGGTAGTTTATGACCACGCTTTTAAAATATCAAGAAGTTGGAAACCGAATCCTTACGGCAAGCTTTGAATCTTTTTTATAGAATTGCAATTTTCAAAGTAGCCGTTGAAGAGGTGATCAAAATCCTTTTGGACGGAAGAGCAAAATCCCCGCCTGCAACTGGCCATGCAATTTTCGATTGAAAATAAGTGGACCCTCTCCACCATTTCTTTATACTAACATTGCAGCAGAAGAACAGCTCAAGTGCCATAACTTGGTACGAGATGACACTTAAGTGCCATAACTTCAAAATGATACACTTGAATGCCAGTTTCGAAGTTAAATGGAACACTTAAGTGCCACTCCGACGAAAATCCGGCCAAATGGCTTACGTGACAACTTTCCGACGAGTTTGGTCCAAAACGGCGTCGTTTTGCACGCTGACGTGGTGGAGAAAATGCAAAAACGAAGCCGTTTCGTGTCGACGTGTAAATAATAATATAAAAATTAATTAAATTAGATTTAAAATTAATTTTATTTAAAATATTCAAAAATTAAAAAAAATTAATTAATTAATTTTTTTTTTTTTTTAAAGGGGGAGGTCGAACGGGCGGTTGAGGGCCGAGCCCTCACCGCCGTCACCGGGAAGGGCCGGCGACGAAGGGGGAGGGTCCGCCGGGGTCGCCGCCCCCGCCGACCGATGGCGAGGGGTGCGAGCCCTTGCTGGATCGCGGCGAGGGTTGTGACCCTCACCCTAGATCTGGGTGAGGGCTCGCGGGCCCTCGCCGTCGGTCGACCAGCCTTGCCGGCCCTTGGCTAGGGCTCGGCGACCTCGGCTGACCCTCCCCACTCTGTCGCCGGCCCTTCTCGATGGCGGCGAGGAGGTGGCGAGGGCCCGCGAGCCCTCGCCGAGATCTAGGCAAGGGCCGCGACCCTCGCCCGGATTTGGGGGAGGGCTCGCGTGGGGCGAGGGTCGCGGCCCTTGCAGCCTCCCCGCCGCCGCCGGGGAAGGACCGGTGACAGAGTGGGGAGGGTCGGCTGGGGTCGCCGGGCCTTGGTTAGGGGTCGGCGAAGCCGGCCGACCGGCGGTGAGGGTCGCGGCCCTCGCCGCGATTCGACGAGGGCTCCCCCTCCGTTGCCGGCCCTTCCGTGACGGCGGGAGGCGGCGGTGGCGAGGGCTTAGCCATCGGCCCGCCTCGTTCGACTTCTCCATTTTTTTTAAATTTTTTTAAAATTTTTTAAAGTTTTAAAAGTTTTTAAATTTTTTAAATTTTTGAATATTTTAAATAAAATTAAGTTTAAATCTAATTTAATTAATTTTTATATTATTATTTACACATCAAACACGAAATAACGTCGTTTTTATATTTTCTCCGCCACGTCAACATGCAAAACGATGCCATTTTGGACCAAACTCGCCGGAAAATTGCCACGTCAACTATTTGGCCGGATTTTCGCTAGAGTGGCATTTAAGTGTTCAATTTTACTCCGATATTGGCACTTAAGTGTACTATTATAAAGTTATGGCACTTTAAGTGTCCTTCCGTGCTAATTTATGGCACTCCAGGTGTCCCAACCTCTTAACATTGCCTTTTCGGCCCTATAGCCTCCAAAATGCTAGAACTATCCAGCCATCTCGCAATCTTTTTCTCCATGAAAGCGCATCCACGCTGGACAAAAAGTAGCTGCCTATCTGGCACTGAGGAACCCCCGATTGTCCCCTGCTACTTAGCTTGCCATCCACTATAAACCCCGCTCCTCCTATGCCAACGATCCAGCTTCCAGGCGGGGGACCACAGCATGTCCCGCGTGGCATTAATGTACTCGACTTGGTCGTTGCACAGTAAGGCCCGCCGGATATGGAAACCACAGATTTGCAGGAGACCGTGGACAAAGCACAGCGTCCCAGGTACAATTGAGGTGAGTGAGTTCATACATAGTCTTACATCGCAAAAAGATTTTTCAAAGAATAGAAGTTGGTTTGTGAAAAAACAGTAGTGCGAAATTTCTCGAGTAGACATTCTCCATTAATAACAGTCAAAAGCTCTCTTTCTCTTCAATGCTCCCTTATAGTCTATACATTCAACTACCAGGATCTAAGCTGATCTGCAGATAGAATTTTTTTAACTAAGATGTGGGTTCTTTAGGCCATGAGAACAACTACTAGGATGCAAGCTGACAACAAGAAAGTTGTCATCAGTAAGGAAGATTGGCGTCGAGTTACAAAACAAGACTCAATCATCTTGGATGCTATAACCAAGCATGTGGGTCGTTAAAGTCAGAACCAGATGGCAGCATCTGCTTCTAACTGCAACATAGTTTCATATGCAAATCTTAACTTCACGTATAGACACATTAATTCATCTCAATTGATTGTTTATGAAGCAAGGCTACACAATAGATGAGACTAAGAAGTCCTGGCTAAACAACGGAGAAGTCAATCACGAAAGCAAAAAAGACATCTTTGCCCAATCAGTTTATCCTTGTTTAAGAACAATAATTTCAAGGGTCATCTACTGCAGAATGATGGATGAGTAACACCTTACCCATGGCTCAGAAGACTCGAATCAATACGCATAGGCACTTTTCATCCTCACAAAGCTGAAAGTACAAAATGAATAGATCAAATGAATGAAGAAGGATTTGATCATTCTAGCTGTCATCTGTCATACATTCCGAAATGTTTGTCGAATACATAGCCACAACAGCAATGATTAATGATGCACAACAAACAGTGCAATGCGGAAGAGTCAACATTCCATTAAGTTTTCGCATAGGCCAAATATGAGAACAGTATGTGGATGTAATTCTTCTGCACATGATCGCAATCCCAGCAGGACATCAAGCTCGCATCTTTCAGCAAGAATAACACATGAGATGCAAAACCATGAATTGAAATGAGCTTTGACATTGAAGAAGATAGCTATCCATCCCCGATTCAGAAGAACCAGAATCAAAATCAATCAAATACCTTGAATGCAGTCGATTCATTGAGAATGATCCTGCAGAAGATGCTGTCTTTGGTCGAGCACTCATCCTTGGGATCACGAGACCAGCAGAGTTCAGAATTGGTTAATTAAAAGCTCAACAAACCAACTCTCTGGAGCACGAGTCTGTTCGACGAATTGAAGATTCCCAAACGCAAAATTTGAAGACTTTTGTCTGCAGAATTGAAGAATCCAGCTCTAATTGCTTCGATTTTTCCCAAATTAAGCATCATTTTGGTGAGTAGTTAGCTGACATGAATTTACAACTAACTGCCACATCAGACCTTCAACAGTGATTTTGGATGGCAATCAAATGGGGGCAAAATTTGGGACTTAAGTGGAAGTTGATTTTTTCTAGACAAAAAAAAAAAAGTTCAAGTCAGAATAGGAGTCGACCTAAAGTTTGTGCTTTTTTAGGGAATTAAGCCGATGTGAATATTCACAAGTGAGTGTTGACCCCTGGGACTTAAGACCCTTTGTTAATATGTATCTGTAGTGATATGCAGTCCTTGATTTCATTCTAGCGGCACTAATAGCCAACTAGTGCCATCTGAACATGAGATATTGACAAGGAACTTGAACACGTGATATCACTTGCCCACGGGCAATAAAAAAGACAACCAAGCTAAGACAAAATCCATCTAATCTGTGCTTAATCCACGACTTCCAGCACACAATCAGAATTGTAACAGAGCACACGAGACTGCAAATCGTGATTGTTTGATGACAAATTGCCATGAAATTGAAGCCATATCTTCCCACAAGCATGTATTAGTCTACTTGATCAAAATGGCATCAATCCATGACCAAACTAGCCTCAAGTTGGCATGAGATTCACCATATTGCTTTCCTAGCATGAACATATACGATCCCATAACCAAACTAGCCTCAAGTTGGAATCAAATGCACGCCCAATCATGGGATATCAAGACATGGTCAGCATCCAAGGATCTATTTCCAGTAGAATTTGATTCATCCATGACATAATATATTTTCCAAGCGAACATGAAATTCACCATAACACAATCTTATGTCACTGCACATGCTTACTTAAGTGGAATAGCATCAAATGAAGGATCCATGGACATTAGCTCAGGGCCGCAACAGTTGCAAATCAGCATGTATTGACAGGGTTCCAGCAAATCCAAAACAAGTTCAAAATGGAATGCCTACAATTTTCGATGAAGAAACAGAACACAACTAGGCTGATATGACCAAAATTGATCAAAAACCTAGTAATGAATGAAATTCTTGGTCAAGACCTGAATCAAAAACACACTTATTTAGTTCACGAATTTCATCAAACAGGCGGTATACATTTGGGCTAGGGAGCTTAGATGCAAAAGTAGAGCAATGATTCACATGCAAATCATTGCAAAGGAAATGCAGCAAGTTCAAATCATTAATAGAACCTCAATGACAGTCCATTTTTACATAGACGGTGGTAACAGCTCCCAGCCTCTGCTTTGTACATAAAGCAACGGAAAACAGAGCAAATGCAGTTTGGTTGAATGAAGAATGATTAGTTGTAGCGATTGACCTCGGAGAGTAAGAAGATAACAAAAGCAACATCAAGGAATGGAATCATCCAAGCAAGCAATTATGACCGAAGTTTGAGTACTGTGGCATTTCAGTCCTTGGAACTGTTGGCAATCAAATAGGTAACTAAAATTATTGCTCGTGACCAAGCTTCCCTCCTCCTATCGGTGATAATCTTCTGTCATGCTCCTTTAGTGCTGTTGACGCAGATGACTATCAGTATATCATGAGCATTCCAATGAAATGAGAAACATATCTTTGAAACATCATTTTGAATAGCGGTGGCTAGTGAACTTTGAGGAAGGAAAGGATAGAGAGATATATTCCCTCATCTGCCAAATTAGAATTCATAACCAAATGTGAGTTCTAGCTTCCCCGAAGATATTTCCAGTAGCGTCAATAGGTCACAATTGGTGTTGTGCATAGTATATTGGCACAATGCACGCACTTGAAGGATCAATTAGGTTTAAGCAAGAGCTCTTATAAAAAAGCCTTAAATAATAGCTCTTATACATAAGCCTTAAATAGTAAGCGTCGCAGGAGAGGGAGAGAATATTGGAATTCTGTTGGCAAGAGTCGTTCATGCAATAGTCTGATGGGCCTCGGTGACCAGTTTTGTAGAGAGATTTCTACCAAATCTTGCTAGTCTACCATACCGCCTTTAAACAAAGTCAGTATTCTTACAAATTATTTAATATTACAAAAAATAGATGCCCGAGCTTTGAAATTGCAAGAATCATGGAATTAAAGTTCAATTAATATCGGAGTTCTCTAATTCAGTAATCAGGCCAAGGCTCTCATGGCAATATCAAGCATACAGACATCAACTTAATCACGCAATTGCCATCCGAACATGGGAAATTTACAAGGAACTTGCACGCACCGTATCTCTTATCCATCTAGTTATGCTTATTCCACTACTTCCAGCAGACATTCATAATTGTAACAGAGCATAAAAGACATCAAATTGTGGTCCTTTGATGATTAATTGACATTACAATGAAGCCATATCTTCCTACAAGCGCACAGAAGTCTACTTGATCAAAATGGCATCAATCCGGGAGCAAATTAATACCGAATACACCCAAAGCAATCACGGTCAGCATGCAATACTTTGATTCTAACATATTCAAGTTTGGTGATGACCCCAATTCTCGCAAATTGGCATGAGATTCACAATAATGCTTTCCTAGCATGAGCATATACGATCCCATAACCAAACTAGCCTCAAAATAGAATCAAACACACACTAAATCAGGGATTTTGAGATGGTCAGCATAAAAGGATCGATTTCCGGTTGAATTTAATTCATTCATGACATAAATCCCTTTCAAGGGAACATGAAATTCACTAAACATGCTTACTTGAGTAAGGGAACATGAAATTCACTAGACATGCTTACTTGAGTGGAATGACATCAATATCAAGGACCAAATGACATCAGCTCAGGGCTGCAATAATTACGAATCAGCATGTATCAACAGGTTGTGGCACATCCAAAGCAAGTTCAAAATTGAATACCTATGATTTTTAATGAAGAAACGGAACTCATATACGCTTATATGACCGAAATCGATCAATAATCTAGTAATGAAGGAAATTCTCGGTCAAGACTTGAATCAAAATACAAACTGACTAAGTTCAGGAATTTCATCAAACAGGTGATTCGCATCCAAATCATCACAAAGGCAGTCAGCAAGTTCAATCATCAATACAGCCTCAGTCGAAGCCGTTTTTGCACAGACGGTAACAATAGCACTCAGCCTCTGCTTCGTATAAGAATCAACGGAAAATAGAGCAAATGTGGTTTAGTTGAATGAAGAATGATTAGCTATAGCGATTGACATCGGATATGAGTAAGGAGATAACAGAAGCAACATCCAGGATTGGAATCGCCGAAGCAGGCAGTCGCGACCAAAGTTTGAGAACTTCGGCACTACAGACCGAACTGTTGGCGATCGGGAAGCGGTGACGATCAGCAACGAAGCGAGAGGCAAGGATTCGAAAGGAATCTCCGAGAGAGAGTGACTTATGAATGCTCAAAAATCACGCGAGTCCCTTCAACTAGGGCTAGAGAGAATTTGTTGAGCTCCTTTTGCGTATGCGAAGGTGGCTCTGTTTATGTTCTGGCCCCACTCCGCAGAGCGCGCCGAGCCTGATCTCGAAAGGGAATCGACTCAGATCGTTAGATGTTAGAGAGAGAAAGGAAGAGAGCGAGTGAATTCTGTTGAGGGCCACGTGATGAGGCCTTGTTAGCCAGTGAATTCGATCGAGAGAGAAGAAACCTGTTTTGATCTTTTTCATGAGACAAAATTATTAAAAGTGTACTTAAGTTGGTAAACTCGTGTGTATGGAGTTCATCTATTTTGTGAAATTCTTGATTGAGCCTGAAATCTGGTATATATAAAACAGTAAAATTGATTTTTGCACATTGAAACGGCATTCATATTTAATAAAACGGCTTTTGTCTTTTCCAGATAAAATTTGAAGAGCTTTTTTAAGAGAAGAGTAAAAGTATAGGTAGAGAATCTCTTGGTAATTTATTACATTAGGAATGCTTCTTGCTTACTAAATGCCTCCGCTATTAATGAGTTTAGGAGCAAAATTTCTTGTTAATAACAAGTAAAATTGACCTTATGAACGAGAAAATTTCAAGAGTAACTTTCTAAAATACTAATCATGAACATCACATCTCAAAATATCCAACTATCAAGTAGTAAATAGTTAGTGAGAATGAGAAAATATTTACGTTTTTAAATTCGAATAAAAACAGAATTATTTCGTTCTTGGTAGTTATTTTTGATGAAAAATTATTTGAATATTTCGTTTGCTTATTAATGCAGAACCCCCATTTCGATACAAAATGGATGCAATGCATTCGTTACTGTCCATGAAAGACTCTTCAGAGATTTAGAGGAAGTGACTAGGACTGATTAGTAACTCTTACATGCTTGTCAATTAAGAGACAATGTCTAGACGGACAGTCATTTCATTAGAATCGTGCGTTGATAGCAACTCTACATTCTCAGTCAGAATAAACAAGTGACCTCGCTCAGCACGGCCTTAGATCCAAGGGACAGGAGATAAACCAGAGCAATGATTATTGGAGGAAATAGTCAAGAGACTTTGCGGGAACTGTACAAGATAACCCAGAAACATGATATCATATTACCGGACGCGTTATTCTATATTGCCAAACACCATTTTCTACTGCAGAAGTCCCAAACGAGAAGTCATCAAACCTATATTTCAATACTTCTTCGAGTTTATAACTATTGAACTGCAGAAGTCCCAAACGAGAAGTCATCAAACCTATATTTCAAGACTTCTTCGAGTTTATAACTATTGAACCTTTGGTAGCGTTTCCAGTCGTCAAGGCCTTGGTCCGGCGCCATTCCACAGCTTACTATACACAAGACTTGCAAGGATGGGAATTCCACAGAGTATTTCTCAGCTAAGATGCTCCTGATTTTCGGCAACTCGAAAAGTCTAAGAGCAGTTAACTCGGAGAAGGTGATTGTCGTACCGGTTGCTTCTTCACATTCTTCATGGCCAGCAATTAGTTTTATATCTTCACATGACTCTACTACTAGCTCTTTGATTTGCCCGAGAAATTTAGCCGTGAAGGTTGTGAAAAGAATTTCCAAATGGGAGCACCTCATAGCCTTAATGTGTCTCAAGTTTGGGAACGGGACATTTGGGAGATCATCGGACTGCCAAATATGCCTCAAGTTTTCGAGATCATGCAAAACCAACCTCCTCAATTTGCCACTCTTTGTGTTTGTCCCATCACTTTTGTATATGATCTCAACCAAACAGCATGATCTCACTTCTAGGAAGTCGAGACAAAGCTGCAGTCTCTTCCACATGTGGGATGGGGCAACACATAGGAGATTGTCACAGTGCTCCAATCGAAGAAATTCCAGTTTGCAAAAGGAATCATAAGGAATTTGATTGTTCCATAGCTCTTTGCAGCGAGCACCTTCAATTTGTAGTTTTCTTTTATTGGGGAATCTAGCCTGCATGAGTTTAATGTGAGAAAGGAGGATAAATAGCACAAAATATTAGATTGTTCATTCTAAAATATGAAATGCAATAATACAAATAAACATAGTAAGGGATAGAGCAAACCATCTCATTGAACAATGGTTGTGATAATTCATCATCCCCTTTAGCTGTCCCCTTAGGAACCGCTTCCTTCATCTGTGCGCAATTGCTAATCCATAGGCTCTCGAGTTTCACTAGAGTTGTGGCCATACAAGTGGGGAAGAGATATCTTAGGTTGTAGCAACTGCAAACATAGACTTTTTTTAGACTAGGAAAACCCAAAATCATTTGGGAGTCACTCTTCACCATACATTTCAACTATCCTGCTTCCCTCACCATCTTTAATTCTGATTTGGGGAGCAATATAGTTGTTTGCGCAGTATTTGCTTCTGTGGACCCATAATCAAACAATGATTCTAGAGAGGGACAATTTTCAATCTCAACAATTGTTAGGTAGTGCAATCTCCCTATGATTGTGGAAGGGAAGACTTTGTGTAGCTTAGAGCAATATCCAATAGAGAGGGTGGCTAATTTGCAGAAGGAATTTTCCATAAGTTCACTATGCCATATTCCTTTAAAGGATCCTTCTAACCCTTCTGACTTAAGCTTTAACTCCTCCAAGCTTGGTAAACTAACCTGCTCATAAGAGCTATGCATCAGATTGTAGCTATGAAAAATTTGTGAAATTAGCTTATTCCGAACAATCTATCTAATGTGGTGGAAGAATGAATTTTCCATTAGTGGCCTCTATCTTACAAATATAGTTATAAATTATGAACGCATTTTAATTAATAAAACCAAATAAAGATCTTCAAAGAGATTTGATTACTTGACTTGCAAGCATGTGCCCGTGGCTATTATGGGTAAAATCTAAAGAGAAGGGATTTGTACCTTTTGATCAAAGAAGCAATCGGAATAAGCATCTAGCGAATCTGACGTAGTGGTTACTGACTCTTTCTTTCCATGAGGATATGAGAAGAATTTCTTTGTGGGATAGCGCGTTATAGATAGTAGGGGTGAGCAGCGGTCTAGGGTCGACCCTGGACCAACCCAACCCTGCCGGTCTTGGTCTGGTTCTCAAGGGGACTGGGTCGGTCCTTGGTCCTAAAATTCTAGGACCAACACTGTGCGGATTGGTTTTCAGTCCTAAGAGTTTTGGGTCGGTCCAATCCTAGACCAACTCGTATATTATATTATATTATATTATATTATATTATATTATATTATATTATTTATAATTCTTTTATATATTCAAACCTAAGTAAAATGTCCGTTATACTATATTATATTGAGATGTTCTATTAATAGCACTAATAGTAATTTCAATTTAAAACTTTTGTTGAGTATAAATTATGTGTCGTTTGTTTTGTTTTCAGGTGTTTAGAAGTTCAAGTGAATTAACAAGATGTGAAGTTATATATTCATGGTTTATATTAAGTATTTTGAAATTTTTATGGTTTAATTGTATTTTACTAATGAATTTCAGCTGCACTTTGCTTTTCAATTTGTGTCAAATGATAGAAGTTTTTGAAGAGTAGAGTAGTACTGCAGTTGCTACGGTGATTTGCTAGTCAAGTGGTGCGAACCTCATTTTTTGGTTGAGTGGACTCTACATGATCAAATGCAGGAAAACGCTTTTGCATATGATGTTATGAATATTAAAGATAGATGATTACAAGAACTTTCAATCTTGTTCTATATCTCGATGAGCGGTTAGTAGGTACGGAATTTATATTATTGTGTCATCTTAAATTTGCTAAATATGTATTGGTATTTATAGTTTAGTTGCACAATGCCGAATTGTCGATGGATTCGTTATTTGAATTTGTAGGTTTGCTTTTTTAGGGAGTATAAAATATAAGACAAAAAATTATCGATCGGTCCCGGGTTGACCCTAGAACCGGACCGAATCCATTGGGTCAGTCCGGTCCTTGGTCCCAGACTCAATAGGGTTGGTCTTTGATCCTAAAAATTGAGGACCAACACTGTACGAGTTGGTCCTAAGGTTACGGGGTGGCCCGGACCAACCCGGACTATGCTCACCCCTAATAGATAGTTGCTTCAATAGCGGTAGCTTTATAATATCATCTATTCCTTCTTCATCCACAATCACCGTCTTCATATTTGGACAATCCTCCACTTTAATGTCTTCAATTTCTCTAAGACATTTAGCCACAGACACCGAAAAGAGAAATGATAGCCCCGTTTCACAGACAAAGAGCTCCTTCAAGTTTTGAAATATCGATATTCCTTATAATTGTACATCTTGTTTCAACATGCGCCGCAGGTTTGGCAACTTAGATAATGCCAATGTACTTAGTCGAGAGAGAATCTTGACTTCTCCAGTGACTTTTAGCTCCTCCAGGTCGAAAACTACTTCTGCTAATGAAGAGCCCGCAATTTCCACTGACTCCAAATTTGGCAGCTTCAGTATCCAATCTTTGGGAATACTCAATGTGGATTTAGATTCTTCTATCTTTAGCGATTTCACACCACTGTATTTTATTGAGGGTTCATTGTAGAGTATCTTTTCTAGGCCAAGGAGTCCAACCATTACTAGGGATTCCAAGCAAGGGAACGAAACCTAATGAAGCACCACAATCAAACTCATTAAAGGAAACGTAAATATGTGAATGAGTTTGATGTCTCTTAAGAATGTCAAAAACTTAATTGAGACAAAGGGATGACAGAAGCAGAACGACGTTGACATGGTGAGGTTGGCATGATGTGTTAGAATCAATTGCTAACTTGCATGTCAGTGAAACAATGTGGACTTTCTTTGTTACGTGGCTACTGGTTCGTCTTCTATTTATTTATTCTCTCACTTTCTTCATTTTGAAAATTGTTGAATTTCGTGCATTCATTTAAGATTCATTCTTGTTATGTCCAATGTTTTTTCTTCTCATTAAAAATGTTAAATGAGTAATAAATTTGTCGTAGTACAAACCCATGTTAAAGCCCAAGTAATTAGTGCAATTATCTAACATTGAAATAAATTGAAAAAAAAATCGTAGAAAAAGGCTTCCCCTCGCTATAGTTGGATGTGAATAAAAATGTCTGGTCTATGTTTTATTTGTGTTTCAAGATGTACAAATAATCAAACTTAATGCAATTTGCATTGAGGCTCGGTGAACACCAATATCATCTTATCCTAAATCCCCCGTAATAGTATAATTTAAGTATCGCTTGCAAGATTAAGAATTAAGGAAACTTATACCCAGAAAATGAAAAAGTCACCTGAATTGGAGCACCCTAAGCTCTATTGCAAAAGCTCGTCATATTTGGTAACTTACGCAAATCTAGACGACGTACATTAGGCAACTCAACCATGTCATCAACAGCAACTTCTACTTTTCTTGCATCATCTATGATAATGGCTTGTAATGAGTCACATTCACATATTTCAATCTTTTCCAAATGTACCCATCTTTGCATCTCTAACTGGAACCACCGATTTTTCAATTGGTGGCACTTTTCAATATGCACAACTTTCAATTTGCTGAAGCAATTTGGTGCGACAGGGCCATTGCATATCTTCTCTAGATTAATAAGATTTTCGAGGAACAAAGACTCTAAATCCGTAAGTGCAGTGAGAATGTCATTTAATGAACTGACGATGTACTTGATTGAGGGGTTGTTTTGAATGTCGAGATGCTTCAATTGCGTAAATCCTCGAATGCACAACTTGTGAGCATTCTCCTTGAACTCTCCTAATCCGTCCAAATATAAGTATTGAGTTTTTTGCAGAATACTCTTAACCCATTCTTTTGAGAGAATACCATCCCATCCTTCCAATTTGAGTTTCATGGTTCTCAAACCATGAAATTCCCTTCCGTAAGCATTTCCTATGTCAATCCAAAATCTGACCAGGTTCCCAAATGGCAAGTCATCATCACAAATTGACATTTCTAGAGAGGCTAGCTTTCTCAAGCTCTTCAACTCAGCTAACCTAGCGTTACACGATCCCGTTGGTATTTCATCATTGACTATCCATTGACTAAAGCTTCCCCTCATATACAATTCTTCCAAGTTGACTAAGCCTTTCAAGGCACTAGGCTCGATTATCATAAGCGAGTCACAATCATCTAGATTCAACGATCTCAAATTCTTAAGTTCCCCGATTTCTTTAGGCAACTTAGAAATTTGAGATCCTGCCAAGCTAAGAATCTGCAATGCTTTGAGCTCGCCAAGAATCGCCACATCATCCACAATGCAATACTCTAAGTACAATGAGTGGAGGTTCCCGAGGATGCCAATAGATGAACGTAAATTGGTGATATGTATGAAGCGAAGATATAGGACTTGGAGCTGCTCCATGCTTGTGAAATCTAGTCCACAACAATCTCTCACATCATGTTGGTGTATAGGTGTCTCGAACAACCCTAGTTGAGACAACATGAATATCTTCAAGAGGGGAAACGCACACTGCATTTTTTCAGCAAGGCTATCACCGTAATCATTAACAAGGCATATTGCCCAACATTTCTTGACCTTTTCTTTTGGCCACGAAACATAATTGTTGTTCATCATTAAGGAATTCTGACTTCTAAATGGAGTTGAGACAAACACCTCACTATAAAGATCATGTATGGTCACAGTTTCCATGTCATCACCATTATCTTGCAACAAACAAATAGAACGGAGGCTATCGAGCATAGTATTCAATCTATTTCTTGAATCTTCTACCGTGTTGTTGAATCCCTCAAACAAGCCCAACCCCATGCCTAGTCCCAGCAGAAGTTCGACTTCAATGGTCCCACCAATAAGACCACAGAGCAAGAATAAGGACTTGGCGTCCTCACTCTTCAGATGGTCATAACTCAGCTTTACTATGGTTTCTATATTTGAGTCCTCTATTTTTATCAATGCGTCTTTCCATGCAGACACACGGCTATATTTCAAAGTGCTTGCGATGGAGATAATCAAAAGAGGCAAACCTGCGAGCTTCTCGACCACTTGAGCTGCTATTGGTTTCAATTCCTCCTCTTTGAGGTTGTCGTCAACTATCTTTTCAAATAGCCTAAAAGCTTCGTCGTTGTTTAGACCTTCAAGATGAAATGTTTTATCCGCAGTGCATCTTTTGCTCCAAGACATCTTTAAATCTTGATGCTACCAGCAACTTGCATCCCCTGCTCTCGTCTACTGAAGGAATTCCGACTGACTTCAAATCAAGTTCCGTCCACAAATCGTCCAATATTATGAGAACCTTCTCATTCGGATCACTCTGCAATCACTGTAACAAAAGATCTCTTCTTTCCTGTTGGCTTTGCTTTTTCTTCAGATTCAGACTCAAGGCATCAGCGATCTGACCTTGGATATTATTCAAGTCCGGAGTTTGCGAGACTTCCACATTGATAATCATGTCGAACGATCTATTATCTTTCATGAGTTTCTTCTGTAAGACAAAATTAAATCATATGCGGAAGCCAGGATCAATCGAAAACAAACCTCCAGCCATTGTTCTTGTTCGCGTTCGTCAGAAAACCTGAAATCAAGAAAGTAATAGGCACACTCTATTAACCAAATTTCCTCACGTATTGATGGTGTATTCTAAATGTAAGGATTTTGTGTTAGACTTTGATCGCCCGTCAGAAATGAACGTACGTTCCTTATATATATCGTCTCCCATCAAGACGAGCGGTTGTCACGAACGGGTACGAAGCGTGGAGTCGAATAGTCGCAACAATTGAGTCTAAATGTGGGATCACAAAAGGAAAAATAAATAACATTCTCCCACTTGATCCCATCATTTTCATCACACGGATCATTCAACTAATTCCACGAAAACTTTATGCTTAAAGAAAAGAAATAAAACACATTAATCATGGCGACATGTCCTCTAAGAGTGAGTAATACCTTCCATGTATCACAATGCATTTTATTTCTTTAATGTCAGCCAATATGTGACAACATATCTTAATGAATAAACCCCATGTTTATTCCAAAACCAAGGATAAATGTTATTCTCATAATCAACAAAATGTGTACACAAAATTGAGAATCAACATTACAACAGAATAAGAGTTCATACAACAAAAATCGTTCATATGTCGACAAATCACATGATGGGACCTATTCCCATACTAGTTACGTGATCCTTATACTTCATTGGTGGCATGCCTTTAGTTAAAGGATTGGCTATCATCAATTCAGTGCTAACGTGTTCAATGACCACTTTATTCTCCTTAACACGTTCCCTTATGGCTAAATACTTAATGTCGATATGCTTACTTCGACTGCCACTTTTGGCATTTTTAGCCATAAAAACTGCAGCTGAATTGTCACAATATATTCTCAATGGCCTAGAAATAGAATCAACAATTCTAAGCCCAGCAATGAAACTCTTCAACCATACACCATGCGAGGTAGCCTCAAAACAAGAAACGAACTCAGCCTCCATAGTGGAAGTAGCAGTCAAAGTCTGCTTGGCACTTCTCCATGACACGGCCCCGCTAGCTAACATGAAAATGTATCCAGATGTTGATTTTCGTGAATCAATGCAACCCGCGAAATCCGCATCCGAATAACCGATCACTTCCAGGTTGTCAGTCCATCTATACATAAGCATATAGTCTTTGGTACCTTGAAGGTATCTCAACACTTTCTTTGCAGCTCTCCAGTGGTCTAAACCTGGATTACTCTGATATCTTCCCAACATTCCCACAGCAAAAGCGATGTCAGGTCGAGTGCAAACCTGAGCATACATCAAGCTTCCAACAGCAGAAGCATATGGAATGTTGTACATTTGTTCCCTTTCTAGATCATTCTTCGGACATTGGTTCAAATTGAACCTGTCACCCTTCACAATGGGTGCTATACTTGGTGAACAATCTTTCATCCGAAATCTCTCTAGGACCTTATTAATATAGGTTTCTTGAGATAGTCCTAAAATTCCTCGAGGTCTATCTCTATTAATCTTAATGCCAATGACATAAGATGCCTCACCCATATCCTTCATGTCAAAACTCTTAGAGAGAAATTGTTTCACCTCATGTAGCAACCCTTTATCATTGGTTGCAAGTAGTATATCATCCACATACAGCACAAGGAAACAAATTTTGCTCCCACTGACCTTTTGGTATATACATTGATCCATGACATTCTCTATAAAACCAAATGAAGAGATGACATCATGAAACCTTAAGTACCATTGGCGGGATGCTTGTTTCAAGCCATATATAGATTTCTTAAGCTTGCACACCAATTGCTCACCATTACTAGAGGAAAATCCTTCAGGTTGTTTCATGTAAACCTCCTCCTCTAGTTCTCCATTGAGGAACGCCGTTTTCACATCCATCTGATGTAATTCCATATCAAAATGGGCAACCAAAGCCAAAACAATACGAAGAGAATCTTTCTTAGATACAGGAGAAAAAGTCTCCGTGTAATCGATTCCTTCCTTTTGAGTGAATCCTTTGGCAACAAGTCTAGCTTTATATCTTTCAATGTTACCCAATGAATCTTTCTTAGTTTTGAAGACCCATTTACAACCAATGGCCTTCGCACCATCAGGTAACTCAACCAAATCCCAGACTTTGTTAGATGCCATAGAACTCATCTCTTCCTTCATGGCATTGTACCATAAATTGGATTTATCACTATCCATGGCTTGTGAAAACGTTTCGGGATCATTCTCAGCTCCAATATTGTAGTCAGACTCTTGTAAATACACAATATAATCACTAGGAATATCCGATTTCTTTATTCTAGTAGATCTTCTCAATGTTGGATCAATATTCTCTTGAGGAGCATGTTGCTCAACTGGTTGTTCAACAGTTTCTGGTAATTGCTGAACAACTGGATCTACTAGATCAATATCAGCAGGTTGTGGAACTACAACGATTGGTTGTTCAATAGCCGGCTGAACTGAAGGGGCATTATGAGCAACAACCAACCTTAAACTTGAGGTGGAAAGTTGAGTGTCTGAATGATCTTCCTTAGGAACAAGATCCCTTGGTCGATTGCTCCCACTGATCAAGTCATTTTCAAGAAATTTAGCATTTCTTGATTCCACAATCCTAGTGGTATGAGATGGACAATAAAACCTGTATCCCTTAGACCTTTCAGCATATCCAATGAAATACCCACTTATGGTCCTTGGGTCCAACTTCTACTCTTGTGGATTATAAATTCTCACTTCAGACGGGCATCCCCAAACGCGCACATGATGTAAACTTGGTTTCCAACCCTTAAATAACTCAAAATGTGTCTTTGGGACAACCTTGGTTGGAACTCGGTTTAATATGTACACCGCCGTCTTAAGTGCTTCAGTCCATAAGAATTTAGGAAGTTTAGAGCTGCTAAGCATACTACGCACCATGTCTAATAAGGTCCGATTTCTTCTTTCCGCTACGCCATTTTGGTTCGGAGAACCAGGCATAGTATATTGGGCAACTATCCCATGCTCTTGAAGAAATCTTGCAAATGGACCAGGTGCTTGTCCATCTTCAGTGTATCTACCATAGAATTCTCCACCTCTATCTGATCTCACGATCTTAATTTGCTTATTGCATTATTTCTCTACTTCCGCCTTAAATACTTTAAAGGCATCCAGTGCTTCATATTTATTATGAATCAAGTAGAGATACATATAACGTGAATAATCATCTATAAAGGAGATGAAGTATTTCTGACCACATGAGTCCATATCCGGACTAGAAATATCCGTATGTATGATTTCTAATATTTCTGTACTCCTCTTGGCACCTTTCTTTGACTTGTTAGTCTGCTTTCCCTTTATGCAGTCCACACAAGTATCACAATCAGTAAAATCTAAAGTACCAAGTACTCCATCATTTACTAATGCTTAATTCTTTCTATGGAGATATGTCCCAATCTCCGGTGCCACAACATAGAGGAATGTTCTTTCACAACACATCGTTTCATACCAGCTTTATCATGAACATGCATCGCATCATAATAGGCATTGTCTTGTAAATTAATTCGAAAAAGACCATCGAGACAAAATACCACTCCCAACAATTTCAAATTTAAATGATAAACAAAAGTTTGAATCTGAAAAGTTAAAAGAGTATCCCAAAGGTACAAGTCTTGAAACTGAAATTAAGTTTCTAGAAAAACTAGGAACATAAAAGGTCTTTTCCAAATTTAAAACAAAACCACTATTGAGAACTAGTCTATATGTCCCAATAGCTTCCACATGCGAACGCATCTTGTTTCTGAATAGATGCTTTGTTCACTTCCCACCGGCTTCCGGTGGTTTTGAAAACCCCGCAAGGAATTTGAAATATGGATTGTAGATCCGAATCAATCCACCAAGTGTTGTGACTTACATCACCATATTAGATTCATAACAAACACAAGAGATTGGATTACCTTTCTTCTCGAGCCATGCCTTAAATTTGACACAATCCTTCCTCATATGCCCCTTCCGTCTACGTAAGAAACACTTGGATTCTTTCTTAATGTCAGCTTGGGGAGGTATTTTACCTTTTCCCTTATGCTTGCCATAGCCCTTATTCTTTCCTTGTGTTGCCAAATGAGCACTTTCTCCCAATTCCATAACCAGTCTTTCTTCCTCTTGAACACATATGGTCATGAGTTCATTAATAGACCATTTATTCTTATGTGTGTTATAAGAGATCTTGAAAGGTGCATACTGTTGTGGGAGAGTGTTCAGAACATAATACACAAGGAATGATTCAGATATCTCAACCTCAAGGTTCTTAAGTTGAGCTGCAATGTTCCTCATTTGCATGATGTGCTCACGCACACCTCTAACACTAGTGAGCTTCAATGATGAAAACTTCATAATCAGGATCATGGCATGCGCCTTCTCAGAACTTTCAAATTGCGCATCTATGGCCTCCAATAAAGCATTAGCATTGCTATGCTGAGAAACTGAACCACGAATACTAGGAGATATCTTAGCTCTTATAAACATGGCACAAACGCGGTTGGACCGCTCCCATTGATTATAAAGAGTTATCTCAGCTGGAGTGCTCGAATTAGTAGGAGCAGGTGGTTCGTCTTTCCTTATAGCATAGTCAATGTCCATCCACCCCAATTGAAGAAGAACTGACTCCTTCCAAACTTTATAGTTCTCACCATTCAGTATAGGAACATCAAACTTAAATTCAGAGAAATTCACAGTTGCGAAACCGCATATCAAATAATCATGCTTATGTCACAAAATTTGAAGCAAATATAAATAAATCATGTTTTACCAATGTAAACATGTCACAATATGAATCACATAACATAAAAACTACCTGTGGGCTAAGTTTTTAATTTAAATAGATTCATAATTACTTCATGAAGAAACTACCATATTATATGCCTTTTCTTAATCCTTGTGGGTAAATTAAGAAAATAATATGATATTTCTTCCTAATTAATCACATTAATATAATGAAAATTCCTGTGGGATAAAATTCATCATATTAATATAATTAATTACAATCAATGTCCATTTCTAAATATGATCCGGAGGCTCTTAATATATAATTTAATTAATTAAAGATGTTGTGGCTACTCTCTAATTAATTAATTATATGAATCATTGGACATTAAATTTCATACATAAAATATTCATAACAATGCATGAAATGACATAATAAATAAATACATCAAGGGCAGAACAGTAAATAAATAAATTGGCCAAGGGCATGATTGCAAAAATTTAAAAATTTGGGGCAAAAGTGTAAAATAGGATCCGCGGTGGGAGAACAACAGGCGCGTGCCGAGCACGTGCGCGTCCAGCGCACAGGCGCGTGCTCGGCACGCGCCAGAACCCGCGCGGGCGCGTGCTCCGCACGCGCGCCGTTCAGCTCGCAGGCGCGTGGATCCCACGCGCGCAACAGTTGCCGCACGTGTGAGAGCGCGTGGCGCGTGGAATACACGCGCCTGCAACAGCAGCGCGCGCATGGAATACACGCGCCTGCAACAGCAGCGTGCGCGTGGGCTCCACGCGCCTTCTTCCTCGCGCGAACAGAAGCATTTCTTCGCCGTTTTTCGCCGTTCCGCCGCGGTTTCGCCGGCCGTTTCTTCTCCGGCAGCCCATTTCAGACAAAAATAAATAATGGGTTTTGAAGAGCAAGCCGGCACGATCACATGAGTCCAAGTTTCGGCGAAAATGAGCAAAAATTGGCCCCAAAATCAAACGAAAAACTCCACAAACGCAAATCCTCAACCACCACGACTTCCGCCGCCCGATTAGCCTCCGGCGAACACCGATTTACCGGAAAAACACATGGCTAAGGTTCCTTATGGCGGTGCGACCGTATGGGTCCGAAATCAAAGGGTGGGTCGCCGGAATTTGCTCGGAATTTTGGGAGTTTCTCTGTTGGCCTCAAAACTCGAGTTACTGTTCATCCTTAGAAAATGGCCGAAAACACACCGAAAACACATGAAAATATAACAAAACAAGGCAGAGGCTCTTAACACGCTCTGATACCAAATGTAAGACAAAATTAAATCATATGCGGAAGCCAGGATCAATCGAAAACAAACCTCCAGCCATTGTTCTTGTTCGCGTTCGTCAGAAAACCTGAAATCAAGAAAGTAATAGGCACACTCTACTAACCAAATTTCCTCACGTATTGATGGTGTATTCTAAATGTAAGGATTTTGTGTTAGACCTTGATCGCCCGTCAGAAATGAACGTACGTTCCTTATATATATCGTCTCCCATCAAGACGAGCGGTTATCACGAACGGGTACGAAGCGTGGAGTCGAATAGTCGCAACAATTGAGTCTAAATGTGGGATCACAAAAGGAAAAATAAATAACATCTTCTTGACTTCCTCCAACAACGTAGTCTTCCCTACGCCGCCAGGTCCGTGGACCCCAATCACTTTTAGCTTCTCATCATCCAGAGCTTTCATTATGCCCTGAAAGATGGAAGTTCGCGAATCGGTGATAAAGTCGCCCCCATCAACGGCTGACGAATTCACGTTGAGAGCACCGCCAACACGTCCCGGTGGGGAAATCTCGTCGTAGACGCTCTCAAATTGACCCTGCTCAATGAGATCTTTGATGTCCTTGATCATCTTGCTCGCCTCGTTGCCAAGACAATAACGTGCCTTCGGATTGGGAAGCCACCCGTAGAAGCAAGTTTTCTTAGCTCTTCCATCGTAATCCAGCACCTCGTGTGCCTTGTCAGCGACGGTCTCCACTTCTTTCACCCATGTCTCAACCTTGGCTTTGATCGGCTTCATGTTATTTTGAGCATCATCGATGGAATGCTGCACCTCATCCCTCGTGTCACCCAGCTTCTTAACTTCAACATTGAGTTGCCGAACGCAGCGGTCAGAGAATATTACGTAGCCGCAGTGCCGACTGACCGGAGCCAACAGGCACTTTGCCACTTCGCAAGCTACAGACACAGCAATCTCTGCCATTTTCCGCCCGTTTCGACTTCTACCTTTCTGGCTTTCTTTCCTTCTTCTTGCGGAGAAACGAGAGTTAAGAATTTATATATTACGAGGAAGGGAAAACTGATGGAACCCGGAAACGACAATGACTGAAGAAGAGGAAAGATTCAATATGACGCACACACGGCGGTTCCAACAAAAAGAACAGCCGCAGAAGATCTGGTGAAAGAGAGGCTTCTAGAGCGAGGAAGAAACCATTTAGACGATACAATGGTGATCAGAAAGAGGGGCACGAGGTGTTAATATATGTGGCGTTACTGTATTATATTTCCAAAAGATGCCCCCTGCGTTCTCCAATGCGCACCGGCTATACGGGGGTGTCATGAGGAATCAGCACGAAAGGGAATGATATTTGGCCACACATCTGACACGAGTCTCGGCCATTTTGGGAGGAGATAGTGGGATTTGTCGAAGTCAAGATATTCTCTAAAGGTTCGGTGGAGGTCAATTTCAGAAAAGAGGATGGAGCGAGTTGAGAATTCAATGCTCCAAGGAGATTCTCACGGTCATATGCTGTAGTGGAGATGTAATATCCGATCCCCTTCAACTCAACGTGTGCATTTCATGGATTATTCAATGGTCGAGCCGGACCACTTCTCCCGACCTCTCTTTGGTATTAACCTCCTCGTAATGACTATCTTCTCTTCAAAATATAAGGTAACAACTCACAAAGCCGACGCTTTTCAATGGAAACTCCAAACCCTTGCGTGTCTCTCTCCCTCCCAAACAAGTACCGACCACACGTCCACCATCGCCGCTCTGATGCTGCTGCTCTCTTTATCTCTCTCAAACGCTGAGGAGGAGGAGGAGGAAGACAGGCGTGGCGCTGAGCCAAACAGAAGAAAAGAACAAAGTGATGTCAATAGTTAAACATGGTGGAGTTAAGTTGCTTTTTGGCCATCATGGGCCGCGTGGCAATTAGTAAAGCTTGGTCTTATGTCAACCTCACGCTGCAGATGGCAATTACTGAGGACCCTGGATAATTTGTGTAATTCTTTCATTTGGTTTCTTTAATTAAATTAAATAGTTGATACTCAAATATGGCCCTTTCTTTCTTTTAATTAGATGCTCTGTATGATAATGACACGTGAAAAGTATATGAAAAATATTCAGCCCCTTATTCAATTGTACAGAAGATAGACAAAACTCAGTCATCGGAAAATAAGAGAAAATAATATATTTCATTCAAGTACATGCATTTACCTATACATCCAAAAAAACAGAAGTTCAAAAGGAATTGCTGAAAAAGCCTGAAAGCATCGCGTTAATGCATGCACAACCATATTTAAGGACATATCTAGTCCCCATTTGTACTAATTATCTTATGAATGACAGCAGCACATATTCTCGAAAGCGCACAAACAAAATGACCGAAGGAGAGGAAAGAGAACAGAACGAGAGCAAGAATATCGAATTACCTTCAAGATATGGAGCTGGGAGGCGACAACTTGGTACGGGCGAGAATCGAATTGGGAATAGAGAATCAAACAGAGAATATCATTTTTTGGAAATCAAACGCTAACAGAGACATAACAGGGCCATGAGACGAGGCGAAGCTGATGTATGAAGCTTAAGAATAGGAGCCACCGGGAACAGCTGGTATCCGGTAGCAGGTTGCCGCCAATCTACCAGCTCTGAGTGATCGATTTTTCTGAACTACGTGAAATTCCAAAGAAATTAGCGACTTCGAATCGAAATGCATACGAGAAATTAAAGGTACAGGTGAAAAATGAGTGGGGACAATAGACTTAAATTGAAAGCAACAATGTATTTGGAGAAGATTAGACACAAAATTTACCAATCTCACATAGAAGTTACTTCATTTATCTAGAATTACCTTTCAATTTGAGATTTTACTAGCTATGTGAAAAAATTTACCAACTCTTTCTTTTTTTTTTACAGGTAACTTTACCTTTTTGAGATGTAAGTAGGGGGATATTTAATAACTCCATTAATTGCACTCGATAACTTTTAACTCTTCGCATCTTAATTAATTGGTTTAAGGAAAAAATGACTTGATGGATGAAGTAAGTTTTTTTTTTTTTTTTTGGTTAAAAAGCAGGGGGTTACTTAATTATTTAATTGATAAAGTATACAGTAAAAGTTAAAATCTTACCAATTATGTTGTTAAAACCTACTATCGATATCCACAAATCCATGTTTGGTAAGAATTTAATGATATTTATTACTCAACAACTCATTCATTGTCAAATAACTTTTCATTTCTCTACTCAGTATCGATTCTTGATAGATTGAAAATTACTTTTGATCAACAAAATTTACTAATCAATGCAAAAATTACTGGTTAACAAATACGCAATACTTTTTTCAACATTTAGCATTGTGGGGAAAAAAATAGTTGTTGTAATTATTTGGTAATAGGGAACTTACTTTTCTATGAGAAAAATTACTGATCACTTCGAGAAGTTTCTTTTGTTCATATAAACTTATTAACCATCATGAATGGTAATAGTTTATAAATGGTGGGTACAAATATCCATCTCCCCACGCTGCCAAATACAAATAATATCATGTTTGGGCTGTCTACCTAAATCATAACTCTCATTTCACATAATTTAGGATATTAGTAGGGTATTGTTATGGGTTTATGCTTTACTAGCCAGGTTAGGCTTCCTTGTCATAGAAAAAGGGCACAAACTTACTTTTCAAATAAGAAAAGTTACTAATTGGTGTTTAATTACAAATTTTATTTGTTAACACTACTTTTTGTAGTTGAAAAGTTACTTACCACATGTAAGTTGAATGTTGCTTATGCTCCAAGAAACTCTTAGGAATAGTATAAGTTGCAAATGGGTGCAAAAATACCTTTTTCAACGTAAAAACTTACTAATCATTGTGAAAAAAATTACTTATTATAACATCATGATATATCGATACTTTATGTTCATATCTATATTAACCACTTTGAGGAGTTGCTAATTTCCCATAGGTTGAAATTTACGTTACATAACAAAACATATTACTCAATCGAAGGATTAGTAGTTTCTAATAAGGCCTGATGGAAGCATTTAGTCAGTACATTGCAAATCTACCACAAGTGTATTACATACATATCGTGGTGTTTTCTTGCTACCATAGCTACAACATTTTTTTACAAAGCTATAATAGATATTACATGACCCAAAAACTTTTGGAAGAAAGTACTTCAATTGAAGGATGAAATGAAGCCTTTTGATGAGAGTTCTATTGGAATTTAGAGAAAAAGGCTTTACTATTGTTTGGCCCTGGCCATCCTATAGGATCTATTCTTGATCACTACAACAAAACTATGATATCTCTGTAAGATCTAGAGAAGACATTGCTTTCTAAGTTGGTCACATCTTTTTCATTATTTAATGGAATTTATGCTCGGACATCCCATGATAAACAGCGGCAGTAGCAGCAGTAACAATAGTAACAAAAAGAATCATTACCTAATTTTTCTTACCATCAATTACCAACTTTGATTCGAGGACAAGCATGTTACAAAAAAATTAATCTGAAAAACAAATAGATACATTGTTCATACCATGAGTATAATTTGAACTTTCTTGGTTACAAAATGTCCAAATTTTGATCAACCATTAAATGGATAAGATACCTTAGGAGGATGAATTTTCATAAGTTGCCCCTTCAGATTGGTACCTCTAGGAGACATCTACATTCCTATCTCAGTCAATTTCTACTAACACCTAAATTTTGACTCGTTGATTTATCATTCACCTCATAAAAAATTAAGCATCGAGCTAGACCCCTAAAAAAACATAATTTTTCATTCACATTGCAATTAAGCATTGGGAACATATTTTGTTTATTAATAACATGTCCACATCTGAATTTCATTTAAATTGGCCCAATTGTGAATTGTATTCGAATTGGCTGGACATGTAAAATAAGCGTGAATTTGAAGGAGAGAGGACCCTATACTCATTTGAATTTCCAAGTCTAAGCTCACATGAGCATGGCCCCTACCAATGAAGCGGCCACGCCCCCAATTGGCTTAGCCGAAGTTTTCACATGCATGTTGAGTGACGCTTCCAATTAGAGAATAAGATCGACGAGAATGTGATAACTCTTAAGCTATTGTCCATCATGGCACCAAATTCCGGCCAGCACCAAATCAGGCGATTGATTCATTCGGCCAACAAGAGGAATCCGAACAAAAGGGAATAATATTTGGCCGCCTATCTGACACATGATTCTCGGCCATTTTGGGAGGAGATAGTGGGATTTGATGAAGTCAAAATATTCTCTAAAGGTTCGGTGGAGGTCAATTTGGGGGCATTCTGCCAGTGGATAAAGGAGATATTGGGTGCTTTAGGAAAAAAACGGCGCGACCACCGTCCCTCATTACCAGCCCTTCGGCTTGGGCATCCAACTCCACCGGTTGCTCCTTTTCCGATCTCGCTCACCTTCGCTTCTCTCTAGAGGTAATATGTCCTTTAACTAGGTAGATCAACCTCCACAAGAAGGTAAAAATAAGATATCTCCATCTAATGCCCCCAATTTTAGGCCACGCGAATCTGGTTGGCAAGGATGGCTTTGCGGACGCTCTCTACTCCATTGACATTGGCCAAAACGACCTCGTGACTCAATTCACCACCCTTCCTTATTCGCAGGTTGTTAGGAATATCTCGGCCTTTGTCGAAGAAATCAGATTCGCCATAATTCCATTTTCGTAAATTTTAATTTATGTGCCTAATTATTTGTAGAGCATATACCAAAGCGGGGGGAAGAATTTCTGGGGGTACAACACCAGGCCATTAGGCTGTTTGTCTCACATATTGGTCACCACCGCCTATGATGTGAGTGACATCGATGAGCTCAAATGCCTCTGATCTTGCAATGATGCTGCTCGAGAATTCAATCAGCAATTGCAATGCCTTTGTGAAGAACTAAGATGTCGGATGAAGAACACCACAGTCGTGTACGTTGACATCTTCGTGATCAACTACGATCTCATAGCCAATCATGCTAAACACAATACGGCTTCCATCGCCTCTGATCCAAGTCCCTTCAAGTTCTAGAGTCGACAATCGAATTGGAACTCAAGAGATAGTGAAAGTATCTTCTTAGCGTGTCTCATGCCATACGGGTAGTAACAATGATGGTCGATTTACTTAAGTTTGTGTGTTTTGTTGTATTGCAATAAGGGTAGGATTTGAGAAGCTGTTAATGGCGTGCTGTGGCAACGGTAGGCCACCGTACAACTACAATCCCAACATTATTTGTGGCTAGAGCGGCTACACCATGCATGACGAGTTATCACCCTAGGCAAGCCAGGATGGCGTCCACTATACCAAGGCAGCCAATTCCTTTGTGGCCACTCGAATACTCTCCTCTAACTACTCCACCCCTCCCATTACTTTTGATTTCTTTTGTAACATTTAATTTCACTTGAAGATTTTTGGATAAATGTAACTATAACGTGAAAAAATCATCAATAAAGGTGATGAAATAGCTTTCCTTACCAAAAGATGGAACATCGAAAGGACCACATATGTCCATATGTATAATTTCAAGAAGTTTTGTGCTTCTTGTAACACCTTTCTTAGTGTGTTTTGTTTGTTTTTTTTTTAATACAATAAATACACACTCCAAGGTCGTAAAATCCAAATTTGGAAGAATTTCATTATTCACTAATCTTTGTATTCTTTCCTTGGATATATGACCCAAACGTTTATGCCATAAGTAAGTGGAATTCTTATTCACCAAACTTCATTTAGTGCCAACATTATGATGCAAAGTCATTAATGTCTCAACAAAAGTATTATCAAGTCTAAATTTATAGAGACCATCACATAAAATTCCAGTTCCAATAAGAATATCACTCTTAAATAAACTAAAAGATTCAGAATCAAACTTACAATAAACTCCCGCTACATCAAGTCTTGGCAAAGAAACTAAATTGCGAGAAAATGTAGGTACATAAAGGGTTCGAAATAAATCCAAATAATGCCCAGTATCTAAGATCAAACGGTAAATGCCAATGCTTTCAACTGGAGTTTTGTTTCCGTTCTCCGTAATCACATAACTTTCATTTGACTTTATAGTTTGGATCATAAGAAATCCATGCATTGTATTTGACACATGAGTGGTGGCACCAGAATCAATCCACCAAGTATTATGAGGAACTTCAGTAAAGTTTGATTCAAAACATACTAAAGCACAACGCTTACTTTTCTTTTCGAACCAAACCTTACGTTTCAGACAATCTTAAGGCTTACTTTTCTTTTCGAACCAAACCTTACGTTTCAAACAATCTTTCTTCAAATGTCCAATTTTGTTGCAAAAATGACATTTAATAAGATTGTGTTCTTTCTTGTGGATTTGAGAAGCACTTGAAGAGTCATTCAGGACATGTAATCATTTCTTCTTGCTCCTTCCACCTTTCCTCTTGAAATTCCTTTGAACTTCTTGATGATTTGAGAGATAAACAGAATGAGCCTTTTGATTCTTTATCCTTGTTTCTTCTTGAACTAACATACTGGCCAATTCATTCACATTCCACTTATCCTTTATAGTGTTGTAATTCATTTGAAATGGCACATATTGCTCATGAGGTAAGGAATTAAGTATAACTTGTACTAAAAAGTACTTATCCACGTTCATTCCTAAGGTTCTTAATTTTGCTGCCAAATTCATCATCTCAAGTATATGCTCATGCATGGTACGTGAACCATCATATTTCATGGTGGTCAATGTGCTCATTAATGTACCAGCAATTGACTTATTAGCAGTTTGAGAACGCTCTTCCACAAATTTAATAAATTCCTTAGCATTGTTAGTCTTGGGAAGAAAAGTCTTTAAGTTGTTTATAACTATCATTCACATGAACATTAAGCTCAATCTGTTCGATCTTTCCCAAGTTTTATGGAAATACTTTTCATCATTGCTACTTTTATCAGTAATAGCAACTGGTTTCTCAACTTGAAGCATTAAATCAAGATCCAGAACACCTAAATGAAACTGGACTTGTTCACTCCAATCAGGAAAATTCATCCCATTGAATAAGGGAACAAATGAGGCATGCGAATGGAGTGAAACGGGTATAGATACTACAAATGTGCAGGCTAATACTCATACATTAATACCTTGAGAATATCACCTAATCATATTCAAACTAAACTACATATGCACATCATAGTTCTCCTTTGGGCGATCCTATGATATACAAATATATATAAACCATAATGATGCCAATAACTTTTATTTGGTAATTGTAAATATATCTCATTAAAATTTATTTGCTATCTTTGGATATACAAACACATTTAACAAGTCATATTAATTACCACCTATCATGTCCATAAATTATAAGAAAATAATTAACCTTTGGGTTAATCCCTAAGTTATTATAATAAATAAACTTCAATATACCCACAGCACCAATAATGATATGAAACATATCAATTTCATATATAGCATCAATTAATCATGGGTAATTGAATAAAACAATTTACAATATCAAAATTCAAAATACTTTAAGATTTGGCCACTTTGGTGACTAACAAACCATTCATAATATGAATTTTTAATATTGTAAAATATAAATATTTACCAAATTGCACACAAGGACAAAATGTAATCAAAACATAAGGGCAAAATCGTAAAATCATAATTCCATAAAGGCAAAATCATAAATTTAAAATCCAGGGGCCAAATGGTAAATAATAAATTAGCGTAGGGGTAGAAAAAAAAAACAGCCCCTCGGTAGAGCACGCGCTTGCATCCGCCGTGGGCGTGTGCCCCACACGCACGCGTCCAACGCGCAGGCACGTGCAACGCACGCCCCTGGCATCTGTCGCACCCGCGGCACCCATGCGCACAGCGGTTGAGTGCGAGTGAGAGCGTGGCGTGTGAGCCCACGCGCCTGCAATTGCAGCGCGCACGTGAGGCCCACGCGCCTTCTTCCTCGTGCCCATAATTGATTCTTCGCCGTTTTTCGCCGTTTTGCTGCGGTTTCGCTGTCCGTTTCTTCTCCGGCAGCCCATCCCAAACACAAATAAGTAATGGGTTTTCAAGAGCATGCCGGCACAACCACATGGGTCCAAGTTTCGGCGAAAATGACCAAGAAATTGGCTGCAAGTCAAACCAAAAATTTCTCATAACACAATCCTTTAACCACCGCGACTTCTTCCGCCCATTAGCCTCCGGCGAACACCGATATACCAAAAAAACTCATGCCTAATGTTTCTCATGGCAGTGCGACCGTATGGGTTTGAAATCAAGCGATGGGTCGCCGGATTTTGCCCCGAATCGGCGAATTTTCCATCTTGGCCTTAAAACTCCGAATTTCTCCATTTTTCGTCCTTTTTCATTTGGATTTTTTTTTTAATTGACAGAACCAACCGAAAACATTTTCAACAACAACAACAACAACAATACAAACATGATCATAATATTTCTATGAACGGAAAAATCATGAGATCATAAACCATGCTTCGATACCAAATGTTAGACAATAAATATAATTCTTTAATGCAAAAATTCATCATAAAACAGTGATCTTTGATCTTCATGATTTTCACAAATGGATGAAAAACATACTTTTATCCATAGTCATTGTGGAAAACTAATGAACTTGAATCAAATGAAGAAATCCGATTTCTCTCCCTTAACCTACTATTCTTTTATATAATCTATCGATGGAGGAGAGAATATCAATTCTTTTCTGTTATTGTTGTTCATCATAGGCGAAGAGAGAACCGGACTCTATTTATACGTTCTTTCAATAGGTGCCTTCCATCAAAGCGCCTTTTCAACTTTCATAAAGGTCATACCTCTTCGTTTTATTAGAGTCGCAACTTCTCATAACCAATAATTATTTATTTTATACATTTCAATAATTATTAAATCATATTAAATCATATCATGTGGGCCACAATAATTTTTACAATTAAATCGACCGACGTCCAACACTTCTAGACACTCGCTCCGATGACTACAAAACAACAAGAAGGGAAAAAAAAATTGAACTGAAGCTAACACTAGTAAACTCTAGCATTTTTAACAATCAAACAATCACTAATGCACTTAAAATGAAGAGAAATGCTAACTTGAATGGTCTTGAACTGTAGAGCTAGCCAGCATGTGAAGGTTGGCTCCGACAAGTGGAGGATATGACCGACTCGAATATGATTTTTTTTCCACCAAATCGCATGAAAACAACATGAAAAACATAAAATCAAACACCCTTCAATAATATGTGAAGAATGAAGCATTAAACCAAACTTCTAACGTCAATCAGACAATATGAACTTCAATATAACGTTCTGGCATTTTATCGAGCATATGTTGTGCAGTCATGAGAATAAAATTTCGATTCAACTTTGGCATGATTTTCAATCTAGAAAAAGTTGGATATGATTCATGATTAGACTATTCAGCTGTGTGCCATTTCATACGAGCTTCCTCGTAATTTCATCATTCAAATTTTGTAGCTCATTCTCGATTAGAAATAGTTTGTTCACAAAACATGCTTAAGAGATAGTGTTCACATACCTGGTTCATTTGGTGAAATGGAGTCACTGAAATCGGTAGTGATAGAGTTCAAAAACTTCAAGAGAGATCACCAGACTCTTCTCCTCCGGACAACAAGAGCTCTGGCCAAACCTCACGGGACAAAGTACACCAGCTAGAAGTTGTTGGATAGCAGTGGTGGAAGCGGAAGGGAGGCTTCCAAGAATGGCTAACAAACCCCCAACATAGAATCCTATGGTCTCCTCCCCTTCTCTGGTTCTTCTCTTTTCCTCTTTAATGAAGCTCAATGTCGCTCTTCCTCTTCCTAAAAACCAAGGTTTTCTTTCCTTCCTCCTCTTTTTGGTTCTCTCACCCTCTCTGAAAGAAAGCGAAGGTGAAGGAAAGAGGAACGAAGATTTTATGAATTTCCCCATTCTGTTTGTAAATTGTACAAATCCTAAAGATATAGAGCTAGGTTTGTACAATTAATGGAAATAAAGAATTCTATGTATCATCTAGATCTAAATCTAATCTTTAATTGATATACACATAATCAAATCAAATCCAAATCTTTCAAAGGAATGTTGCATATTTTCTAACACTCCCCCTCAAGCTGGTGGCTTGTAGATATTCAAGATGCCTAGCTTGTTTAATAGATATGCGTGCTGTTGATGACACAGGGATTTGGTAAAGATGTCTGCTGGTTGCTCTATTGTCCCAATTCTTTCTGTCTTGATTAATCCTTCTTGAATCTTGTCTCGTGTAAAGTGACAGTCCACTTCTATGTGCTTAGTCCTCTCGTGCACTATAGGATTTGTTGCCAACTTGAGAGCCGCATCATTGTTGCAATATAATTTGGTTGGTCCCTGTACTTGTACTCCGAGGTCCTTAAGCATCCCTCGTATCCACACCACTTGACAAGTGGTTTTGGCCATGGCTCGATACTTTGCTTCGGCCAAAGACAAAGATATAGTAGGCTACTTCTTGGTCTTCCATGAGAGGAGTGAATCTCCTAATTTGATGCAATATCCAGTGACCGATCTTCGACTAGTGGGACATGTAGCATAATCAACATCACAGTATGCCTTCATCTTCATGTCACATCGTTTGGATAAAAGTATTCCCAGTCCTGGACACTTCTTCAAATACTTCACAACCTTCAATGCAACTTCCAAATGAGATCGCTTTGGATTGTGCATGAATTGGCTAAGCGATTGTATTGCATAGGAGATATCGAGTCTAGTCATGGTCAAGTATATGAGCTTCCCGACAAGCCTTTGATACCCTGATGGATCTTTGAGTATGGGATCATCGTTTTGTGATGTACCCTTATCGTATTCTGCAGTAGTCAACTTAGTGTTCTGCTCAATGGGAATCACGGCTGGTCTGCATCCCAATAAGCTTACTTCTGATATAATTTTTAAGACAAATTTTCGCTGACTAAGGGAAATCCCTTGATCATATCGAGCAATTTCAATTCCAAGGAAATATTTAGGTGCTCCCAAGTCTTTAATGTGAAAGATAGCATGTAACTAATCCTTGAAATTATCTATGGCAGCCTTATCGTTTCCCATAACAAGTATGTCATCGACATATATCATCAATAAATGGATGACATACCTTTAGTCCGTGTGAATAAAGCATAGTCATGTTTAGACTATTGGAAGCCTACCATTGTAAAGGCATTTGCAAACTTGGCATACCATTGTCTAGATGCTTGCTTCAATCCGTAAAGGGATTTACGGAGATGACATACTCTATTCTCTCCTCCTGTCTCTGTAAGCCTTGAGGAATATCCATATAAATTTCTTCATCAAGATCGCCATGCAAAAAGGTTTCGTGCGCATCCATTTGATGTAGACTCCAATCATTAATGGTGGCAATAATCAAAAAGGAACAAACTGTGACATCGGTGGCAACCGGAGAGAATGTCTCTTGGTAGTCAAAACCTTTCTTTTGGGTGAATCCTTTTGCAACTAACCGTGCCTTGTATCGTTCAATGGAACCATCAGCATGATACTTTATCTTGTAGACCCATTTGCAGCCAATTGGCTTGCGATCAAGTGGGAGTAGGACAAGATCCCATGTTTTGTTGTCAATCAATGCTTGAAGTTCTGCCTTCATGGCTTGTTGCCATTTTAGGTCAATAGATGCCTCATCATAACCAGATGGCTCTTGTTCTTCTGATAGGCGACTAATACAACATCTATGTTCCTGTGATAATCTATGAAAGGAAACATATGATGAGACTGGATACTAAGTACCTAGAGAGTGGTGAGTTGCGCAGATATAGTCTTTAGTCCAGATGGGGGGTCGTGTGGTGCGACCGGAACGCCGTGGATGAGTGACTTCCATATTTGTCTCATTGGGAGGTGGCACTCAATGTGATGACCTTCCTCAATACTATTAGGATCTTCGAGTCTTGGTTCCAAAATATCTTATGAGCAGTTGGGCCTCTTAGTAGGTGTTGATGTTGATGCTGGAAGAAATGAATTAGTGGGAGGAATATGCCTTGATTCTACTATTGGTATATAGGTATGTCCTTGGGCATTGCTTTATCATGTAAGACACCATGGGGAGAAGTTGTCATCCCTATATTTTCATCTAGAGTTGTCTGCTTAGAAAAAGGAAAAGTGTCCTCATGAAAGATGACATCACGACTTACTAGAAATTCCTTTGTGGAAATGTCAAGAACCCGATACCCTTTCTTCAAATTGGGATATGCCATGAAAATGCATTGCCGGGCACGTGGACTCAATTTGTCTCTAGGTCCCATTGTTGCAACATAATAGAGACATCCGAAGACCTTGAGATGTTGTAGCTCTAGTTTCTTCCGGAATAATAACTCAAATGGAGTTTTCCCTTTAAGTATTCGAGTTGGCATACGGTTGATTAAGTAAGCAGTTGTGACCACACAATTTCCCCAATAATTGTCTGGAACTGATGCTTGGAACTTCAAGGCTCATGCGACTTCCAATAGATGGCGATGTTTTCGTTCTACCACGCCATTTTGTTGTGGGGAATAGGCACAGTAGCTCTCATGTTGTATGCCATGTGTAGTAAATAATAGAAAGCAATCATGGTGAAGAATTCTCTTCCATTATCAGTACGTATCCACAGAATGGATTTGCCAAACTGATTCTTTGATAGTGTGAGAAAACTTTTTAAATGAGAATAAGCATGATTCTTAGACTGCATCAAGAAAACCCAAGTTGCACAAGAATAATCATTTATTATGGTGAGAAAATATCGAGACCCATCATGATTTATTGTGTGGTAAGGTCCCCATATATCCACATGAATCAAGGAAAAGATTTCACTAGTTCGGGAGTTGCTAGGCGGAAAGGGTGCATGAGATTGTTTAGCAAGAGAACATATAAGACATTGTGGACATGGAAAGGAGGCACTGTGACCCAATCTCAAATGCATAATAGAATTTCTATCATTGGTAGTCAAGTTACACAATGATGACTTATTCAAAAAATTGCAAGGAAAGTTGAAATTACTTGAGAAACTATTCCAGAAAAAAAAAAGGCCTTCTAAGAGACTACCCAAGCCCATGAGTTTCCTAGTCGAAAGGTCCTAAAAGAAACAAATGTCATCATTGAAAACGACCCGGCATGAATTTTCTTGACAAGCTTTTGACACAAAAATCAGATTAAATTGGAATTATGGGACATAGAGAACATTTCTAAGAGTAATCTGTGGACTGAGATTGACTGTCCCTGTCTCATTGACATGAGTAATGTCTCCATTGGGCAACTGCACAAAAATAGGGAAATTCAATTTGTCATTTAAACTTGAGAAAAATCTCCTGTCACATATAATATGATCGCTTCCCCCTGAATAAATTATCCATGCCTTTCTGGATATTGAGTTAATCAAGCAATGTGTAATACTTGAGAAACTCACTCCTTTGTTTGAGGTATCCATTTTTTGAAGTGCCTGCATCAGCTAATGATATTGACTATAGGCTGGTCAGTTTTTTTATTGGTTGGTCCAGTAACTTGGTAAGCTGCTGAAATTTTTTTCTCCTTTTCACCGGGCTTTCCATGCAATTTCCAGCAATTGTCAATTGAGTGATTAGTACATTTGCAATAATCACAAAATAATTTACTCTTGCCTTTAAAATTCCTTCCAAAATTCCTTGATGACATGGCAAAGATCTGGCTATCCATCCCTTTAAGCGCAGCAAAGATCTGGCCATTCGATTCTTTAAGCGCGGGCTCCTGTCCGTCGTTGGATCCAACCGAAAGATCAAAGACTTGCGAGCCATCCGATCTTCGCATCCCATCTGGACTATCCATCCGATCCATTTTAAGGAGTCTTGGCTCCTCCTCCACGAACCTTAATTTCGCTCGCCTCTCTTGATTTAGGGTTTGAGTCCTGATGGCCGCGTGTCACCAATCTCCGTGGGCTGCGAGTGCGACACTCTCGCTGCTCCTGGTGTGGTCCGACGTTGCAAGTCGCTGACTCTCCTCCTGTATAGCCAATTGAAAAATCCATCCAATCGGCGGCATGGGATCCATGGTGAGGATTTGTGAGCAAAAGTCGAGGTACATTTCGTTCAAAATGAGGAGAAAGCTGTAGCTTTCTCCCTGTCTTTGATGGATCTGTATTGTTTGAGTGTGGATTTTGGTCCCTCGAGCTTCTCCTCGACCACTTCGAGGTTGTTCCACAATGACGAGAGCTTGTTGAAAACGGCTGTGACCGTCATGTTTCGTTGCTTCAATTCACTAAGCCTCTTGCATTAGGGTAAAAATTTTTGCCTGGTCCAGCTTCCCGTACATTTCCTTAATATTCTCCCACATGTTTTTTGCATCTTCCGTTGGTGGGAGTCCGGCCACGACCTTTGAGGAGACGCAATTGCTAATCTAGGTTCGGACCAGGCGGTTGCTCTTCCTCCAAAGTTAGGCTAGGTGTTCATCCACGGGAACTAGAATGGTTCCGTCGAGGAAACCATCTTTGTCTTTGGTTGCTAGGGCACGCCGGAATTCTTGCGACCATCTTGTATAGTTTTCAGGCCCGGTCAGCTACTAGCTGATTAGCCGCAATTCTGGCCCATCGGCGGTGGAAAATAATAGTGGATCGTTGGGTTCTGATCGTCAGGCGAGCATCGCCGCTGGAAACGATAGAAAGTTGGGCATGAGGTTCGGGTAGGTATTCGTTCCTTGACCCGATTCACTCGACCCGATTGGATAACCCGCATGATAAAAACCCGGGTAGGGATTTGTTCCCATACTCGGCTCTCCCGATCCGCTCATCTGCTTCGATCCAATGGCTGGGCTTGCCCCATTCGTGGTTGGTGGGCCCCCATCAACTTGGAAGTAGCTTTGGTGGCCCACATATGCAGACAATGATGAATTTGGGCTTGGCCCAAAATAGAGTGGATATGGAATCCATTGGTAAGGTTGGCCCGCCAAGAGTTGCCCCAAGTTGAGCTAAGTCTGCGCGGGTCACCATTATACAGGTTGAAGTTGAGTCTGCTGATCCATGACTGGGAGTGTCATAGGGTGATGTTCAACTTGCGTATCTTGAGGCATTGTTTCTCCAATTGGTGGGTTGCCGGAGGCAGAGACGCTGGTTTGCAGGGAGACCATGGTAAGTAAAAAAATTCCTTCGAGTACTGACTTTAATGCCAAATGCAACCTCTTTTTGTAGGTTGAAGATCTTTCCGGCAGAAGGTCAAGGCAAAAGCAAATCAAAAGCCAGGAGGCTCTGATACCATGAAAGAAAGTGAAGGTGAAGGAAAGAGGAATGAAGATTCTCTGTATTTCCTCATTCTGTTTGTAAACTGTACATATCCTAAAGATATAGAGCTAGGTTTGTACAATTAATGGAAATAAAGAATTCTATGTATCAATCTAGATCTAAATCTAATCTTTAATTACACATTAATCAAATCAAATCCAAATCTTCCAAAGGAATGTTGCATATCTTCTAACACTTTCCAATGGCCTTCTTCTCTGGTTCTCATTTCAGCCAACCCCCTTTTAAAGAACCTTAAGCATGTCCCCCTGCCTCATCCTCCGGGGAGAATCTTTCTTTGTTATTTTTCTTGTCCTTTGTCAATCACACTTGTGTCACAGACTAAAGAGCACCACATCATCAATTCAAAGGGAGCTCATTGAGATCATTAGATTGTAAGAGGACTTAATCTTTGTCCTCGGATTTGCTTGATGAGGATTAATGATCTGAACCATTAGATGATATCAATCTTCATTGTTTGAATAATGTGATAATGATCAATATTCTCCATCGTTAGATCATGTAGAAGATCAATGGTTGTAATTCGACAAATTTTTGTATAAATAAAGGGTTCTCCCCTCATTTGTATCATCTTTATACTTTCTTCCTAAAAATTCTCTTCCTTGAGTGTGAAAATGTGAGTGAAAACAAGGCTTACTTAGAGCCAATTAGGTAATTTAAAGGTCTAAGTGCTGCACGATTTGCGATCGAAAGAATCGTCCTATAATGCTCGTGGCTACTCCCTCGGTCATTCTTGTTGCGTCATAGACACACGCTGGTCATGCGAAAAGGGGAGGAGAGAGACCACGTGGGCCTGGGTCTTGCATCGCTTTTTCTCGGGCTCAAATTGAGGGCTTAAAAGAAACAAAGAAGATTGAGCCAAAAAGAAACAAAAAGATGGGCCAAGTGATTTAACAATGGGTTGGACTAATAGACAGAGGGGCTTTTTGAGGGCTGAGAATTTTGCTATGTGAGCCGGACACGTGAGCCCACATGATTTTGTTATTATTCATTTATTTTCATTTCATTCATTTTTTATTCATCATTTTTTAGATTTTTTTATGTTTTTTTTTGTAAAATAAATAAATACATAAAATGTTGACAAAGATTTACAGGTCAATAGTGGTCGTTGAACTTTTGGTAATTGTTCTATCTAGTCTTAAAATATTATATCCATTTATCCAATCTAATCCTCAGATTATCTAGTTTATGGACTAAATTGAATACGTACCAAAAGTTTGGGAATCAAATTGAATAAATTAAAAGTTCGGGAATGTCACTGCTTGAGAGATTAAAATTCATGAGTTACAGTAAACAAATAAAAAAGCTTATGGATCGCACGAAGTATTAAGCCAAAATTCACTAATCGAATGTATCATTGCCATTTCCTTCATAGGTAGGGAACAACATCATAGTGACCTTGAATTACACTTGCGTGAGTTCTCTCTGCTTGACTCCTCTGCACTTGAGGGAGAGGGAGAGGGAGATGATGGATAGGACAAAGATGAATGCGATGAGGATAGGGCTAATTGTGATTGAAGCATTGGCGTTTGGATACCTCACTCTGCAATTGGGTTTCAAGCCACTCCTCGAGAAACCCAGGTCGTCGCTGCTGAGGCTTCTACCTCTTCTCCGCAAGATCGCGCTGCTCTTCACAACAAGTAGAGCATGGTAGCTACTCGCATTTTTTCTTAATGTTGAATGTTTGGCAGAAAGGACTGGTAAACTTACCGTTGAATCTCCCGAGGTCCAGCTTTTATCACACAGTAATTCAATTCTTGGTTGCCTGATTGTCGAGTTCTGGAGGTTGATGATGAAAGAAGTCCCACGTTTTATGGCTAAATCGATTATCCGTGAGTCTCGGTAACAGCTTTGGCTGCAATTTTTCACTGGTTGAAGTGAGAAAGTTTGTTTTCTCGGAAAAGGGGTTCTTTTTGGTCCAATTGGTATTTAATTTTCATTTGACACATTGGTATGAACTGTGGCATTGTTTAGTTGTGCCATTCTATGGAAAATTGCGGGGAAAATTGTCCAAAAAGTCCTAAACCTATTGCACTTTTGCCAATTTAGTCCTAAACCTTTTAATTTTGCCAATTGAGTCATAAACCTTTTCACTTCTTGCCAATTCAGTCCATCCGGCTAATTTTGGCCGGAAAATGCTGACGTGGACGTCGGTGATGCCACGTAGGACCACCGATGCTGAAGTTGATAGTTTTTAATAATATTTTAATGTTTTTTTAATTTTTTTTGAATTTTTATTATTTTTTCTGTTTTTTTTTTCCTTTTTTTTTCTTTTCTTTTCTTTCTTTTCTTTTTGGCTTTTTCTTTTACCTTATTCGGTGGCCGGTCACCAGCCACCGGTGACGGCTGGCCACCGGCCACAGCCAACCGGGTGGCCTTGCCTGCCACAGGCGAGGCCCGGCTGGGCAAGGAGGAGCTTCGGCGAGGGCAGACCTCGCCCAGGCGCGACCGGCAAGGGTCGGCTAGGCGAGGCCGACCCTCGCCCAGGCCGGCCGAGCGATGGCGAGGGTGACGCCGGGCGAGGGCTGGCCTCACTAGATCCGGCGAGGGGAGCCCTTGCCGAGGCTCGCCTGCACTAGATCTGGCGAGGCCAGCCCTCGCCCCGGCCAAGCTTGGGCGGCTTGGAGTTGTTGGCCGAAGACAATGAATGACAGCAGGGCAAAGAGGTAAGGCGAGAGGCGCGTGTCTTCCTCGGTGGAGAAGACGAAGTCGATGGCGGCGGCGGCGGCGCCCGACGCCGTAGGAGAGAGAGGCGAGGTGGGTGGCGTCGGGCGGCCGGGGCGAGGGCTCCCGCTCGCCCGGCGAGGCCGGCCCTCGCCCGGCCGGGCAGCTTTGCCCGGCGTCGCCATCGCTCGGCCGACGCTCGGCGAGGCTGCCCCGGGCGAGGGTTGGCCTCACCTAGGCGACCCTTGCCGGGTCGCGCTTGGGCGAGGGCTGCCCTCGCCGGGCTCCTCCTCGCCCGGCCGAGCCTCACCTCGTGGCGGGTGAGGCCGGCGGCCGTGGCTGTGGGCGGTGGCCGGCCACCGAAAAGGGAAAAGAAAAAGCCAAAAAGAAAAGAAAAAAAAAAAAGGAAAAAAAGAAAAAATAATAATAATTCAATAAAATTCAATTTTTTTAATAATATTAAAATATTATTAAAAATTGTCCACGTCGCACGGCAGACCGGCATCCTACATGGCACTGCCGGCGTCCACGTCAGTATTTTCCGGCCAAAATTGGCCAGATGGACTGAATTGGCAAGAAGTGAAAAGGTTTATGACTCAATTGGCAAAATTAAAAGGTTTAGGACTGAATTGGCAAAAGCGCGATAGGTTTAAGACTTTTTGGACAATTCTCCCGAAAATTGCGTTATCTTTAGTTCTACTCGATTTCATTTGCTGTTTTGCCAATTATCTTTGACTTCAGCAGTTGCGATTCCACTTTCCATGGAGTGGTGCTTATTGGAGTTTGTCGAGGGGCTCGTTGTGGAAATATAAGCTTCTAAAAGAGGCGATAAACATGTACATGTTCGGTTCTTTAGGACTGCCGGGTATTGCTTTCGCTGATGTGTTGATGAATTGCTGTTGCTATTGCTGCCAGTCTCTTGGGCGGTCGTGCTAGGGTAGAGAAACAAAGCCGAGGAAGAGGGAAAAAGGCAAAAATGCGGAGAGCGAAAAAAGAGAAAAAATATAAAAATGGATGTAGAACGTCTAATATACCTAATAAGTGACGTGTCAATACCTTAAGGATAATTGTACACGCATATACAATTTCTAAATTTAGATGATATCAATCCCAATTTACATAGCAAATGGTTCTGTCCGTTGTATGACTAAACAAAGAAGTAGGAACATGCAAACAAAGAGTTCGTAAGTCAGAGGCTGCCAAGTACTTTGCCCAACAGTTTAAATTCCTCGACCAGAAATGTATGTACCTCATACTCGTGTTGTCTCAGACAAAATTTTTATATCATGATTGAGTCAATAGGTGTAACCACAACATAAGAGAAAAGTATAGTCTCGTGGGTCACAACAAAGGAAATAAAAATCAAGCAACGAGTTCACTAAAAGCTGACCTTTCAGCAATTAGCTGCACCATCATTACCACTTTGACCTAATTATCGGCTACATTTTGATTTGTATGTGCAGTAGAAATTTCTCGAAGGAGACCCCCCTTAATGACATCCTATGTATTGAATACGGCATGGAACTTATGCAACTATACGACTATATATTTTTTTACAAAAATCTAATTGCATACTTTGGTAGCTGAACCTCTACACCTTTTACACCTTTTTCAAGGGAGAATTAAAAAAAAAAAGTCTTAAAATTTATTGTAATTGTGTCAATTCAGTCATAATTTTTTTTTGGCCAATTTAGTCCTAAACTTTTTATAATTATCTTAATTCAGTCTATCCTATCAAAATTGACCGGCCGGTGTTGACGTGGATGCTGGCTAGCGCCAGCCGTCCGGCGAATGCTAACGTAGCAATTTTTTAATGTTTTTTTTTTTTTTTTTTGAATTTTTAAATATATGTTTTAAAATTTTTAATTCTTTTTTTTCTTTTTTTCCCGTCTTCTCCTTCCCCTTGTCTCATGCGCAACCGACATGACATAGCAGATACCAGGGCATCAACATCACAAGGAGGACAAGCAATTTAGTTAGTACCTGCCATTGCCACGGGCACAGTTCTCTAACCAAACCAAACCACAAAGACCATCGTGGCAGAAATGCGACATTTCAGTGCATGGTAGTCCAATAAAGCAGATTGACCATACAGTCAGCTAAGACGGCCGCCGGAAAACACACTTGGTCAGATTCAAAATCGCAACTTGATGGTCGTTTGCCAGCCGAGGCCAACCCCGAAATTCCGGGGACTGGACGGAAAAGACATTGATCACACATTTTCGCATCCCGACAACTAGATTCATCGAGACCAAATGGCCTGTCAGACCCATAACTTGTCTCATCTATCTAGCAAAAGCGCTACAATCCTCCAGCTACTCATCAAACCGAAAACCAATCAAGACAAAACAGAACCACAAGCAACTTATCTAGTAGAATCACTACAATCCTCCAGCCTATCAAGACAAGACAGACCCACAAGATACAAATTGATTGAGCGACAGAAGTTTGCGGAAGCAGAGACTGGAGATGCACGGAAAGCATGAGAGCAGAATCGAGGACGGGGGCGCCAGGGCAGACGAGGCAGGCGAACTTGCCGGAGGAGAGCTTCCTGTAGGAGGAGGCGTCGAGGCCTTCCACGGCCAGATCGTCGACTCTTCTCTTCCGGTGCTGGGCTTCTCTTGCCCAGCTATCTCGTCCGAACACGCTCATTCCCTATCCTTCTTCTTCTTCCTTCCTCTTCTTCATCTGTTCAGTGATTCAATATGACATGGGGGCAATTTATTTAGGGTTAATACAATAAAAAAAAAAAAAAAACTCAAACCAGTACAGGTATATCAAATTTATCATAAATATCCTCAAACAGTATACTTATTATAAATTTGCTTCAAGTTAATTTTCATTAAATATTACAGTTAAATTATAGAGTAGAATAACACATGACAGTACATCAATTTAGGATTTTACCATTGGTTTGTTACTTATGTATTGAAATATGTGATTTTTCGTCATATTAATTCATTTTAATAAAAATTAATAGAAAGTAAACTTATTACAAATATATTAGTTTGGAATTTTTAGTGGTAAAAAAATTAGTTTAGGATAATTTGTCGTACTAGTTTGGGGGTTTTTGACACTTAAAAAATTAATTTGAGGTAAATTTATCACACATGTATTAGTTTGAGATTTTCTGTAGTATTAACCATTTATTTATGATTTAAGTATATGATTTTTTTTTAATTTACCACCAAAATTTGAAATATTACCTACTTTTATCGATTAAAAAATTGAGAAAAGTTACATATTTTCTAAGGTTTTGACATTTAATTGTTACCAAAATTTTGGTTGTTGCGAGTAAAAAAAGAAGTACCGATGCATGCATTAAATGATTCATGTCAAGTAAAAAATAAGATAGTAAATGTCAACCTTCAATACCGTGGACAAATTAATTGCAATCTCATCTTAAACACTTACATATATGAACACACACACACACACAGATATATACATATATCCCCATGAGTCTCAGTTAAAGTGCGTGACAAAGATGTAGAGAGAGATGATCTAGACAATGGGATCTTTTTCTTTTTTCTTTTTTAATATTGTTTTTGTACATTAAAAAGGTTGGGATGAGTGACCAATTATCATGATTTGGGCCTATTAGCCTTGGTCAAGGGATCGTGCAACGATAGGCGAGTCCATTCAGTAGGCCACTTTACTTTATGAGGATCATTGCCATTGCTATTCTTTTGAAATGTTTCATTATAATCAATCATTCCACATCTCGCATTAACTTGAGCATCTCACTAACTAGAGTGGGGTGTATGTTTGAATTCACTACAATAAATTGTTTTAGCCTGTTGTAGGCATCACCAAAAGAACGGAATTTACTCCCCACCAATTTATGCATGGTAGCCAATCCTGTCATTGGACATTTTCCATGTGATATTCTTTTCATCACTTGATTCTTAGCACAAACTCTTTGACACCGCTCTCATCATTCACTTGCATGGGTCATATCAAATCTCTCTTGTTTCTCTTGGAATTATAAAGCTCAGTTCCATGCCCCCATGGAATACTTTCCCCACTTGATTTTCACAATGCCTGTTGCAGGCTATTCTTCGCATCCTTCAATTCCCCTAGCCATCCCCACATCTCTACATCAATGGCCAATCCTCTCGCGCACCATCATTGCCTCTTCCTAGGCTTTATGCAAATGGCCTATGCTCAGCCAATAGGTAAAACATCTCCCGTCTTTTGTATCAATCATGCTAAAAAATAACTAAGGGGTTTGACCTCTAATAGCATCCACACATACAATTTGACTCTTACTTTGATACCATTTATATTAAGATTTTAATTGATTGGTCTCGATCATGGGACTACGAAACATTAGATGAGTGGGCAAAATGGACTGACCAAATTAGAACCACCTAAATTGGGTCGGTAATATGGTTTGAATCCTAGGAGCATTAGTTCAATTTTCAGTTTCATAAATTGAAATCAGTGATTTTTGTCCGGATTCTAGGGAGTGCCAAACCACCCAGACCAAATCAGATAAATATATATGTATAGATATGTACTCATTTCTTAAATGGAAACCTAATCACATCTCTCTTCCATCGCTTCTCACTCTCAGCCTCTCGCCTCTCGCACATATAAAATTCTTCCTCTCACAATCATTCTGAGTCTTCTTTATTTGCTTTTGCTAGAGTCTAGTGCTCATCAATTTCATGTTTCAATGCCGAATTTGACATCACGTGTCAAGCAAGAAACCCAGAAGAATAAGAAGCGAAGAGATAGAGCGTGGACACTACGAGAATTGTTGAAGATGGCATCCCAAGACGTGGTTCCTTTCATGGGCTTGTCCGACTTGTGCTTGGAGATGGCTGCTTCATTTCTTTGCATGGGATATAAAGTTCAGGCGCTTCAGGCTAGGAATATCTGTTGATTGATCAAATAAAGTTCCAAATTTTTTACGTGAAGATAATGGGGATTACTTTATTTCTGGGCTAATCAACCCTTTCCTTTGGGAGATTCTTGTGCTTTGCATTACTTCCAATCTAATTCGGCTTCAAAAGGAAGCGAAGGCTTCATTGGTTCCATTGAACCACCTAGGAATCGAACCAAACCAGTCAGTTCGCTCTTAGAAGCTAACGGTCTTGTCTTTGGTTCCAAAAATTAAGAACTGTTCTTTTTAGTCTAGTTCCTGATTCCTAAGTGGGATCTGATCTAGTTGGGATTCGATCACCCCTAAAAATCAATTAAACAAACTAGCCTTCCTTTTTAAGGATGACGACTCGTATCATGACATTGCTCATTGTAATATGGCTCATTGTAATTTGGCTCATTGTAATAGACTATTCCATGTCTCCCATCAATATATGCATTTCATCACTGAGTGGGGCATCATATCAATTCAACAAAATAACTAGTTTGGTAGCAGTATAAGAGCAAGTTATCTAGGAACCTTATTGACAAGACCCAATTAATACTTTGATACTTCAAAGAAAGAGAAAGCTACCAAAAATAAAGAAAGCATATAAGGCATTCGAATTTAGTCTACCCCACTATATGAAAAGTAGCTGTGTTTTGCCGAAAAAAGGCAAAAGAACTTTAACCAAAAGGAGATGATCAAATTGAATAAACAAAGGGTCCTTTGCTAATTTTGGACTAGAATATAAATGGGACGATATGTCAAAAGGAAAAATAGACGTGAAATTATCAGATTTGAAAGGTTTTTTTTTGGGTCTGTTACCTGATTTAATTGGTTGCAAGCAATGCAAACTTGTGAGGAAATTAGAGAAAAACAAACACGCTCGTACCATTAATTTGTGTGACTGTTCATTATAAAGATCATAAAGTGAGCTTTTATTTCCCACTAAAAGCAGTTATTACAGACGGTTATGGATTTTGAATTCGAAAATAACTTCCTAATCTTTAATGTAGCTATAAGAAGTTATGATTACGGCCTCTTATTATCTATAACGATTATCTACAGGAAGCGTAACGGTGCAGTCATTAAGCCTTTTCCTTTCTTTTCCTGATCTAAAAAGCAGAGGGCAGTTGCCGCTCAAGAAAAGCGCTCGCTTTCTCGTCACTCGCGACGGCCGTGACGGAGATCGGGATCGATTCCGGCCGCCGCGACGGCCGCCGCCACCATGATCACGCCCTCGACCCTCGTGGCCCCGCTGGGTCGTCATCGTCTGGACAAGGTACCGTCTCTGTTTGCGCGGACGCTTTTTCTTGAATATGGGTGTCTGTCTCTGTCTTGTTCGTACGGGAAAATTGAAAAGTTTGAGTTTTTTCGGATTCTGGGTGGGATTACCGTGGAGAAAAAGGCGAGGCTTTTGCGGTTTCTCATTGTTCGTTGTCCGTTATGAATGCTTTGGTTTCTGAAAGTCTGATTAATTGGGTCGGGCTGAGTCACTAAACTGAGACTGAATCGGCGTTTACTTTGATTTTTTTGGTGGCATATTCCTCGTCGTTCGAGTTGGCCGTGACCGCCTCGCCGCCGGAGATGCCATTCCTTAAGCCGGAGCAGCCCGCGGTTAGAGACCGCCGTGGTTAGTTTCCTATCCACTCATTTGTGTGGTCGTTCCGTTGGAATGGATGCCGTTTTGTATCACGTGTTTCGGCGACATTGAAGTCGCCGGTGAGGTTCGGTTATGGCCGGCGAGGGACGGCCGGCGACCGAGTGATTGGCCGGCGGTGACCAGCGTTGTCGTGCTAAACGATGGACGCCTTGTGGTGGCTCGGCAGTGGCCTGAGCGCCGGCGAGGGCTCATGGGAAAATGGTGGGATTTGGTTGAAGAGGAGGTTCGCAGGGAAGAAGTCGTTCTCGGGAAGAAGATGATGGACAGTGGAAGGGAAGAGAAAATAAGGAATAATGGAAAATAGGAAAAGAAAAATACAAAAGGGGAGAGACGGAAAGAAAAAAGGAGAAAAAATTTAGATAAGAAAAGAGGATTGGTGTAAGTGGGCTTAGTTTAGTTTAATGAACTACGGGCGTAATTAGACTTGACGGATCTTGGACTTAAGTGGTTTTAGTATATTTAGGCTGGTTTTAGTCGTAGAGGTGTTTGGGCTGAGTTTTTTTTAGCAAGATGGGCGTAGTGTTTTTTGATATCAACAAATGGGCTTGGTGATTTTTTTTTCAAATGGGCGTCTTTTATATAAGCCCATTTGTGTCCATGGCCCAGACCCACGGACCGGAGCCAGCCCGAAGCCCTTATCTGAATTAAAAATATAAAAAATTTAGAAATAATAAAAAAAAATCATTAAAAAGTTAAAAATCCAGAAAATTCATAAAAAAAAAAATTTAAAAATTCAGAAAATTGGAAATCCTTGGAAAAAATGCCTAAAATTTAGCTTTGAGATAGCTTTCGCTTAAAAAGTGAGAAAATCCTTAAAATAAAATTGAATCCCAATTGAACAAAGCTGCTTCACTATAGGATCTTTTGGATGGCATTTTCTTTTTAGAGATGATGCTAGGTTACGGCTTACGTTGTTCATTTAAATTACATTTGATTGTGTCTTATTCATATATTGATTGTAATTTTTACTTTTAGAATGGTTAGGATGAATCTTAAAATCTTTGATGATAGGTTGTCTTTTACTTTGGTAAGCAAATAGTCAAGTTTAGGTTATGAAGGGACATTAGTTTTAGAACTAATGTAATCAAGTCTCAATTTCCAAGATCGCTAGTTATGCAAAAAGTGAGATTTTCTTCCATATTTTGCATAGGGTTATGTCACGTAAGGTATAGGTGTGAAAGAACCCGCGTCAAATCGAATGCCGTTGGCTCGAATTTGGCACTACCTCTAAGTAATAATAATAATAATAATAATAATAATAATAATAATAATAATAAAATAATAATAATAATAATAATAAAATAGTCGTCATCATCATCATAATCATCATAATCATAAGACATAATAATAATAATTTTTATTTAATTTAATAACTAAATTACAATTCATGATGGACATACAATATAACACATCAAAATAATAAAAGTAATAATGTGCCATCCAATTAAGATGGACTTACATTATGACTTATACATTAATAATAAAAATAACAACGAGCCATATGATTAAGATGGACGTAAAATATGACACAACAAAATAATATAAATAAGAACAAGCCATCCAATTAAAGATGACTCCTCAAAACTTTCGTAGTTGAGATCTTTTAAATTCCACAAGGAGGATGACATTTAAATTGGAATTGAGTAAGCCACTGTGGGGAATGTAATCGCAATCCAAATAAAAAGTATGACCGGATTCCTAATTTTATAGGAAATTGGTCATACTTTTTATTTGGATTGTGATTACATTATCCACGGTGGCTTACTCAATTCCAATTTAAAATTTTTATCCCCCTTGTGGAATTCAAAAGATTTTGAGTATGAAGGTTTTGGAGTGGTCTTCGTAAGATGGCTCGTTATTATTTGCATTAGTTTGTTGGCTCATTGTTATTTTTATTATTTTGATGTGTACTATTTCAATCTAGAAAAAGATGGATATGATTCATGATCAGACTATTCAACAGTGTGCTATTTCATACGAGCTTCCTTGTAATTTCATCATTCAAATTTTGTAGCTCATTCTCGATTAGAAACAATTTGTTCATAGAAAATGCTTAAGAGAGAGTGTTCACATGCCTGGTTCATTTGGTGAAATGGAGTCACTGAAATTAGTAGTGATAAAGTTCAAAAACTTTAAGAGAGATCACCACTCTTCTCCTCGGGACATCGAGACATTTTGGCCAAACCTCACGGGACAAAGTACACCAACTAGAAGTTGTCGGACAGCGGTGGTGGAAGCGGAAGGGAGGCTTCCAAAAATGGTTGACAAACCCCAAACACAGAATACCTATGGTCTCCTCCCCTTCTTTGGTTCTTCTCTTTTCCTCTTCAATGAAGCTCAATTCGCTCTTCCTCTTCCTTGAAAACCAAGGTTTTCTCTCCTTCCTCCTCTTTTTGGTTCTTTCACCCTCTCCAATGGCCTTCTTCTCTAGTTCTTGTTTTAGCCAACCCCCTTTTTAAGAACCTTAAGCATGTCCCCTGCCCCATCCTCCGGGGAGAATCTTTCTCTGTTATTTTTCTCGTCCTTCGTCAATCACGCTTGTGTCACGGAGTAAAGAGCGCCACATCATCAATTCAAAGGGAGCTCATCGAGATCGTTAGATTGTAAGAGGACCTAATCTTTGCTCTCGGATTGACGATCTCAACCATTAGATGATATCAATCTTCATTGTTGGAATAATGTGATAATGATCAATATTCTCCACCATTAGATCATGTAGAAGATCAATGGTTGTAATTTGACGAATTTTTATATAAATAAGGGGTTCTCCCCTCATTTGTATCATCTCTATATTTTCTAAACCTAAAAATTCTCTTCCTTGAGTGTGAACGTGTGAGTGAAAGCAAGGCTTACTTAGAGCCAATTAGGTAATTTAAAGGTCTCAGTGCCGCACGATTTGCGATCGAAAGAATCGTCCTTTGATGCTCGTGGCTACTCCCTTGGTCATCCCTGTTGCGTCATAGACGCACGGTGGTCGTGCAAAAAGGGGGAGGAGACAGGAGAGAGACCACGTGGGCCTGGGTCTTGCATCGCTTTTTCTTGGGCTCAAATTAAGGGCTTAAAAGAAACAAAGAAGAATGAGCCAAAAAGAAACAAAAAGATGGGCCAAGTGATTTAACAATGGGTTGGACTAATAGACAAAGGGGCTTTTCGAGGGCTGAGAATTTTGCTATGTGGGCCGGACACGTGAGCCCACATGATTTTGTTATTATTCATTTATTTTCATTTCATTCATTTTTAATTCATCAGTTTTTAGATTTTTTTTATGTTTTTTTTGTAAAATAAACAAATACATAAAATGTTGACAAAGATTTACAGGTCAACAGTGGTAGTTGAACTTTTGGTAATTGTTCTATCTAGTCTTAAAATATTATATCCATTTATCCAATCTAATCCTCAAATTATCTAGTTTATGGACTAAATTAAATACGTACCAAAAGTTTGGGGATCAAATTGAATAAATTAAAAGTTCAAGAATGTCACTGCTTGAGAGATTAAAATTCATGAGTTACAATAAACAAATAAAAAAGCTTATGGATCGCACGAAGTATTAAGCCAAAATTCACTGATCGAACGTATCATTGCCATTTCATTCGTAGGTAGGGAACATCGTCATAGTGACCTTCAAATACACTTGCGTGAGTTCTCTCTGCTTGACTCCTCTGCACTCGAGGGAGAGGGAGAGGGAGATGATGGATAGGACAAAGATGGACGTGATGAGGATAGGGCTAATCGTGATTGGAGCATTGGCATTTGGATACCTCACTCTGCAACTGGGTTTCAAGCCACTCCTCGAGAAAGCCCAGGTCGCCGCTGCTGAGGCTTCTACCACTTCTCTGCAAGATCGCGCTGCTCTTCGCAACAAGTAGAGCACGGTAGCTACTTGCCTTTTTTCTTAATGTTGAATGTTTGGCAAAAAGGACTGGTTCTTACCGTTGAATCTCCCGAGGTCCAGCTTTTATCACACGGTAATTCAATTCTTGGTTGCCTGATTATCGAGTTCTGGAGGTTGATGATGAAAGAAGTCCCACGTTTTATGGCTAAATCGATTATCTGCGAGTCTCGGTGACAGCTTTGGCTGCAATTTTTCGCTGGTTGAAGTGAGAAAGTTTGTTTTCTCGGCAAATATGGTTCTTTTTAGTCCAATTGGTATTTAATTTTCATTTGATACACTGGTATTAATGGTGACATTGTTTAGTTGTGCCATTCTATGGAAAATTGCGTTATCTTTAGTTCTACTCGATTTCATTTGCTGTTTTGCCGATTATCTTTGACTTCAGCAGTTGGCATTCCACTTTCCATGGAGTGGTGCTTATTGGAGTTTGTTGAGAGGCTCGTTATGGAAATATAAGCTTCGAAAAGAGGCGATAAACATGTACATGCTCGGTTCTTTAGGACTGCCAGGTATTGCTTTCGCTGATGTGTTGATGAATTGCTGTTGCTATTGCTGCCAGTGTCATGGGTGGTCGTGCTAGGGTAGAGAAGCAAAGCCAAGGAAGAGGGAAAAAGGCAAAAATGCGGAGAGCGAAAAAAGAGAAAAAAAAATACAAATAGATGTAGAATGTCTAATATACCTAATAAGTGACGTTTCAATATCTTAAGGATAATTGTACACGCATATACAATTCCTAAATTTAGATGATATCAACCCCAATTTACATAGCAAATGGTTCTGTCCGTTGTATGAGTAAACAATGAAGTAGCAACATGCAAATAAAGAGTTCGTAAGTCAGAGGCTGCCAAGTATTGTGCCCAACAGTTTAAATTCCTCGACCAGAAATGTATGTACCTCATACTCGTGTGGTCTCAGACAAAAAATTTTATATCATGATTGAGTCAATAGGGGTAACCACAACATAAGAGAAAAGTATAGCTCGTGGGTCACAACAGAGGAAATAAAAATCAAGCAACGAGTTCACTAAAAGCTGACCTTTCAGCAATTAGCTGCACCCATCATTACCACTTTGACCTAATTATCGGCTACGTTTTGATTTGTACGTGCGGTAGAAATTTCTCGAAGAAGACCCCCCTTAACGACATCCTATGCATTGAATACGACATGGAACTTATGCAATTATACGACTATATTATTTTTACAAAAATCTAATTGCATCCTTCGGTAGCTGAACCTCTACACCTTTTACACCTTTTTCAAAGATGAATTCCAGCTCAAACGCAATCAGTAGAGATAGGTTGGCGAAGGTACTTGTGCGCTTTTCTTCAAAGTGTTGATCGTGCGTATGCTAGTATAACCAGTTGCATTATTTCCTTCCATATCCGATCGCTTAAATAGTGCACTGGACCACTTATCTACAAAACCCATAATGCTACTGAGACTACTCATTTTTCGTTTGGGGAAGATTAATAAGGCGATTCTGCTTCTTAATTATCCTTAGAAAGCAATTGTTTTACCAGGTAATTATCCGCAGCACTCTACTTCTACTTCATATGCGTGAGATTGCATTATATCGAAGTCTCATAGTAAGTGAATGTCTAGAAGATAATGTTGCCTGAGGAGGAATTTGCATCGATTCTAATACCATCAAGATCATCCATGAATCCCTCATATCAACTGTTAAAATAAAAATTAAGAACAAACTTACACAGACAAAAATGGGGCACAATAGATGCTGAATCCAGATATGAATCAATGAGTCATAGTAGCGACTTAACGAGAGTGTCGTTGACATAAAAGGGGCCGTTCTCGTGAGCCCAGGCGCTGTAATCAAATCCGAAATGCCAATTCTCCGACCCTTCAACGACGACCTTCTTGAATCTTGGGAGGGACCTCGGCAGTACTGTCATCTTGCTTTGGAGGCCAAGCGTGGCCGTTGTGGTCGTTCCACCCGGGATAGGCCACTGAAGCACCCATCATCTCCGAAGCTATCACGACAAGCTCCATCGCTCCTCCAAATTTCATAGCCATTATTATGGGTTTTTTTTTTCTGATTTGGAGGGTGATTAAGGAACTGCACAAGTACAAAAATCTTCAGATGCTGGGGAATTGGTTGGTGCATTTGCGGAATGTCGGAGCTGGCTTCTTATAGGAGTAGCTTCGTGGATTTTTTTCCCTTCTTTTTTGGGGTTTTCAATGAAAGTGGTGGTGGAAAACGGTCGAATAAACCTTTTGTACCTTGCTTTTTAAATAGATTGGGTTGGTGTCAGACGGCGATGTGTTTTCAGTGTTAAGAGTCAAACTCGAGTCGTTCATTTCTGGTTTTTGATTATGTCTCCCTAAGAAATATCAGCATACGGCGACTGTACATGTAGAGTACTCTATGATGTCGATAGTACCCCGATGGGGACAAACTATACTAACATTCGGTCAAATAGATCCATATTGGGCGACTCTGAAATTTTAAAGAGATAAGTATCAAAAAATTTTAAACTTATCGCAAAAATGTAATCGAATGTTAAAATTTTTATTAGATTGGCATAATAAAGTGTCTACGTTAATTTTGTTTAATTTAGCTAACATAAAATGTGACGTGGCTTTTTTATTATTTTCTGGAAGATACATGTTGCCTACAAGTGATGCATGAAAAAAAAAAGTTGAAAAATTTAACAAAGAAAAAGAGAAAAGAGTAAAAGAACAAAATTAAAAGAACCTGATAAAAAAGAAAGAGCAAGAGTTCGATGGCTTGAATGTCAACTCCGTCAAATCTTCATCTTCTCAATCTTTTATGATAAAGTGTGAGATTTTGTGGTACCACTAACAACTATTCCAATAACATGGCAAGGGAAGTGAGATAATAGGTAAATTTTAAACTATGCATTCATCTAATAATACAATATTTAAATATCTACATTAATTTTGTTTAATTTAACTAACATAAAAATGTGATGTGGCTTTTTTGTTACTTTCTGGAAGATACATGTTGCCTACAAGTGATGCATGAAAACAAAATTGAAAAATTTAACAAAGAAAAAGAGAAAAGAGTAAAAGAAAAAAATTAAAAGAACCTCATAAAAAAGAAAGAGCAAAAGTTCCAATGCTTGAATGTCGACTTCTTCGGATCATCTTCTCAATCTTTTATGATAAAGTGTGAGATTTTGTGGTACCACTAACAACTATTCCACTAACATGGCAAGGGAAGTGAGATAATAGGAAAATTTTAAACTGTGCATTTATCTAATAATAGAATATTTAAATGTTAAATATCACATTTTATGGGAGCATTGCCAACTATTTAAAAAATTTAAATTATTAGATGAATACGTGATTTATTATTTTAATATTTTTGCACTTCTCCTCATGCTTAGTTGGTCTTTTGCCTAGTACTAAGCGTGAAAAATTTTAATTAGGGAGGCAAATAAGGCCTAGAAAGATTTAAACTTATGACTTTATGCTCTAATATCATGTGAGAATTTGTAGGACTACTATCAACTATTTTAAAATTTTAAGTTATTAGATGAATATATGGTCTAATATTCAAATATTCTATCACTCCACCTCATGCTAAGTTTAATTTAACATGCTAGGGGGAGTGAAAGACTAATTAACTATTAAACAGTGCCTTTATCTAATAATAAAATATTTAAATATTAAATCACACATTTATCTAATTGCTTAAGTTTTTAGAAGAGTTGGCAATGGTCAAACAAAATTTCACATGGTACTAGAGTAGGAAGTTCTAAATTCAAATGTTTCTAGAGTTCTTTCAATCGCTTAAACTTCAACAGATTTCTTCAAGCTCATGGCCATGGCATCTAGAATCTAGTTGTTTGATACTCTCTCGCTTTATCTCTCTGTCTATTTCTTTGTTTGTTGTGCTCTGTATGCTTTTTTTTTTTTTTTTTTTTTGCTTCTTCCTATTTCTCTAATTTTGATTTTAGATTTTTTGCTTGCCAAATGAATCTGGATTTGCTTTCATGATTTCAAAACAAAAAAGGGTTGAGAAGATGAAATTTGGAGAAGTTACATTGAACCCCGAAGTTTTCCTCTTTCTTTCTTACGATGATCTATTTTTTCCTTATTTCTCCTTCTTCTATTTAAATGTTTTCAATTTTTTTCTAATGCTGTACTTGGTAGAGACAATGTGTTTTAAAAATGTTAAATAAAAAAATCATGTTGATATTTTCCGTTAATCAAATTAAATGAAATGGAGAGTTTACATTGTACCAATTTAATAAGTTTTAAAATTTTTATTGCACTTCTCAATTTTAAATGTGCACATGCATATTTTTGAGAGAGAGAGAGAGAGATTTGGAGTGACGAAACATGTTAACAAACTTATATAGGAACAATCCTTCAATTTGTAAATTTTTTCATTCTAGTGAGATAGTCATTATTGTACCAATGGGGCTTTTCGAAGAGAAAGAAAGAAAGAGTTGAACTGAAAATCTTCCGTCAAGCCGAAGCTGTGGGTTTGAGCCCTATTAGTCTATTATCGCAAGGCTACTGGAAAAATTGGCCTGGTTCAGCTTAAAATAATTACAACTATAAAAAGGAATTTTGCGGCTTTATAAAATGTCTGACAAGTTTTCACGATTGCATCCATCTTAAGTAACTTTTAGAAAGTTGTCTCAACCAATTTTGAAGTGTAGCGAATTTAAAACATGTATTACCAAACACACAAATTACAATACTCAGCATAATAACAATGCGATATAGCTACAGATACAATCATTGCTATATAAATCAGACACTTTGCTTGTAGATTATACACACGATATTGGTTTGATCGTCATACTACTAAATGAAAACAATCACGTATTGCAGCCAAATTACCAAATTTTGATGGGTCTCTTATCTAGTTTATGAGGTCAGTGGAGCTCTTCATAGATGGGGCTCTTGCTCCTTACAATAACGTACTCCCTTATTAGTCGTCATTACAACCCCGACTCATCGTTGTGCACGTCCCTCATAGCATCATGCATCGACGCATCGGCCTGTGCCGTGCTGCCCTTGGTGCGTGGCTTCGCAAACCCTCCGAGGTGCAATCTGTTCATCGAGAGCCACCACATGAGGGACGGCAACGGCGGGGTTGGGAGCGTGCGTGACATTGCTGCGATCTTGGGATTGCTGGCCTTGATGAGTATGCGGAGATTGGAGAAGAAAGGAAGGTCGTGACTTTGTCTTTGGGAGTCTTTATGTTTTGCAAATCCCCGAAGGAAACACTCGTGAAGATAACAAGTCGTCCGCTCACACTATAGTGAAGCGGAACCTCACGAAAGCTTGATGAAAGAGTCACGGCTTCTTCGAATAAAGAGAAAATGAAGGAGAACATGCATGATGGTGATAAGAAGCGTTGATGATTTCATAATGATGGTGAATTGATGAACACATAAGATTTTGAGAACAGTTCGCATGTAAGTGTGCTTATTGACGTTGCTAATTATATATGTGAATTGTTAGACGTTACGTGTTAATTATGCATTTTACTTATCATTTTAAACGGATCACCCAAGTTTTTCTTCCTCTTTTTTTAATTTTCTCTATGGATTGACAAGTTAATATATATATAAACTAGATACTTCTTTTAAACTTTCTCAAGAAAAATAAGAAATTGATGCCTCAACATATTGATGAAAGTTTAGTGAACGGCTGCTAGATAATGATACACATTGATAATGATAAGAAGACAAGAAAGCGCTCTTAGTTCAGTTCGTCCAAAAATCACAATTAAATAATCAAATAATAATCTTTACTTGACCTCTTTTGGATCATAGAAAAGAGGAGAAGAGTTCAATTAAAATAATATTAATTAATTTAATTAAAGTTCAACTGATCACCACATCTACATTGTAAATATAGAGTTACAAATAATCTAACTAAAGTAATAGAAATTAAACCTAAGACAATTCCATAGAGAAAAATGACACCCGATTTTTTGTGGACGTCCGTCCATTTTGCAAAAATATAAAAATGAAAATGGTAAAACAATTAAAAAATATAGTATTAAAACGACAAAAAAAAAATTGATAAAAATCAAGCGGGGCGGTTTGATTTGGCCCGTTCTTTTAGCAAAATTCTTGGCCCGCTACGTGTCTTTTAAGTAGGCTAGGGAACGGTTCCGTCCGTCGGCTCCTCGCTATCAAAAGCCAAAAACCGTCGCCGCTCAAGAAAAGCTCTCGCTTGCTCGTCACTCGCTGCGGTGATGCCCACGATTGAAACGGCCGGGCCGCCCGAGGCGGGCGGCGGCCGTGACGGAGATCAAGATCGATTCCGGCCGCCGCCACCATCATCACCCCCTGGACCCTCGCGGCCCCGCTGGGTCGTCATTGTCTGGACAAGGTACCGTCTCTGTTTGCACGGACGCTTTTTCTTGAATATGGGTGTCTCTGTCTTTGTCTTGTCCGTGCGTGAAAATTGAAAAGTTTGAGTTTTTCGGATTCTGGGTGGGATTGCCGTGGAGAAAAAGGCGAGGCCTTTGCGGTTTCTCATCGTTCGTCGTCGGTTGTGGGTGCTTTGGTTTCTGAAAGTCTGATCAGTTGGGTCCGGCTGAGTCGTTTAAACTGAGACTGAATCGGCTTTTTCTTCGATTTTTTTGGTGGCATATTCCTCATCGTTCGAGTCGGCCGTCAACGCCTCGCCGCCGGAGATGCCATTCTTTCAGCCGGAGAAGCCCGCAGTTAGAGGCCGCCATGGTTAGTTTCCTATTCACTCATTTGCGTGCACGTTCTGTTAGAATGGATGCCGTTTTGTATCACGTGTTTCGGTGACATTGACGTCTGTTGGGAATAACTGATCCCCGAAAAACCGGATTCGACACTAAATCGAATCCCTAAATCAATGCGGAAGCGAAGCCCAAGAAAACGACACGTATCACCGATCGTAAAGCACACCACGGATTCGAGCGTACCTTGTTAGCCACAGATTAAACACCAACGCTGAAGAAGAGGAAGAAATTCTGGCCCGATGACGCCAATTTGCCTTGAAGGGGAGATCACGACGCCGTTTGTGTTCGTCTTTCTTTTGGAGGGAGAGAGGGAGAGAAAACGTACGTGCGTTTATGCCAAAAGGTGTCTTTGCCTTTCTCTCTCCTCCCTTTTATACCTTCCCCCATCCACGGGCCCTATTCCCGTGGGCCGGGCCTTTTTGGGCCCAACTTGAGCGGATGGGCCTTAAGCCCAGCTCCCAGCTCATAAATCCATCATCTCCCACTCGCACATGGTGGTCCAAAACCAACATGGGCGGACAGGCACTACTCAGCCCCATCAGAGAAAAATCCATCATAGACTCTCACTTAACATGATGGGCCGAACAAAATCCTCTTTTCCTCTCTTCAACATTCATACCGGTGAATAATCCGTGCGACCAGCATACTTTGAGAGCTCGTTGCTATACATCTGTTAGGAATATATAGCAGCTCATAATGGGCGTCACACTCCGAGTAGATTTAGTATGCAGTACCCTAGATCGATCGATCACATTTATATCTCTCTTGATCTCTTTTAAACAATGATATATTTATTGTATTCACAACTATGATTATCACAAAAACAGTCATAATTGGTTAACCGGTGAATACAAAACTACAATGTGATTCTCCAAAATCGATCTTCCTCTTTCCTTCAAACTCTCAATTTCAGTTCAGCTTGCTTTTCTAGAAATGCCCCATTAGATCGAATCACTCATGACCATTGGCAACATCCTAAGATAGCAAACACTAAATAGAAACCTTGAGAATAAGCAAGAGTCATGAGGGGACTAAAAAATTGAGGAACTCTCTTCCTCAAGAGTCTCACACGACATAAAAGTTGAGATCAAACTTTTGCCACTCTTATTGGTCATCTTATGCATACGTAGTATGAAAAACGTATTACGGTATTAACTCCTTTCCCATGGAGCGTATGTCTACACCTTTCAATACCGTACAGAAGATAGTTCGGACATACCCAATGTCTAACTTGAGTTCACGTATCTACTCATTCACAAAATTCATCGAACTCACATCCGGCATCTTAGACGGATAAGGTAAAATATGTGGGGTATTTTACTTTCGGACATAGTAAGTATTATATCCTCATCTTAACACCTAGTTAAGGCGACATACATGTTTTAAGCTTGAGCTCTCGATTATCACCTAGATAATAAGCTTAAAAACAGTCTCATCTCTATTTATCACACAGTAAATAGAGGCGATTACCCGTGTGAGTGGGCTAATCTTATATCTGTCCGACATACTTCTCAACTTAAAGTAATGCACTAAGCATTAAGATGCATAAATATTAAATAAAGATTCATAGGCATTAATGATGAAAACACAAATTCATCAAATTGAACTTTTAGGGAAATTACAATATTCAGTACATCAGCTTCTACGCAATCCTAGAGATTTCATATGGCCACAAAAACACATCTCTAGATATTAGCTTTGTCATAGGATCTGCTACCATTCTATGCGTAGTATGTACTGTAAGTTCACTTCTTTTCGTGCAACTATATATTTGACAAAATTATACTTGGTATCTATATGTTTGGTCTTGCCATGATATTTTGGATCTTTGGTGTACGCTTTCGCTGCTTGGCTATCACAGTTAACTAATAACAAATATGCAGCACTTCCAATAACACATAAATGATCCAATAATCTCTTAAGCCAAACACCTTCTTATATTATTGCTGATAATGCCACGAACTCAATTTCTATCGTGGACAAGGCTATGCATGTTTGTTTCTTACAGCTCCAACATATGGTGCCATCATTCGGTAAGAAAACAAACCTAGAGGTAGATTTCCTTTCATTTAAATCTCCTCCCCAATCAATATCATGATAGCCTTAGAGTCGCAGATCCTTTCCTTTATAACTCATCATATAATCAGCAGTCCCTTTTAGATACCTCAATATTCTTTTGACGGCTTTCCATTGTGCTTGACCTGGATTGGATTGGTAACTACTCACCATTCCAACTGCAAAACATATCCCAAGTCTTGTACACATTATAGTGTACATCAAGTTCCCAACAGCACTAGCATAAGGAACATATTTCGTTTGTTCATTCTCTTGTGGAGTCCTTGGACACAGACTATGGCTCAATCCTTCACCTTTTTGCAATAGGAGTGTCTATGGATTTACAGTCTTGAAATCTAAACTCCAAGAATGTATGCAACATCACCCATGTCTTTTATATCAAAATTGGAAGATAACCAATTCTTCACAGTATTGACAAACTCCATATTACTTCTGGCAATTAGTATATCATCAACATATAATGATATGATCACAAAATGATCATTAGATATTTTGATATATACACAATGATCATCATCTATCATTGTAAAGTCATATGCCATTATGGCATTATGAAAATGTATATATCATTATCTTGACGACTGCTTAAGGCCATATATCGACCACCAAAGTCGACATACCTTTTCTTCTTGGCCTTTTCACTATGAAACCAGCAGGTTGTTCCATATATGTTCCTTCCTCTAATTCTCCATTGAGGAAAGCAGTCCTTACATCCATTTGATGTAACTCAAGATCCATACTTGTCATTATTGCCAGAATAATGCGAATCGAGGTAAATCTCACTACAGGAGAAAATATTTCTTCATAATCAATTTCTTCCTGTTGATTATACCCCTTCGCCACAAGACGAGCCTTATGCCTTTCTATCGAGCCATCAGCCTTTCGCTTTATTTTGAGAACCCAGTTGTTCCCAATAGCTCTGCGTCCTTTTGGAAAATCAACCAGTTCCCAAACATGGTTTGACTTCACCGACTCCATTTCCTCTTTCATTGCATGAATCCATTTTTCCTTATTAGGGCAATTTAGAGCCTTATTAATATTTCTTGGCTCATTCTCATCTTGTGGAGCAACCATAAAAGTTTCCATTTCAATGTCAAAACATTGACCGGGAATATTTTGGCGACTTGTTCACCGTATGGGAGATTGTACACTTAGCACATCATTCCCCATCATGCTCCCACTTGAATTAGGTAATGATGATGTTGTCACATCAGGTGGTTGCAATTGAGAATGAGTTGAATTCAATTCATCACATCTCATATTACTCCCACTTGGACGAACTCCACTAACATCATTATCTTGATCCAAGGTTTCAAATAGGGAACAATCTTCCCTTATTTCGCCCTTCTTAGGAAATTCATCCACTAAGGATGTGACATCCCGTGATTCAAATTCAGTTATACTCCCACTTTCCTGCTCACCTATGAACACATACCCTTTCGAGTGTTCGCAGTATCTCATGAAAATACTCTTATTTCCTTTGGGACCCAATTTCCCAAACTTGTGAGAGGACTCATGAATATAGGCAGCATAACCCCATGGCTTAAGAAAACTTAAGTCCGGTTTTCTAACTGTCCATAACTCATATAGAGTGGAAATAATTGATTTGGAAGGCATCCGGTTAAGTATATTGACAGCAGTTAACAACGCATCACTCTAAAGAGTGATAGGTAAATTAGCATGCGCCATCTTGGACCTAACCATTCTAGTAGGGTTCTGTTTATTCTCTCTACAACACCATTTTGTTGAGGAGTATTTGGAATAGACAACTATCTTTATATTCCTTTTTCATCACATAATTTTCTGAACTCATCAGATAAATATTCTCGATTTCGATCGGATCTAAATACCTTTATTTTCTTGTCTAATTGATTTTTTGCCAGGTTCATAAACCTTCTGAAACAACTTATGCTTCAGAATTGTGAGAAATCAAATAGACATATCCAAATCGAGTATAATCGTCTATAAAAGTGATGAAATAAACAACCCCTTGCCTTCCTCTCACATTCATTGAACCACAGACGTCATAATGGATTCAATGCAGAGGAAATTCAGCTCTTTTATCTTTTTCTAAATGGTTTGCTTGTTGTTTTCCCTACTAGGCAATGCTCACATATGGACAAATCGACTTTTTCAATATTGCCCAACAAGCCCTCTATGGCTAGTCTATTCATACGTTGTTGGCCCATATGACCAAGTCTAGCATGCCACACAATCACATCATTGTCATATAAAGAAGAATACGTGAAACAAGGGAATAACATATTTACATCATCATAGTCAATATTTAGTACAATAAAACCATTCAGTAAGTGACCACAACCATAGTAGTTTGTATCTAAAACACAAATCTACACATTTATTATGGAAGTTCATACCAAAACAAAGCTTAACCAACATTAAGACAGACACTAAATTTCGACGAATCTCCAGAGCATATAGAACATTAAGGTGCGTCCACCACTCATGTTCAATTGGCTGGTGCCAATTCCTTTACTTCTGCTTTGGAGTTGTTTCCCATATGGATCCACTTAATTCCAGTTGGTACTTGTCGGAATTCCACGAAGGATTCTCTATCCTTCCCTCTATGGTCTGTCGCTTCTATATCTACAATCCACAAAGGATTGGATTCAGCCAATAATACAGAACTTGACACATAATCAAAGTTCTCAAATGTACAAGAGGTGTTGACTTTTTTTGACTCACAACAGTTGCAAGCATAGTGACATTTCTTGTCACAATTGTAACACCTCACCCTTGACATTTTCTTCACTTGAGGACGTTTTTCTCTCTTGTGTTGGTTAACTCTTGATTTCTTGCAATAAGGACTTGATCCTTTGCATTGCCACATATTGAACGAATCAATACATTTGCGCTTAGAGCACAAAGCCCTTTCTGAGCTAGAACCAGCATAGCAAATATCTGTTTTTGGTACAAATGCCGTTAGGCGGTCCTCTACTAGCTCAAGGTGGCGCATGGCATCCTCAAGATCTTCCATAACATGGTCAAGAGCTTATAGTGCTTCTTGCTTTTCCAGCACATATTGAATCTTCATATTCAATATTTCACAATTGTCGCCATTCATATCAGCAATTACGTTATTAGTTGCTGAACCATCATTCTGAACACATCAGACTTCCATGCACGAATAATTAATGCCTATCATTTATGCATCCCTATTTGCATAGACCCATCATATTAATAAATAATTTCAAGTAAGGCTTCAGAATCAAAAAGTCACTACGTTTCCAATCATCCTCCAAAAATCCTAACTTGAAACTATCATTAATATGATTGTCATATGCAAAATCAATTCTATGAAGCTACAAAAACTTCTAAAACTACCCATAGCTAATTACCCACAGCAACCAGCAATAACAGAAAGCAACAGATAATTGAATTCCAATAATGCTTTCAATTAACACAATTAGGTAGTAATCAATACATAATATGTCCACAAAGCACACATAACATATATCAGCCAATATGACTAACACCAAGTCAGCTTAGCACACGAACTGGAAAAGATCCTCTTTTGTTCAATTTCTTGATCTTTTCCCTTGTCATAATACAATAATATTCATTTACAAAATCTATCACGATTTTCTTATAGGAAGCAGCTCCGTTGACATCCCATATGCGATTCAACACATCTTGCCATTCAGGTGGAAGAGTGTTTATGAAAAATCGCACCATCTCTGGCTGTGACATTGGACGACCATTCCATATGACCTGTTGAATTTTCCCGTTGACTTCAAGGACGTGATCAATTAAGTCACCACTCTCCCATCGATGATCGATCGCTCGGCTATCAACTTAGACAAATTTTCCTTTTGTTCATCGGTCACTTTGCGCGAATAGGCGTGCGCAACCTCGGGGAGGCAATGTTCCCGCAACAAATACAGAACAAATAAGGATTACATATAATCCACATAGACTTAATTGAAAAAGAAACACATTCTTTTCCTTCTTCTTTTTTTTTTTTTTTTTTTTTTTTTTAACGGTCAACGGTCAAAGTCAACGGTCAACGGTCGTCGCCGGTCGTGGAACGGTCGGACCGGACGGACCGGTCGAACTGGTCGGACCGGACGGACCGGTCGGACTGTTCGGGCGGACCGCTCGCATGCGCCGCGCGCGTGCGAGCTGACGTCACGCAGACGTCAGCGGCACGTGCCTCGCGCGTGCGGGATGACGTCACGCAGACGTCGGCCGGCACGTGCCGCGCACATGCCATCGTCAGCGGGTCGGGTCGGGTCGGGTCGCCGCCCGACCAACCGACGTCATCGCTGACGTCATCGATGACGTCACCCTAGCGGTTACGATCCGTTGGGTGACGTCATGCCGACGCGCACACGCGTCGGTCCGTGGACCGGCGCGTGCCGGTTCGCCGGCCGGCGGCGAGCACGCGCCGATTCGCCGACCGGCGCGTGTTCCGCACGCGCTTGGCGATCGAGCGCTCCCGGGCGCGTCGCGCCCACGCGCAGCGCCTTCCGGCCGCGCGTGTGGGCGCGTGCGGAGTCTCCCGGCGGCGCTCGAGGCATCTCCGGGCTCGTCTCGACGTCGCCTTTCTCCCAGTGCTTTCAGAATTTGTTTTTGACATTCGAAAACTCATGAAAATGGCCGAAGAAGTCTCGGGTGTCGGGATTGCTCGCCCCGATCCGTACGGCCGAACTTCCTTTTGCGAAAAATCATCCAAAAACACATCAAATTGATCGGGAAAACGTGAACTAGGGCTCTGATACCAATGTTGGGAATAACTGATCCCCGAAAAACCGGATTCGACACTAAATCGAATCCCTAAATCAATGCGGAAGCGAAGCCCAAGAAAACGACACGTATCACCGATCGTAAAGCACACCACGGATTCGAGCGTACCTTGTTAGCCACGATTAAACACCAACGCTGAAGAAGAGGAAGAAATTCTGGCCCGATGACGCCAATTTGCCTTGAAGGGGAGATCACGACGCCGTTTGCGTTCGTCTTTCTTTTGGAGGGAGAGAGGGAGAGAAAACGTACGTGCGTTTATGCCAAAAGGTGTCTTTGCCTTTCTCTCTCCTCCCTTTTATACCTTCCCCCATCCACGGGCCCTATTCCCGTGGGTCGGGCCTTTTTGGGCCCAACTTGAGCGGATGGGCCTTAAGCCCAGCTCCCAGCTCATAAATCCATCAATGTCGCCGGTGAGGTTCGGTTATGGCCGGCGAGGGACGACCGGCGACAGAGTGATGGCCGGTGGTGACTAGCGTTGTCGGGTTAGGCGATCGACACGGTGTGGTGGCTCGGCAGTGGCCTGAGCGCCGGCGAGGGCTCATGAGAAAATGGTGGGATTCGGTTGAAGGGGATATTCGCAGGGAAGAAGTCGTTCTCGGAAGAAGATGACGAATAGTGGAAGGGAAGAGAAAATAAAGAATAATGGAAAATAGAAAAAAAAAATGAGAGAAAAAAAAAAGGGAAAAATTAGATAAGAAAGGAGGATCGGTGTAAGTGGGCTTAGTTTAGTTTAATGAACTTCGGGATTAATTAGACTTGACGAATCTTGGGCCTAAGTGGTTCTAATAGATTCAGGCTGGTTTTACTCTTAGAGGTGCTTGGGCTGCGTTTTTTTTTAGCAGGTGGGCTTAGTGCCTTTTAATTTCAACAAATGGGCTTGGTGGTTTTCCATTCGAATGGGCTTGCTTTGAACAAGCCCATTTGTGTCCATGGCCCAGACCCACGAGACCGGAGCCAGCCCGAAGTCCTTATCTGAATTTAAAATATAAAAAATTAATAATAATAATAAAACCTAAGAATCATTAAAAAAAATAAAAATCCATAAAATCCATAAAATTTATAAAAAAATTAAAAATTCAGAAAAATCGGAAATCCTTGGAAATAAGCCTAAAATTTAGCTTTTAAATAGTTTTTGCTTAAAAAGTGGAAAATCTTTGAAAAAATTGAATCCTAATTGAACAAGCCGCTTCACCACAAGATTTTTTGGATGTCTTTTTAGAGAGGATGCTAGGTTATTGCTTACATTGTTCATTTAAATTATATTTGATTGTGCCTCTTTATATTTCGATTGTAATTTCTATTTTTAGAATGGTTAGAATGAATTTTAAAATCTTCAATAGGCTGTCCTTACACCTTGGTTAGCAAATAGTTAAGTTTACATTCTGAATGGGGCATCAGTTTTATAATTAATGTAATCAAGCCTCCGTTTCCAAGATCTCTAGTTATTTCCCTCATATTTCACTTAATTTCTCATTGATCTCAATTGGCTAGTGGTAACTTCTTATATGGAATTCACATGAGTTATGTCATGCGAGATTGGGTTTGGGAGAACCTGTGTCAAATCGAAAGCCGTTGACTTGAATTCAGCAATACCTCCTATATTCCCTTCTCGGAGGGGTAGGTTGCAACATTAAGGAACCTAGAATTGATGTTATATATGTTAGGATTCAATGAGATCTTGCTAGGTGGCATTATTGTATCTCTAGTTTGCTATGTTGACATCTTGCCCATGATCGAGTTTTAATGGTAAAGGTACCTAACAATGGCATGGAGAATATTTCGCATTCGCATTATTTTCCTAGTCCAATGTTTAATTCTGTTTTTTTTTTTTTTTTGAATTTCACTTTCCACAAATCATAATTAGGAATTAAAATGGAGAAACTTCATGCATCTTTTTTTTTTTTTTTTTTTTTTTTTTTTGTGTCTTCAAGTTAAACTTATTTGGTATGTTAATATTTAATTTTTTGTGTCTGCCAATGTCAACTTATTTGGTATGTCAATATTCTCCACCAAATATTCTTCCACACTTACACATGTACACAATTTGATGAGATTGTTAAGTTAGGCTAGCCATTCATGATCAACAATCTAATAATTAACATGAGGAAAAGGCCACTACAATATGTGCATAGAGAGTATTAAGTTTAGCTATTCAAATCTAGCGAAAGTTTCCTAGCTAACACGTGATAATCATTTGGCATTAAATTGCTTTATCAAAGTCTTTACTCACGATACGCGAACATTATTGTGATCTATGTCATTATCATGGTAGCATTAGTGAATATGGTATATTTTAAAGAGACACCACATATAAGTAGTAAAATAATGTTAAGGGAAGTAATGAAGGAAATCGTGTTACAAGTGATATAAAATTCATAAGCCCGTTGATAATTAGATGCCCTAGCATGCCAGGTAGGGTGATTTTGCACCCGAGTTCTGCTAGACTCCGCTTGGGGGAGATATCGCTTCTTGGAATGTGATGGCAGCCAATGGCACAGCTATGATCATGATTGCATTCTATATGATTTATCCCAGTTTTCTTTTTTGAGTTCCTTTTCTTCAGGTGGAGCGATGGCCATGTTGTCGAGAGACTTTTTGTTTTGTTTTGTTTTTTTTTTTTTTTCCTTTTGAACGTTGAATTGGGAGTATCTTGGCTTTTCACATGAATCTTTGTTTTTAATTTTAATGTATGATTTCTCAAGAGATTTCTTCATTAATTCTTGGTTGCATCTTTTATTTACTATTTCATCCCTTTTTTCATCATTTAATGTATAAGAATGAATTGTCATAAAATGCAAAAAGAATTTTTTATTAGAATAGACTCTCCAAGGTGGAAGCTTTTTCGCCTCTCTCTCTCTCTCTTTGCCTTCACATGGATTGTCTATGGCAGGAGGAACCAACTAGACGGATGATGCCCTCGGCAGAGAGAGAGAGAGAGCTTTTTGAAATATTTTTTCGCAATGTAGAAACTTTCGCCGTGGAGAGACTGTTCTGATATTTTTTTGAACTTCTTTTTGCATTTTATGACAATTTATTCTTATACATTAAATGATGAGAAAAAAAGGAATGAAATAGTACATAAAGGAAGCAACCAAGAATTGATGAAGAATCTCTTGAGAAAATATATATTAAAATAAAAAATAAAGAAGGATGTGAAAAGCAAGAGACTCCCAATACAACATTCAAAAGGAAAAAAAAATGAAAGAAAAAAATCTCCCGACAACATGGCCACCGCTCCACGTGAAGAAAGGGAACTCGAAAACGAAAATCGAGATAAGTCCATGTAGATGTAAAAATGTTCATAGCTGATCTATTAGCTGCCATCGCATTTCAAAGAGCGATGTCTCCCCCGAGCAGAGTCTGGTAGGACTCGGGTACAAAACTACCCTAATTGGCACGCCATTAATGGGGTCTAATCATCAATAGGTTTATGAATTTTATATCTCTTGTAACATGACTTCATTTGTTACTTCCCTTAGCATTATTTTACTATTTATAAGTGGTGTCTATATAAAATATGCCATATTCACTAGAGTTACCATAATAACAACCTGGATCAAGATAATGTTCGCATATCACAAGTAAAGACTTTGGTAAAGCAATTTAATGCCAAATGATTATCAAGTGTTAGGAAAAATTTGTAGGTATGCATTGAACAACAGTGTTTACTTCTTAAGTTAGATGCTTGAATTTATTGAAATTGTTAGGTGTTTTGGAGACTTTTTTTTTTTTTTTGGTTAATTTCAAATTAGTATTGAATAAATATTTTTTTTTTCGCTTTTCTTTTGCGTGTTGGATAAAGTGCTTTGAATTTTGGAAGGGACATACACGTAGATGTGAATTCCATGTTGATCGCCAGGTTGATGTTGGAAGCCATAGCGGAAGGGATCTATGACGAGTAGAAATACCACAGTGATCCTCTGTTGGATGAAACTATGGAATATTAAATTTTTATTTGTGAAGGAGTGGGGAGAGAAAGAGATCATAGGCGGATACTTAGTGAATTAGCAAAAGTGGTCATCTCATCATTGATGATTGAGTTCATTTGTTTCCTCTCAAGCATATATTCAATATGACATCTTTTGCTGATGCAAGTCTACTTAATGCAACCACCTAGGTCCGAACTATGCCTTTAATGAGAAGCTCACCAACAAAATTGTTATCTTTTTCTTATTATTATTTTTTAGGGTGGATTGGTAGAGCATGTCATCGGAAGAAATATTGTGGATCTTAATCGACCCAATGGCTAGTAGTGTTTGACAAAGTGAATATGAAATGAATGAATTTTCAATCTATTCTCAACTTGTCTAAGTTTCGGTTTTCAGGACCATGACTCTTCTTATATTTAACTAATATTCTCTATAGACAAGCTTATCATTTGAGTCCACAATTCATGAACCGATTGACCCTCGCTTGGGAGATCAATTTTTAGAGGAAGAGGTTTTATGCATGTGCCATGCTACATTATTGTGTATTCCATAGGATCCTAAGTCAAGATCTCGCATATCACAAGGAAAGACTTTGATAAAGTAATTTAATGCCAAATGATTATCACATGTTAATTAAAAAACATTTATAGGTATGCACTAAAAAAAAGTGCCTATTGTTAAAGTTAAATACTAAAATTATATTAAAATTGTTAATTGTTTTAGAGACTATTTGTGTAGATAGTTTCAAATAGTATTGAATCGATATATTATATGTGTAATTTTTTTCTTTTCATTTACGTGTTGGAGAAAATGCTTTGAATCCCGGAAGGGGACATGCACGTAGACACTATTCCATGTCAATTAGTAGGTTGATGTTGGAAGTTATAGCGGAAGGATCGACAACGAGTAGAAATACCACAATGGTCCTCTGTTGGATGAAACCAGGCCAGTGTTCACTAAAAAATTCCCTCTTCAGACATTGAATTCTTATTCACAGAGGAGGGGGAGAGGGGGAGATCGTATGTGGATGCCTTTGAATTAGTTAAAGCGATCATCATCACTGACGATTGAGTGCATTTGTTTCGCCTCCGAGCATATATTCGTTGTGTCATCTTTTGTTGATATAATCTACTTAATGCAACTACTTGAGTTTGGCGAATGCCTTTGATGAGAAGCTCACTAAAAAAATTATTATGTATTCATTTGGGGTGGTCTTGGTAGAGCTAGTGACCAGAAGAAAAATAGGGGATCTTAATCGACCCAAGGATCAGTATTTTTTGCTTATTTGATTACTTAATGAAAATCTCAATTTTTTTTTTGGGATTATTTTTTCGCAATTATTTTTTTTCATTTTCAATTAGAGTAGGCCCAGGTTGTTAAGTGGCAACAGCAACTGGCAATAGCAACGGTTCAGCTAATAAAAGGCCCGGTGTAACCACTTCAGAAGCATTACCACAAGACAAAAAGAAAGGACCGACTACTGCAGCTTCTAACCACGACTTCTCCGGCTAAGGGTATGGATTTTCCGGCAAGAAGTTCGTCCATGGCCGACTCGATGATGTGTAAATGGCAACATAAAAAGAACAAAATGAGGCAACAACATCAGTATGAGCAAGCAATTCAATAAAAAGGGATCAAACTCAGACTAAATAAAGTCAAAAGCGAATCACACACAATCTATTTCGAAATCTCTCTTATGCATTTTATCGAATGCGTGACGTGCAACTTCAACAATGATTTTCCAATTTGATTTTCTAGCGACTCTCGGCCTAATCATGGTATACAAAGACTTAGATCAATGCCACAGCCAGTCGATCCCAACTTATCATGATTTACTTATTAACTTGCCGATCGAGTTCAGGCTCTTGAAAGACAGGGCTAAGACAGAGCATGTTCGAGAAAGGGAAAGCTCACCTTACCTGGGCAAGACTTAGAACGAAGGATCAAGGCAACTAAGCTCCACAAGATCGTCGATTGGACGAACGGCTTCAGAAAGTATCTAGGTCGCTCGGCCGTAGAGAGATATGGCGACCGGCGACCAAAAGACTCGAAGCCATTTCCGGCCAAATTCAAAGAAACTCCGGCAAAGTACTCTGGATCGGACGAGTTTCGTGAGTTTTTTAATCTCTGTTTCTCACCTTTTTGGGCTCAAATTGTGGGCTGAAAAAAAAAAGGAAAATCGGGAAGTTGGACTGAAAATTTTACTAAAGAAACGGGCCTGGTATAAATGGCCCACCCAAGCTTTATTAGTGCTTTTATTATTTTTTTACTTTTCTTATATATTAATTTTTATCAAAAAAATTCTCTGCTCTCTTCTATTTATCCATGCTTAGTACTATAGCCCCCTTTTTTTTTTATTACTATATAGTTTTTTTTACCATTTTTTTATTTCTATGTAAAAAAATAATAATAATGTGTCAATAGTCACATATTTCATCTAATGGGAATAAACATGGTTTATGGACCAACTTGCTTAGATTTTGATTAGTCAATGATTTTTGCTCCCTAATGAAGTCATCAAAAAATAAATTGAACTCCCAGGACATTTTCTTTTCTAGATGATCCTCAATGGGGACAATTCAAATTGTCAGCAATCACGGAATTTTCGCTTTTATTTTTTTTTTTTTTTTTTTTTTACTACATAATTTTTTTGGGTCATTTTTACCTTTTTTTTTTTTTTATGTAACAAAAATAAGATGTCAACAATCACGTGTTTTGTCTAAGGGGAATGAACACGGTTCATGGATCAACTTGCTTAGATTTTGATTTGTCAATGATTTTTGCTCCCCATTGAAGTCATCAAAAAAAAAATGAACTCCCAAGACATTTTCTTTTCTAGATGATCCTTGATGGGACAATTTAAATTGTCAAGAATCGCAGTATTTTCGCCTTCCTTTTTTATATTTTGTCATTTTTACCATTTTCTTTTTATGTAATCACGTGTTTCGTCTAATTGGAATAAACATAGTTCCCAAACCAACTTGCTTAATTTTCAATTTTAGTCAATGATTTTTGTTCCCCATTGAAGTCATTGAAAAAGAAAATGAACTCCCAAGGCATTTTCTAGATAATCCTCAATGGGGACAATTCAAATTGTTAGCAATCACAGTATTTTCGCTTTCCTTTTTTTTTTTTTTTATTACCATATAACTTTTTTTTTTTTTGTCATTTTTACCTTTTATTTTTTTATTTTTTAAGTAACAAATATAATGTATAAATAATCTAGGAAGTATCAACACTCTCTAAAAGCCTTTGTGTCATGTCAAACACTTCGACACATGTCAAATGTCCTCCACCACTTTTGGACACTTTTTGACACTCGGTTAATACGTGTTAAAAAATCCGACACTTAGTTAACTTTTCCGACACTCTCTAACACTTGAGTTGAAATTCTAACATGTGAGTTTTTGACATGTGATTCTGACACGCAAAATCAATTTTAAAAATTTTCAATAAATGATGGGTCAAAATATATATGTAAAAAAATAAAAATAAAAAATTGGAAAAGAAAAAAAATCTAGTCTTATTTTATTTTTTGACTTTCACTTCTCGTGATACACAATTCACCACCAAGTTTTTTCTCTCTCTTCCGACATATCTAGCACATGAGTCCAAAATGTGAATTGCTTGTTTTTTTCCTTTCAAATTTTATAAATTATTGGAATGGAGTTGAATTTGTCAAAATGATATTAATAAAATAAATAGCATATTAATGTTTTTAGTGTAAATTCATGCTAGACTTTTTTATATTATTTATTTATGAATTTGAATTAAATTAATTTGATTGAAATAATCATAAAAATGATAATTTATTATATATACACACACACACAATGTGTCCCAATATATCGAAATTCTCTGATTTTTTAGAAATAATGTGTTGGTATGTCGTGTTGCGTATTGATGTTGATACTACTTAGTCAACAATCACTTGTTTTGTCTAATGAAAATGAACACGGTTCATGAACCAACTTGCTTAGATTTTGACTAGTTGATATTTTTTGCTCCACCATTTCAGTCATCAGAAAAGAAAACGAACTCCCAAGATATTTTCTGTCCCAAGATATTTTCTTTTCTAGATGGTCTCCGGTGGGACAATTCAAATTGTCACAATCAGAGGAGAAGACGATCACAAGATTTCCATGAAGGGATAGGACCAAATTGCAAGAGCCCGTTCTGCCTGGTCTCGAGATCCACAACTTAGACCCCTCTGAATTTTTACATGAACAGCTTCTCTCTTGCACTTTTACAGTCAATCTAGCGACAAGAAAGAAAGCAGAGGAAAGAAAGCGGAGGAGAGAAAGAAAATGGAGAAGAAGAGAGGAGGGGGCTGTTGCGTTCCCAGCCTCCGTGCTTTGAGGTGCTACGCCGTGATGTTTGGACTCTGTCTTGGCCTTCCAAGCTCGGCTGCTTCTTCGTGCAAGAGGAAGCCCATCATCTTCAACTTTGGTGACTCCAACTCGGACACTGGCGGCTGGTCGGCGGGGCTCGGGATCAACGTCGCGTTGCCTAACGGGCGCGCCTTCTTTCATGAGGCCACCGGCCGGCTGTGCGACGGGCGGTTAACCATTGATTTCCTCGATGAGTTCTCACTCTCTTATCCTGTGATTTCCCGAGGCATCCTCCCTAAGAAGGAGGGGCTTCAGCACATGATGAGCACTAGTTCGAACCCTTTCTTTTGATGTTCTTTGAAGAAAACACATGAAACAAAAGTATTTGAGCTAGAAATAGGAATCATTACTCGATTACGCAAGATAAAACTTTAAAGATCAAATCGCATAAATCCAAAAAGTTAGGTGACTTTATTGAATAAAAGTTAGAGGACCAAATCATGTAAATGTCAAAATTTTTTGGACTATATCTATTATAATAGGATTGTCTTAAGTACACACTATGAGATTTTGTTGAGATTTGCATAAAATCCAAAATAGGTGAGAGCCTGAACACAAGCTTCTGAGTCCATACTTGGAATCATTGGGCCCAAATTTCAGCAATGGCGCCAATTTCGCCGTGTCCCGCGCGGCCACCATCCCTCGCGACCAGCCCTTCAGCTTGGGCGTCCAACTCCACCAGTTCCTCCTTTTCTGATCTCGCTCTCCGTTGCTTCTCTCGAGAGGTGATCTATCCTTTAACTAGACAAATTAACCTCCACAAAGGCAAAATTAAGATATCTCAATTTGGTGTCACGAATTTCAGGCCATGCAAATTTGGTCGGCAAGGATGGCTTCGCTGATGCTCTTTACACCATTGACATCGGCCAAAACGACCTCACAGCTCAGTTCACAACCTTCCGTATTTGCAGGTCGTCGGGAACATCCCGATCTTCATCGAAGAAATCAGATTCGCCATATGGGTCAGTCAACAATTACCAAAAGATTAGACATAATACCATCTATGTAAATTTAATTTATATAACTAATTTTTTTGTAGAGTATATCTAATTTTTTGTAGAGCATATACCAAAGCGGAGGGAAGAATTTCTGGGTGCACAACACCGGGCCATTGGGCTATTTGCCTAGCATATTGGTCACCACCGCCCATGATGCGAGCGACATCGATGAGCTCGGATGCCTCCGATCTCGCATTGATGCTGCTCGGCAATTCAATCGCCTATTGCAGTCCCTTTGCGAAGAACTGAGGAGTCAGATGAAGAATGCCACGATCGTGTATGTCAACGTCTTCGCGATCAAATACGATCTCATCACCAATTACACTATACATGGTACGGATTCCATCACCTCTAATCTAAGTCCCCTCAAGTTCTGTTAGGGCCGATTGTCAAGTCGAAACTCAAGAGTTAGCGAGAGTATCTTGCTCATTTGTTTTGTGCCCTAGGAGTGGTTACAAACTTACAATGATAGTCGATTTACTTAAGTTTGTGTGTTTTTTGCATTCCAATATGAGTAGGATTTGAGAACCCGTTAATGGCGTGCTACAACAATGGCACCATGTGCGAGGAGTCGTCGCGCCATGTGAGCTGGGATGGCATCCACTACACCGAGGCAGCAAATTCCTTTGTGGCCTCTCGAATACTCTCCGCTAATTACTCCACCCCTTCTGTTACTTTCAATTTATTCTGTAACGTTTAATTTCACTTGAAGATTTATGGAGTTTTTGTTGATTTTATGATTTTTGCTTATTTGGTTCCCTCCCAGTACATGAGGGAAATAATAATAATTTCATGTGCTCGTGGTCATTGTCAATCAAATCTAGAACATCTGCCAGTGATGGCAAGAATTTTTAGTGTAAGTTTAATTTAATGAAAATATTTAATGTTGTCACTAAACTTAAATTAATAAAAAGATAGAATTAAATATCTTTATACATTCTAGGGATTAAATTGAACATATACAAAAAGTTCTAAAGATCATTTTAAATAAATTAAAATTTCAAGGACAATATTGCACATTTAGTTGAAGTTTAAGGATCACGTTAAACAAACTTAAAGTTCATGGATCATATTGTATATTAAGTCAAAATTTAAAATCATTTAAGTCATTATCCCAATAAAATATTATCATTGTTTGACTTTAATTTGTTGGTTAACATCCACGGACGTTTCCAACTAAAAATTGCCAAAAGTCATAAGGAAACCATTTTGTTTTTTTTGAACTCCTATGTCCTGTACTCTGCGGTAAAAGACAAAGAGGCCCACTCCACCATTTCTTTTGTACTAAAACTGCCTTTGGGCCCAACCGCCTATGTCCAACGCACAACCAAGGTGAGTGATTATAAAAGTGAATGCTGCCCTCTAGCAGTTGAGACCCCTTATTAGTATATATTTGCTTTGATGTGGGCAGTTCACGATTTAATTCAATTTTAAATATCTGAGTAAAGCAATTGTTAACCTTGATGTTATGTCAACCACACGATCCAAATGGCGGTACGTCTTCATAAACGTGAAAGCTAATATGACGCCTCGATGAATTGGGGGGGGGGGGACACAACTGTTGGACGCAAATTGCGTAACCCCAATATCTCCATAACTAGAACAAGAACATGCATAATTGAGTAGAAAGATTAACACACCTTGTTTTGGGATCCATTGTTCTTGATTAAATTCAAACACAATGTTCCACGCACAAGTCCTTCTCCTCTATGCCCTCCGTATCACCAACCTGAGGCGGCCCCCTCATGTGTAGCGTTAGGTAAACGCCCCATAAACGGTGAGGATACATATGAGAATTAGGGTTAGAGGGGACACTTGACTCTTGTATTTATAGAGTTTCAAACTTCCCTCTCATTACGGGCCGGGCTCAACTCATCTAACTCGGCCACACTAGCTAGCCCAAATATTAGACTAATTAAGAAACCTTCTATCTCACCTTAGACCAACCCCGTTTTACGGTAACCGTAAAAACAGTAAATTACAATATCAATTAATTTAGTCCACATCGGAAAAACTCTTACATTCTCCCACTTGGACTATATTAATTGAAATCGTACCGTATGTGCGCACATTTGGTCTAGAGATAATTCTTAATAGTCAATCCTATCCCATAAAGTCTTAAACACCGAATCATGGCGGTAACTGCATGTATACACACAGAGCCTTCCATGGTCACGAATGTTCTCAACTTTATTGATATGGATTCAATATGGTAGTGTGGCAAATGGATAACATCTCTCATAGAGAGATCCCATTTGTCAGTCACCATTCTCTTACCTTAGGTGTCACAAAAACTTGTGCCACAAGAGAATGCTTTATGGTTCAAATGAACCCACATATGTCTTGTCCTTATGGTTAACCTTTCTTTATGTATCACAAGACATATGCACAAGGCTAATAACCGGATGCCCGGATGCCCCTAGCCTTCACTCAAGGTTGATACAATCCCTTGAGACTTTATCAATATGTATTCAACATAATAACAATACATTCAAAAATATTTTATTGAATGCAAAAGTTGATACATATCAAACCGTTACAAAGTGTAACGACCACATATGAAACCTTTATCAGAATAAAGCTAAAATAGCTCCCACTAAACAACAGTATCCGAAGATACTCATAGGCCCATGCTAATGACATGTCACTCAAATACACATGGGCGTAGGCCTTTAGTTAGTAGATCTGCAACCGCATCATCTGTGAAAATATGTTATATTATAAGTCACATTTCTGTACCGTTTCTTTATAGTCAAAAAATATTTGACCACCATATATTTAGACCCCTTGAGACCTCTGTAGTAAATAAACAATACTACAAATTTGTTATCTCAATACAACCGTATGGGTCTATTCATCAAGTTAAAACGATCAACTCCTTCATGAGGTTTTAGAGCTTAAAAACCCAAGTAACAGTCTAAAAGAATGTTACTAATACTGCTTACATAATAGAAGATGATATAGAACTTTATTAATTGCACTTTCTACTAACATAAATCTGTATCTTGTTATTGATATTATATCAACCTAACAGCAAGCAAAGTTTACATCTAAATACCATACTAACTGCAAGAATTGAACATGTCTATAAATTAGCATATAATCTCTTGTCTTCTTTAAGTACCTTAAAACCTTCTTGACAGCAACCCAGTGATCATATCCTGGATTTGACCGATATCTGCCTAGAAGTCCCGTCACAAAGACAACATTTAGTCTAGTGCAAATTCGAGTATACATTATACTTTTAAGTGCACTGACACAAGGTACTCCCTTTAATTAGATTTTCTCAATATCTAAATAAGAACAATGTGATAGATTCAGTCAATCACCCTTAACAACAGGAACAATTCCTGGCTTGCAATGATGTATATTGAATATTTCCAATATACAATCAACAAATATCCTCCGAGAAAATCTAATATAATATAGCAAAAACAATTCTTACAGACTTCAGTACAAAGGATATAAAATGTCTCAAAATCACAACTTGTAAGCAAAATATCAAGTACATAGAGTATGAGAAAAAATAAATTTCCTCCCACTGACCTTGCAGTATATTGAATTACTTTGTTCCCAATTGAACAAAATAACAACACTATGAAACTTTAATAATATTGTCTGGAAACTTGCTTAAGACCATGAATTAGAACTTTTCAGTCTACACACAAGTTTACTTGAATCTGCTGCAAAATCATCCAGTTGCATAATATAGATTTTGTATCTATTTGGTGTAACTCCATATATAAATAAATAAATAAATAAATAAACTATTAATGCCGCATTCACTCTGAAAGAATCTTTTAAAGAAATAGTTATTTCTTCACTATAAACAATCCACCCCTCTTTCAGAGTTAAAACGTTAGTTACAAATTTGGCTTTAAATTCCACAATCTTTGTTTGAAATTCTTTTAGTTTTGTACGCCAATTTGCAACTAATAAACTTGTGATCTTTAAACAAATCAGTAAGTTTCCAAACATGTTTCATAGATTGTATATCGCCTTTTTATGGCATCTAATCACATACTTAATTGACAACAAGAAACGACATTTATAAATATGTTATTACATCAACCATATAGTGGATATTGTAATCATGCTCTCACAAATAGACTATATAGTCTGATGGTATAACTGATCGTCTTTCCTTAACAAATCTCCTTAATAAAACTGCAACCACTTCATTCTGCACTTGAGAGGTTTAAGAAATTTCATTATAAACTATATCAAGAATAGTACCTTGAACCTCAACAAGTTTAGTCTATGGTATAGGAGATTTCATAATTATCTGTATAGGTAAAGACAAAAATATAGTAATCTCCATCATACTATTATCTTTAATAGTCTGAGAGCAGCTATCCTCTACAATTACATCAATCTTTAGAAACTTTAGAGTATATGATTCCATAATTCTTGTATCTTCTTTAGGGTCTTAAAATTAATACCCCTTTTGAACAATCTAGGTAAGATACAAAATAATTTCGAGTGAATCTTTTGTCAGGATTTTCAAGCATAGTAATTAAGTTACCACCCCAGAATCTACCAAGTATTTGACAAATGACCCTTTAAGCTATTTCGCATTGTCATACTTACCAAAATACTCATGACCACTGTTAAACCTGACAACCTTTTAATCATGTACGAGATGTATATGTCATTAGGATTTAAACACAATCTTTGCAGATGTGTCCTAATTTCAATATCAGATAAGACATAATTTCAAGCAACTAAGCTTCCATCATCTTTTAGCAGTGCAGTCCACAAGCAAACCTCTTTTAAGTGTTCTAGAATGGAACGCTTTATGGACAGTAAGCAAAATTCAATTGCTATTTTCTCAAGCAACAAATCATATGTCCACAACTTAAAATTTTAAGCAGTAAAAACCTCAATAATAATGAAGTTATTAATTACAGAGAAGGTGACTGAAAAACAAGCAATGTATATAATTAGCATCATGTGAGTACCGTGTAACTTGACGTACAAGTACACATCCAGAGAGTTACACGCATAATCATATAATCACCTTTGGGCAGAATATATGGCATGCAATTGTACACTCCCCACATGATAAGGGTTATGAGAATATATTCCAATCTTCGTGAATTCATCACCTTTGGGCATATGAACCATTAGGATCGGTCACTTCTCCACCACACTATCATGTATCCCTCAATGAACTAATACACAATCACCTCCTTTGGGAGTATAACTATGCATTAGACCAGGAGACATCCCAATCAACATACGAGACCGAAATTTCTCAAACCCAATCAAGCGTGCCACTTTGGCGGTCACTACTCAATTGAATCATTGAAATTCTCTCATACCAGGGATATAAACTTTACAACTCACATACACCATATACATGTGATTTTAACTTTAGTGATATGGGCATGTTATCACTAAAATCACATATCATGCTAATTATATTGCTTTATTAATTAATAAAAATTAATCATACATATACATAAATATATATACAGCGAACCTGAAAGACAGATTCCAATGAGATCATTGATCACAGTAACACATGAAACTTCTCATAACAGAGAATAAAACATCTCTTATGCACCCCGATTACATATTACCATAACAACATAAAAATAATGCTGATCTAAAATATCTCTCACAAATTAACATCAATAGTAATACAGGGTACACCAGATCGACAAGCTTAATAGCTGATCAACTATTGCTCATGAGTTTCATACGGCAAAACATGACTCCAAGGCCAACAACTGATTTATTAACCAATTTTTGAGTAATAAATATCATTACTTCAACCAGTGGCCTATAAATTGAGTCAAACCACATAACTAAATATCTAAACTATAACAGTAGATACTATTGCTCTGCATATATATTGACATACTCCTTAACCATAAAAATATTAACTTGATAGACATTAACAAGTGACCAGATGAGTTCATGTACAATATGCAGTAACTTAATCGACATGTATTACCCACATACATCAGATATGTTAATCAGTACAATCAGTTTGGTCACGAGTTTTTAAGACGTCCATCCTTCAAATATTACCAGCGTGTCAAAGAGTATGCTTGAACAACAAAAGTTTCATAACCTTTACCGTTTCTCATCAGCTCAATATATAACTCAAATATTATCCCATGCTGATTGTATCTCATTAAGCCAGCTTTAATTCACAATAAAATTTGATTTTTATTGATGAATCACACCATTATGATATTTATGTGATAACATAACTATAACCCAACACTTATATTTCCAATTTCACAGAAAATATAAGAAAAATACGCAAAAATACACTAAAAATACAAGTATTTAGGGTTCCGTATGTACGCAAAAATACACTAAAAATACAAGTATTTAGGGTTTCGTATGTGTTTTCACATCCATAAAATTATCAAACATATAAAATAAATATACCACGAGATAGGAAATCACCATACGAGTCCAACGCCGCCATCCACGCGCCGATCCGACGCTCCACGCGCCCTCACGCGCCTCCTGAGTGCGCGGCGCGTGGATCTCACGCGCGGCGCGCGTTCGACGCCCAGGCGGCGCGTGGCCGCGCGTGGGGGCGCGTGCGGCCTCCCCCGGCGACGCGCCGCCGACCGTCTTGCTCGTCTCATCGAGCCCAGTCTGAATTTGTGATTTAATTTTATTTTTATCGAACAAAAAAATCTCGAAAATCACAAATTAGGGCAAGATCCGTACTAATTAGGGCTAGTCCGTACAGATTAGGGCAAAACCTTTATGCGTTCAAGTTCTAGGGTTATGGTTGCTCTGATACCACATGTTGGACGCAAATTGCGTAACCCCAAGATCTCCATAACTGTAATGCAAGAACACGCATAATCGAAGTAGAAAGATTAACACACACAAGTTTTGGGATCCATCGTTTTGTTCTTGAAGCGGAAACACAACGTGTCCACGCACAAGTCCTTCTCCTCTATTGCCCTCCGTATCACTTCTCCAATGAGCGCCCACTCACGTGTAGCGTTAGGTAAACGCCCTTAGGTGAGGATACATATGAGAATTAGGGTTAGAGGAGAGACTTGAAAGACTATTTATGTAGCTTTGTATCCTCTCATTACGGGTCAGTCGGCCCACACTACCAAATTATATTAGACTAATTAAGAAACCTTCTATCTTACCTTAGACCAACCCTGTTTTACGGTAACCGTAAAAACAGTAAATTACAATATTAATTAATTTAGTCCACATCAGGAAAACTCTTACAACAACTCCATTGTATTGTCCTATTTGTCATTCAAACTTCATACATATGAACGAAAATATTAACTTCATTATATTAAGTGGGCACAATATAATGATTATATATCGAGTTGCAAATTCTTACCAATTATTTGACAAATAAAAGCATAATATATTCTTTAAAAAAAAAACGATAACAGCCTCCTAATTCGATTTGATCACCCATAACAAACAATGGTTTCAATCGATGGTAAAACATACTTGCCCTTATAATCCAAAATTTAAATAGCCTGATACAATCAAATGGTCAACATGCACTTATAAATAGTGTGGTGCCACAATGGAAGATGTTTTCTATTAACCGCAAGCGTGAAAGAAATTCTAGGTTACAAGTTATGTATTCTATATGTAGCTATGATATTCAAATGCTATACCAAAGATTGGTGGCATAGGAATAAATTAGAACATTTTAATTAGTGAAATTAGATAGATAGAAAACCTCCTACCCCTATATAATACATCTCCATGCACCGTGCATGGGATAAAGACGTCTTTTTTGTCCACTTTGTTTGTCTATGCAAATCATTCACAACTCATTTCTACTTCTTTCTTACTATAGATTGATGGGCCTAAGCAAATGACAAGCTATAATGTTAGTGAAAAACATAGTATGAGCGGAGAAACTTAACCGATAGTATTGGTAGTACTATCGAGGTGAGTGACTTCATACACATGTGAATATTTACTTCTAGTAGTAGAGACCCTTTATTAATATGGATCTGCTTTGATGTCGATAGTTCATGACTTAATTCAATTTTCATAATTGAACATAGCAATTATCAAGAATTGGGTTATATCAACGTCACACTCCAAATGGTAGTTCGACTCCATAAATGTGAAAGCTAACATGAGGCTCTGTCCTATGTGTCATTCAGACTCCTTCTATATGAATATTAATATTAACTTCATCATGTTAATGTGGGCACCATATAATGATTATATATCTAGTCCCAAATTTATATCAGTTATTTTACGAATAACAATAACAATATTCTTAGAAAAACTAACAACCTATTAATTCAGTCGATCACCTTGAATGAAAAATAGTTTCAATTGATGGTAAAATATACGTATCCATATAATCCAAAATTTAAATAGCTTGATATTATCAAATAGTTAACATGCACCTATAAATAGTGTATTGCCACAAGGGAAGTTGTTCTTCCATGGACTGCGGACACAATAAAATTTCTAATTTAAGAGGTATATATTTGATATGAAGCTACGACATTCAATTTGCTATACCAAAAAATCAAATTTAACTTTGAATATATGAATTTTGACGACACAAGATAAAAATTTCCCGATTCATCATTCAATACTTAAGTGAAAACACTTGCAAATTTGAATCGGTCAAGTTATTAATAACCCAACTGAGTTTTTAATTCGTGCATTTGCTTAGAAGATGATGCCTAAGATGAAAGAGTGGAGTCTATGACACCTAAAGATTAATTAAAATATTGCAAGTTTTACCACAACCGCATCATATACTACAGTTATTACAATTTGGTTTCTATCTTGGTCGATCTCGACGCATTGGGCAATACATTTCTAGAGATCTACAACCTTTGGTTTCCAAGCACTTCAAACTTCAAAGACTTGAAGTTACTGAGGCCTTACATGGCTCTTAGCTAAGGACAACCTTTCAGTTCGACACACCTTAGATTATTCAACTTGCGTGGCTTGTGTAATCTTTCATTTGAATCACAGTTTGTTTTTCCTTTTTAGTCTTTTTCCCAATTTTGTCCTTTTCCCCTACACCTTCTTCTGCTCCCTCAGATCACGCTCCCTTCTTTCTCGAACGTTTTCTCTTTCCTCGCAACAACCAATATTTCCTCTATACAGAACCACCATTGACGAACTCGATTGAACTACACTACACAAGTTCTCGCCGGAATCCCTATTGGTCCGACGTCAATACCTGACGTCCAAATGTTCTCCCATCAGCCACGACTCCAGCCAAGACCGAGCCACTCTGGCCAGGAAATTATGAGCTCCAAATCGCACAAAACAGTATAAGAATTACACAGGAAGCATACTAAAACAGCAAAGAATGCACTGACTTGGCAGCCTCGAGTGGCGGGCATCACCGGCTACGAGGTTGAGAATAGCAACTCCAAACTCGTGTCCATAGACGACCAGCACAAGGAATCGCAAGAGCACAACATGAACGAAAGGGAAATACACAGATTCAGATTCAGTTCAACAACTAATGAAGTTGACATGAATCGACCATGAATCTAAACACCGTCGGATAACCGATTATGCAAGAAATGGCGTGCGCTTTTGAATGCAAGTTTCAGAAAGTTTAGTGCTCGTCAATGAAGCTGACTACGTCGATCAGCCGTGGCTCCAAGATTTTGGATGGCGCCGGCTTCGCTCTCGTCACGGTTCGTCACTCACAGCCCCGCTCCCGCGCACGCGCAGACACACCCTCCTCCATTACCCGCGCGTCACTCTTGTTTCTCTCTTGCTTGCGTCACCGACGCTCTTCTTCTCACGGGGGTGAGCGTGTGCAAGGAAAAGGAGAAGATGGGCTGGGCTTCTTTTTTAGGCTCTGGTGGGCTTATGGGAACAAAGAAAAAATAAAAGAGATGGGCCAAGGAGACTGAATTGGACGCATGGGCCGAAAGAAAATAACCGAACTAAAAGAAATGGGCTGAAAGAGGGCGGTTGGGAATTAAAGGGCCGAAAATTGCCAAGTGGGCTGGACAACACAAGCCCACTCGATTTTATTTTTATATCCTTATTTTTTTCCAATATTTCTTTTAAAAAATATTTTTCCTTTTTAAAAAAAAAAAAAAAAAAAAAAAAAAAACTCTCTCTCCTTTCTTCTTCTTTTTCTTATATATATTTTGAAAAAAAATGGACACTTGAATGGTTAGGAAAATTCAGGTATCAACGGGCGTATGACAAAATTACCCTTATTATTATTCATACTTTCTCAGCAAAATTAAAGTGTTAACAACCCCAAACTGCGAAAACCCCCTATGGGACTAGCGTTCTACATTCCCATGGTGCGCCAATCTTGAAGGTGAAGTTCCATGTGGAGGACAACGATGTGTTTGGGACCGAGCTCATCGGGGTCGTGGAGATACCAGTGGCCTAGATCACAATGTAGAGAGATGAAGAAGTTTTTTCAACACTATGGCATCCGTTGTGTGCTTGGTCCTTGTTATGCTAGCACCAATCTTAGCATTTTCAAGCAACGGGTATGTATCTTAAGACGTTTAGGTTGATTCTTAATCAAAATCTCTTTGTTTGATTGCATCAAAAGCATTGCTTTTGCTATATATTACCTTATTATTTCAATCAAGTATAATTTCATAGGAAAGTTTTTTCTTTTTAGCAGACAATTTGTGGAAGTTTATTGATTTGTCTCATTCTATCTTAGATCATATTATGTGTTTATGGCATAATGACATGCATGTATGATAGTTCTAGTAGGGAATTTTATAGTATTGGAGAGGCTGCCCATTCGTTTGAATTCAAGCATAAATCTACAAAATGTTTGGTTTAATTTGTTGGTGTATGGTTCTTTTTTAGTCCAGGAGGTGGGGACCTTATACATCCACCACCAAAAAGCATGGTTCTTGACACTCAAGCTTCGGGAAACAACCGCAAAATAATGGCTTTCATTGGTGGGTTGGACATAAGTGATGTTTGATACGATACTCCCGAGCACAAACTTTATAGCGATCTTGACACCATCTTTAAGAATGACATTCACAACCCCACATTCACGGTAATTAAGCTAATGCTTCCCTTTAGCACCGTAAACACATGTTTGTGTCTTTTTTCTAATCTTGTGTTTATGGCTTTTTTTTTGTGACTACTGTAGTCCACTGTCAATGTCCCAAGGTAACCGTGGCATGATCTACATTTCTAATCTTGCATACGACATATTGAAGAATTTCGAACAGAAATGGAAAGAGGCGGCGAAGTGGCACAAGTTATGTCAAGTGTTGGCATGAGAATGCTCTGTTGAGGCTCAATAGGATTTTGTGGATACTTTGTCCCTCGACAAACCCCGACAGCGACAAAAAAGTACGAGTCAGGGATGAAGATAACTTGGAAAATTGGCATGCATAGGTCCGGAGAATTTACGTAAAATTAATTAGCTTTTTTGAGGGACTTCAATTGGAAACAAAATGAAGGGTAACAATAACAATCATCTTTAATTTCTATTTTATGGTGGCACAGGTCTTTAGATCAATTGATTCGGGATCTATAAAGGGATTGCTAAAGAGCGTTGAAGAAGCTAAAAAGCAATTAAGTTTTAGCTGCTAATGCCATGTTAGTAGATTTACAACTGGCTGTTATACATGTATCACTTGAAAAGTTTTCCTTACATTAGAAAGTTACTCTTCTTTCTTATGCACAATCTTTAGTGTTTTTGAATAGACATTGAAGCCCACATTGATAATGTTGCTTCTTTCAATTACTTCATGGTTGCAGAATCTTATATGCGGAAAGAATTTGAAAGTAGACAAGAGCATTCACATGGCATTCGTGAAAGTGATTAGATCGGCACAACATTTCATTTACATTGAAAACCAGTATCTTCTTGGTTCTTCCTATCATTGGCCATCATACAAAAATGCAGGTATGAGATGCACCATTTCTGTGCATTTTGATTGACTGAGTTGAAAGAGCAACAACCCTCTGGTAAGGAGTATTCAGACTTTGCTCCCTCTGGGAATTGTGTATCAGCTAATAATAGCTAGAACTCACCATATTGGACGTTAAAACTGAGTTCTGATTCAAATGGCACTATTATGGAATGATGAGCACCTTACAAAGTTCCTGCATATTATATTTTCGAGACTTGACTCTCTGAACTTTCCAAATTTTGATTTTTTCCTCCATTTTCTAGTTTCATTTCGGCCTATTTAATTTCTTGAGTTCAAGTTTTGATGACAACCGATGCTTGATTTGGCTCTGACAAGCAGGTGCAAACAATTCAGTGCCGATGGAGCTGGTATTGAACATCCCAAGCAAGATCAGTGCAAACGAGCCGGTTTCAAAACGTTTCTTGTTGTGGGTGGCAAAATCCTTGGGTCACCTACCATTCTACCCAATGCTCTCACAACTTGATCAAATATGTAAATTAGTTGCATTCGTTGAGAGTGTGCAAATGCAATGATATATACCAAAATTTTCAAGTAATTTTGGGTTAAATCGAAGTATTTTAAACAATCGAAATTGAGAAATATGAGTAGAATGACCATTCATGGGCATGACATAGCAAGTTGTGATTTAGATAGATAGTCCCTACTAATTAAAGTAAGTTGTGGGCATGACATGCGACGTCATTGTTGTATAAAATGCTTCGGATGAGTTGATGTTATGGTGTGAACGTTAAGATAAATATCTATGGTTCATCAAGTTCTTATTAGCTAATTGTTTTCCATTCGAGATTTATGGCATAAACTTCTTAGAGGGAAAAGATTTAACTTTTTTGCATCATAAAAAAATTTCTTATTGTGTACTTGTTCTTGATACATATAGATTGTCTTGGAAACAACCACAAAATAACAGCTTTCATTGGTGGGTTGGACCAATGCGATGGTCAATACGACTCTCCTGAGCACCGGCTCTATAGCGATTTCGACACCATCTTAGAAAATTGACATGCACAACCTCACATTTGTGGTAATTAAGCATTGTAATAACATGGATGTGTTATTTCCTGATCATGAGATCTATGTCCCGAGGCAACCATGGCATGATCTACATTGCAAATTTGAGATGACATTTGACACTCGTGCTTCAGTTTGGAGGAAGCAAAAAAGAGAATTTGTGCTAGTAGCACGACCACCAATCTGGGGTTTCAGGCTGTGATGACTGAAGCAAAATCAAAGCAATTCAAAGGCAAGTATCTTTGATAAGCCTCCCATTGCAATCAATTAATGATTAATCGCATCATCGTTGTGCATTGATTTATTGAGCTATAAACAGATCTACCTGAAGTCATCTTTATATTACCTGCTTCTTACATTGATCCCCAAAGCAAGGGATAAGGAGGTATGACTTGGCTCCACATAAGATCATCTACCATACATCTTTGCCAAAAATTTTCAGTCATTTAGTCCATTCATCCTCTAATTCATAAGTTCAACTTTCCAATATGTCTATGATTTGTGGCCCTGCAGCACCGCTGGCTTTGTTTAACTTACTTGAATCATTAGGTGACAAGTATGAAAAATGGAGTAATTACTCAGAGACCACCGCTAGTCTAGTATGGGAGGCTGGGCGGGAGAATGTGAGATCACAATAGAAACTATGACCAACCTAGATATGACGGGCAAGGAGGTCAAATGGCAAATAGACAAGGGAGCCCTCAATAAAATTATATTCTCGTCAGCAAAGTTATGGTCCCCCAGGACAAGATGAAAGAAGAAATCCCCTGCCAATGAGCAATATGTATTATGTTGCCAACAGCAGGGCTCCATATCAAGGACAGAGGGGAGATCTGATGCCTTCATATCAGGGAAACTACAGTCGATAGGGTCATAACAACAATTACTATAAGCAAACAGAGGGACCTGCTGCAAGGAGATAGATGGAGCTTTGCACCTTCAGTGCAGAATGGTTCATAGAAAAGACAATTGGAACTATGCACCTACTCCTAGTGGAACATATGGGCAAGGTCCTGATGGATTTCAAGGGTAGGGTACTGGTATCACTGGTGACTAGTCTTCCCTGCCCTGTAGAATTCGCAATGGGGGAGGGAGGAAACAAAAATCGTATCTTTGAAATACCATTCGAACGGCAGTGGCCAGTGAACACTCCAAGGAAGGAAAGGGCATCATGAATGAGTAGGTCAAAATTGGTGTTGTGCACAGTATGTTGGCACAAATGCACGCACTTGAAAGATCAATTAGATCTAAGAAAAAGCTCTTCTAAATAAGTCTTGAACGGTGAACGTCGAAGGAGAGGGAGAGAATATCGGTATTTTATTGGCAAGTGTCATCCATGCGATATTTCAAGGGACCTCAATGACCGACTTTGTCGAGAGATTTCCTCGAATCTGGTTAGTTTATCGAATACCTTTAGATGAAGTCATTATTCTTCAAAATATTCAATATTACAAAAAATAGATGCTCCAAGTTTTGAAATCACAAGAATCGTGGAATTAAACTTCAATTAACATCAGACTTCTCTAAGTTAATAACTAGGCCAAGACTCTCATGGCAATATCAAGCACACATCTCATCAATTTAATCATGCACACGCATATCACTTATCCATAGGCAATAAAAAAGGCAACCAAGCTAAGACAAAATCCATCTAATTCATGCTTAAGCCACAACTTCCAGCACAAGTTCAGAATTGTGACAGGGCATACAAGTCCGCAAATCATGTTTGTTTTGATGACTAATTGATATGAAATTGAAGCTATATCTTCCTCCAAGTGCATATGAGTCTACTTGATCAAAAATGGCATCAATCCAAGACCAAAGTAATGCCAAATTCAAAACAAAGCAATCATCACCAGCATGCAATGCTTTGATTCTAGCATATTATAGTTCGGTTATGACTATAATTCTCACAAAATTGGCATGAGATTCTCCATATCACTTTCCTAGCATGAACATATATGATCCCCAGTAACCAAACTAGCCTCAAGTTGGAATGAAATGCACACCAAATTAGAGATATCAAGACACGATCAACATCCGCAGATTGATTTCTAGTAGAATTTCTTTCATTCATGACATAATTTCTTTTCCAAGCAAACGTGAAATTTACCATAACACAATCTTACGTCACTACACATGCTTACTTGAGTGGAATAGAATAAAATCAAGCATCAATTGACATCAGTTCAGGCCTGCAACAGTTACGAGTAAGCATGTATTAACATGCTTCCATCAAATTCAAAACAAGTTTGAAATTGAATATTTATGATTTTTTTTTTTTATGAAGAAACAGAATTCAAATACACTTATATGACTGGAATAGACCGACAATCTAGAATGAAAGGAATTCTCGGTCAAGAATTAAATAAAAAATACACACCAACTTAGTTCAGGAATATCATCAAACAGGTTGCATACATTAATTTCGGTCGAGGATCATTGCTTCAAATCATTAATACAACCCTTCAATCACAGTCGATTTGCACATAGAGAGTAGCAATAGGAACGAGAAACAGAGCACATATGGTTTAGTTGAATAGAGAACAATTAGCTATAGCGATGGATATGAGTAAAGAAATAACAGAAGCAACATCAAGGGATGAAATCGACGAAGTAGGCAGTCGTGACCGAAGTTCGAGCACTCCGACATTACAGAACTTCTTCGCGGCAGCTGAACAAGTGGTGATCGGGAAGTGGTGACGACAAGCAGCAAAGTGAGAGGAAAGGATTCAATTGAAATCACCGAGAGCCTTCGGTCAATGCTCTCTGTCCTTTCTCCCTTCTCAGTGCGCCATGTCGTGTGGTGGCCAGCGATGGACTCTCGGCAGCGGCTGTTGGTGGATGGAAAAAAGGGAATCGATAGATCGTTAGTTGAAGAGAGTAAGGAAGAGAGCTAGAGAGAGAGAAAGAGAGGAAGAGAGAGGGCCACGTGATGTGGAGTGCGTGTGGGTCCCACCGAGAGAGTAAGGAAGAGAGCTAATACAAACTGATTTTTGATTCAAGGAAGATAGAGCCAAACCAAAGCAATGAAATATTGAAGGAATACCTGTAAGTCCTATGAATGCTTGCGAAATGCTCGTTCCACTTAGTGGCGACGCTAGTCAACGGTGAATATATTGTTCGGCTCTACTCCACAGTTTTTTATACTCAAGGCTCGCAAGGATGAGAAGACCTTAGAGCACTGGAATTTCAGAGAGTATTTCTCATGTAAGAAGAACCTCTTGAATTTTGGCAACTTGTAAAGTACTAGAGAATCTAATTTGGAGAAGGTGATTGTCGTGTGGGTCGCTCCTTCCCCTTTTTCATGGCCAGCAATTAGTTCCATATCTTCACATGAACTCACTATCACCTTTTCAATTTGCCCAAGAAATTTCGCAGTGAAGGTAGGGAAAAGCATTTCCAATCGGGGGCACCTCCCGACCTCTACGTATATCAAATTTGGGAACGGGATGTTCGGGAGACTGTCGGACTGCCAAATGCACCTCAAGTTTTCAAGATCACGCAAAACCAGCTTCCACAATTTACCACTCTCTGTATCCATCCCATCACCTTCGTATATGATCTCAATCGAATGGCATGAAATCACTTTTAGTTGCTTGAGACAGTGCTGCAGCTTCTTCCACATATGAGAAGTGGCAATACGTTGGAGATTGTCATTGTTCTTCAATTTAAGATTTTCCAACTTCTGAAAGGAATCGGTGGGAATTTGATTGTTCCATAGCTCTTTGCACCGAAGGCCATCAATTTCCAAAATTGTTATATTAGGAAATGTAACCTGCATGAGGATAACATGAGAAAGGAGGATAAGTAGAACAAATTTATTACATTCTTCATTATAAAACATAATAATGCGAGAATACAAATGATCACTAAAAAGGATAGAACGAACCATCTCATTGAACAACGGTTGTGGCGATTCATCATTTCCTTCGGCCATCTCGCCTAGCTGCCTCTTGACACTCGTGGGACTCGAGATGAATGCTTCAAAGTTATCGAGCTCCTTAAGTATTAATATACTTAAGCAAGGGAAACTCATCACTTTTGGCTCTGATCGACCAGCTTCTATCTCGAGAATCACTTCCTTCATCTGTTCGCATTCACTAATTCTTAGGCCCTCGAGTTTCATCAGAGTTGTGGCCGTATATTTAGGGAAGAGATATCTCAGGTCAGGGCAATTCTCAACATTGACAATTTTAAGACTAGGAAAACCCAAAACTATTTGGGAGTGGCTCATGACCACATGTCTCAGCTTTTTTGCTCCACTCACACTCACTTCCTCCAATTTGGGGAGTAATATATTTTTGTGCTCCGCGTTTGAATCCGGGGACCCACAATTAAACAACGATTCCAGGGAGGCACAGCTTTCAACGTTGATGCTTACCAATTCAGGGAGCAATACCGCATTTTGTTCCGTATTTGAATCTAGGGACCTAAAACCAAACAACCATTTCAAGGATGGACAGTTTTTAACCTCGACATTTTTTGAAAGGAATTGGTGGGAACAAATAGTGGAATCGGCGGGAACATGATTGTTCCATAGCTCTTTGCATGGAACGCCTTCAATTTCTAGATTTCTCATATTGGGACATGTGACCTGCATAAGGATAATGTGAGAAGGGAGGATAAGTTGGGAAAATTTATTACATTCTTCATTATAAAACATGATAATGCGAGAATACGAATGATCACAGTAAAGAATAGAACTTACCATCTCATTGAACATCGGTTGTGGCGATTCATCATTTTCTTTGGCTATCTCGCCTAGCTGCCTCTTGACACTTCCTGAATCGAAACTAATCAGGTTATTGAGCTTCTTCAGTGTTAATGTACTTAAGCAAGGGAAACTCATCACTATTTGGGAGTGGCTCATGACCACATGTCTCAGCTTTTTTGCTCCACTCACACTCACTTCCTCCAATTTGGGGAGTAATATATTTTTGTGCTCCACATTTGAATCAGGGGACCCACAATTAAACAACGATTCTAGGGAGGCACAGCTTTCAACATTGATGCTTACCAATTCAGGGAGCAATACCGCATTTTGTTCCGTATTTGAATCTAGGGACCCAAAATCAAACAACCATTTCAAGGATGGACAGTTTTTAACCTCGACATTTTTTGAAAGGAATTGGTGGGAACAAATAGTGGAATCGGCGGGAACATGATTGTTCCATAGCTCTTTGCATGGAACGCCTTCAATTTCTAGATTTCTCATATTGGGACATGTGACCTGCATAAGGATAATGTGAGAAGGGAGGATAAGTTGGGAAAATTTATTACATTCTTCATTATAAAACATGATAATGCGAGAATACGAATGATCACAGTAAAGAATAGAACTTACCATCTCATTGAACAGCGGTTGTGGCGATTCATCATTTTCTTTGGCTATCTCGCCTAGCTGCCTCTTGACACTTCCTGAATCGAAACTAATCAGGTTATCGAGCTTCTTCAGTGTTAATGTACTTAAGCAAGGGAAACTCATCACTATTTGGGAGTGGCTCATGACCACATGTCTTAGCTTTTTTGCTCCACTCACACTCACTTCCTCCAATTTGGGGAGTAATATATTTTTGTGCTCCACATTTGAATCAAGGGACCCACAATTAAACAACGATTCTAGGGAGGCACAGCTTTCAACATTGATCCTTACCAATTCAGGGAGCAATACTGCATTTTGTTCCGTATTTGAATCTAGGGACCCAAAATCAAACAACCATTTCAAGGATGGACAGTTTTTAACCTTGACATTTTTTGAAAGGAATCGGTGGGAACAAACAGTGGAATTGGCGGGAACATGATTGTTCCATAGCTCTTTGCATGGAACGCCTTCAATTTCTAGATATCTCATATTGGGAAATATGACCTACACAAGGATAATGTGAGAAAGGAGGATAAGTTGGACAAATTTATTACATTCTTCATTAAAACATGATAATGCAAGAATATGAATTATCACAGTAAAGAATAGAACGTACCATCTCATTGAACAGCGGTTGTGGCGATTCATCATTTTCTTTGGCTGTCTCGCCTAGCTGCCTCTTGACACTTCCTGAACCGAAACTTATCAAGTTATTGAGCTCCTTCAGTGTTAATGTACTTAAGCAAGGGAAACTCATCACTTTGGCCTCTGATCGACTAGCTTCTTTCTCAAGAATCACTTCCTTTATCTGTTCACATTTACTAATTATTAACCACTTGAGTTTCATTAGAGTTGTGGCCGTATATTTGGGGAAGAGATATCTCAAGTCAGAGCAATTCTCAACACTGATAGTTTCAAGATTAGGAAAACCCAAAACTATTTGGGAGTGGCTCATGACCACATGTCTCAGCTTGTTTGCTCCACTCACCCTCACTTCCTCCAATTTGGGGAGCAATATAATTTTATGCTCCACATTTGAATCAAGGGACCCACAATTAAACAATGATTCCAAGGAGGGACAACTTTCAACATCAATCCTTACCAATTTAGGGAGCAATACCGCGTTTTGTTCTGTATTTGAATCTAGGGACCCAAAATCAAACAACAATTTCATGGATGGACAATTTTTAACCTCGACACTTTTCAAGTTGTGCAATCTCCCTATGATTGTCAAAGGGAAGATGTGGAGTAGGTTTGAGCAATTCTTGAAAGTGATAATGGCTAATTTGCAAAAGGAACTTCTGGAAAGTTCATCATGCCATATCCTTTTGAAGGATCCCACCGAGGCAAGCTTTAACTCCTCCAAGTTTGGTAAACTAGCCTGCTCATAAGGGTTATGCATCGGATTACAGTTGTGAACAATTTGACAATTTGGCCTAATCCTAACCACCAATCTAATGCGGTGGAAGAATTCATATTCACTGACAAATGTAGTTATAAACTATGAACACATTTTAAAAAATAAAACCAAATAAGAATCTTCAAAGAGATATTATTACCTGCCCTTGCAAAGCTAAGTATCAATGGCTATTGTAGGTAAAATCTCAAGAGAAGGGATGTTTACCTTTTTGTCGAAGAAGGAATCTGGATAAGTATTTTGTAAATATGAAGTAGTTGCTATTAACTCTGTCCCTTCATCTCCTCCTGCTTCACCCACAACCCTCGCCTGAAAGAATATGAATGGACCCAAGTGTACGAATGGGCTTATTGGTTTTAAAAACGTCGAAAACTTAATCGATCAATATAAAATATTTAAAACTCAATTGAATGGAGAGTGAAGATCTTCCGTGAGAAAATGGAGAAGGAAAAATCCCCAAAGTAGTTGACGTTGACACAGTTATGATGGCATGATATGTTGGAATCAGTTCCAACTTGCATGAAGTCGGGACATGAATTATGTGAACTTTCTTTGCCATGTGACTCTTTGTTCACCTTCGGTTTATTTAATCTCCGGAGGTTGCTTTATTCATTTTGAAAATATTCAATTTCATTCATTCATCAAAGGTTCATTCGTTCAATACCCTGTTTCTTCCACTCATTAAAAATGTGACATGAGTAATAAATTAGTCATAGTAGAAACCCTCGAGCTCAAATAATTAGTGGAATTATCTAAAATTAGGGGAAAAAAAGAAAAAAAAAAAATGCATTCGTAGAAAGAGGCTTCCCTCTCCCTCTCGTTGAATAAACTTATACCCTCTCGATAAGACAAAGTGACATGGGGAGAAAATGAAGAAGTTACCTGAATTGAAGTACCTTCTGAAGTCATCTCAGCTCTTGGGCAAAAACTCATCATATTTGGTAAGTCAGCCAAATACAGATGACGTAAGCAAGGCAACTCAACTCTGCAATCGGTAGGCAATGTATCTTTTCTTGCAATGGCTCGCATTGAGTTACAACGCCATACATCAATCTCTTCTAATTGTACAAGATTTTGCATTTGTGAAAGATTCCACAAGTATTCCAATCGGTTGCACGTTCTGACTTTCACAACTTTTAGTTTGCTGAAGCACTTTGCAGCAATGTGGCCATGGCATATCTTCTCCAAATTGATAAGATTTGTGACGAACAAAGACTCTAAAATCGTAAAAGCACTATTGGATGAACTAACAATATACTTTATTGATGGGCTGTGCTCAATGTTGAGATGCTTCAGTTGTGGAAATCCTCGAATGCACAACTCGTGAGTGTTCTCGAACTCTCCCAATCCATCCAAAATCAAGTATTGAGTCTTCTGGAGAGTTTTCTGGACCCATGTTTTCAAAAGAATACTATCATGCCCTTCCAATTTGATCTTCATGGATCTCAAACCTTTTAATCCCCATCCAACAACATTTCCTATGTTGATCCAAAATTTAGTCAAGTTCTCAAATGGCAGGTCATCAACCTCCAAGAGTATGATGGGATCACGAATCGATATTTCCAGAGAATTTAGCTTTGTCATGTTCCTCAACTCAGCAAGCCCAGCATTAGACAATTGCGATGGTTTTTCATTTTTGTCCATCCATTGATCAAAGCTTTTTTTCATATGTAACTCTTCTAATTGGATAAAGCGTTTTAGGACACCAGGCTCGATTCTCTGAAGCTCTCTGCAGTCGCTTAGATTCAACGATCTCAAATTTGTAAGTTCCCCAATTTCTTTAGGTAGCCTAGAAATTGTGGACCCCACGAAGCTGAGAATCTGCAATGCTTTGAGTTTGCCAACAATTGCCACATCCTTCACATTGCAATGGTATAAATATAATGACCGGAGCTTCCCGAGGATTTCGATTGAGGGAGGTAAATTGGTGATATGCATAGAGCGAAGAGATAGGACTCGGAGCTCCTTCATGTCCGTGAAATCTAGTGGTCCCAAGCAATCACCCACATCATGTCGATATTCTTGCATCCAGCCCCAGACTTCTGGCATAGACAACATAAGTATCTTCAAGCTTGGAAACTGACACGGCATTAGTTCAACAAGCCTATCACTATGCACATCATCTAGGCATATTGCCCAACATTTCTCAATCTTTTCCTTTGCCCACAAATAATTATTGTTGTTCATCATTAAGGAATTCTGATCTTGGAATGGAGTTGAGACGACCACCTCGCTGTAAAGATCATGTATGGTCACATTGTCCTTGTCATCGCCACCATCCAGCAACAAACAAGCAGAACGGAGTTCATTCAGCATATTATTCAATCTATCCCTTGAATCTTGTAACTTCTTATTAAATCTTTCAAAAAAGCCCAACCCCGTGGCTAGTACAAACAGAAGCTCGACTTGAATGGTCCCACCAATAAGACCACAAAGCAAGAATAAGTACTTGGCATCCTCACTCTTCAAATGGTCATAACTAAACTTCACTATCATTTCTGTTTTTTCTTTACTTGACTCATCTATGTCTATCAGCGCGTTTCTCCATGCGGACTCATCGCTAGATTTCAAAGTGCTTGCAACAGAGATAATCAAAAGAGGCAAACCTGCGAGCTTCTTGACCACTTGATCCGCTATTGATTTCAATTCCTCATTGCCTTTGAGCTTGTCGCCGACCTTGTTTTCAAATAGCCTGAAAGCTTCGTTGTCCTTTAAACCTTGAAGAAGAAATGTTCGATCAGCACCCATCTCTTGCTCCAGCACATTTTTAAATCTTGACGTGAGCAACAACTTGCATTTGCTGCTCACGTCTCCCCAGGGAATTCCAACCGCCTCCAAATCAAGTTTTACCCACAGGTTGTCAAATATTATGAGAACCTTCTCATCCGGATTACTCTTCAATCTCTTTGACAGAACATCTGCTTTTCCCTGTGGGCTTTGCTTGTCCTTCAGATCCAGACTCAAGGCGTCAGTGATCTGGTCTCTGATATTATTCAAGTCTGGAATCTGCGAAACTTCCACTTTGACGATCATGTGGAACGGTCTCCCCGCTTTTCTGAGTTTCTTCTCAACTTCCTTCAACAGCGTAGTCTTCCCCACGCCACCAGGCCCGTAGACTCCAATCACTTTTAGCTTCTCATCATCCAGAGCTTTCATTATGCCCTGAAAGATGGAAGCTCGCGAATCGGTGATAGTGTCGCCCCCATCAACGGCTGACGCATTTACGTCGGGAGCACCGCCAACATGCGCTGGCGGAGGATTCTCGAAGTCAACCTTCTGAAATTGACCCCGTTCAATGAGTGCCTTGATGCCCTTGGCCGTCTTGCTCATCTTTTTGCCGAGACGATAACGCGCCATCGGGTTGGGAAGTCACCCATGGAAGCAAGTTTTTTGGGCTCTTCCATCATTTTTCAGCAGCTCGTCCACTTGGTTGGCGACAGTCTCCGCTTCTGTCATCCATTCCTCGACGTCGGCTTCGATCAGCCTCATGTTGTTTCGAAATTGATTGACGCTATGCTGCACCCTTTGCCTCGCGTGATCCAGATTCTTAAGCTCACCGTTAAGTTGGCGAACGTGGCTGTCGGAGAATATCAGGTAGCCGCATTGACGACCAATCGGAGCCACCAGGTACTCTGCAACTTTGCCAGCTACCGACACAACAATATCCACCATTTTCCCACTTTTTGAATTCTTTCTGGTTTTCTCCCTTCTTTGTGGAGAAATGAAAGTTAAGAATCTATACGTGCTAAGGAAGGCGGGACTGATGGAACCCAAAAACGAAATGACTGAAGAAGAGGACAGATTCAATGAGATGAATACAATGAACAACTGAGAGAGAGAGAGAGAGAGAGAACTAGTGGCTTGAAGAAGACAATGAAGGACACAGAGTGGAAGTGCCAGAGAGGAAATGCCACAGATGTCTCGATGAAATGGGGTGAAGCTCTCAATTTATAGACGTAGGTGTTGGCCAAGAAAAGTCCTGAAGACAATCTCATTTTTCCTCGACCAAGAAAAGAATAATTTGGAGATTAATTTCCTATGCTGGAGGAAAAGAATCCTCTATCATAGAAGACAAGTATCTGAGATGAAAGATGAGAAGGAATCCTTAACATGAAGGGCGAGAAAAAATGAAAGAATCCTCAGCCAACCAGAGAACCACAAATATTACCTTGGAATTTCAACTAAGTTCTCAAATCTGGCTGCAGGCTAGTGCCAACGTTTGTCTTGATTAACATCTGCAACCTTTGAATGATAGGAAATAGCAGAATCTTAAACCACTTGCTTGTTAATATTCTTAGCAGAGGTCCCAAGACATGCCAATCGTCATGTCAGGGATAAGTAGTTATCCCATTTCCAAAAAAGGTGCTTAATATGAGGCTAACATCTAGAAGCTTTAACAATTTCCTCCGATGGCAGAGGGACTTGGTAAGGATCTAGAAGGGTTTATCTCGCAATAATCCGAACGAATCTTATTAATCAATGCTCAGGGGACACTTGTTAAATGTACATAATAAAGGAAGATTTAAATTTCAATGTACCTATCATTCGTAACACTAGAAAAAGGGTGCCTTCAGAATGAATTTTTTTCCTTTACTTAGCGTGGAAGCACTCCTTGTCATGAACCAAATATAGAAAATTAGTAGTTGACATGTATATTCAATAGTTAAGGTAGTATTGTAGTTTGAGGGGAAAAGGTTTTTCTCATGACTCTCAACAATAGATTTCACAGCTAAAAAAAGGAGAATCCATGTCGAGTTGTTGATAGATAGATATGGAAATTTGCAATAGTAAAATAGAAAAAAAAAAAAAAAAAGTAAATAGTAGCATAGTAACGAAATTAATAAAAGGGACAAAAAGCAGAAGCAGAAAAAGGCGACCACAGTGGGAGTCGAACCCACGACCTTCTGATCCGAAGTCAGACGCGCTAATCCACTGCGCTATGCGGTCAGGAGATGTTAAGGGACTCATTCCTAATATATTTAACTAAATAATTATTCTGCATAAGGGTCCCCTCCCTCTTTTGTTTCGACTATAGAGAAATCAAACCTAGTGACAATTTTAATCTCAAATTTTTGTTGAAAAATTAGATTAAATGTCTCGTGTCTTTTGTTAAGATATATATCATAATAGACATAGCATAACAAAATTGAAATTTCTGCAATAATTTAAAATAATGAAAATAAGTATTGAAATATCTATTTGAATATCTTACTTTCAAGAATTGATTCTAAATCCTCTTCGTATTACAGTCATCTAACTTTCTTTTCTAAAGTGACGTGTTTCTTTTTTCTTCATATGGATACTTGTATGCTCTTTTCACCTAATACTACCTAATCATCTCCTATCACATGAGATATATAACTAGAGCCAATTATTCATTTATTAGAATATTCAAGTGATATATATATATATATATAGATGTACGTATGGTTCTCATTTTTTTTTTTACTAATACACACGTGTGTTATCACATATAGCAACCTCTACAGTTGTATTAGTGAACAAATTAAATATGATGGACTTTACACTCAAATCTCAAAGTCTTCTGCTTAGAACAACCTTAAAGGCCACGTCTGTCATATAATAGATGGAGCCTTGCCCCATGTACGTGATTGAGCCAATGTTCCCGGAGTCCATGCAAAATAAACTTGACGTAAGTGTTACTGCGGGATAACTACTTATCTTTGGCATGACGATTGCCATGTCTTAGGACCTCTGCTAAGAATATTTACAAGTAGGGTGGCTTAAGATTTTGCTATGTCTTGCCATTCAAAGGTTGCAGATGTTATTCAAGGTCAAAGTCAGCATTCGTCCGCAACTAGACCTAAGGATTCCAAGCTGCTATTCATGGTTCTCTATTTCCTCATCCTTCTATCGAAGAGTGTTTCAACGCCAAGTAAAGAAAAAAAAATTCATTTTGGAAGCACTCTTTCTCTCTTGTTACACATGATAGGTGCATTGAAATGTAAATATTCCTTCATTAGGTACGATTAACAAGTGTCGCATAGGCATCGATTAACAAGATCCGTTCGAATTGCTTGGCGTAAATGTTGTTGTGAGATAAACCCTTTTAGACTCTTCCTGTGATACTTAGTTCCTCTTCTATTCGGAAGAAATTGTTAAAGCGTCCAGATGTTGGCCTCATATTGAGCACCTTCTTGGAGACGGGATAACTACTAATCTCTAGCATGAGGATTGGCATGTCTTAGGACCTCTGCTAAGAATATTGACAAGCAGGTTGGTTTAAGATTCTGCTATGTCCTACACTCAAAGGTTGCAAATGTCCTACCACTAAAGAGTGCTTCGACACCAAGGAAAGAAAAATTTTCATTTCGGAAGCACTCTTTTTCTTACGATAGATTCATTGAAATGTAAATATTCCTTCATTAGGTACGATTAACAAGTTTTGCATCGGCATCAATTAACAAGATTCGTTCAGATTGTTTGGCGTAAGTGTTGTTGCAAGATAAACCCTTTTCAACTCTTTCTGTGATATTTAGCTCCTTTTCTAGTTGGAGGAAATTGTTAAAGCTTCCAGATGCTGGCCCCATAGTAAGCACCTTCTTGGAGACTGGATAACTACTTATCTCCAGCATGAGGGTTGGCATGTCTTGGGACCTCTGCTAAGAATATTTACAGGCAGAGTGGTTTAAGATTCTGCTATGTCTTGCCATTCAAGGGTTGCAAATGTTATTCAAGGTCAAATTTGGCATTGGCCCGCAGCTAGACAGGAGGATTTAGTTGAAACGCAAGCTGCTAGTCGCGGTTCTTTGGTTCCTAATTTTTCCGTACCTGATTGACTTACTCGGAGGCTGACTACTTCAGTAATTTTCACAGATGGGACTGCTTGGAATGAGCTTAGGCCGAATGGTTTGCAAGTTGTTCGAACCGAGTTGGTTTAATCCAACCATTCCAAAACATTGCTTCATTGCTTGCGTAGCTATGCTTAATAGGAGTCATTTGTTTTAGGCTTGTCCTGTTTCTTCCAGGGCCTGGACTGCTGCTCTGGAGCTGCATCTCATCCCTCCAATTTCTGGTAGTTGGGATGATGAAGTTGCTTCGGCAGGTTTCAGTTATAAGGGCAAGTCCTATCATAATCTGCCTTTTAAGCTCACTTGAAATACCTATCTCTATAACGTTATGTTGGCTAGGAATGAATGATTGCATGATTCTTCTTGATCTGTAAATGTGGATTGGATTGTGTAAAAGATAAACCTTAGGGATAAAGATTCCTACTTGTACATATGTTCGGAGAAAAATAAACGTTGACACCCCTCGAACAATTTACTCTAAATTGAACCTTCATTAGCTTTTGTAAGTTTTGAGCATGTAGCAGGATTTTGCTCACTTGTTTTGGTACTTTACAACAATAATAACAGTAACAATAACAATAACAATTACAATAGTGATGATGATGATGATGATGATGATGATGATGATGATTCGTGCAACGCACGCCACATTCATCTTTGTAAAAAGAATTGGGTATTTTTAATTCTTATTGGCAGTGAATAGCTAATTGTGAGCTCTCATCCACAACTTCATTTTTTTCCACATTTATAGTTACCTCCCCTATCAATTTATCCTTTTATTTTCCCGTCTCGTGTATGAAATTACAATTTTACTTCAACCTTACAAGAGAATATTACTGTTAACACATGAACTTTAGTCGATATATTAAATGGGCATTTAGATAATGAAAATTAATACAAAGAAAAAAAAAAGCCCGGTCAATCATTTTATATGGCCCAATCCGCGCAACTCTGGCCCATCTATAAGATTTGCCCATTTCAGCTTTAGTGGGCTTTGGTGCATGAAGCCCAAAAGAAGAGAAGAAAAAAAGCCCAGTCTTTCTAGGTTACCCGTGAGGAAGAGCTCCATCTCCGGTCATCTTCTTCAGCAACATTTACCTCAGGCTAGGCCGCCGCCGTTAGCCTCCGCTGCCGATCGCCGTGAATCCCGACTTCATTGCTTCTCACTGCTTTAGCCCTTCCTCAGTCGCCACCGTCCTTTCTCCCCTCCGTCGACGTTCTTTTCCGCGAGAATTACACGCCATACACGACACGAGAGAGAGAGAGAGAGAGAGAGAGAGAGAGAGAGAGGAGGAACTCGAGGGCGAACGCTTTGTGGGAAGTTGATTCTTGAAATTCGCTCGTCGTCCCCGACGTCGCTAACCATCGTTCGCTGCTGCTGACCAGCGATTCGGGAGGAGAACTGGACTTACTCTGTTCTCCGTTGCTCGGCTTGCCGGAATATCGTGGTGGCAAGATCGCTCTTGGGACACGCTCGGTACCCGTGACTCCGATCATCATCGGAGATTTTGCCAAACTCCCATCGTTGATCTAGTCGCCGATCGCAGCTCTGTTTCCACGAGTCGGCCCAGGTAACGCTAATGTCCTGACCTGCTCTGCTTTGATGAAGGACGGAACCGAGATGTCTTGGTCTCCGTCGGGACAGGAGTCCGTTCTGCTCATGATGCCTTCCCAATTCTGAATGTCTGTCTCACCATGTTTGCATGAGTCTAATGTAGAAGCCGAACAAACGCGCGTCGACTGTTCGACGAAATGTCTAGAAGAATTCAGTGCCAGTTATTTTCGTTTCCGTCTAATCCGAAATCATGTTTTGACCCGGATTAACTGATGCTAATTGATTTTTTAAGCCATTCGAGTAAATTTCGAACTTGTTTCCGCATCCCTGTTTTCTTCCACTCGATGTTCTATGCATCCACTGCCCTTAACCTGTGGTCGGTCGCGAGAAAACGGCCGGAGCCGATGTCTCGGTAATTCACGGCGGTGATGGTGTACGGTGAATGAGGATGGCGATTCGGTGGAGGACGGTGGTGGTGGTGGTGATTTTGCCTGTGTTTAGTTGAGTAGTTTTAGCTTGATTTAGTTGGTGAGATTTTGGGGTTAGTTCTAGTTATAGGGGCTTGTGAGTGCTGGGATCAAGTTGAAACTTTGGTAAGTTTGGGCTTGGTTTAGGTTACAATGGGTTAGGGCTTAATTCAGTTTTGGGCCGAATTTGAATTTTTAATTAGGTTTGTTTGGGTTGAGATGGGCCTAAACATAATGGCCCGCTCTTTGCTTGCGTCCAAGACTCTTTGACCCAGCGGCCCAGCCCGTCCCTAATTTCGGAATAATTAAAACATTAAAAAATTTGAAAATAAATAATTAAAAAAATCAGGAAATGGCTAAAAATGAAAAGCCTTGGTAAGATTGTTACATCGTAGAGATTGCTTTTAATCGTTTTTGTGTTTTGATTCGTTTTCTTAGTCAAATGGTTAGGTTATATTCTAAGACCATTAAAAATGCAAAATTAGATGAGGACCTTAGGATTCATAAATTGATAAAAAGATTGCGTAGATATCTTAGTTAACAAATAATTAAGTTTAGAGGTATTGAAATGGTAGTAGATAGATAACTAGTGTAATTAAACCTTTGACCTTAAATCTCTACATAAGAAGTGAGTATGCTTCCATATTTCAATTGATTTCTAGCTTACAACCCCTCATATACTATTCACATATGATTAATTGAAATATAAATGAAAATCCCAACACTGCACTAAATAAAGGTTTGGGAAAACTTGACATGATTAAGTATTAGTGGTCTCTAACTTGGCAATATATCTAAACCTATTCTTTCCTTGACGCCTGTGTCAAAGAGGTTTCGACAATTAAATATCAATAATATATTAGATATTTCGAGGGTGGACACCAAATTCAAAAGTTGACTTAATACATAGAGTATATAATAATAATAATAATAATAATAATAATACACCAATTCACACTGCGCAAAATGTTTGATGGCTCTATAAAATTATATTAATAGGAATATATATATATATATATATATATAATTATATATATATATGATAAAAGAATAAAAGCACAAATGGGGACCCTTCCATATGGAAGGGGGGCTCGAGGGGATGGGGGTAGGAACGGAAGTTTCGAGTGGGTTGCGGCTACACGCCCGCAGGCGGGCGCGAGTCATGAATAAGTGTAGAGTAGAAATAAAATAGGACTAACAAAAAAAAATGAAATTTTAATTAAGTCACAACGAGAAAATGGTGATTATTTATCAAATTTCTCAGCTAATAATAATTTTAGTTTCATTTGGCGGAGGACGAGGCGGGCAAGCGGCTGGCGATTTTAGGGCTTTAGCTCAACTCCTGCTCCCTCCCGCTCTGCATTTCTGGCAAATCTCTGAAATTTCTGTAAGTCTCTATCTCGTCTACACTCCAATCTGCTTTCGTGCTCGTCATTTCTTCGCTACTGCCTTCTTCTCGTTCGTTTTCGGGGTTGTGCAATCTTGGGTTCGGTTTCTTTTTGTCGTTTGTGGTCGTGTTCTTGGGTTCGGTTTCGTGTGTTGGGTTCTTGCCTGTTTGTTTGTTTGAGCAGCTTCGAACGTGTGTTTTATTCCTACCCTTTTCTCCACAGGGGCAGTGCGTTCTTGGCGAATTTGAAACTTTGGAGGGCTCTGTGGCGAACTTTTCTTGCTACATATGGCTTCGGTTGGACAGGCGCCGTCTCTGAAGAGGCGGGATCCGCCGGCCGGGAGGGAAGGCGACCAGCTGGTCATCACTCCTCTCGGCGCCGGCAATGAAGTGGGTCGGTCCTGTGTGTACATGTCTTTCAAAGGGAAGACCGTGTTGGTACTGCTTCGTTCCTGGTTTTCGTGGGTTCTTCCGGTTTTAGAGTTTTAGCCGACACGGTCGGCGTCTGTTGTGATCTTTTCATAATCAATTCTATGTGGATGGCAGTTTGATTGTGGAATTCACCCTGCTTACTTTGGAATGGCCGCTCTTCCGTACTTCGATGAGATCGACCCTTCGACGATTGACGTCCTTCTAATCACTCAGTACGTGTTGTCTGCCTTCTCTATCTTAGCTTTGGTAAGGAGGCCCGCTCCTTCCATTATGTGCAGTTGCCTTTCCTAGTGTTTGCTCTTGATTTGCTTCAGGAAAGATTCTTTCTTCCTACGACTTGCCAAAGGAATTCGTCATCGCCCCTTATTCTCGGATCCCTTTCTAGTTGGATCCATTGGGCTGTTATCAGATTATCAGCACCTGTGTAAAGTTTAGGATGGGCTTCTCACTAGCTTGCGTTATTGCTGATTTATATTTCTACCCTTCACTTTGATACTTAGCTTCCACAGTAAAGGTCTCTAGTCTTTATCAGTTGATGTTGACTGCTTGCAGCTTCCACTTGGATCATGCAGCTTCCTTACCATACTTTTTGGAAAAGGTTGGCAGCTACATTAGAGTAAAATCATACTTTTAATTATCAAATTTTACTCTGATACCGATAACCTGAATTGCTCTCATTTTTCCAGACTACATTTAAAGGACGCGTCTTCATGACTCATGCTACGAAGGCTATATACAAGCTGCTTTTGTCAGATTATGTGAAAGTGAGCAAGGTCTCAGTTGAAGATATGCTTTTTGATGAACAGGATATATTCCGTTCAATGGATAAGATTGAGGTATTTCCTTTATATGTTGAGCCCAGTCTTCATGCCACACAAATTTGCTTGCTAATGTTTGCCCTCGGGGATTCCTCCTTTGTGACCAGTTTGTTAAATTTTGCTTGTTCTAGACGGGATAATATCATTGATGAAGAAGTAGAATAATCTTGGTTTTTCACACAGTCATGGATGGATTGCTTGTGTATGCCATTTACAGTCAGAGGCATGTGCGGGCTTTAGCTATACCTCCGGCTCAGTAGGATTCAATTGTTTTTTTGTTTTTTGGTGAATTGAAGATTCTCCATATGCTAGAACCCACCGTTCCCTGTATGGTACCTTTCAATGAATCAATGTTCAGCATCAAGCTGATATGAGTTTCATCTGTTTTAAGATAAAGCATGGGATCCTTCCTCTGTTGCTGCTCAAGCTGTCTCCAGCCGCTTTTATGTATAATGTAGTTTATTTATCCCTAATTGTGGCGCCTGTATGAGACTGGATAAACTAGTGATCTCAATGGATAAAATAGTTGTCTCGATAGTGATGTGCCGTACAGTTTGTTATACATGTCATATACTTGTAGTATATATTCTACGGGATTTTGTCCTAGGATGATCACTCGATGTTGTCTAGTCTATGAGACATTAGCAATTAACTTCTCATGGATATGTTGGCTTGTGTTTCATGTGACAGTGTCTTCCAATGGAATGTTAATTAAATGAACTGGCAATCATCTTACTTTTGCTGTTCTTCAAAATTCCTTGTATGCATAATATCTAAATTAACGATCCCAATGTGTGTATATCATGTTACCTAATTTTAATTGTAGGTAATTGATTTCCACCAAACGGTTGAAGTGAATGGTATTAGATTTTGGTGCTATACTGCTGGCCACGTTCTCGGTGCTGCGATGTTCATGGTCGATATTGCTGGTGTACGAGTCCTTTATACTGGTGATTATTCCTTCGAAGAAGATAGGCATCTCCGAGCTGCAGAGATTCCACAGTTCTCACCTGATATCTGCATAATTGAGTCCACTTTTGGAGTGCAGCTTCATCAACCTCGTCATATTCGGGAGAAACGCTTTACTGATGTCATCCATTCTACTGTTTCTCAAGGAGGTAGAGTCCTTATCCCAGCATTTGCTCTTGGTCGTGCTCAAGAACTTCTATTGATCCTTGATGAGTTCTGGTCCAACCACCCTGAGCTCCATAATATTCCTATATATTATGCTTCCCCACTTGCAAAGAAGTGTATGGCAGTTTATCAAACATATATCAACTCCATGAATGAGAGGATCCGTAGCCAATTTGCAACCTCAAATCCTTTTGACTTTAAGCATATTTCGCCACTAAAGAGTATTGAGAATTTTAATGACGTCGGTCCATCGGTTGTTATGGCTAGTCCTGGCGGGCTTCAAAGTGGGTTATCGCGTCAACTATTTGACAAGTGGTGCTCTGACAAGAAAAATTCTTGTGTTATTCCTGGATATGTTGTGGAAGGGACACTGGCGAAGACCATCATCAATGAACCGAAGGAAGTCACTCTGATGAATGGTCTCACTGCTCCTCTTAACATGCAAGTTCATTATATTTCCTTTGCTGCCCATGCTGATTTTGCTCAGACAAGCGCGTTTTTAGATGAGATAATGCCTCCAAACATTGTTCTTGTTCATGGAGAAGCAAATGAGATGGGAAGGCTCAAACAGAAGCTCATGACTCAGTTTGCTGATCGCAACAACAAAATTGTCATGCCAAAGAATTGTCAATCAGTTGAAATGTACTTCAATTCAGAGAAAATGGCAAAAACTATTGGGAGGCTGGCTGAGAAGACCCCAGAAGTGGGTGAGACCGTTAGTGGCCTTCTGGTAAAGAAAGGCTTCACTTATCAAATAATGGCACCTGAAGATCTTCACGTTTTCTCTCAGTTGTCCACAGCAACTATTAATCAGAGGATCACGATTCCTTATACAGGTGCATTTGGTGTGATAAGCCACCGGCTGAAGCAGATATATGAAAGCGTGGAACCTTTGGTAGATGAGGAATCTGGTATTCCCATGTTACGTGTGCATGATCGAGTAACAGTGAAGCACGAATCTGATAAACATATTTCAGTGCACTGGACATCGGATCCTATAAGTGACATGGTCTCGGATTCTGTTGTCGCTCTTGTCTTGAACATAAGCCGTGAGATTCCGAAGGTTGTGGTTGAAACAGAGGCCATGAAAACTGAAGAAGAAAGTGAGAAAAGGGTAGAGAAGATCATTCATGCACTTCTAGTTTCTCTATTTGGGGATGTGAAGTTTGGTGAGGATGGGAAGCTGGTGATAAATGTGGATGGGAGTGTAGCGCATCTGGACAAGCAGAGCGGGGATGTGGAGAGTGAAAATGAAGGCCTTAAGGAAAGAGTAAGTACTGCATTTCGGCGAATCCAGAGTGCTGTAAAACCAGTACCTCTGTCGTCTACTTAGGTAGCTTTTGTGTTTCTTGTAGCTCCTTGTTTCCAGTCTTTTTTCTAACTGTAGATTGTAGCATCAAGCTCATGGTTATGGATATCCCTAACCCACAATCTAAGTCCAGTTTGAGTTTTAAGCATCTAAAGTTGGATTTCAGCCCTCAGAACAAGTTTCAACAGTTGCACTTGGATTACTTAGATTTTTGTACTTCTACACATTTAATTTTGGAAGGCTGGCAAGGCTCCATTGTCACCTTGCGGATTAGACTTTGCCATTTCTTTTCCTCAATGCAATTTTTCCAATTCATGCAAGCAGGGTAGTGAAAGACAACCTGTGCTACATGATCGATCTGTTTCAACAGTTGTAAATGCTTTAGAAATCGATCTGTTTGTTGAACTGACAATCATGCCACCAGATCATGATCATCTTTTGATCATTTGCCAACACTGGACCACGAAGTTTAATGCATTAGGCCTTTGAAGATCATGACCAGCTTGTACTAATGTCAATGGTACAACACGATGATTCATGGGCAAGGCCTTTTTCTGACCTACGTTCTCCCAATAGTTTTCTTTTCAAGTTCTTACCACTAAACCCGCACCTCTCACTGCACAAACCAATGGCAGCGGGGCGGGTTTGGGGCCACTAGAAATCCAAACTCGACGAGTACCGAATACACATCCAATGTCAAACCCAAAGGACAACTTTTTGAACGACTTTTTGAGCAATGTTCTAATGTCATCCGAGTGAAGTACACGAGAACCTTAAACATCATAGGAATCTACATGATTGGAGATCAGATTTCACTAGTTACTTTAGTTGCGCTTTGTGCAGGTATGTCTATTTGCTGTTCTCTAAATAGGCTATAAACCAATAATATGAGATGTGATGTAAGAGATAAGATGGGATTGATTTAATTATATGTTGTCATCCGGAAGAATATCAATATTTGGCGAAATGACTGTTTCCTAAGTACACAGAACATGAATGGAAAACAAAATGATTTTTAGCATACGATAATGAAAGCTATATTTGAAATAAGTCAATTAAAAAAGGAAATTTTTTATAAAATGCAAATGCTCTATGATTTTAAATAAATTGTAATTTAATCATTTTGTACTTAAACATTACATGGTAACTTTGAGATAAAAAAAAAAAATCATTTTTTTTGGTGATATTAAAGTAACAAGAGTTATTTATTTGTTTGATTTACTCATAAGAAAAATAAATTTGGTAGATCGTGTTATGATTAGCCATAAGTTTAGCAAAATTCATAATTTCTCAAATCAAAAGAGTTAATTTGTTCACTGTAATTTTTTAACACGCTATATCGATTACTCAATTAAATCAAGTATGCTTTAATCAAGCAACAATATATTCATATAACATGTAGCCGCAAAGTGAAACTTATTGAATTAATTATAGGGTTAATATCCCGAAAAACTCAAAACCGGTACACCTATGACAAAATTACTTCAAACTATTTTTTTTACCATGAAAAACAAAAAACCGGTACACTTGTGATAAATTTACTCTAACTGACCCTAAAAAATCATAAACTGACATAATTTACCCCAAACTAATTTATTCGACCGCAAAAAAAACCCAAAATTGGTAAATTTGTGACTAATATACCCTCCGCCAAATTGAATTGATACTACAAAAAAAATCACAAAATTGTAAATTGTGACAAACGAAGCGTAAAATCCAAATTGATATACCAGTCAACTATTTTTTTTTTTTTTTTAATAATCGAGGGAAGCCCTGTACACCGCGGACGACGGAGTAAACCCCGGGGTGAACTAGAGGACCCACCACCCCAGCCACCGGGTAAGATGCAGGCGATTTCGCGGTGATTCGAACCCTCTCCCTTGAGTAAGGGGTCAGCGGGTCCCCTCACGATGGGGAAGAACTACCAACGGAGCCACCGAAGCAGGTGGTATATATCAGTCAACTGTTACATGTCATTTAACTTAATAATTTGATAGCAAAATTTAACGAAATCTAATAGAGGGTAAATTTATCACAAGTGTACCAGTTTGGGGTAAATTTGTCAAAGATATACCAGTTTGGAGTTTTTGGTGGTAAAAAAAAAAATAGTTTGAAATAAATTTATCACAAATGTACCAATTTAGGATTTTTCAGGATATTAACCCTTAATTATATGAACTATACTTAAATTATAGCAAAATGTAAATTTTGTACTTGGCCTTCAATGAATACATATTTTAATCACTTCTTACAAGTTTAAGCTTGATAATAGATGAAAATGTTGATATACTCTCCTTTAATCGATCAACCGCTTGACCCAACCTATTCGCTTGTAATGAGAAACACAAGTCTTTGCAGATTTGCAATATACTATGTCGCAATTATGAGATAACATAATGTAATTATAACATCATTTTGTGCTATAAATCTTGTTATAAGTTCGTAAGAAGCCAAAAACAAAGGAGGTCTCGGACTCGGTCAAGGTTGTTACTTGTTAGGATGTGATCCTACAAAGGATTGATGAAGGTGTCTAAAAGGACTGAATTGTAACATCCTAAAAACTACACCAACAATGCGAAAAATCTTTGCATAGTCGTATGGAATTTATTAGGTATAAACAATGTGTGTAGTTGAAACTTCAAAATAGCGTGAATTTAAAGTTATGCCATCTTTCTACTGTATATACCAGGAAATTGACTTTTCTATTACCTAAATATAAGTATATACTACATATCAAGATAAACTTATATCAAGGCTAAAGTATGTAAAAATATGATCAATGGACTGGTAGGATTGTATCGATCCTATGTTCCCTCAAGACCATGTAAAGATCCTAGCAATTTAAGATCCTACTTAAGATCCAGATCTTTTCTTAAGTTTTTAAACATAGGATCCTTTCGACCCCCAAAAAAGAAAAAGAAAAAAAGATGCTATTTATGCAATTCCATTACTTCACCTGCGAAGATATGGCTCGGTTCCGTTTTCCATGCCTTACGGTGAGTACTAAAATGATTCTATTGATTGGTCATGTCATATAGGCCCAAGTCGTACATACAATTGCTTCCATTGATGTCCTATTGTGAAAAGTTTTTTTAGGGTAGGATGACGGAAATGGCAAGAGAGTGCATTGTGAAGGTAAATTTTCATGGATTGCGAACATGTTTCTACTCTTAAGGCCTATATCACTTGAGGTTTCGTCACAGAGTCCCTGCCTACAGGTTGCGAGGAAAAATGGGGGAAGGCCTTATGCAATTTCCTATTGAAAAGTGGCTTCTAGCGTATTAGCGGTGATGGTGAACAGCCATGTGCTCGATGCTCAATGTGTAACAACCATTCTAAAAGCTTAAGTTTTGCTGGTCAAGTTATATGTTGAATTACTCTAATACTTTCTCCCGTGCTTAGTGTGGTCTTCTATTCGAATTCAGAACCTATAGCTCTGACGTCATGTGAGATTATTGATTGTTCTAAAAATTAAAGTTATTAGATGAATGCGTGATTTTATTTTTTAATTAATTACTCTAGCACGATGTTTGTACTAGCATTGGCATGAGAATTGCGTGGATACTCCATCAAGCCGAGTCCAGGGACGTTCATACACAAAATCGGGATCACAAAGTTCCCTCGAGCTGTTTGGTGATTTGATCCGACCTAATAATCATCCTCCCGGGTTTCCTCTCTCTTGTACTTTTAGGCCATGTTTGTTAACCATCCAAATAGTGTCTGATTTTGATTTTTTGTTCTCGGAAGCAGTTTGGAAAAAGAATCGTGTTTGGTAAAATTTTTGTTCTCGGGAACAAATTTCTATTTTTTTTGTTCTCAAAAGTAGATTCAAAACAAAAACAAGAATTAAAAAAGTTGATTTTTGTTCCCGGGAACAAATTTAAAAATCAAGCCATTTTCTTTTTCTTCTTATTCTTCCATTTTCTCTTCTTCATCTACCACCGCCGCCGCGGTTGCCATCCGCCGCCGTCCGCCGTCCGCCGCCCTTGGTCGCCGGCAACCGGTCCAGTGAGCTTGCCTAAGGCTCACCAAGCTAGGGCGAGATTCAGTGAGCTTGCCGGAGGCAAGCCCAACCATCGACGAGGCTCGCCCGGCCTCGGCGAGGTCCGCCCGGCCACCGGCAAGGTTGGGCGAGCCTCGCGATCTAGCGAGGCCAAGCCTCGACAAGGTTGGGCGAGCCTCGCCCAACTGCTAGCGAGGGCCGGCGACACTTTGATGAGGTCGCCGACCACTTGAAGAAAAAGAATAGGAGAGAGAGAGGAAAAAAAGAAAAGGAAAAATGTAAAAAAAATTATTTAAAAATTAAAAGAAATTGATTTGGAACAGAATCAATGAGCATGGTACCAAACGCAATTCTATTCTAGAATAAAAAATTTTGGACAGTTACCAAACAGCTTAAAATGCTTAGAAATTGTTCCCAATAACAGAATAAAAAAGAATCATTTATAATCAGAATTTGTTTCCGGGAACAAAATCATTCCTAAATGCGCCCTTAATTCAAGGTGCCGTAACAGAAGCTCCTGAAACCTTGTTGTGGTTTGGCAAGAGCAGAGGACCTTGATTTGTCTAGATGATCTTGGTACTGTTCTTCTCAAGGAGGACATGCAAAAGATGTTCGTCTTTGAGAAATTGTCCTTAATTCTTTAACATTAAAGAGATCATCACATAAATAGTTCATGAACTTTGACCTAATATTTAATATTGTCCTTGAACTTTTAATTTGTTCAGTGTAATCTCTGAATTTTTAACCTAATACGTAATGTCATCCTTAAACTTTTGGTATATGTTTAATTTAATCATTGGATTGTATAATATTCTCGAATTTGAATTAATGAAAGGATAATACAGTCTAGAAACTTAAGAGTTTTAAATAAATTAAAAATTTTGGGATGACATTGCACATAGAGTTAAAATTTAGGGACCTCACCGAAGGAATGGCTGTATCATTTGTCCAAATTTATATGGCGAGCTTCTTTCTTAGAACAACCTACTGCTGTTGACTGAATTTCTAGCAAGAGAATTCGCGCTGGTGCTTCAGTAAAGCTGTTTAATCCCTTGCAGGAAGAGTTGGTGCATGGGATGCAAGCCCTCAAATTGTTGAAAAGCAAATGGTTTGAAACGTTGTGAATTGGGGAACCAAGACTCATTTTCGCCAAAGAAACAAAAAAGATAACTTACATCATAAATATATTTGTGAAAATAATAAATGAAAATAAAAATATTCAATAAGTTATAGTGATTACTCCAATACGTGCTACAGGTAAAAGTTTCATTGCTAAAAAATAAACTTAAATTGGTAAGTGAGATATTCATAAATATTTAAAGATATATAATACATTAAATTTTTTGAAAATTGTGATAAAAATAAGATTGAGTTCTAAAACTTTCAAAAATGTAAATCAAGTTTGTAAATTTACCAATTGATATAATCAAGTCATTTCGTTAATTCCGTCAACTTATCTAATGAAAAATGATAAAGTGACATTTTTTTATTAGTTTTTCTCTCCTACGTGGCAGCTATCAATTTAGCTAATGCATTACGTTTACTTGTAAAACCAAAACGACCTCCTCTTGACCCATATCCTAGTCGAAATAGGAAAGTATCAGCAGTTGAATTAAAGAGGACTGGGTTTTGAACTTGGGAATTACCCTATTTAGAACTTTCTTTCCAAGCAACCAAACATGCACGGAGCAACGCACATCGAGCTTGTTACGCATGGCAGATCAAAGGGCAAAGTCCTATAGATTAAATCCTAACAAAATTTCAGCATTATTAAATTATACAAACTTCATCTAATGACTTAAGTTTTTAGAAATGGTGGTCTCACAAAATCTCTCACTCACATGTGGCACCGATTCACATTGACTTGTACGGAAAAGATTCAAGCGGACATTCACGCCGATATTTTCTGGCGCTTCCACTTGGGCTTCCACCGGAGGAGACGACGCTCTGCCAGCGTCCCCCGGAGCCTGAATGTCGACGGCGGTGTTGGTGTCTCCACGGCCCAACGAAGGCTGGTGGTGCTCCGCAAAGGCCTTCTTCCAGAACTCACGAGCATTCGATCGGTCCGTCATCAACTCGTCGTGCTTCTGCTGCAACCGGCTCAATACAAGCGGCAGCGCGCGCTGTGGATCCTCCCTCAAGTGCTCCACCATCTCGGCCCCTCGGTAGTCGTACATCATCTCGATGAACCTCAGCTCTCCGGGCGTCAAGCGACAGCCGTTGCGGCGCCCGGCCGCCAGATGTTTCCCGATGCGGGACATCGCCGATCGAGCGATGCCGATCGTCACGTCCCAGTTGCACATCTCGTCCTCGTATTGGAACAGGACGCGCTCGTGAGCGTTCTTGACCGGCACTCGGAAGGAACCCCTCGGCCTTTCTCTTTTTATCTCGCCAGTGTTCAGAACCGCGAGTTCGTTCCCCAACCCGCCAAACGCCTCGCGACCGGCGGAGCCACCGGCGCCGTTGATAGGAGCGGAACCTTCCGACTGAAGTTCCACAAACTCCGCGATCAAATCTTGATGGTCCGCAAAGAGATCGCGCAGCTTCCCGAGAACCCACTCCTCGCCCTTCTCCTCGCACAGAATGCAGGTCTCGCAGAATGCTGCGAACACATCTTGGCGGCGCGGGAACCGGATCTTCACCTTGTTGCCGAAATCCACGAGCCGACGGAGACGACGCTCTCTGGCCACGGCCGGCAAGGCGGTGCGCTTTCTTCGAGGGATCGGCACGGGACTGCTCATCTTCTTCTGCTTCTCAAGGGTTTCTCAAAAGGGAAGGGAACAATGGATGGCAAGAACTGAGGACGAAACCTTGGTTCTTGTGGTCTTGTGGCGGAACTGGGCGGTGCTCTTCAACTTAACTGCCGAGACTTTCCTATATAAGAAATCTGTCCAGCTTGGCAGTGAGAAAAATCTACCTCAAGATCTCCGCTTTCGAATTTTGCTCCAAAATTCAAATAAACATTTCAAGAATTAGGTTAAAATAATCTATAGCTTTGCATGTTGTTCTCCGCGTATCAGTAAAGGTTTCGCTTATTGAAAAATTATATAAAAGGATAATGAAACTTAGTATTGGTCAAAATTCTCAAAAAAAAAAAAAAAAAAGAACAAAAGAATTATAAAGCTGACTGTGCTATTTTCGTATATCTCTTAGGAGACTTACCAATATTTAGTTATTAGCGGTCCCTTGTTATGTGATCTCTAATTAGAGACACTTTTGTTTTGAATGCTGGTGAAATAGATTTGGTTTCCATGATAACTAACTAGGCTTCGTGAGCATCTCTACAGTTTGCAATCCTTTGTTAGGTTTGTAGTTTAAGAAAATCATGAGTGCATTTGATTGTAAGACAAACAAGATCAATAATTATAAATCCAGATTCATTGAATAATTATACAAAAAAAGGCCTAAATAAATTGTACAAATTTCAATTCGATCCTAAATTTTATTAATCTGATTAATTCAATCCTACACATAACTAATTGTAAGTGTATCGATAGGAATTCATTGATGTTGATTACTTTTAACTATTTTTGGTCGGTATATGTGGGATTAACCAAATAAGGTTTGAACGAGAAAAGCATTATTCCTTGAGGCTTTCCTTCCTATCCCAAGAGAATAAGGAGCCTGGACAGTTTTTTTTTTTTGTTAAATTCTTAGAGATATTCTCACACAGCTCCCATTAAACTAAAAGGAGGAAAAAAAAGGAAGTCTCTGAGTAGAAGACGAACTCCATAATAAAATGTTGGTGGCTCCCAAAACATCCATATTAACAATTTCCAATAAATATCGATTGGACAAATTTAATTGGCAGAATGAGAAAAATATTCCACGTTAAATTGACATAACTCTTGTATTTTTGTGGTCGGACGAGGTTATATTCTATAGGGTGATTTTCAAGTTCGAAAACCTGGTCCTCTTTAATTTATGAGAAAAAGAATTAAATCTGAAAAAGAAAAGGAGCCACGGGCCCTCGCTGGTGGGCCGCTGCTGCCGCCGCCGTGCAATGCCAGAAAGGGCCCACGGATGTCGCCGGAGTCTCGCCGGCGTCCGGCGACCGTCGCTAGCTTCGGGCAAGGCTGACGCAGCTCAACATCTTTCCTCCTGCGTCCATTCGGAACCCGTCCAAAGGTCGCCAATGGCGGTTCGAGTGGGAAGAAGAGGAAGCACGGGGCGAAGAAGCCTCTCGTTCTCGGCGTCGCCGGGCCGAGTCATTCGTTCAGTTTCACACGCGCCGGCTCTGCAAACGCAAGCGGCGGGGGAGGAGGATGTGTGCCGGACGGCGAGCAGCTGCCGTCGACGTCCTCGAACGGCTTTCTCGATGTAAAGCGGTCATGGCGTCTCGGGCCTGGAGCTGATCATGCTGGCAGGAAGTTGGGAAAACGAAGGAAGTGGAGACTGTGGGATCCACACAGACGGGTCGTTTCGTCAACTTGAGGGTGAAGGGCGTGGAGAAGATGTAATAGATGGTCAATTCTATAACAGTAGTAATTTCGTCTCGGGCTTTAGCTCGGCTTTGCTCGCTTCTCTCTGCATTTTTGGCAATCTTTGTACTTCTGTAAGTCTTCTCGTCCACATTTCGAACTGCTTTTCGTCCTGTTACAACTCGAATTTTGATCTTTCGATCTGATGCATGTAAACCCCAAATAACTGTCAATAACTATCAATAACTGTCAACTAAACCCCAAATAACTGTCAATAATTATCAATAATTGTCAACTTCGTGTTCCTGCCAAGGTTTTGAGATTTCGAGATGGGGTAATTTCCTTCGCGCTCGGTTTTCTTGGTAGGAGGTGGTGGCCGCAGGGATATGAATTTTGATGCTTGTTATTTGTTAACGCCATCTTTCTTGTTCATCTAGAGTTCGTAAATTTCCGGGTTTGACTTCGAGCGTTGTGTTCTTGCCTGTTGTTTGAGCAGCTTCGGACGTGTTTTTCCTTCTTTTCTTTTCTTTTTCCCCACAGGGCAGTACATTCTTGGTGAATTTGAAGGGCCCGCGCGAATATCTCTCGCCATATGGCTTCGATAGGACAGGCGCCGTCTCTGAAGAGGCGGGATCCGCCGGCCAGGAGAGAAGGCGACCAGCCGATCATGACTACTCTCGGCGCTGGCAATGAAGTGGGTCGGTCCTGTATGTACATGTCTTTCAAAGGAAAGACTGTTGGTACTGCTTCTTTCTTGGTTTTCATGAGTTCTTCCGGGTTTAGAGTTTTAGCAGAACTGGGTTGGTTTCTCTCGTGATCTCCTCGTAATTATTGTCTGTGGGTGACAGTCTGATTGTGGAATTCATCCCGCTTACTCTGGCATGGCCGCTCTTCCGTACTTCGATGAGATCGACCCTCCGACAATTGATGTCCTCCTAATTACTCAGTATGTATAATCTGCCTTACCTATTATCATTGACTTGCCTTTGGTGAGGAGGGCCACTCGTTCCATTATGTGCAGTTCCCTTTCCCGCTGTTTGCTCGTAATTTGCTTGAAGAAAGGTTCTTTCTTCTTACAAATTGCTAAGGGAGTTCATCCTTGCCCCTTCGTCTCGGATTGTTTCCTAGTTTGATCCGTTAGGCTGTTGTCAAATTATCAGCACCAATGTCCGTAAAGTTCAGGATGGGCTTCTCAGTTGCTTGCATTATATTGCAGATTTATACTTCTACCCTTTCCTCTCATAGTTAGCTTCCACTTTAAAAGAAGTCTCTGGTCTTTACCAGTCAATGTTGACTGCTTGCAGCTTCCACTTGGATCATGCTGCTTCCGTACCATACTTTTTGGAAAAGTTTGCGGCTAAATTAGAGGGAAAAGGTACTTTAATTATTGAATCTTACTTTAATACCGATGACCCGACATGCTCTCTTTTTTCCAGACTACATTTTGAGGTCGTATCTTCATGACTCATGCTACGAAGGCTATATACAAGCTGCTATTTTCAGAATACGTAAACGTGAGCAAGGTCTCAGCTGAAGATGTGCTTTTTGATGAACAGGATATACCCCGTTCGATGGATAAGATGTAAGAATTATTGTGGCCCATATTATGTGATTTATTATATGGTTTAATAATGATTGAAATGTTATAAATAATTATTGGTTACGAGAAGGTACGACTCTAATAAAACGAAATGGTATATCGCTTTGATGGAAGGCACCCTTTCAACGAACGTATATATAGAGTCCGGTCCTCTCTCCACCCACATACGAACAACAACAAAAAGAAGTTTTGTATTCTCTCCTCCATCAATTGAATACATTAAGGTTTAGTGGGTTAAGGGAGAGAAATCGGATTTCTTCTTTTGGATCAAGTTCAAGCGCAGCGAAATGGATAAAGGTATGTCTTCATCTATTTGTGAGAATCATGAAGGTCAGAGATCCTTGATTTGTTATGAATTTCCGCATTAAGAATTGTATGAATTTAATCTAACAGTTGGTATCAGAGCATTTGGTTTATGATCTCATGATTTTTCCGTTTAAAAAAATATTATGATTTATGCATGATGATTTGTTGAATGATCCTATTCGTAGCATTTGTTGTTGTTGAAATGTTTTGGAATGTTCTGTTAAAGAAAATCCGAATGATGGAATGTTTTTCATGGACTAAAATGGTGAAGAAAAGTTACTGTGTGTGTGCGAGTGGAAAAGGACAAAAATGGAGTAATTCGGAATTTTAAGGACAAAAATGGAGGAATTCGGAATTTTGAGGGCAAGTAAGAAACTCGCCGGTTCCGGGGAAAATCCGGCAACCCACCGCTTGATTTCGGACCCACACCGTCGCAACATCATGAGGAACATTAGCCATGAGTTTTTCCGGCATATCGGTGTTCGCCGGAGGCTAATCGAGCGGCGGAAGCGGCGGTGGTGGAGGGTTTGCGTTTTGGGAAACTTTGGTTTGATTTGGGGCCAATTTTTGGTCATTTTCTCCGAAACTTGGACCCATGTGGTCGTGCCGGCATGCTCTTCAAAACCCATTAATTATTTGTGTGGGAATGGGCTGTCGGAGAAGAAACGGGCGGCGAAACGGCGGTGGAACGGCGAAAAACCGACGAAAAATCGCGTTTGTGCGCGAGGAAGAAGGCGCGTGGGCTCCACGCGTGCGCTGCGGTTGCAGGCGCGTGGAACCCACGCGCCACGCGCCGTCACGCGCGCACAAGCGCTGCGCGTGGGATCCACGCGCGCGGGGCTTCCCGCGCGGTTGCAGGCACGTGCCTGACGTCCCCGCGCGCCTTTTTACGTTTGGCCCCTATGTCATTTTTTTTTAAATTCCCATTTTGTCCTTCTCGCAATTTATTTACTATTCTGCCCTTGTTTAATTAATAATTACAGTTCTGCCATTGCTGATTATTTACCATTTTGCCCCTGGATTATAACTTTATGATTCTGCCCTTATGGAATTAGGATTTTACGATTTTGCCCTTATGCTTTGATTGCATTTTATGTCCTTGTGTGCAATTTGGTAAATATTTGTATTTTACAATATTAAAAATTCATATTATGAAAGGTTTGTTAGTCACCAAAGTGGCCGAACCTTGAAGTCTTTTGAATTTTTTTTTTAATATCGTAAATTATTTTATTCAATTACCCATGATTAATTGATGCTATATATGAAATTAATATGTTTTATATCATTATTGGAGTTATGGGTATATTGAAGTTCATTTATTATAAGAACTTAGGAATTAACCCAAAGGTTAATTATTTTCTTATAATTCATGAACATGATGGTTGATAATTAATATGACTTGTTAAATTTGTTTGTATATCCAAAGATAACAAATAATTTTAATAAGATATATTTACAATTATCAAATAAAAGTTATTAGCATCATTATGGTTTATATATATATGTGTATATCATAGGATCGCCCAAAGGAGAACTATGATGTGCATGTGTAGTTTAGTTTGAATCTGATTAGGTGATATTCTCAAAGCATTAATGTATGAATATTTTCTTGCACATTTGCAGTATCTGTACCTATTTCACTCCATTCGCACGCCTCATCTGTTCCCTTATTCAATGGGATAAATTTTCCGATTGGAGTGAACAAGTCCGTTTCACTTAGGTGTCCTGGATCTTGATTTAGCGCTTCAAGGCGAGAAACCAATTGCTATTACCGATGAAAGTAGCAATGATGAAAAATCTTTCCATAAAGCTTGGGAAAGATCGAACAGATTGAGCTTAATGTTCATGCGAATGATAGTTGCAAACAACTTAAAGACCTCTCTTCCCAAGACTAACAATGCTAAGGAATTTATGAAATTTGTGGAAGAGCGTTCTCAAACTGCTGACAAGTCACTTGCTGGTACACTGATGAGCACACTGACCACCATGAAATATGATGGTTCGCGTACCATGCATGAGCATATACTTGAGATGACAAATTTAGCAGCAAAGTTAAGGACTTTGGGAATGAATGTGGATGAGTACTTTTTAGTACAATTTATACTTAATTCCTTGCCTCATGAGCAATATGGGCCATTTCAAATGAATTACAACACTATAAAGGATAAGTGGAATGTAAACGAATTGGCCAGTATGCTAGTTCAAGAGGAAACAAGGATAAAGAATCAAAAGGCTCATTCTGTTTATCTCTCAAGTCATCAAGGAGTTCGAAAGAATTTTAAGAGGAAAGGTGGAGGGAGCAAGAAGAAAGGACTACACATCCTGAATGATTCTTCAAAGGCTTCTCAAATCCACAAGAAGGAACACAATCTTATTAAGTGTCATTTTTGCAACAAAATTGGACACTTGAAGAAAGATTGTCTGAAATGTAAGGCTTGGTTCGAAAAGAAAGGTAAGCCTTGTGCTTTGGTATGTTTTGAATCAAACTTTACTGAAGTTCCTTATAGTACTTGGTGGATTGATTCTGGTGCCACCACTCATGTGTCAAATACGATGCGGGGATTTCTTACGATCCAAACTATAAAGCCAAATGAAAGTTATGTGATTACGGGAACGAGAGACAAAGCTCCGAGTTGAAGGCATTGGCACTTATCGTTTGATCTTAGATACTGGGCATTATTTGGATTTGTTTCGAACCCTTTATGTACCTACATTTTCTCGCAATTTAGTTTCTTTGCCAAGACTTGATGTGGCGGGATTTTATTGTAAGTTTGGATCTGAATCTTTCGGTCTGTTTAAGAGTGATACTCTTATTGAACTGGAACTTTATGTGATGGTCTTTACAAATTTAGACTTGATAATACTTTTGTTGAGACATTAATGACCTTGCATCATAATGTTGGCACTAAACGAAGTTTGGTGAATGAAAATTTTGCTTACTTGTGGCATAAACGTTTGGGTCATATATCCAAAGAAAGAATGCAAAGATTAGTGAAGAATGAAATTCTTCCAAATTTGGATTTTACTGACCTTGGAGTGTGTATTGATTGTATTAAAGGTAAACAAACAAAGCACACTAAGAAAGGTGCCACAAGAAGCACAGAGCTTCTTGAGATTATACATACTGATATATGTGGTCCTTTTGATGTTCCATCTTTTGGTAAGGAAAGCTATTTCATAACCTTTATTGATGATTTTTCACGTTATGGTTACATTTATCTATTGCATGATAAGTCTCAATCAGTGAATGCACTTGAAGTGTATATTAAAGAGGTTGAGAGGCAATTAGATAGAAAAGTGAAGATAGTAAGATCTGATAGAGGTGGTGAATATTATGGAAAGTATGATGAATCGAGACAATGTCCAGGTCCATTTGCTAAATTCCTTGAAAGACATGGCATTTGTGCTCAATACACAATGCCAGGTACACCACAACAAAATGGTGTAGCGAAAGGCGTAACCGTACTTTAATGGAAATGGTTAGGAGTATGATGAGTCATTCATCTTTACCCTTGTCTTTGTGGATGTATGCTTTAAAGACTTCTATGTACTTATTAAATAGGGTTCCTAGTAAGGCAGTTCCAAAGACTCCATTTGAACTATGGACGGGAAGGAAACCTAGTTTACGACACCTGCATGTTTGGGGTTGTCAAGCAGAAGTAAGAATTTATAATCCAAATGAAAGGAAATTGGATTCAAGAACGACCAGTGGTTATTTCATTGGTTATGCAGAGAAATCCAAAGGGTATAAATTTTATTGTCCTAATCATAGTACAAGAATTGTTGAATCTGGAAATGCTAGGTTCATTGAGAATGATGACATCAGTGGGAGTGAAGGAATGCGTGATGCTTGCATTCAAGAAGTAAGGGTAGAAGTTCCTATACTCAAAGCTTCTAAAGTTGTCAATAATGAACCTCCAATGGCCGAGTCACAAGAAATAGCATTAAGGAGATCTCAAAGAGAAAAGAGGTCGGCTATTTCTGATGACTATATGGTTTATCTACAAGAGTCAGAAATTGACTTAGGAATTGGAAATGATCCAGATTCATTTTCCCAAGCCATGGAATGTGAAGATTCTAATGAATGGTTTAATGCTATGGAAGAAGAGTTAAAATCCATGCATCAAAATCAAGTTTGGGATATCGTTGAATTGCCTAAAGGATGTAAGAAGGTTGGGTGTAAATGGGTCTTTAAGACCAAGCGCGACTCAAAAGGGAATATTGAACGACATAAAGCCAGACTTGTTGCAAAGGGTTTTACTCAGAAAGAAGGCATTGACTATAAAGAGAAATTTTCACCAGTCTCTAAGAAGGATTCACTTAGAATCATTATGGCTTTGGTGGCTTATTATGACTTGGAGTTACACCAAATGGATGTAAAAACCGCTTTTCTTAATGGGAATTTAGAGGAAGAGGTTTATATGGACCAACCCGAAGGCTTTTCAATTAAAGGAAAGGAACACATGGTATGTAAATTAAAGAAGTCAATATATGGACTTAAACAAGCTTCCCGACAATGGTATCTTAAGTTTAACGATACCATAACTTCATTTGGATTTAAGGAAAACACCGTTGATCGGTGTATATATATGAAGATTAGTGGGAGCAAGTTTATTTTTCTAGTTCTGTATGTTGATGATATTTTGCTTGCTACTAATGATCTTGGTTTGTTACATGAAACCAAGAAATTTCTCTCTGAAAATTTTGAAATGAAGGATATGGGAGAGGCAACATATGTGATAGGAATAGAAATATTCCGTGATAGATCACAAGGATTATTAGGATTGTCTCAGAAAGCCTACATTGATAAAATTTTAGAGAGATTTAATATGAGTAAATGTTCAGCGGAATAGTTCCAATTCGAAAGGTGATAAATTTAGCCTTATGCAATGTCCGAAAAGTGAATTGGAACGAGAACAAATGAATAATATTCCTTATGCATCTGTTGTGGGGAGCTTAATGTATGCACAAACTTGCACCAGACCAGACATCAGTTTTGCTTTGTCGGAATCTTTGGGCAAGGTATCAAAGTAATCTGGAATGGATCATTGGAAAGCTGCAAAGAAGGTTCTTAGATACCACGCAAGGAACGAAGAATCATATGCTCACTTATAAAAGATCTCGATCATCTTGAGGTGATTGGATATTCGATTCGACTTAGCCGGATGTGCCGATACAAGAAAATCAACATTTGGTTACTTGTTTCTTAAATTTGGAGGGGCAATTTCATGGAAGAGTGCGAAGCGATCGGTTATTGCTGCATCCACTATGGAAGCTGAATTTGTGGCATGCTTTGAGGCCACAATTCATGGATTATGGCTGCGGAATTTTATTTCAGGGCTTGTGATCGTCGACAGTATTGCCAAGCCGCTGAAAATCTATTGTGATAACTCTGCAGCAGTTTTCTTCTCTAAGAATGACAAGTATTCTAAGGGTGCTAAGCATATGGAGATCAAATACTTGTCTGTCAAAGAAGAAGTTCAGAAACAAAGAGTGTCAATTGAGCACATTAGCACCAATCTTATGATAGCAGATCCCTTAACAAAAGGATTGCCGCCCAAAACATTTAATGAGCATGTTGAAAGGATGGGCGTTATTGGACGTCATTAATGTTTGTATTATGATTGTATTAAGTTTATGTATTTGACACTTTGAGCTCACTTACATGTTTCTGATATTTCCTGTTTTCTATTTAGTATACATTATGGAAATAGATGAATTTTGAACAGGATAGTTTCTAAAGAAATATTATAGTTGGACTGTTACTGTACTTCTCATTTATGGATCATGTTAAGTAAAGTGCTATAGTTGTAGTACATAGAAGGGACTATGTCGATTAATGACATATAACCGCTCTGACTCACATTAGTTTTCTTTACTTAATTGTGATTATTATGTGATTGCCAATTTAATGAAATTTTATAGCATAATCTTATTGTGCACATTATAGTCTTCATTAAACCATGAAAGGAGAATCATATGGGCCAAGTGGGAGAATGTAAGAATTATTGTGGCCCATATTATGTGATTTATTATATGGTTTAATAATGATTGAAATGCTATAAATAATTATTGGTTACGAGAAGGTACGACTCTAATAAAACGAAAGGGTATATCGCTTTGATGGAAGGCACCCTTTCAACGAATGTATATATAGAGTCCGGTCCTCTCTCCACCCACATACGAACAACAACAAAAAGAAGTTTTGTATTCTCTCCTCCATCAATTGAATACATTAAGGTTTAGTGGGTTAAGGGAGAGAAATCGGATTTCTTCTTTTGGATCAAGTTCAAGCGCAGCGAAATGGATAAAGGTATGTCTTCATCTATTTGTGAGAATCATGAAGGTCAGAGATCCTTGATTTGTTATGAATTTCCGCATTAAGAATTGTATGAATTTAATCTAACATAAGATTGAGGTATTTCCTTCATTTGTTGAGCCCATTCTTCATGCTAACCAATTTGCTTGCTAATGTTTGCCTTGGGGAATGCTGCTCAGTGATCGACTTGTTGAATTTTACTGATTATAGAAGGAATGATATCGTTGGTGAAGAATCAGAATAATCTTGGTTTTCACACAGTCATGGATGGATTGCTTGTGGATAGCATTTACATGTCAGAAGTATGTGCAGGCTTTAGCTATACCTCCGGCTTAATAGGATGCAATTTTTTTTTGTCTTTAGGTGCATTGCAGATTCTCCATATGTTTAGAACCCACCGTTCCCTGTATGTTACCTTTCAAGGAATCAATGTTCAATGTCAAGGTGATATGAGTTTCATCTCTTTTAAGATAACGCACGGGATCCTTCTTCCGTTGCAACTCAAGCTGTCCCTGCGGATTGTATGTACAAGATAGTTTATTTATCCCCAGTTGTGGCATCAGTATGAGAAGCTGGATAAACTAGTTATCTCAATACTTTTGTGTCATCCAATTTGCTATATGTGTCGTATACTTACGGTATCTATTCTGCAGGATTTTGTCTAAGGATGGTCACTCACTGTTGTCAAGTCTTTGAAATATTGGCGATTGACCTATGATGGATATGTTGGGTTGAGTTTCGTGCGAAAACAATGTCTTCCAATGGAATGTTAATTATTCAATGTAAATGAACTTGCAATGATCTTACTTTTGCTATTCTTCGAAGTTCCTTGCGTGTATAATGTCTATATTATTGATCCCAATAAATGTCAGTCATGTTACCTATTTCTAATTGTAGCTGATTAATTTCCACCAAACATATGAAGTAAATGGTATTCGATTTTGCTGTTATACTACTGGCCATTTTTTCTGGAAGAATATTAATATTTGGCGAAAAGACTGTTTCCTAAGTACACAGAACATGAATAGAAAAAAATGATTTTTAGCATGCAATAACGAAAGCTATATTTGATATAAGTTTATTAAAAAAGTAGACGATAGAATTATATAAAATGCAAATGCTCCGTGATTTTAATTAAATTGTAATTTATTCATTTTTTACTTAAACATTAGATGGTAAGTTTGAGAGAATTTTTTTTTTAAAAAAAACTGTAATATTAAAGTAACATGAGTTATTCATTTGTTTGATTTACTCATAAATCTATGAAAAATAAATTTAGCAGATCGTATTATGATTAGTTATAAGTTTGGTGAAATTTATAATTTCTCAAATCAAGTTAATTTGTTCACTGTAATTTTTTAACACGCTATATCAAATTACTCAGAGAAAATCAATTATGCTGTAATAAGCAACAATATATTCATATAACTTGCATCTGCAAAGTGGAACTTATTGAATCAATGGTATGAACTATACTTAAATTATAGCAAAATCTAAATTTTATATTTGGCCTTCGATGAATACATATTTTAATCCCTTCTTACAAGTTTAAGCTCAATACTAGATAAAAATCTTGATACTCTTTTGTTTAATTGATCAGCCGCTTGACCCAGTCTATTCACTGTTGTAATGAAAAACACAAGTCTTTACATATTCGTGATATACTATGTCATAGTTATGAGATAACATTATGTAGTTATAACATCATTATGTGCTGCAAATCTTGTTATAAGTTTGCAACAAGCCAAAAACAACGGAGGTCTCGCACTCAGGACTCAGCCAAGGTTGCTACTTGTTAGGATGTGATCCTTACTTAGGATTGATGAAGGTGTCTAAAAGGACTGAATTGTAACATCCTAAAAATTACACCAACAATGAGAAAAATCTTTGGATAGTCATGTGGAATTTATTAGGTATGAATAATGTGTGTAGTTGACACTTCCAAATAGCATGAATTTAAAGTTATGCCATCTTTCAACTATATATATTGGGAAGTTGACTTTTCTATTACCTAAATATTAGTATATAATACGTATCAGGATAAATTTATTTCAAGGTTGAAGTATGTAAAAATATGATCAATGGGACTAGTAGGATTGTATCGATCCTATATTCCCTTTTCTTGTTAGTTTTGGATTGAGACCATGTAAAGATCCTCGCAATTTAAGATCCTACTTAAGGTCTAGATCTTCTCTTAAGTTTATAAACATAGGATCCTTTCGACTCAAAAAAAAAAAAAAAAGGCGCGATAAGATCCTACTTATGCAATTCCATCTTCTTCACTTCGGAATAAATGACTTGGTTTTGTTTTGCACTCGTTACGGTGAGTACTAAAGCAATTCTATTGATTGGTCATGTCATATAGGCCCAAGTGGTATATATAATTGCTTCCATCCATGTCATATCATGAAAAGTTTTTTCTTGGGTAGGATGACAGGAATGGCATGAGATGCATCGCGAAGGTAAATTTTCATGGATTGCGAACTAATTTTTACTCTCAAGGCCTATATTATCTGAGGTTTCGTTACCGGGTCCTTGGCTATAGGTTGCGAGTAAAAATGGGGGAAGCCTTATGCGATTTCCTATTGAAAGCACATTAGCAGTGATGGGGAGCGGCCGTGTGCTTGATGCTCGGCATGTAACAATAATTCTAAAAGCTTAAGCCTTGTTGTTCAATGAACACGTGGTTTTATCTTTAATTACTATAATACTCCCTCTTGCACTTGGTTTTTTTTTTTTTGGGTGAAGGGTAAGAATATATTAAGCTTTAACCAATAATTACAAAAGATCAGACACCACAAAACTTGCACTCAACAAGATAGTAAGTCAGAGTAAGTGGAAGGGAGCCGAATGCAAAAGAGGACCGCAAGAGCGGACCTAAGGAAGCAAAATAGCCAAATAAGGCAAAAAAAGCAGTGGGAGGCCACGAGAGGCCAAATGAACCACAATTTATGCACACATCTGGCAGCGACAAAAGTGAAGAACTGTCAAGGAAGCAGCCGTGCAAATGAAGAGTATCCAAACAGCAAGCACCAAGCTAGGGCCTTGCAGAAGTAGAAGAGTCCCCAGCTGAAAAAATGCACTTGGTGTTGTCTTCTACTCAAATTCAAAACCTGTAACTCTGACACCATGTGAGATTTTGTGAAAAAATTGTCAACTGTTCTAAAAGTTTAAGCTGTTAGATAAATATATTGTTTTATAATTAATTACTCTAACACAATGCTTGTATTGGTGTCAGCATGAGAATTGCGCGAATTACCCAATTGAGCCGGGTCAAGGGGCGTGCATACACAAAATCAGGACCACAAAGTTCCCTCGAGCTGTTTGGTGATTGGATCCTGCCTATAGTCATCCTCCCAAGTTTCCTCCCTCTTGTACCTTTTATTCAACGCGCTGTACCAGAAGCTCCTGAAACCTTGTTGCAGTTTGGCAGGAGCAGAGGACCTTGATTTGTTTGGATGATGTCGGTACTGTTCTTCTCAAGGAGGACATGCAAAAGATGCTCATCTTTGAGATCCGTCCTTAATTCTTTAAAATTAAACAGACCGTAGCACAAATAATTTCTAAATTTTAACTTAATATTTAATTCGTCCTTGGAATGTATACCATCTTTGAACTTGCATTATTAGAACGATAATATTGAATATTTTCATACGGTCCAAAAACTAAAAAATTTTGAACAAATTAAAATTTTTGGAATAATATTGCACACTAAGTTAAAATTTAAGGGCCTCATTGAAGGAATGGTTGTATCATTTGTCCAAAATTATATGGCGAGCTTCTTTCTTAGAACAGCCAACTGCTATTGACTGAATTGGGCAAAAGAACGCTTCAAGTGCCATAACTTTGGCCAAAGGGACACTTAAGTGCCATAACTTACGAAAGGTACACTTAAGTGTCACTTTTAAGAAAAACGGATCACTTGAGTGCCAATCCGGCGAGAATCCGGCCAAAATGTTGACGTGGCACTTTTCCGGCGAACCGAGCTCAAAACGACGCCGTTTTGCACGGCGGCGACATGGCCAAAACGGCGTCGTTTTGGGCTGACTTGGTAAAAAAAAATTAAAAAATTAATTAAATTAAATTTAGTTAAAATATTTAAAATAATAATTTTAAATTAAATTTAGTTGAAATATTAAAAATTAATAATTAATAATTAAAAAATTAAAAAAAAAATTAAAAAAGGGGGGGAGGCGGGTGAGGCATTAGCCCTCGGCTGCCGCCGCCGCTGCCCCCGCCGCCGCCGGAAGGGCCGGTGACGGCGGGGGGAGGGTCGGCCGGGTCGCGGGCCCCGGCCGGGGGTCGGTGACCACGGCCGACCGGCGGCGAGGGCTTGCGAGCCCTCGCCCGGATCCGGCGGGTCGGCGGCCCTCGCCGGCCGGGCCCGGCCACCGCCCGCCGTGGCGACCCGGCGGGCGGGGGCCCTTGGCCCGGCCGGCGAGGGCCGCCGACCCTCGCCGGATCTGGGCGAGGGCTGCGACCCTCACCCCGATCTGGGCGAGGCTCGCGAGCCCTCGCCGCCGGTCGGCGGGGTCGCCGGCCCACGGCCGGGGCCCGCGACCCGGCCGACCCTCCCCCGCCGTCGCCGGCCCTTCTCGGCGGCGGGGGGCGGCGACGGCGGGCGAGGGATAGCCCTCGGCCGCCTCCCCCTTTTAAAAAAATATATATATATTTCAACTAATTTCAAAATTATTAATTTAAAATATTTTAACTAAATTTAATTTTAAATATTTTAAATAAATTTAATTTAATTTAATTATTACTTTTTTTTTGCCACATCGCCCAAAACGACGCCATTTTGGCCACGTCGCGTTCAAAACGGCGTCGTTTTGCGCCTCGCTCGGTCCGGAAAAGTGACACGTAGACATTTTGGCCGGATTCTCGCCGGATTAGCACTCAAGTGATCCGTTTTTCTTAAAAGTGGCACTTAAGTGTACCTTCGTAAGTTATGGCACTTAAGTGTCCCTTTGGCCAAAGTTATGGCACTCCAGGGGTCCGCGCGTCGACTGAATTGCTAGCAAGAGAATTCGCGCAATTGCTTCAGTAAAGCTGTTTAAACCCTTGCAGGAAGAGTTGGTGCATGCAAGGGCTCAAAATTGTTGAAAAGAAAATAGTTTGAAATGTTGTGAATTGGGGAACCAAGCTCATTTTCCACCAAAAAAACCAAAAAAGACAACTTATATCATAAATATATTTGTGAAAAGACTAAATGAAAACAAAATATTCGATAAGTTTATAGTGATTCTCCAATACGTGCTACACATAAAAGTTTTATTGCTAAAAAATAAACTTAAATTGGCTAATGAGATATTCATAAATATTTAAAGATGGATAATGCATAAATTTTTTTGAAAATTGTGACAAAAATAAGATCGAGTTCTAATGTAAATCAAGTTTGTAAATTTATCAATTGATATAATCAAGTCATTTCGTTAATTCCGTCAACTTATCTAATGAAAAATGATAAAGTGACATTTTTTATTAGTTTTTCTCTCCTACGTGGCAGCTATCAATTTAGCTAATGCATTAAGTTTACTTGTAAAACCAAAAGGACCTTCTTTTGACCCATATCCTAGTCGAAATAGGAAAGTATCAGCAGTTGAATTAAAGAGGACTGGGTTTTTGAACTTGGGAATTACCCTATTTAGAACTTTCTTTCCAAGCAACCAAACATGCACGGAGCAATGCACATCGAGCTTGTTACGCATGGCAGATCAAAGGGCAAAGTCCTATAGATTAAATCCTAACAAAATTTCAGCATTATTAAATTATACAACTTCATCTAATGACTTAAGTTTTTGGAAATGGTGGTCTCACAAAATCTCTCACTCACATGTGGCATCGATTCACATTGACTTGTACGGAAAAGATTCAAGCGGACATTCACGCCCATATTTTCTGGCGCTTCCACTTGGGCTTCCACCGGAGGAGACGACGCTCTGCGAGCGTCCCCCGGAGCCTGAATGTCGACGGCGGTGTTGGTGTCTCCACGGCCCAACGAAGGCTGGTGGTGCTCCGCAAAGGCCTTCTTCCAGAACTCACGAGCATTCGATCGGTCCGTCATCAACTCGTCGTGCTTCTGCTGCAACCGGCTCAATACAAGCGGCAGCGCGCGCTGTGGATCCTCCCTCAAGTGCTCCACCATCTCGGCCCCTCGGTAGTCGTACATCCTCTCGATGAACCTCAGCTCTCCGGGCGTCAAGCGACAGCCGTCGCGGCGCCCAGCCGCCAGATGTTTCCCGATGCGGGACATCGCCGATCGAGCGATGCCGATCGTCACGTCCCAGTTGCACATGTCGTCCTCGTACTGGAACAGGACGCGCTCGTGAGCGTTCTTGACCGGCACTCGGAAGGAACCCCTCGGCCTTTCTCTTTTTATCTCGCCAGTGTTCAGAACCGCGAGTTCGTTCCCCAACCCGCCAAACGCCTCGCGACAGGCGGAGCCGCCGGCGCCGTCGATAGGAGCGGAACCTTCCGACTGAAGTTCCACAAACTCCGCGATCAAATCTTGATGGTCCGCAAAGAGATCGCGCAGCTTCCCGAGAACCCACTCCTCGCCCTTCTCCTCGCACAGAATGCAGGTCTCGCAGAACGCCGCGAACACATCTTGGCGGCGCGGGAACCGGATCTTCACCTTGTTGCCGAAATCCACGAGCCGACGGAGCCGACGCTCTCTGGCCACGGCCGGCAAGGCGGTGCGCTTTCTTCGAGGGATCGGCACGGGGCTGCTCATCTTCTTCTGCTTCTCAAGGGTTTCTCAGAAGGGAAGGGAACAATGGATGATATCAGGCAAGAACTGAGGACGAAAGCTCGGTTCTTGTGGTCTTGTAGCGGGAACTGGGCGGTGCTCTTCAACTTAACTGCGGAGACTTTTCCTATATAAGAACTCTGTCCAGCTTGGCAGTGAGAAAAATCTACTTCAAGATCTCCGCTTATGGATTTTGCTCCAAAATTCAAATAAATATTTCAAGAATTAGGTTAAAACAATCTATAGCTTTGCATGTTGTTATCTGAGTATTAGTCAAGGTTGCGCTTATTGGAAAATTATATAAAAATTAAAATGGGAAATGTCTAAGAATAATGAAACTTTGTATCGGTTAAAATTCTAAAAAAAAAACAAAAACAAAAACAAAAACAAAAGAATTATAAAATTGACTATGCTATTTTCTTATGTCTCTTAGGAGACTTACCGATATTTAGTTATTAGCGGTCCCTTGTTATGTGATCTCTAATTAGAGACACTTTTGTTTTGACTGTTGGCAAAATAAATTCGGTTTCCATGATAACTAACTAGGCTTCGTGAGCATCTTTACAGTTTGCAATCCTCTGTTAGGTTTGTAGTTTAAGAAAATCATGAGTCCATCTGACTGTAAGACAAACAAGATCAATAATTATAAATTTAGATTCATCGAATAATTATTAAAAAAAAAGGCCTAATTAAATTGTACAAATTTCAATTCGATCCTAAATTTTATTAATATGATTAATTCAATCCTACACATAACTATTTGTAAGTGTACTGATAGGAATTCGTTGATGTTGATTAGTTTTAACTATTTTTGGTCGGTATATGTGGGATTAAGTTATTTAAGAAAAGCATTATTCCTTGAGGCTTTCTTCCCTATCCCAAGAGAACAATACGAGCCTGGACAGTTTTTTTATTTTAAAATCTTAGAGATATTTTCACACGGCTCCCATTAAACTAAAAAGGAAAAAAAAAAAAAAAAAAAAAAAAAAGGTCTCCAAATAAGAAACGAACTCCATATATTAATAAAATGTTGGTTTCTCCCAAAACGTCTACATCAATAGTTTCTGATAAATATTAATTAGATGAATATAATTGACAAAACGCAAAAAATATTTTATGTTAAATTGACATAATTCTTGTATTTTTGTGGTCCGAAGAGGTTATATTATATTGGGTAATTCTCTAGTATGAAACCTTGTCCTTTTTAATTTTTGAGAAAAAGAATTCAATCTGAAAAAAAAAAAAAAAAGGAGCCACGCGCCCTCGCTGGTGGGCCGCTGCCGCGCAATGCTGGAAAGGGCCCCCGGAGGTCGCTGGAGTCTCGCCAGCGTCCCGCGACCGTCACTAGCTTCGGGCTAGGCTGACGCAGCTCAACATCTTTCCTCCTGCGTCCATTCCGAACCCGTCCAAAGGTCGCCAATGGCGGTTCGAGCGGGAAAAAGCGGAAGCGCGGGGCGAAGAAAAGCCTCTCGTTCTCAGCGTCGCCGGCCGAGTCATTCGTTCAGTTTCACACGCGACGGCTCTGCAACCGAGAGCGGCAGGGGGAGGAGGATATGCGCCGGACGGCGAGCTTCCCCGTCGACGTCCTGGAACGACTATCTCGACGTGAAGCTGGTCATGGCGTCTCGGGCCTGGAGCTGATCATGCTGGCAGGAAGTTGGTGAAACAAAGGAAGGGGAGACTGTGGGATCCACACAGATGGGTCGTTTCGTCAACTTGAGTGCGAAGTGCGTGGAGAAGAAGTAATAAATAGTCAACTTTATAACAGTAACTTCGTCCAGGGCTATAGCTCAGCTTTGCTCGCTTCTCTCTGCATTCTTGGCAGTCTCTGTAATTCTGTAAGTCTTCTCGTCACGCATTTCAATCTGCTATTCGTCCTGTTGCAACTTGAACTTTTCTCTTTCGATCTGATGCATGTAAACCCCAAGTAACTGTCCATAACTGTCAATGTTCCTGCCAAGGTTCTGAGATTTCGAGATGGGGTGATTTCCTTGGCGCTAGGTCTTCTTGGTAGGCGATGGTGGCGGCAGTGATTTGAATTTTGATGCTTGTTATTTGTTAATGCCATCTTTCTTGTTCATCTTAAGTTCGCGAATTTTGCGGGTTTGACTTCGAGCGTTGTGTTCTTGCCAGTTTTTTTAGCAGCTTCTGACGTGTTTGAAGTGCAGTACGTTCTTGGTGAATTTGAAGGGCCTGTGCGAATATCTCTTGCCATATGGCTTTGATAGGACAGGCGCCGTCTCTGAAGAGGCGGGATCCACCGGCAGGGAGAGAAGGCGACCAGCTGATCATCACTCCTCTCGGCGCTGGCAATGAAGTGGGTCGGTCTTGTGTCTACATGTCTTTCAAAGGAAAGACTCTGTTGGTACTGCTTTTTCTTGGTTTTCATGAGTTTTCCCGGTTTTAGAGTTTTAGCAAAAATGGGTTGGTTTCTCTCGTGATCTCTTCGTAATTATTGTATGCGAGTGACAGTTTGATTGTGGAATTCATCCTGCTTACTCTGGCATGGCCGCTCTTCCGTACTTCGATGAGATCGACCCTTCAACAATCGATGTCCTCCTAATTACTCAGTACGTGTTTTATCTGCCTTCTCTGTATTATCATTGACTTACCTTTGGTGAGGAGGGCCACTTGTTCCATTATGCTGTTTCCTTTCCTGGTGTTCGCTCTTAATTTGCTTGAAGGAAGGATCTTTCTTCTTACAACTTGCCAAAGGGATTCGTCCTTGCCCCTTCGTCTCAAATCGATTCCTAGTTCAATCCATTGGGCTGGTATTAAATTATCAGCACCGGTGTTTGTAAATTTTAGGATGGGCTTCTCACTAGCTCGCATTATTGCTGATTTATACTTCTACCCCTCCCTCTCATATTTAGCTTCCACAGTGAAAGTCTCTGGTCTTTTACAAGTCGGTGTTGACTACTTGCAGCTTCCACTTGGATCATGCAGCTTCCTTACCATACTTTTTGGAAAAGGTTTGCGGCTACATTAGAGTGAAAACATACTTTTAATTATTGAATCTTACTTTAATACCGATGAACCGACGTGCCCTCATTTTTCCAGACTACATTTAAAGGTCGTGTCTTCATGACTCATGCTACGAAGGCTATATACAAGCTACTTTTGTCAGATTATGTAAAAGTGAGCAAGGTCTCAGTTGAAGATATGCTTTTTGATGAACAGGATATATCCCGTTCAATGGATAAGATTGAGGTATTCCTTCATTTGTTGAGCCCATTCCTCATGTCACACAAATTTGCTTGCTAATGTCTGCCTTGGGGGAATGCTCCTTGGTGACCAACTTATTGAATTTTACTGATTCTAGAAGGGATGATATCACTGATGAAGAATCAGAATAATCTTGGTTTTCACACAGTCATGGATGGATTGCTTGTGGATGCCATTTGCATGTCAGAAGTATGTGCAGGCTTTAGCTGTTCCTCTGGCTTAGTAGGATGCAATTGTTGTCTTTAAGTGAATTGCGGATTATCCATATGCTCAGAACCCATCGTTCCATGTTTTTAACTTTCAACGAATCAATGTTTAGTGTTGAGCTGATATGAGTTTCATCTCTTTTAAGATAAAGCACAGGACCCATTTTCCATTGCAACTCAAGCTGTCCCTGCCGTTTTTATGTACAATATAGTTTAATTATTCCCAGTTGTGGCATTTGTATGAGAAGCTGGATAAACTAGTTATCTCAATACTTTGTGTCATTAAGTTTGGTATATGTGTCTTATACTTATAGCATCTATTCTACAGGATATTGTCTTAGGATGATCACTCAATGTTGTCAAGTCTTTGAGACATTGGCGATTAACTTATCATGGATATGTTGGGTTGTGTTTTGTGTGAAAACAATGTCTTTCGATGGATATGTTAATTATTCAATGTAAATGAACTGGCAATGATCTTACTTTTGCTGTTCTTTGAAGTTCCTGTCGTGCATAATGTCTATACTATCAATCCCAATGCACGTAAGTCATGTTACCTATTTCTAATTGTAGGTAATTGATTTCCACCAAACAGTTGAAGTTGATGGTATTCGATTTTGGTGTTATACTGCTGGCCATGTTCTCGGTGCTGCAATGTTCATGGTCGATATTGCTGGTGTACGAGTCCTTTATACAGGTGATTATTCTCGTGAAGAAGATAGGCATCTCCGAGCTGCAGAGATTCCTCAGTTCTCACCTGATATCTGCATAATAGAGTCCACTTTGGAGTGCAGCTTCATCAACCTCGTCATATTCAGGAGAAACGCTTCACTGATGTCATCCATTCTACTGTTTCTCGAGGAGGTAGAGTCCTTATCCCTGCATATGCTCTTGGTCGTGCTCAAGAACTTCTGTTGATCCTTGACGAGTTCTGGTCCAACCACCCTGAGCTCCATAATATTCCTATATATTATGCTTCCCCCCTTGCAAAGAAGTGTATGGCAGTTTATCAAACCTATATCAATTCCATGAATGAGAGGGTCCGTAGCCAATTTGCAGCATCAAATCCTTTCGACTTCAAGCACATTTCACCACTAAAGAGTATTGAGAATTTTAATGATGTTGGTCCATCGGTTGTTATGGCTAGTCCCGGCGGGCTTCAAAGTGGGTTATCGCGTCAGCTATTTGACATGTGGTGCTCTGACAGGAAGAATGCTTGTGTTATTCCTGGGTATGTCGTGGAAGGGACTCTGGCAAAGACCATCATCAATGAACCAAAGGAAGTCACTCTGATGAGTGGCCTCACTGCTCATCTTAACATGCAGGTCCATTATATTTCCTTCTCTGCCCATGCTGATTTTGCTCAGACAAGTGCATTTTTGGACGAGGTAATGCCTCCAAACATTGTTCTTGTTCATGGAGAAGTACATGAGATGGGAAGGCTCAAACAGAAGCTCTTAACTCAGTTTGCTGATCGCAACACCAATATCGTCATGCCAAAAAATTGTCAATCAGTCGAAATGTACTTCAATTCAGAGAAAATGGCAAAAACTATTGGGAGGCTGGCTGAGAAGACCCCAGAAGTGGGTGAGACTGTAAGTGGCCTCCTGGTAAAGAGAGGCTTTTCTTATCAAATTATGGCACCTGAAGATGTTCACGTTTTCTCTCAGTTGTCCACATCAACTATTAATCAGAGGATCACGATTCCTTATACAGGTGCGTTTGGTGTAATAAGCCACCGACTGAAGCAGATATATGAAAGTGTGGAATCTTCAGTAGATGATGAATCTGGTATGTCCATGGTACGTGTGCATGATCGAGTAACAGTGAAGCACGAATCTGACAAACATATTTCAATGCACTGGACATCAGATCCGGTAAGTGACATGGTTTCAGATTCTGTTGTTGCTCTTATCTTGAACATAAGCCATGAGATTCCAAAGGTTGTGGTTGAAACAGAGGCCATGAAAACTGAAGAAGAAAGTGAGAAAAGGGTAGAGAAGATCAGCCACGCGCTTTTAGTTTCTCTCTTTGGGGATGTGAATTTTTGTGAGAATGGGAAGCTGGTGATAAATGTGGATGGGAATGTAGCGCATCTGGACAAGCAGAGCGGGGATGTGGAGAGTGAAAATGAAGGCCTTAAAGAAAGGGTAAGGACAGCATTTCGGCAAATCCAGAGTGCTGTAAAACCAACACCCCTGTCGACTTCTTAGGTATCTTTCGCGTTTCAGGTCATTTTCTATCTATATTGTAGCATCAAGCTCGTGGTTTGTATATCCTCAACTCACAATCTAAGTTCAGCTCATGTTTTGAGCATCTAAAGTCAGATCTCGGTTCTCAGAAAAAGTTGCAACAGTTGCACTTGGATTATTTAGCTACTTGTACTTTTACATATTTAATTTTGATGTCCGAAGGCTGGCAAGGCTCGATTGTCACCTTGCAGAAAAGACTTTGCCATTTCTTTTCCTAGTGCAATTTTTTCAATTCGTGCAAGCAGGCTAGTGAAGACAGCCCATGCTACATGAGAAGATCCATCCGTGCGGTAATGCTGTAACTTTGTGATGTCTAGTTTTCATGTACCAAAACGCAGACTTTGTCATGGTTACTCGTGACGAATTGGATATGATGAGTGGTTGAGTAAACGGTTTGTGCTTGGATCATGCTTATTTAAGATGTCAAGTGGGGCTATATGTTTCTTTTTAGCCCGAGTTCGGGTTTGTCTCACTGATCTGTACCCTTTTGACTACAATTCTCTCAATTAAACCAGACAATGTTGTATCGATATATCCCAAATCCTCGGCAGGTTCAAAAGGATTTGGAAATTACAAGATCTCAAACAATGGAGTATCAATATACCCCTTTCCAGAGAGGATCCAAATCTCATCACACTACCCCCATCTCGCCCCCTTCTGGTCTCTCTCTCTCTCTCTCTCCTTCAGAAGAAAAGTTATTGAAATTAGAACCTTGATCACAATTCTGATGGGGAAAGAACATTGTTTTAAGGAACAAATATCTTATCTTACATGAATACTCTTACTAGAAATCAGGTTGCCATTCTTGTTCTTAAGATTTGATCACAAAAGTTTCATGAATTAGGCCTGTAAAAGATCATGACCAGCTCGTACCAATGTCGATGAGACAACACAATGATTAATTCGTAAGGCCTTTCTCCGACCCACGTTCTCCACTAGTTTTCTTTAAAGTTCTTGGCACTAAACCCACACCTCTTACTGGGCTGATCAAGGGTAGCGGGGCGGGGTCGGGACTACTAGAAATCCAAACTCGACAAATACCAAATACACAATCGATTCGAACCCAAAGGATAACTTTTTGAATGACGTTCTAAAGACATCCCGGTGAAGTACATGACCAGGAAATCAGGAACTGGTGCGATTGGAGATTAGATTTCACTAGTTACTTAGCCCGTGCTTTGTGCAAGCATGTCTACTTGCATATTTCTAATTAGGCATTAAGCCAATAATATGTGATGTGATGTAAGGGATAAGATGAGATTTGTTTGATGATTATATGCAGATTTATGGAAGAATATCATGCTTTATGGAGGCGTAAGATTAATATTCGGCAAAAAGGCCGTTTCCTAAGTACACAGAACATGACTAGAAAAAAAATGATTTCTAGCGGACAATGATGGAAGCTTCATTTGAAATGAAAAACACGGGTCTTCCAAGGTTGTCGGGATGCGATCTGAGTTAGGATCGATGAAGGTGTCTAAACGGACTGGATCGTATTTTAAGAATTACACCACTTATGCAAAAATCCAGGATCGCCAACCTTTGGTGAGGACTAGGCAAGGGTCTGACGCCGAATCTAACAAGGGAGAACCTCACCCAGTCATTGCCAAAGCCAGTGAGGGCAGGTCTCAACTATGGCCAAGGAGGGCGTCCCGGTCCTTCGCCTTGCCAGCCATCTTGGAGGTTGGCGACTCTGAGGGAAATAAGGAAAAAAGGAAAATAGAAGAAAGATTAATAACAAAAAAATTGAAAAAAAATATCCATGCCAGCGCTACCCTACCACATGGGGTGGCTGATATCCACATTAGCGATTTTCAGCCTAAATCAGTCAAATAAACTAAATCGATAATAATATGAAAAATTTTAAGATTAAATTGGTCAAATTGAAATATGGCTAAATTGATAATAATGTAAAAATGTTAATGACTTTTTTGATACTTTTCCTTCCGGAAGAGATGGCTCGGTTTCATTTTGCATGCATGATGGCGAATATTGAAATAAATCTATTGATTGGTCATGTCGTATTGGCCCAAGTCATGCATACAGCTGCTTCAGTGCATGATTTTAGTACTGTGGAAAGTTTTTTTCCGGGCTAGGACGGCGGGGATGGCGTAGGGTGCAATAGTCAGGATGGACTCCAGCATCACGAAGGTCAATTTTCGTTGCAAAGTCCTTCGGCCTGATGCAATGCTCTATTGAAAAGTGGATTCTAGTACATTAGCAGTGATGGGAATGACCGCGTGCTCGACGCTCGGGGCGTGACAGCATGTTTGGCTTCGCTTACATAGTTGTCAGTCGCAAGAGCTGTGCGGATTGCCTGATCGGGTCGGGTCAGTCAAGGGGCGTTCGTACACAAAATCGAGATCGCGAAAAAGTTCTCTCGAGCTGGTTTGGTGATTAGATTCTGCCTGATGATCATTCTACTTCCTCCTGAACTTTCTATTCCAGAGGCTGCACCAGAAGTAGTTCCTGAAAACCTTCTTGTGGCTTGGCTTGGCGATTTTCTTGGGCGGAAAAGAGAATGGGGGGAGGAGACACAGAACATGGCCACTACCAATAGATTTTATACTAGTTATTTTTTATTTCTCTCAATTAATTTGGTTCTATTTTAGCAAATCATCATTCTTATTCTGAAATGTTGTGAATTTGGGACGCAAGACTTATTTTCCGCCAAAAAAGGATAACTTCCATTACAAAATCTAATTATGGAAAGAACAAATGATAACAAAAATATTTGATAGGTTATAGTAATTGGTAATAATAACAACACTCCGATGTGCTCTGCTTGTATAGATTTTGATGGCTCTTACGAAAATTTACATTAGTAAGGAAAATGTTCATTAAAATATAAATGGATAAATGCATCGAAAGTTGTAAAAAGTTGTCATGAAAGTACAATTAGGTTTAAAACTTTCAAAAATTACAATCAAATCCTTAAATTTATTAAGTTTGTATAACCAAGTCATTCTATTAAGTCCGTCAATTTATCTAACAAGATATATTGAGGTGGCATTTTCATGTTAATTTCTCTTTCCTACATAGCTAAAGCATGATTTGGCTCAAATCCTAGTCTTTTTTTTTTCTTTTTATATTTCAAATCTTACTTAAATTAGAATGATTAAAATTTATTAAAAAAAGAACCCAAGCTAAAAAAAGAATACAGCCGCAGGGGATTAGTGTGACTGCTGTTTGCTCTTTTGTTTTTCCCCTGTTTTTCTCTATTGTTGCGTGCATAGCAGAAGGCGAGGCCTATTTTGTGCAAGGCACATGAATCCTTATTGTGTGAAGCTACTGATTTGAGGCCTTTCATGTTAAAGATGGAGGGTGCTATTGCTGCAACAGAAGACCGAAAATCGGCGTCGCCTGGCGTTCCACCGTCGTTTGGGGAGCACGAGAGCCTCTGGCAAGCTCCCTTGTATAAGATAACACTCAACTTCTTGTAAGATATGTTGAACAAAAAATGTCTGGTAAGCTCCTTTATTTCTAGGGTCGGAGAGCCTGTGTTTTTTTTCCCCTTTAAGCTTGAATTCTTTTTTGGTAAGTTTTAGCCTTTTTCATTGTCTTAATCCAATGTGAGCAAGATTTAGAGAAGAAAACATTAAAAATGCCATGCAGAAGACCGTGTATGATTAAAAATATGACATGTCATCATTTTTGTGACAAGGATTGTGACTTCTGATGCACTTATTCCAAGATTAGAATGACAATTTCAACGAAACAGTGGAAGTAAGGAAGTAGGAGTGGAATTCAGATTAAGTCAAAATGATTGATCATTTTCATTTACAACAGTAGAGGCGGGCGAGCTGGGCGGGGGTTACATCTTAGGGCTTTAGCTCAACTTCTCCTCCCTTGTGCTCTGCATTCTTGGCAAAAATCTCTGAATTTTCTGTAAGCCCCCCTCTCTCTCTCTCTCTCTCTGTGCACTTCAGTCTGCATTTTTCATGTTTGACTTAGAGTACTATGTTCTTGCCTGTTGTTTGACCAGCTTCAGACATGTTTCTTTCTTCTTCTTCTTCTCTTTTTCCCTCCACTGGGGCAGCGCGTTCTTGGTGAATTTGAACTTTTGAAGGGCTCTGTGGCGAGCTTTTGTCGCCGTACATGGCTTCGGTTGGGCAGGCGCCGTCTCTGAAGAGGCGGGATCCGCCGGCCGTGAGAGAAGGCGACCAGCTGATCATCACTCCTCTTGGCGCTGGCAACGAAGTGGGTCGGTCATGCGTCTACATGTCTTTCAAGGGAAAGACTGTCTTGGTACTGCTTCTTTTTCTTCGGTTTTCGTTGGGTTTTTCCCGGGTTTTAGAGGTTTAGCAGAAATGGGTTGGTTTCTCTTGTGATGTTTTCGTGATTATTGTATGTGGGTGGCAGTTTGATTGCGGAATTCATCCTGCTTACTCGGGCATGGCCGCTCTTCCGTACTTCGATGAGATTGACCCTTCGACAATCGATGTCCTCCTAATTACTCAGTACGTGTTTTATCTACCTTCTCTGTATAATCATTGACTTGCCTTTGGCGAGAGCCACAAGTTGTAAGAACTTGCCAAAGGAATTCATCCTTGCCCCTCTGTCTCGGATCGATTCTGAGTTCAATGCATTCGGCTGTTATTAAGTTATCAGTACCAATGTCTGTAGAGTTTAGGAGGGGCTTCTCACATTATTGCTGATTTATACTTCCACCCCTCCCTCTCGTATTTAGCTTCCACAGTAAAGGTCTTTTACAAGTCGGTGTTGACTGCTTGCAGCTTCCACTTGGATCATGCAGCTTCCTTACCATACTTTTTGGAAAAGGTTTGTGGTTATATTAGGGTGTAAAGGTATTTTGATTATTGAATCTTACTTTAGTTCCGATGACCCGACATGCTCTCATTTTTCCAGACCACATTTAAAGGTCGTGTCTTCATGACTCATGCTACGAAGGCTATATACAAGCTGCTTTTGTCAGATTATGTAAAAGTGAGCAAGGTCTCAGTTGAAGATATGCTTTTTGATGAACAGGATATATTCCGTTCAATGGATAAGATTGAGGTATTTGTTGAGCTCATTCTTCATGCTACAAGAATTTGCTTGCATTGTTGAGCTCATTTGTTGAGCTCAGTCTGCCTTGGGGAATGCTGCATAGTGACCAACTCATTGAATTTTACTGGTCCTAGAAGGGACGATGTCATTGACGAAGAAGCAGAATAATTCTTGCTTTGCATCCGGTCATGGATGGATTGCTTGTGTAGACCATTTACATGTCAGAAGCATGTGCAAGCTTTACCTATACCTCAGGCTCAGTAGACTTCAATTGTTTTTTGTCTTTAGGTGCATTGCAGATTCTCCATATGCTTAGAATCTACCATTCCCCGAGTCTTACCTTTCAAAGAATCAAGTTCGGTATCAAGCTGAAATAGGTTTCGTCTCTTTTAAGATAAGGCACAGGATCCTTCTTTCATTGCAGCTGTAGCCATCTCTGCTGCTTTTATGTCCGATATCGTTTATTTATCCCCAGTTGTTTGAGAAGTTGGACAAACTAGCGATCTCAATGGATTAGTTAACTCAGTACTTATGTGTCATACAGTATGCTATATATGCTGTATACTTATAGTGTCTATTCTAGTGGATTTTGTCCTAGGATGATCACTCGACGTTGTCTAGTCTATTGGACATGGCAAATAATTAATCATGGATATGTTGGGTTGTGTTTCATGTGAAAACAGGGTCTTCCAGTGGAATGTTAATTATTCAATGTAAATGAACTGGCGAAATTATTAATTTGCGTGCTATGCTTTGAAGTTCCATGCATGCATAACTTCTAAACCATTCATCCCAATGCATTTAAATCATGTTACCTACCTGCTTTTACCTGTAGGTAATTGATTTCCACCAAACACTTGAAGTGAATGGGATTCGGTTTTGGTGCTATACTGCTGGCCATGTTCTCGGTGCTGCAATGTTCATGGTCGATATTGCTGGTGTACGAGTCCTTTATACAGGTGATTATTCCCGTGAAGAAGATAGGCATCTCCGAGCTGCAGAGATTCCTCAGTTCTCACCTGATATCTGCATAATTGAGTCCACTTATGGAGTGCAGCTTCATCAACCTCGTCATATTCGGGAGAAACGCTTCACTGATGTCATCCATTCTACTATTTCTCAAGGAGGTAGAGTCCTTATCCCTGCATTTGCTCTTGGTCGTGCTCAAGAACTTCTGTTGATCCTTGACGAGTTCTGGTCCAACCACCCTGAGCTTCATAATATTCCTATATATTATGCTTCCCCTCTTGCGAAGAAGTGTATGGCTGTTTATCAAACATATATCAATTCCATGAATGAAAGGATCCGAAGCCAATTTGCAACATCAAATCCTTTTGACTTCAAGCATATCTCGCCGCTAAAGAGTATTGAGAGTTTTAATGATGTCGGTCCATCAGTCGTTATGGCTAGTCCCAGTGGGCTTCAAAGTGGGTTATCGCGTCAACTATTTGACATGTGGTGCTCTGACAAGAAAAATGCTTGTGTTATTCCTGGATATGTCGTGGAAGGGACACCGGCGAAGACCATCATCAATGAACCGAAGGAAGTCACTCTGATGAATGGTCTCACTGCTCCTCTTAACATGCAAGTTCATTATATTTCCTTCTCTGCCCATGCTGATTTTGCTCAGACAAGTGCATTTTTGGATGAGGTAATGCCTCCGAACATTGTTCTTGTACATGGAGAAGCAAATGAGATGGGAAGGCTGAAACAAAAGCTGGTAACTCAGTTTGCTGATCGCAACAACAAAATTATGACACCAAAGAATTGTCAATCAGTTGAATTGTACTTCAATTCAGAGAAAATGGCAAAAACTATTGGGAGGCTGGCTGAGAAGACCCCAGAAGTGGGTGAGACTGTTAGTGGCCTTCTAGTAAAGAAAGGCTTCACTTATCAAATAATGGCACCTGAAGATCTTCATGTTTTCTCTCAGTTATCCACAGCAAATATTAATCAGAGGATCACAATTCCCTACACAGGTGCATTTGGTGTGATAAGCCACCGGCTCAAGCAGATATATGGAAGTGTGGAATCTTCAGTAGACGAGGAATCTGGCATTCCCATGTTATGTGTGCATGACCGAGTAACAGTGAAGCATGAATCTGATAAACATATTTCACTGCACTGGACATCAGATCCTATTAGTGACATGGTTTCAGATTCTGTTGTTGCTCTTGTCTTGAACATAAGCCGTGAGATTCCCAAGTTCGTGGTTGAAACAGAGGCTATGAAAACTGAAGAAGAAAGTGAGAAAAAGGCAGAGAAGGTCATTCATGCACTTCTAGTTTCTCTCTTTGGGGATGTGAAATTTGGTGAGAATGGGAAGCTGGTGATAAATGTTGATGGTAATGTAGCACATCTGGACAAGCAGAGTGGGGACGTGGAGAGTGAAGATGATGGCCTTCGGGAAAGGGTGAGGACTGCATTTCAGCGAATCCAGAGTGCTGTAAAACCAATACCCCTGTCAGCTTCTTAGATAGCTTTGGTGTTTTCTGTAGCTATCTTTTTTCAGGTCATTTTCTAACTGTAGATTGTATCACCAACCTCATAGTACAGATATCCTCAACTCACAATCTAAGTTCAGCTCAAGTTTTAAGCATCTAACAGCAGATCTCAGCTCTCGGAACGTGTTTTGACAGTGGCACTTGGATTACTTAGTTTTTGTACTTTCACGTAATCTAGTTTGGTGTTTGAAGGTTGGCAAGGCTCGATTGGCACCTTGCGGAAAAGATTTACCAATTCTTTTCGTAAAATATGATTTTTCTAGCTAATGTGAGCTGGCTTGTGAAGAACCAGACAGTCTGTAATGCCTTAGAGGATGCATCCATGTGGTAATGCTGTAGCTTGGTGATGTCTAGTTTTCGTTCACCTGGGACGGCCAAAACACGGACTTTGTCATTGTTGTTCATGTGACATGTTGATGGGGAATTGATGATGAGTGGTTGAGTGAAGAGTTTGTGCTTGGATCATGCTTTGTTAAAATGTCAAGTTGGGCTACATATTTCTTTTTATCTGAGTTGTGGTTTGTCTCACTGATCTATGCCCTTTTGCTTACATTTCTACCAGTTCCACCAAACAATGGTGAGAATTTCCCCTTTCAAAGAGGATACAAATCTCATCACCACATTTGCCATCTCTTCCCCTTCTAGGCTGGTCTTTTAGAAGGGTAGTGACTGAAGTTTGAACCTTGCTTTCATTTCTGATGGGGCAAAAACATTGTTCAGGGGGAACACCATGATTATCTCACATTTATGTTCTCAACTAGAAATCGGGTTGTGATTGTTATTCTTAAGATTTGACCACAAAGTATTATGAACTAGGCTTATTGAAATAATAATCAACTTGTGCTAATGTCAATGATACAACGCAATGATCAAAGGGTAATGGTTAAGGCTTTCTTCCCACCCATGTTCTCCAATAGTAATCAATGGTAGTGGCATGAAGATTAATATGTGACGAGAAATACGTTATAAAGTAATATCTCTTAAGCACACAGAACATGAATTGAATACAGTGATTGAAGCAACATTTGAAATAAGTCTATTTAAGAACTAGAAAATGAAATTAGATAAAGTACAACTGTTCTATGTTTTAAATAAGCTGTAATTTAATATTTTTTGACTTTAAACATTTTATTGCGCGTGGTAAGAAATAAATCAATTGTTTTTAATATTAAAGTAACAAGAGTTATTTATTTGGTTTAATTTCCTCATATTTAAAAGAAATATTATATTAAATTGTGTTAAGAATTAGCTAATAATTTTGAAATTTGCACGTTTCTCGAACTAAGTGAATTTATTTGTCCACTGTAACTCTTTTTTTATACATTAAATCAAATTACTCGAATAAAGTGAATTATAATTTAATCAGAAATAATATATTCGTCAACAACGTATATCTTTAAAGTGCAACTTATTCAATTAATCGTATAAGCTATACATAGACTATAGCGATATTTATTCACGTAATAAAAAAAATTTAATACATATGTAAATAGCAATGTTTAAACTGAACGAAATTTTTAACTTATTGAGATCTATTATATAATGAACATACCACACTCGATAATAAGGGCACAAGATTTTTTACTTAAAATGGGTTTCCTTTCACAATCTTATTTCATTAAAATAAACTATACCATTTCAAGGTATATTTAAAAATCCTTTCTATTTATTTATCTAAGCACAATACAAGATAATAATTAAGAGACAAAAATCATCAAGTTAACAACTTATTGATGGAATCATGATCTTATATGATAATCATAGATGTAAAGTGAAGTGTCATGTGGCATACATAGAAACGAGCGGTTTTGGGTTTAACCATATGTATTTATAATATATATAGTTTTGATTGAATTGACAAAGTGAACTTAATCTAGTAAACAAAAGTTTACATACATAACCTGACGCCTTGGGAGAAAAGAGTTACCTTTTGACCTTTTTCTTTCTTCTTGGAAGCCACCATCATCCTTGTCTGTACAGTATCTACCTGAATCTCACTCTAGCCTCCTGTTAGTACAAGAGCAAACGGGGCAATCATGGTATACAAGGACGTATGCATAATATTACGCGCGTACAATTCTACAGTACATTCTCCATATGCATCCCATGTGAAATGGAACGTAGCATGCCCATGTAGCATGCCCATGTAGCAGAGTTTCCATGTAGGAGCGGGGCATTGCATCGGCATATATTCTAATGCTGTACGAGGAAAGAGAGCTCAAGAAAGGAAAGCAGCTTCGGAGTTTCCAAACGTTCGTCCCCGACCCGATCTTCAAGCTGCAGAGTGGGGAGAGAGAGAGAGAGAGAGAATCCAACCTCTTCAGGTAGGAGGGAGAATCCGGGGATAGCAAGAGAACAGCGAATAGCATCTCATCGTCACCCCCGTAGGAGAGAAGGAAAAAAGGGTTGTCTCCGATTTTCGTCATCTCTTTCGACATCGTACTTTTCTCGAGATCTTCGAAAATCCTCTGACCTTCATCGGTACGCCTTTCTCACTCTTCTTTGCAAGAACTTTGATTTCTTTGTGTCTGTTTTCTTGTTTCCTTTAGTGATTTCTTGGTGGGAATCTGTCTCTGTTTTCCTTCAATTCGTTTGCAAGAGCAGCTTTGGCGATCCTATTGGGTTGGTTGGGTTTATTATGGGTTGCCTCTCTGTCCTGTTATTAACAGCTGCTTTTTGTTTGTTCACTGGGTTCTGAATTTTCATTCTTGAGCTTGTGGGTGCCCATAAAGGTTTGGAACTTTCTTTTTGTTTGTTCACTGGGTTCTGAATTTTCATTCTTGAACTTGTGGGTGCCCCATAAAGGTTTGAAGCTTTTCTTTTTGTTCTTAATCAAGTTGGTACGGTCTCTGATTCTGCATATTCGAGTCAATTATGGGATTAATCTTCTATGTGGATGATAAAGGATGGGGCAGTAAATTCATAAGTATGGTTATCGAGGAATAAAGGGCCGTGTATTGATATTGAAGAGCCTCCGAGTGCTTTTTTGTCAAGATGGTGCTTAACGCACATTTGAATAGTGGGCATAGCAGTGAGAGTTTTCGATGCATTGCAACTTTTAGGCAAGATGGGAGAAAGAGGAAGAAAAGGAAGAATGTGAGGAATTGAGTGAGATCAAGGAGGAGGGGAATGAGGGACGAAACACAGACAAAATTGGAAAGCTTCGTGTATTCTTATACATGGAAAATCTTACCTACTGAAGATAGATTTATTCTTTGATTATGACAATTATCTTTTGGCTAGACAATCACAACTATCTGAACGCACAGATTAATAATAGTAAAGTTCTAATTTGCTTGTCAAGTCCTTTCTTAAGTTCCTATATGACCTATGACCTATGATGTTTGATGACTTGCGGTTCGGTATTCCTTGCTTGGTCTTCCTCAAGCTTCTTCTTAAGCTTCACTGGGCTTGCCCTCTCTTCAACTTCCCATCTAATGCTTCCATTTTTTCAACACACATGAGCTCTTCAGATCTTGGTTTGTGAGATTAGTTCCCGTTCAGTGCGAAAACCCATCAGCGCTTGATCCAGCCAATTCACTTTTGTAATAAAACATACAGGTCTTTCCAGATTTGTGATGTATTATGTCACAGTTGTGAGATCCCATAATGTAACTATAGCATTGTTTATGCTGTAAAGGTCGTTATAAGTTTGTAACAAGCCAAAAGTAATAGAAGACTGACGTTGAAGCTGCATAGAGTATGAGTTGGACATGTGCAGTGCTAGGAACAAATAAAATGGTTTGGGTAGGAGGTCTCTGACTTAGCCAAAGTTATTAGGATTTAGGATTGAAGAAGGTGTCTATAAGTTGACATCCTAAAAATTTGGCAGCAAGGCAAAATCTTGGAATGTCATATGGAATCTACTAGTTATGAATGTGTGTCATTAAATTCAAAAATAGTGTGAATTTAAAGTTTGTGCCATCTTTATTCTGGATGTACCAGGAAAATCAACTTTTTTAATACCTAAATATGAGGACATACTGAATATGACGATATACTTATTTCAAGGTCAAAGTATGAAAAAGTTGGATCGATGGGACCCGAAGGATCGTATTGATCCTATGATTTTTGGAGCTTAGGATCAGGACCATGTAAAAATCATTGCAAATTAAGATCCTACTTAAGATCCAGGGCATTTCTTAAGTTTCGAATCGCAGGATCCTACTTATGCAGTTCCATCTTCTTCATCTGGGAAGATATGGCTTGGTTTTGTTTTGCATGCGTTATGGCTAGTATTGAAATAGTTCTATTGATTGATCATGTCATTTATAGCCCAGGTCGTGCATACAGTTGCTTCCATACATGATGTCATATTGTGGAGTTTTTTTGTTGGCTAGGATGGTGGGAATGGCATAGGGTGCAATACTTTAGTTGTCCTAGTAGAGCTTGGTTGTTACTTTTGTAGAGGAATAGTCAGGAGGACTCCAGCTCCTTGAAGATGTTTTTTGTGGATCTCAAACTTATTTCTACTCATAGGCCTAATTAGTCAAGATTTTTTTATATAGTTCTTTGGCTGCTGGTTGTGAGGAAAAATGGGGAAGGCCCCATTGCAATTTTTTATTGAAAAATGGCTTCTAGTGCACTAGCAGTGATGAGGAATGGTTGTGTGCTTGATCTTGGCATGTAATGATGTGGTTTTCTTTTCTTGTAGGGTGCAATACTGTAGTTGTCCCAGTAGAGCTTGGTAGTTATTTTTGTAGAGGAGTAGTCAGGAGGACTCCAGCATCATGAAGATGAATTTCGTGGATCTCAAACCAATTTCTATTCTAAGGCCTAAATTAGTCAAGATCGTGTTATAGAGTTCTTTGGCTACAGGTTGTGAGGAAAAATGGGGAAGGCCTGGTGCAATTTTTTTATCGAAAATTGGCTTCTAGCGCACTAGCAGTGATTGGGAATGGTAGTGTGCTTGATGCTTGGCATGTAATGACATGTGGCTTTGCTTTGCTTGGACTGGCATTGACATGAAAATTGTGCACATTGCCTGATGAGCTTGGGTAGAGGGGCATTCATACTCAATCAGGAACACAAAGTTCCCTTAAGCTGTTTGGAGATTAAAATTCTGCCCAATAATCATCCTCTGATGTTTCCCTCTTGAACTTTCTGTTCCAGACGCTATAACCTTCTTGTGGTTTGTCAGGACTAGAGGACCTATGGAAGGATCATGTGGGCGTTTGCATCCACAATGTGTAGTAGAATAGTGGGTGATAGTTAGCTTTGTATATATGCTGATTGTAGATGATTGTTTGGATGATGTTGGAGCTGTTATACTCAATGTGAAGGATGTTCGTCTTTGAGAAGCTGTCCTTGATTCTTTAAAATAAAATGATCAGCTTCTAGTTTAGAACAATCTATGCTTTCTGCTTTGGGTTAGTCTGTCAAAGTTTGGTGGAGGATCAAGTTTCACAGAAACAGCAGGAGAAGAAGGAAACAATTATTAAAGTGGATCCTAAGGGGGTAACTTGATGGATTTCTAACTGCTGGTGACTGAATAGCTAGCAAGATCAGAAGTGATCATTCTGGTGCTTCAGAAACTGAATTCAATTTATGAAGTGCTTGGGCTCTCATTTGGTAGCTGAAAATAGCTTGTGATTTTTGAGGATATATATCCAGGAGGGGCTTCTAGTAAAGTTGTTTAAACCCTTGTAGGAAGTGTCGGTAGTCTGCAAGGCTTCAATTATTGTTGACATTCATATTTTACGCAAAGGTCTTTCTTACATGTAGAAAAGGAAAAGAAAACACAAGTAAACGAGAAAATTGGATTTTTGCTATGCATTGGATTCTTGCATGTCATGTTTAAGTATTGGTAGGATTACTGAGCGTTTGAGCATACAATTGACTACAGGGATATTTTAGTCATTTCATCTAACGCATGAGGCATTAGTAGTGCTTTTTAGACTTAATCTTGAGTACTGCATTTGAGTGATTTTGCATAACCATCCGGGGTTTGGGACATATTTGGCAATTTCTGGGCAGAAGAGGGAATGGGTGGAGAGACAAAGCGTGGTCACTCGGTATTCTATTAGTTATTTTATTTCTCTTAATTAATCTGTTGCTCTTTAGCAAGTCGTTTTTATTCTGAAAAATTGTGAATTCAGGTCTATAGACACAGTTCCCTCAAACAAGATAATTTAAATTGCAGATAAATTTAGGAAAAAAAAATTGAAAAGAAATACCTTTTGTCCACGACCAACATGGATGTGGTGCATGACTTGGTTCATTGGACCAACCCATAGTGCGTTTTCCACATGTGCTTAAGTCATGGTTCATTTTGTCTATAGATTATCATTTTTATGGGATATTTAGTGTCTGTTTTTATTTTAGATTCTTAGTAACTGTTAGGGTTGTCTATATATATCTAGCACTCTCTATAACCGGGAATTGGACATTCACCCCTCTAAACATTTTACATGGCGGCATCCATGAACTAGTACCAATTCTCGTTCGCCAAATTCACAAAAGGCACACCCACGTCCAAGCAATTTGTCAGACCAGCATCACCCATTTTCCAATTTTTTTACCCTTTATCATCCCATGCACCTTCAATTATAGTCCATTAACATCTTGTGAAAGTCACTACGCCTGTTTGCTTTTCTATGCCACATCACATCTTTGGGATTCATCATTGAGCTGTTGCTAGCATCTGGGAAGTCACAATTCATCATTTCACTGCATCAGGTTGTGTCGAGTTGTTGTTGCTGTAGTGACAGAGTTGCTTCTGCTTTGATGGAGTTGCTGCTGCTGTTTTGAGTGCGTCTGCTTTAGCCTTGTAGCTGTGATGAGCCATTGTGCTGTTGCCCGGATTATCAAGCCTGCATTACTGCTGCTAAATCAGCCTGAGAATCGCCTTTACAACGCTCTCATTGACTCACTCTAGCCCAGCTGTGGTCTGTTATTACGATTCAGAGTGTGCAGCTTTGTCCTATCAAAGGTATATATGCTGGTCTACTATTGGGAAGTTTTTGATTTTAGCTTCAATTAGGTGAAGTAAGTGCCTTGAATGTCAATTTTGGTTTAAGCAAATAACTTAGATGCATACTTAGAGGCTCTAGAGTAGATCCATGCGTATCATGAAATTGCTCTCAAGGATGGATGTTGTGAATTTTTGAAGATGTTGGAACATTGGGTTTGCTTATTCATTTAGACGTATTTCATGGCACAGTTTTAGTTAGGTTCATACATTCACGTCATATTTTTTTTTTAAACTAAAAAATCATTTGTGGCACTAGTAAAATTCCTTCTTTACACATTTAGATTCTTATGCTTTATTATAATTATCCATTAATGTCTGTCTTAGTGTGCATTTGAGACATTTAGGTTGCATATTAGTTTCCACGTCTCATTTACATGTCATGAGAATCGAATATAAAAATCATGTCTTTCATGTTAGTCATTTTTGATTGCATTTGCATAAAAATTCATTCAGGATTGCACTTGCATTCAGGGTAAATTGCATTTTTGCATCATAATTTGATTTTTTTTCCTAATGCACGGTACACTATGGAAAAAATATTTTGCACAAGTCATAAAAATTTAAAAATTAAGCATTCTTCCCTTACCAAGATTACACATACCATATTTTAGATTACATTACATTAGATTTTATTTCTATTGTTACCTCATCATAGTCAAGTAATTTATCTAGGATTTATTCTGGCATAGCATGTTACATTTACATATTTTCTTTCCCTTTGATGCTTTAGTCTACTTTAGGGTAGATACAATAAAAAATTTTAACTTCCCATTTATGCTCGAGGAGATCCTGTCCTGGGATGTAATAATGAGGTTACATTCAATTGTTGCTCAATGCGGCTTGGGTTGGTTTATTTCTTTTTATCTTGTTTTATAATTGCCCAAGATGGTTTAGGTTGCAATTTTACTACTTTTTGTCATATGCCATTATTAATTGGTTGCTATGTTTTCTTGATTGCATATTGCATTTAATTGCATGATCTCGTAGCTGCATATTAGGAAATAAAATGATCGTATGAAGAGTTTCCTTTAAAAGAGAAAAGGTACCAATTATTCGGCGTTAGTGTAATCAAGTATAACCAAGTCCTTGAATTCAATTCTCTGGTTCGCAGAGGTAGAGTGATCTCTCACGCTTTACCGGGCTCCTGGTGATTCTAAGGTAATAATAAATTAATAAGAAAAACCAAGTTGCAATTGGTAGGACTTGAGAGAGGTTGTGCGAAGTGTAAGAGCTGCCTCGCAAGAGGATTATTTGTGTCCATCTAGCAATCCGTTAGTTCTCATGGGGTTCACCTTGAGAGGGTCGCGACAATTATGAAAAGACTTTTTGAAAGTTAAGTGAGTAAGTGAGATTATTCTGAGTTTTGCAGGCAAATATCTTTGTGGTTACGAGTTGATGCTGAGAATTCTGGTATGGGACAAACGGTTCCTTTTTGCAGCATGTGTTTAGTTCTGAGGGTAGTTTGGGATTGATCCCTTCTCCTCATGCCTTTCAGGGGTACCATTTGTACATTCTACTTTAGTCGTTTATTGGTAGAGTGGATTGCTGTTTTGGGTTCAGCTGCTTGTATTCTATTAGTCTTCTTGTTATTTCAGATGGTTTGAGTTCTTGTGTTGGGAATGTTTCATTAATCAGGTACAGCAATAATGCTGATGCTTACCGGATAAATGCTTGTAATTTATCAAGAAGGGGTGCATAGCATCATATACAAGAGATTACAGTAGAGTGGTTTCATGCTGATATCAAAACTAATTATTTGATACTTGACATTGTTAATAGCTCTAATCAGAGAGAAAAGTTTATTTCTTTCTCCTTTTATTTATTTTGATGTATATTTGTAGACTATTAAACATGGATCCGAAGCCCATGTTTCCTGTATCCACAGGAATTTCCTTTCCTAATTTCTGTAAGACGTTTAATGCTGTTGAAATTTATACTTGATGTTGAATACAGTTCTCATCTGCGTTTACCTAGGACATGTAGAATTTGTTTGGGATATTCTTTTGAGAAACTTTGGCATCTAATTAGCCGCTTGATTCATGGTTCTCAGAAATTAAAATTGTATTTGAGACTTGCTCATCAACTTAACAATAATATCGGTAGGTTATTCATTTTCGGTTTGGGTCATTTGGAGGATTCATTGATCTGGTCCTACATTCTTGCAATCAGTAAATATTAAGCTAGGCATGTCATCTGCAATTGTGCAGCCATTGTTATCTTGAACGTTGTAAGTCTTGCTTGAGTGGCTTGTTTTTCTGTTTTTCTTTCAGTGGTTCCTTCGATTTATAGTTGTCACTTTGAAGATGAGTTGAATTTAGTGGCAAGATTCCTAGCATTGTCATTGTTACTTTTATTTGTATTGATTGACTTATTGCTGGTTTTTTAAAGTAGGGGCCTAAAGCATTGTGTTGTAATCTGTTTATTGATGTGTTAAATTGTCCTTTCACAGGCATCCTTGACATTACCGGATTTATTATGTCAAATTCCAGACCACCTAGTACCAGAAATTTGACATACTCTGGAAAGCATGTTTTCCTGCCTCCAAAAAGCCCATTCCCCGGCCTTTCGCCTTCATATGTTGATTATATTCCTAATCCTCCAATTGGATCTAAAGCAGTGCAAAGGCCTGGAGAGGGGTATACCCGCCACCAACGAACGTCATCTGAGAGTTTTCTCATGGAGGATCAACCCTCATGGCTTGATGATTTACTTGATGAACCTGAAACTCCTGTACGTAGGGAGGCCATAGACGCTCATCAAGTGACTCTTTTGCATACATAGATGCAGCTAAGTTTTCTGATCCAGACCATGCAGCTCATGATGAGCACAAGTACAGAAATGTGTTTTCAGCGCCCTATTGGGGAACTCAAGAAATGGATCATCAAAGAGGTGGTCAGCATGCATATTTTGTTGCTGACCAAAACCATGTGAAGCAGAAGAATAGGGTGTGGGAGTCATCTTGCAATGTTGCAACTCCCCCTGGTGCCCCACCTGTGGCTGGAGGTGATGTTGCTACTCAAAATTCTGCACTGATATGTGTATCCCAAGAAGTGGAGAAGTATCCCTCCATGGTAAATGGGAAGCAAGACCAAGTTGAATCTGTAATTGATTTAAAGGCTTCATCTGAAAGGAAAGATGCCTCTCGTGCTAAGCCATCTTCAACTGAGACAGATACTAAACGGGCAAAGCAGTATGTGCTGTGTCCCTTTCTCATTAATGTGTGCACATGGTTAGAGATGTTACATTGTGTGGGACATGCTACGGTTTTGTTTTATAAAGCCCAATTAAATGTTTTAGGACAGACTAGTGTCGGACTATCTGAAAGGGAATCCAGAGGGTGTATTGTTGTCATAGGGTTCAAGCAGTTATACCACTAGATAGTATACATAAATAAACTTGGCAACATCTTTATGTGAGAGCGTAGTAAACAAGGAATGACTTATTGATTGCTAAAAATACTACAATTTTGCGGATGCATTCTGTGGCCAGGTAATCATAGGCCATAAATGACAATTACATAATAATTTCTACCCTCTTTGTCTGAGAAGTCTTTCATCCAGTGGAGTCAAATGGTTGTTTTTGTTTTTCTAGCTCAAATTTCTTGTGTTATGAGTTGATAGATATGTTAGAAATTTCATACTTTCAGCATGCACCCTTTTATTTTTTTCTGTTTTTGATAATTGGCCATTGCAGTCTGTTCATATTTCATGTTTCATGCCCAAACTTGGAGCCATGAAATTATTCAAGTCTAAGGATAACAATTTATTATAAAAGAAACTGGGGCCATTAGGATTTGATTATGGCCCTGATATGTGTAATTTTTTTGTGACATAATTAGAACTAGTAGAGAAAATGAGTTGAGCTTGGTAATGGACCCAAAAGGATCTGTATAATCTTGAGAATAGGTAGGGTCATTATTGGGTTTTAGTTGGTGAATTTTTATTTGGAATAATCTGCATATTATTTGAGACTTGTTAGTGTAATACAACTGATTTTTTGTTTATGAACTTCGACCTGATAATTATGTAAATACTCAGAGTTCCAAAGCCCATGCTGTGATTGGTAATCTTGTTTAGACTGCCATACCAGCTGTATCTCAATTGGCATATCCTGGGAAATCTAGGCAGTTCCATGGGGTACTGTTTGAGGTTGACTTTGTCTTCAAATGTCACTCGATGTCTGACCAGGTTTCTCAAGGTGCAAATGATAAGAAGAAATTGCTCAGATGTAGTAAAGAGAGTGGTAGTGATTTTTTAGGCGACTTGAGTTGGGATCTAACTGGCAACTTTCACAACTGCTGCAGGCAATTTGCACAGCGTTCACGGGTCCGGAAACTTCAGTACATAGCCGAGTTGGAAAGAAATGTGCAAGCTTTGCAGGCAAGAATGAAATGCTGATATATCTTATGATCTGATGATTAAACAGTGCTGAGAAGTTGCTCACGTTCTATCTCTGATGAGTGTTATGTTTTAATCTTATGTGCTCCTGTATGCAGGTAGAAGGTTCTGAGTTTTCCGCAGAGGTTGAATTTCTCAACCAGCGACACCTTATCTTGAACATGGAGAATAATGCCCTCAAACAACGGTTGGAAAGTTTAGCTCAAGAGCAGTTGATAAAATGCTGTAAGTTTCTCTCACTAAAGAAGACTGAACAACCCGAGCTTTTTGGTTGTTTCTGTGAACAACCCGAGCTTTTTGGTTGTTGAAATCTTTCTTTTTATGTGGTTTTTGTTACTTCTGCTACAATAAAGCTTTTACTTTGAATTTGGAGGTGGCTTTTGAATTTTTATGACAACCCGAGTAAGCTTTTTGCTTGCATCGGTGTTTTGTGTTTATGTTGATTTGCTTGTTCTTATCAATTTGCATGTGTGAAGGAGTCTACTGTTCCCTGTTTGCAACATATTGTATCAGAGTCTGGACTAGGGATGCCGTGACAGCCTATGGCTATATTTTAAAAGTGTTGTATATGGATCGTGAATAGTTTGCCTATAGATATGCATATAAAAACTGTTTGGAGGGTTAAATAATTTGGGTATGTGATTTGCACCATGTCATGGTGAGTTATCTGTTGTTTTAAATGCTTGTTTTTCTTTTTTTTCCATTACGGTCTGAAGTGAACGTTCTATTTGGAATTTGTAGTTGAGCATGAGGTTTTAGAGCGGGAAATAGGAAGATTGAGGGCCATGTACCAGCAACAGCAGAATCAACAGCAGCAGCAGCAGCAGCAGCAGCAACAACCATCTTCTGGCCTTCAGCGCAGCAGCAGCCGCAGCACCAGCACCAGCAAAGGCCTTGATGCCCAGTTTGCAAACCTCTCGTTGAAACACAAGGATGCTACTTCCAGGCATGACACTACGAGTGGACCTCTTCGTACTTAGTTGCATGATGCAACACCTGTGGGCGATGGTGCCATCTTTTGTTGGAGCCTCTGTCCCTTGTCTTTGCTCGTTTGGCCATCTATATCTTCTCCATCTCACCTTTTGTCATAATCGATATTTGGTGCACCTGGTTATCGTTGCCGATAGTCCTGTTGCCGGCATGTGATATACCTGAGGTGGGTCTCGCCCTTACAGTATGTTGCTGCTCACATCTTAGAATCTATTTGCCAAGTGGTTTCTAGCCATAGAGTTGTCCGACCACCTAATAATACTCAAGGCATTGGTAAAGTTTTTCGTATTCTGTTTTTTTATCTGCCTCTCCAGCGCTAGGCTGGGCATTACTTTGGAATGCTTTGCGAGAAGAAGATTACCATTTGGATGTATTAATTGTTATTATTTGCTCAAACCAGTTCGGCTCCATTGTACAAGAACTGATGGTGCCGTACGAGCATGTCCTTTAATGATTTCTTTGTGATTGTTGAGAGGAACAAGTGGAACTTCATGTAAGTTCACGATCATGTCGTGGCCGAGGAGGCAAATAGTACATGCCCTTAACTCTTGCCACCATTGTCTTCAACGATCGATATCAATCGATGAATATGTTATAAACATTCCCACTAGTTAACGTGCTACCAAGCGTGGTAATTACTCCAATTTTCGTCTACCAAGTGGTCCTCAGAACTTCACAACGTTTCTAAAGCTGTTTCTGAAAGAAATCTTTCAGACAAGACATCTTGGCGAGAAGCAAAGGGTGTGAATAGCTTGGTATAGCAACATTTGATAATATATTGAATATCCTTTTCTACTATGTTATTATAGCTAGGAAATTGTTTCAAGATAATAATAATGAGTACATCTTTTTTCATAAGTGAGCTTTGATCAAACTGCTTTCGATTAAAATATATCAAGCTTTGCTAAAACCAATTATTGATTATATCAATGACTCACCCGACTCCGACTTATACAGTTGCTCCCGAAACACACTGCTTCTGTTCCACAATTACTTGCCATGCGAAGTCCAACATTAGGAATGCTTTACTAGATCTATTTCCGAATCGCCGATATATACCGAATTCAGACATCCATTTCAAAAGCAATTCCTATTGTATGGTTCTAGCTTATCAGACATCTTTGTAAGTTTATAAAAAATTGTTCTGGAGTGACACATTCTTATACAGTGGAGTGAAGTACATAAGAAACAGGACAGAAGGGTTATCCAAATGCCCGCATGATACCGGCTAAAATAGCATAAGGGAAGAAAAAAGCACATATTCTACTTCACAGCCTCCATGAGGAACAGGACTTGCCCCGAAGGCAAGAGGACTAGCAGAAGTAAGGTACAAGTATTTTATCTGAACAGTCACACACAAACACAAAACCACAAAGGACATGCAAGCGCTTTGGCTTTATGTATAGGGATGGATTCATCAAGACCATCACCACCAAAATCAAGAGGTTTTCAACAGTAGGATAGAATTGCAGTGCCATTTCGACACATAATTGACATCACTTCCGAGGAGCTTATTATAACGTCTAGTATCCTCGTACATGCCAGCATTTGATACCCCAGAAATGTGATGGTTGGCAATGATGTACAGAAAACTTGGCCAGCATTGACGTCCCAGAAACGAAAAGTGGTATATTGTCAGATAGAACATGCCAATCTATACAATAAAGCCGAAGTTTTGGAGGTGATATGACATGAATCCCAGAGTTATGACCTGCAACACCATTGAAGGAGAAAGTGAGATGAATATTCTCATTCATGTTCCATGGTCAACTACTTGTCACTACTAGGGCAACACATTTACTTAGCAAGAAATGTATTGAATTTGAGTCTGTATGAGTATGACAACCAAGATTAGTATTTTTATTTCGACAATTTACAATAGAGTGTTATGGTCTTTGGTACTCATAAGGGAGTATAAAGTATTTAAGAGAAAAAGGAGGCCATACCAGATATGGCATAACTGTGCATATCGGAAATTCAAGAGCTTGTAATTTGAATTCACGTCTGCCTGCGCCTTTTGGCATTGTCCTCATTGAAGAATTCCCAGTTTCTATGGTCAAGGGAACTAAAGTCATCAAGGTCCGCAATGGCAAGCAAGTACTGAGTAAGCTTCACAAGTTCTTGATCACTGTCTCTGCTTGAATGAGCCTTTCTGAATGGTTTGATAGTCAACCCGTTTTGAGGGTTCATAACAAAATTTCTTCGCAGGTCATCAAACATTATAGTGTTCTTCTCACTGTAATACTGACAAGTCAAGAGACTGTTGTAAGGACTCTTTACCAGAATGTGAAAGTTCTGTATCCACCGACTTTCAAGATCATGTCTTATGTTTCTCATATGTAAGATAAAAAATTAGGGGCATGTGCAAAGTCAGTAACAATTATGATATTCAGAAAGAGAAAAACTTCTATGAATGTGAAAGTACAGCACAACATAACGCCATAATACAAGGTCATGGCAGAGGCAGACAAACTGACTGTCAAATGCTACCTGATTCATGGACAGATGCACGTGCCACGAAAGAACACCTATATGAGACATGGCAGAGAGGTGATCACACTAAATTTCTAGGCTAAGAATTAGGTTTATTGCAACAATACTTCCACATTGTTCCCAAACGAACTGAAGTGATACCTATGTCATAACAGTCTCAACCATGAAAAAAACCAATTGATTCCCAAGAGCATGATGAAGTGAAGCACTTACATTCAAGAGTCACTTGCATCTTAAGTTTAGAGTGAAAGAATCTCAAAACAGATTGGTTTGAGCTACGAAATTGTTTTAGGCTATTATCAACAAATGTGTGCATAAAAGGTTTGCAGAACAAATTCTATTGTGTATGTTATTCTTGAGATAAGCACATTTATTTTATATACATACACGTGTGCCTATATATGTACATCCACATCTGGTAAAAACAAAAAACTCCTGCTGAGGAGATGTATAAAGCAATTTCATCGGGTTACCAGGCCACACGAAGAACATCTGTCAATTTATTATATAAAAGCTATACCTCTGGGAGTTGAGCCCATATTACACCAAGTGGCTTGCAATCAAAGATTCCATGCGAATCTGATTGTACTGTGATCATTGCCATTCGGTCTAAGAGTGCTGTAATTTTGTAATTAGGATTGTCAAGTACCCCTAGCTGTCCCATCTTCAGCTCAACCCACTTCATGCTACAGAAAAAAAATAGACATATTAGAAACAGGGTATCCAACTGTTAGTTTCCGCCTAAAATTTTGCTATTCCATCTCATGGTATTTCTGAAATGAATCTCTCATAGCACCTTTGGAGAAAACGCAATTCAATCACATAATCTTAAAGATTAGGAAAAATGACAAAGGAACCCCCCAGAGGTAGAGCTTGGACAAATAACACATCCTACACCTCTATGATGAAAAAACAGTCCCCACAAAAGATGCTTAGTTATCTCTTCATTTTTTTAGTATCTAAACAAAATGCAGTCCGGTTGCAACAGAAAATGCTTGTAATGAGTGAAATTGGTTGCAATTAGTTCCATATGCAACAGAACACAATAAGTAGAGTGGCAGAACCTTTGCTAGGGAGCGAAAGGTATACTTTTGCTTTTAGAAGAGGAGGTAGAGATGCAATTAACAAAGCAGAAGGGGTTTGCACAATTTACTCTAGATAATAAACCAGCAACACAGAAAAATAATCTTAAGACCTGGAAAGGAAATTCAAAACAGAGAAGTCTTTCATACTTTTACCATGAAACCAAGATCAAATAAAGAAACAAGATAATCCATACCTGGTTGCAGACCATATAATGATATCATACTCTGCATAAGCAGCAGTGAGAAACTCATGAAGATCTGCATGTATGGGTTTACAGTTAGCTAGATAGCAAAGAAAATAATTTGTAAATGTGTATAATGCAGACTACTCACAGGGTCTCATCAATTGACGAGGATTCTCTGCAGGGGACCGATGATCAAATAGAGTATAATCAATATCCAAAACAAGCAGTTTTTTTCCTTCACGACAAGGGTTTCGAAGTTCAATCTGCATGACAAATCAATTAATCAGCACACCAACAATGTGCCGCAGGAAGCTCCTCTTATGAGAGCAATTTGAATATCCATGTTACACTTTTGGTAACAATAAGCTGGCTCGCCATTGAGTTTTAACCCTAAAATCCAAAGTAGTACAGAATGGTTACAATTCTATAGGTGAGTTATCCTCTCTCCTTTTAAAATGGAGATCAGAGGCATTATACATCAGTCTTCACATATTAGTTCCCCTCAGAAGATAAATGATGAATTTCAATTAACCAACATTGTTTCCTCTCAGACAACAATTTAGACAAAAAATGATCTGATGCTTATCCTAGTAGTGTCTCAAAAACCATGTCTTATGTCTCCTCAAAGAAACTGTTTGTTCTTCCATCTGGATAGATAACACAAGCTTATACACCAGCTAAGGAGTAAGTAGTTAGCTCAAACCACTTCTGTGAAAGTGAAATGTTTATGCCTCCAACAAAAAAGGAAATGCATTGAACAGATTCTTTCAGAGATAAAGAAATCTCCACTCCATCATATGCCTAAGGACAAAGGACATTGACTCATAACAGACAGGTCCTCTTAGATAGTTCAAATATCATGGTTAAAAGGGGGAAAACTGACCTTGTACTGATCTATCCGTCTTCTGAGCTTCCGCTTATTGACATCTTTATCTTTGATGTCAACAACATCATCTTGTCCAAGCTCAAAATCATCGACTATTTCAGGAGAGTCCACTTCATCCACGAGAATATCATCTTCAACAGTCCTGCAAACAGAAAGCAAAAGCCATCCAGCAGAGAGTCAAATAAATAAATAAAAAGAATTAAATTTGCTGCATAAAGGCCTGTCTATGTACTGTGAAACACGTCTTTTCTTTTTTCTATAATCTAATGAAACAATGTGATATTTGAACTAACATTCCAAATATTCATCATCAAAGTTGTAGGGAGACTACCAAATCAAATTTGCTACATATAGAGGCCAGTCATTGCTACATAATGCTTGTCCATATACTGCGACAAGACAACACATTTTTTCCCCTATAATCTGACGAAACAGTACGCTAATGAACTACAACTCCAAATTTTAATCAAACATGATCTTAGCCTATCATGCAACTGGCCGGACATTATGATATATAGCAGAAGGAAGTTGGCAATAGACAGGGCAGGCCAAATGCAGGCGCACATTAGGCAGTACAAATTGTGCCCATTGCTGAAGACATAAAAAGAGACCCTTCCCCAATCTAAGTTTCAGCGTGCGCCACTACTTCAGCTTTTACTAAATTTTCATTACTTCATGGACAAAGCAGTCTAATTACTTGAGGCATGCAACTCATCTGACAAACACCACCAAACCGATCCTGACCCACAAAAGATTTCCTAAACTGGAAACAAAAGTAAAACAAAAAAAAAAAAAAAACGAGGAAACCCAACAACCCATCATCTCATATGGCACCAAGATTCCAAATCCAAGAAAATTCAGACAACAAGAATCGAGGACACACAAAGAACAACACGAAAGTCCAAAGCTTTACACAGAGAGAGAGAGAGAGAGAGAGAGAGAGAAGAAGAATAGGGACCCAATCATGGTCATCTTGAGGGAGGACTTGAGGGGGATCTGAGAGAGCAAGAGGGTGTCATCGGCGAGCTTGGAGCCGACCTTCGGGTAGAGGAGCTTCTGGCGCTTGGGCAGCACGTTGGTGAGCTCGCATATCCTCAGCTTCAGCTCCCCCACCGTGTCGTCGCCGCAGACCCGGACCGTGTACTCCTTCCCGCTCCACTTCACCGTCAGCGTCAGCTCCTCCTCCGTCGCCGGCGACGCCACCGCCGCCGCCGCCGCCGCCGCTTCTGAAGAAGTAGCAGAAGCAGACGCCATTCTCTCTCTCTCTCTCTCTCTGTGTCCTCGGAGGAGGACGATCGGGGGCGTTCGTAGAGATGTCGAGGCGGATTCGGGTCGGGCGCACGCGTTCGGGGACCCGAAAGAGACGACCCGCCCGATAAGCTGATCCAACACGACCCGGGGTGAGATTAAGAAAAGTGAATAATTCATATCCGTCTTGGCCCAATATTTGAAATAGCCTGAGCCGAAGAATTCGAGTAATCTAATTATCCGAACCCGACCCAATTTGATATCTGAAAAAAGGAGAATTTTGGGCTTGAACTGATGCATTCCCGAAATCTGTTGTGAAATTTTACGAATTGAAATGACTTGTGTGCGTATATGATGTGTAATTGAATTTAATTAACTTGAAGCTGATCTAATTCTTCCATTTGCCACTAAAATTGATGTCGAAGCGTGATATAAACTTGTATTTGAATTATCCGAAACTCGAGAGAGTCTCAAAGACTTGTAATGACTTGAACGAAATCACATAGAAAAATGGACAAAGAGAAGCAAATCGGTGAGAAACGATTCCATTCTATCTTGCATCTGAAATTTTATCAATTGAAATTATCAAAGTACATAATACTAGACCAAAATTAATCGTACCGAAACTGGTGTCGCCCATACATTTTCCACCTTTGGACCAAAATCCAAACTCAACTAGGCGTTCCGAAATTGATATGTACAACTTGCCACATTAAATTTTGTTGGGAGACAAAATTTTCAGAAAATGAATTAAAAAAAGTTGTAATTATAGGTATTTGATCAAAGAGGTGAAAAATTCTTGCATAAACTTATTTCTATAGACCCAATGCAATTACAACAATTAAATTTTATGAAGACACCACATGAGATTCACATGATATCAATAGGTATAACGTACTTGATTTATTGGATTCGGGTCCTTTATAAGTTTACTTCTATTGAGCAATCAACGCCCTCAAAATGCATATTTTTCAAAGGTTTTGATATCATTTCGCATTTTACCTATGAACTTTGAGGCTTTTGATGGATTTATCCTTCAAATTCATCTGTTAAATTTGAAGTAGTCCCTACGTACCTGATGTATCGAGGTTCAAATTAAGCCACATAACCTATTTGACCCAAACCATCAAGTCTCCCCTCCCTCCCTCTAGACAACGCGTGTGACCACGAGTACAGCCTTGAGCGATTTACAACCATAGCGGGAATTGTTCGCATGTTCCAGATCTAGACCAAAGACATCGACAGTTCATTTAAATATCGAAGAGCAAAGTGCAAAACATAAAATAGAATGCAATAGCAACAATGATGCATGCAACAAATAGATTACTTACTTTTAAAGATCGAAGTGATGACTGTTGTGTGAGCGATTTCAACACTACCTATGCGAATTGCTAGCATGTTGAGGTCACGACATAGAGAGAGAGAGAGAGAGAGAGATGATGAGGTCTCATACACGATAGTGACACAATACAGGAGAAAGGAAAAAATGGGGAAAAGTTGGTCAACATTTACTACTGTGGTGATGGCCTAGAAATGAAAGGTAATTTATCTTTCATATGAGATCACAAATTCGATTATAAATGGCTCATTTAACATTATTTAGTTACAACATATCTCATGTGGAGAGACTTTCTGACTGTTAGTATCTTAAATGAATTTGTAATGACAGATTCGTCAATCTCAGACTTTCGAGTCACAAGTATTGTTGAATAGTTATAATTTGAACCAAGCATTTTATATCGCATTGAGTGAAATTGCTGGTAGAGACAAGGAAAATCGATATGGATTTGAGAAGACGGAGGGCTCAAAAAGTGGACTGATTCTATGGCCTCATAAACAGGTAACAGGAACTCGAGATAGCTTCAGAAACTCATGGATGAATGAAGGCGCATTTAGAAGGAGCACAACGAGATTCTTGACGTACCGCTCAGCTCGACATCATCAGTAGATGCAACGCTCTCAAGCAAACCCCAGTCACTCAAAAGATCCCACAGCAGCCTCCCCTTCTTCTTAGGCCATTTCACAGAGAGAGAGAGAGAGAGAGAGAGAGAGAGAGAGAGTTGCTAAGTTAGGGTTTGTAGGTGAAGCATATTACAGAAGATCCATGAACAATCGTTGCATCTCCTCGCGGTCGCGTTTCCGCTACCTGTCTAAACCCTAACCTCTCTCCCTTTCTGTAGCTAGCGAATCAAATTCATGAAGACGTTGTTAAGCCTGTCCTCTCCCCTTAAACGACCTATTGAGATAAGAGATTATGCATGGATAGCCTCCTGCAACTGATCTTTTAAGCCCAAGGCCATCCCCTCCGAGCCTAACGACCTCGTTTTCGGATCATTTTCCCCTCCAACCCGCCGGCCGGACTCAAACTCGGACGTATTCGAACGTTCGGCAGATGGAACATGTGTGGAGTGCCGCGTGCGGAGTCGGTCCACGCCCATGCTTTTGGCCATACCCGTCGACGCGTAAAGCTTTAGTCAAACCAAAACAGGAAGACCATGAGGCAAGAAGTCAAGTAATTCCGAAGCATCGAACTATATAAGTCCCATGATTTAGAAATCGCCACGTTTTGTTTTGTTTTGTTTTTTTAAAAGGGGGTTCGTGACTTAGAACTACTATTTCTGGCGTTCGGTGTGATAAATTGAATTCCGACTGCATGATTAAGGGAGTGACAAATCGCATTCCCATTGAACGAATTTCCTCGATTTGACCATGACCATGTTACGTGCTAAGAGCCCATTACTTTTCTTAAATCCAAAATAGAGTGCGTAAATTTTCATTTTTAAGGAAAGGGAACGAGCATACTACATGGTTATTTTGAGAATTGTTGAAATCCACCACATGGGGTTCAATTCGTTAGTCCATGTTATTATGTTTCATTCGTTTGGATTTGCATAACTTGCCCGTAATTTTACGATTTTTTTTTTCAAACGATGTAAGATACGCGGAAGAGAGAAATGGAGAAATTATGTATATTTCAATGTTGAACAATAAAGAGTACATAGATAAGGATAGGATTTATTAGTTGATTATCTAAGATAAAATATGACCAATTAAGAATATGCCTAATCAAAGGGAGACGTATGCACAATTTTGAGAGATGCGAAAAATGAAGAGAAATAATGATAAGATAATATCATAGATAAATATCTCTAGTATGGTGTCTAGAGATTGTCAACTTGATTTTGGATTAGGGATCCCAAAAATGCTTAAATGGATTGCCGAAGCGGTTCGATGTAGTGAAGATCAAATCGTTTGGTGCTAACATGGCTACTTGTGTGTTGTCATAATTGTTCTGTAAGCTACACGATCGGACGCCGTCGATCTTCCTTGTCTGAGTGCAGCGAGTCTATTGGTGTTTGTTTGTGGACAGAATCACGGCCAGTGCGGTTGACATTATCATCAAACAAGCTCGATGGACACTTCCTTAAATAAAAGCGCTTTGTTGATTACATGATAGTAGAACAGGTCTAAGTTGGCTATTGAAGACCTAGCAATGTTGAGATTAAAATTGCAAGAGGGATATTATCAATTATTGAAAAAGAAGACGACACGAAATATGATAATTACACCATACAAGAGTGCACCTCAGGATTAACTAGCTTTGATGTCAAAACTAAGAAATATGCAGAAGTGAGAAATGTGGCATTTTGTGTGTTTTGATGTGAGCAATGAAGAGAACATAAATCTTCTTTATTAGATAATTATATAAAATAACATATCATTCAAGAATATACATAACCAAATGGAGATATATGCACAAATTATAGAAAATACAAAGGATCTAGAAAATATATTCTAATTGTCTCTAATGGAAAAAAAAATTCCTAAAAAAATTGTCTCTGATGATTTTACTCCATTGTTAAAGTGAAAAGCAAACTCATCTCCAACAAAACGTAAATTTGCCCTTGAATTTAGAGCACACGCCGACAAATTGGTCAAACGCCTGCCCCAACCATTGACTGTGCCAATGTATTCAATGAATACACGTTCTAATTTACGTCTTAGATATATTTCTCAGCTGCATTTAGTCATTCCTCCATGAATTCTTTGTTTGTTTTCTGTATTTGTTGGTGCCGTGTTCCACATTTTGTATCCCCGCCGACCAAAATTGTCCTTTTTTAATTCATCTGGCTGGGACAGCTAATAGGACCCTGAAGGGAAGACGCGTTTGGATTTGTAAGGCACCTGTCGAGATATGAGAATCTTGCTGATGCATATTATTACGTACACGAGCCTAGTTATTATATAGTCATTGCCACTATTCATCTGACGCCACCATACTGATCTTGACCCAGAAAAGATTTCCTGAACTCGAAGCAAAAGAAAAAAAAGGAGGAAAGCCAAGAACCCATCACCTCATACGGCGCCAAGATTCCAAATCCAAGAAATTTCAGGCAACAAGAATCCAAGACATACAGAGCACAACACGAAAAGTCCAGAGCTTCACAGAGAGAGAGAGAGAGAGAGAGAGAGAGACAAAGCATCAGAGAGAGAGAGAGAGGAGGGAGGATAGGGACCCAATCATGGTCATCTCGAGAGAGGACTTGAGGGGGATCTGAGAGAGCAAGAGGGTGTCGTCGGAGCTTGGAGCCGACTTTCGGGTAGAGGAGCTTCTGGCGCTGGGGCAGCACGTTGGTGAGCTCGCATATCCTCAGCTTCGGCTCCCCCACCGTGTCGTCGCCGCAGACGCGGACCGCGTACTTGCCGCTCCATTTCACCGCCGCTCCACTTCACCGTCAGCGTCAGCTCTTCCTCCGTTGCCGCCGCCGCCGCCGCCGCTGCTACTGAAGAAGAAGAAGAAGGAGAAGGCGACGCCATTCTCTCTCTCTCTCTCTCTCTCTTTCTCTCTGTGTCTCCTCGGAGGAGGATGATCAGGGCGTTCGTGGAGATGTCGAGGCGGATTCGGGTCGGGCGCACGCGTCGGAAACCCGCAGGGGATGACCCGCCCGATAAACCGATCCAACACAACCCGAGGTAGATCATGAAAATTTAATAATTGATATCCGGCTTGGCCCATATTTGAAAAAACCCAAATCCGAAGAATCCAAATGATCTAACTATCCGAATCTGACCAACTCGATATCGAAGAAAGAAGAATTTTGAATGGACCTAAACTTGATGTGGGTTGAATTGATGGGAACCTGAAATTTATTTCAAAATTTTACCGATTGAAATAATTTGTATGCATATGACGTGTAATTGAATTTAATTGACTTGAAACTGATTTAACTCTTCCATTTGCAAAGAAAAATTGATGTCAAAGTGCGATATAAACTTGTATTTGAATTATAAGAAACTTGAGAATCAAAGACTTGTAATGACTTGAAACAAACCGCATAGAAAAATGGACAAAGAGAAATAAATCAGTGTGAAATGATTCCATTCCGTCCCGCCTTGCACCTGAAATTCCATCAATTGGAATCACTTGTAAAGATAGATAACACTAGACCAAAATTAATCGAATTGAAACCGATGTCACCCATACATTTTCCACCTCTGGACCAAAATCAAAACTCAATTAGGCGTTCCAAAATTGATATGTACAACTTGCCACATCAAATGTTGTTGGGCGACAAATTTTCGAAAAATGTATAAAAAAAGTTGTAGTAGTAAGTATTTGATCAAAGAGGTAAGCTCATTTCCATAGACCTAGTGCAATTATAGCCGTTACATTTATGAAGGCACCACATGAGATTCACATGATATTAATGAGTATAACATATATGATCTATTAGATTTGAGTCTTTAATAAGTTTACTTCTATCGAGCAATTAACACCCTCAAATACATATTTTCCAGAGGTTTTAATATCATTTCGCATTTTACCTATGAATTTTGAGGCTGGGCTTATCCTTCAAATTTATCTGACGAATTTGAATTTGTCCCTACGTACTTGAGTATCAAGGTTCAAATTAAGCCACATAACCTTTTTGACCCAAACGATAGTCTCCCCTCCCTCTAGAAAACGCGTGGGACCACGACTACAGCCTTGAGCGATTTACAACCATAGCGGGAATTGTTTGCATGCTCCCGATCTAGACCAAAGATATTGACGGTCCATTTAAATATCGAAGAACAAAGTGTGAAACGTAAAATGGAATGCAATAGAAACAATGACGCATGGAACAAATAGATTATCTACTTTTTAAGATCGAAATGATGACTGTTGTGTGAGCGGCTTCAACAACGGCTATGCGAATTTCTAGCACGTTAGAGGTCACGACATGGAGAGAGAGAGAGAGAGAGACGTGGTCATTGAAGTGTTGTCTACTCTGGTGAGTAGGGGTAGCGTGTGATGAGGTCTTTATGCACGACAGCGACACAACAGAGGAGAAAGGAAAAAAAAAAGGGGAAAAATTAGGGAATATTTACTTCTATGGTGATGGCCTAGCAATGGAAAGGTAATTTATCTTGTCACAATTTCGATTATAAATGGCTCGTATAAACGTTGTTTTGGGAATAACGGATCCCCGAAAACCGGATTCGACACTAAATCGAACCCCTAAAAGCAATGCGGAAGACAAGCCCGGGAAAATCACGTATCACCGATCCTAAAGCACACCACGGATTCGAGCATACCTCGTTAGCCACAGATTAGACACCGATGCCGATAAGAGGAAGAGAATTTTGGCCCTGTTCGATCCGACGACGCCTTGAAGGGAAGAAAAACGCTTACTATTTTTCTTTTCTTTTGGAGAGAGAGAGAGATGGGGGAGAGGGAGACGTACGTACGCTTATTATCCAAAAGGTGCGTTTTCCCTCTCTCTCATCCCTTTTATACATCCCTCCATCCATGGGCCCTATACGCGTGGGCCGGGCTTTTGGGCCCAACATGGGCGGACGGGCCTTAAGCCCATCACTAATAAAACCATCATCTCCCACTCGCACATGGTGGGCCGAACATGATTCTCTTTACCTCTCTTCAACATTCATACCGGTGAATAATCCGTGCGACCAGCATACTTTGAGAACTCGTTACTATACATCTGTTAGGAATATATAGCAGCTCATAATGGACGTCACACTCGAGTAGATTTAGTATGCGTACCCTAGATCGATCGATCACATTTATATCTCTCTTGATCTCTTTTAAACAATGATACATATATTGTATTCACAATTATAATTATCACAAAGACAGTCATAATTGGTCGACCAGTGAATACAAAACTACAATGTGATTCTCCAAATTCGATATTCCTCTTTTCTTTAAACTCTCAATTTTAGTCCAGCTTGCTTTTCTAGAAATGCCCCATTAGATCGAATCAACTCATGACCATTGGCAACATCCTAAGATAACAAACACTAAATAGAAATCTTGAGAATAAGTAAGAATCCTAAGGGCATTAAAAATTGAGGAACTCTTTTCCTCAAGAGTCTCACACGGCATAAAAGTTGAGATCAAACTTTTTGCCACTCTTATTGGTCGTCTCATGTATACGTAGTATGAAATACGTATTACGGTATTAACTCTTTTCCTATGGAGCGTATGTCTACACATTTCAATACCGTACAGATGATAGTTTAGACATACCCAATGTCTAACTTGAGTTCACGTATCTACTCATTCACAAAATTCATCAGAACTCACATCTAGCATCTTAGACAGATAAAGTAAAATATGTGGGTTATTTTACTTTTGGACATAATAAGTATTATGTCCTCATCTTAACACTCAGCTAAGGGGACATACATATTTTAAGCTTGAGCTCTCGATTATCACCTAGATAATAAGCTTAAAAACAGTCTCATCTCTATTTATCACACAGTAAATAGAGGCGATTACCCGTGTGAGTGGGTTAATCTTATATCTGTCCGACATACTTTCTCAACTTAAAGTAATGCACTGAACATTAAGATGCATAAAGATCAAACAAAGATTCATAAGCATTAATGATGAAAACACAAATTCATCAAATGTGAACACTTACGGAAATTATACTCCTCACAGTTCTGAGTTGAAAAAACCGCCAATCTGTTCTTTGGATGAATGCTCTCAATTCGGATTCCCGAGTTACTGTTCATCCATCTGGTGTGTTGCTGATTCCCGTGGCTGTGGGTGTCGGAATGCGCTGATTTTCAGAGGAAAGCTTTAGCTCAGTCCCCTCTACATTTCCACCGAATGGTTTCGCGAAAGATGGCCTGGATGTAGAGAAATCGTTTGCCCTAGGTTACGAATTTCTGCCCAGTTTTCTTCTCTGGTTTCCCGGCTGTTCTTTTGTTCGTTGGAGGAGCTACGATGGGTGTTTTCGGCTGATTTTCGGAGTGAAGCTTCAGCCCAGGTACCTCTACGTTTCCACCGAACGGTTTTGCAAAAGATGGCCTATGTGCAAAGAAATCGCCTGGCTTAGGTTACGAATTCTGCCCAGTTTTCTGTCTGGTTTCTGGCTGTTTCTTTTGTTCGTTTGAGGAGTTCCCATGGGTGGTTTCGGCTGATTTTCGGAAGAAAGCTTCAGTTCAGTTCCCTTCACGTTTCCACCGAACGGTTTTGCAAAAGACGGCCTGCTTGCAGAGAAATTGCCTGGCCTAGGTTACGAAAACTCTGGTTGGTTGAGCTGGTTGGGGAAATACGTCCGAGCTGCACACTATCCGGTCCGTGCGTGGGAGCTGCTGTTCGCTCTTCAGCTGCGGGTTGAAGGGAAGCGGTTAGGGATTCGGTTCTGCCACGTGGTTCTCCTGCATCTTTCTAGCTCGGATTCTCCTGGTGTTGTTTTCCAGGTTAGTCGATACTCCTTCCCAGTAGTTGTTCGTTTTCTGCTAAATAGTATTGCTCGATTCTGTGCTGGTGTGAATTCGGTCTTTGGGTGTCTTTGTGCTTTGCGATTTGTTCGAGTTTGCTTGGCTCCTGCAGGTACGGGGGGCGCTTAAAGTGTTGGCATATTCGCACCCTGGTTCTTGATGGTCTTTTATTCGGTTGAGTGGGGGGTGCAGTCCAGCTAGTTGTGAAAATGCCTGCAGATCCTGTTTTGGCTGGTATCACTCCTACTGGCCGTTCTTCGGCTCTTAGCCCAGTGGGGCATCCGAATTCCCCTCTTGGGGATGCTGTGCCTTCAACTCAGCATGGTATTGGGGTGGCGTCCTCCTCTGGTCATCCTCCCCCGATCAAGATGAAAGGTCGGCAGAATTCAAGGCCACGCCAATCAAGAGGAAGAAGTCGCAGACGCTCGGCCTCTAAACGTCCTCTTCAGCCTTCAGCGGGTCACCATGATGTCCCGGTGCGTTCTTGGGCAAATGTGGCTCGGTTGGCGGTCAAAGGATCGGAATTAACCTATGTTCTGCCCACTTTTGTGGATGGAGAAGCGGTTGTGAACCTCCCGGACGAAGCCCTCGATGCTATGGACCCAAAGTGGAATGATTGTTTGGTCGGATATCTGGTGGGGGGAAGAAAGCTCCCTTTCGGCTTGATAGAGCAATTGTTGAGGAAGGTGTGGGGCTCCAGAATTGGGGAGATCTTCGCCGATGATCAAGGATTTTTATTCCTCAAAATCCCGGATCCCGGGTATAGGAGAAAAATCCTTGAAGATGGTTCGGTGACGATTGCAAGGGTGCCGCTACTACTTCGGCAATGGAAGCCTCTTATGGACCTTAAGAGAGAAGACCAATCTGCCATCCCTGTGTGGATTCGGTTGCGGAATTTGCCGTTCGAGTGTTGGACGGTGCCGGCAATGAGTGCGATAGCGAGTGTGGTAGGAAAGCCGCTATATGTTGATCATCGGACTGATCAAATGCAAATGGTATCCTTTGCAAGAATTTGTGTGGAGATCACGCCTGATAAGCCAAGAATTAAGATGGCCACGGTCACTTTGAAAGGAGTTTCGCGGGTTGTTAATATTGAATATGAATGGCTCCCAGCCGCGTGTTTGGATTGCAACGCTTTTGGCCATAATTGCCGTGCTCCTCCTCAGGAACAGAAAGCCCCTGGGCGCAATCCAAATCCAAGACAGGCTGCTCGACGTCCGGCCAGACAGCCTTCGATCGCTCCTACTCCGCCAGCCGCTCCATCCCCTCCGGTTGTGGTTCCTGCGGGTCCACAGAGGGCGTCCTCTCCTCCCCCGGTTGAAGAGGTGTCGGAGCAGATTGTGCGAAGGTCAGAAACTGCTATTGATCCGCCTCAAGTTGTAGGAGGCGTCCGTATTCCACCTCACTCGGAGGTGGACCCTATTCGTCTACAGCCCGCCCCGGTTTCATTGCAGACCGCTCCAGCAGAGGACATGGATCCTCCTCAAGTGAATCCAGCTCCTCTGCCTGCTCAGAATCAACCTGGGAAGAAGGCTAAGAAAAAGAAAAAGAAGAAGAAGGGATCCAAGACAGGAGAATCCTCCTCCTCCTCTTCGGCAGTCGCTGACCAGCATTCTATGGGCAATCCGATTGCTGCGACTTCTCCTCATCCCACCCCTATCCATCCGCATTTCTCTCGGGACAGGCCACCTGCTGTGGCTCCTCCTCACCCCGTCTCTGCTCGCAAGGGTGTTAGGGGCTCTAGTGCTCCCCCAAATATCGTCCTATCTCTCACGGCGGGATCCCGGCCGCCTCCTATTCTCTCATTGAGGGATGATCACGACTCGGATACGGATAAATCGAGTGAATCGGAGGTGGAACCCCCCGGTGGCTCGGATGTGGAGGCCCCCGTTGGCTCGGATGTGGAGGCCCCTGATGACTCGTCGGATGATGAGGACATCTCCTACCCTGAGTCACCGTTTCATCCTCCGCCCTTGGCCGTGACAAGTGTGGAGACCATTCAGGACAGGTTACTTGCTCTAGCCCCTGATCCTGAGCCGGAGAAGATCGTTGGAGCGTCGGAAGCATCTCGTCGCAAGCCTCAGAAACAGAGGTAGGCCTTGCCTCCTTTGTCTTTCTTTGTGTTGAGTAGTGTAGCCTGTACATAGTTTATATATGTATTTTGGTTTCTGGAATATTAGAGGTATTATGGATCCTTTGAGGAGAGCCGAGGTTCGTAAATTGGCTCAGTCTAACGGCCTCTGTGTGGTCGGCTTATTGGAAACTAAAGTCCCGGAGTATCTCTTTGGTCCCCTGTCGTCGGGGCTGTTGTCTGGGTGGTCTTGGATTGCCAATTATGATTCTATTCCGGGAGGCAGGATATGGGTTGGTTGGGACCCCTCGCTGGTTAATTTTGAGGTGATTTCCTCCACTGATCAGGCCATCCATGGTAGAGTCAAGCATATTTCGTCGGGTCTCTACTGCTGCATCTCGATTGTTTATGGCAAGCACTCTTTTGTTTCTCGGAGGCCTCTGTGGGCGGACTTGATCAGAATGAGTTCTTGCACCTATGATCTTCCCTGGATGGTGGCGGGAGATTTCAACGCCATAAGGGACCCATCCGATAGGTTTGGCGGTTCCAACGCCTGGCTTCCTTCTTTTGATGAGTTTAATCAATGTCTGCATCAGGCGGAGCTTGAGGATTTGAGATATGTGGGGCTCCGGTTTACTTGGTCGACGTCTTCGGGGGCTAATCGGAAAATGAAGAAGATTGACCGGGTATTAGTGAACAATTTATGGAGCTTGCATTTATCTTATTCGGAAGCGAATTTTCTGACTTCTGGTATTTCCGACCACTCCGCTATGGTAGTCAAGTTTATCCAACCAGTTATGCGAAGGAAGCCTTTCAAATTCTTTGACTTTTGGATGGAGCATCCTTCCTTTCAGACCATTGTTAATCAGGTGTGGGAGGCCCCAGGAGGAGGAGTGCCCATTTATAGGCGGTCACCAAGTTGAAAGCTCTTAAGGGTCGTCTTAAGCGGTTGAATAGAGACTCATTCTCTAACATATCCGAGAGGGTTGCTCAATCCAGAATGATTTCGGGTTAGCGCAAGTGGACCTTCAACGGGATCGACCAACATCCTCTTGGCGGAGCTTGAGAAGAGTCATCGCGGGACCTTCATAGAATTGAAAAGTCGGGAGGAGGCTTTCTTTAGACAAATCCAGAATTCGTTGGCTTGAGAATGGGGACAAGAACACTAAATACTTTCATCATTCGGTGACTACAAGGCAAATGAGGAATAGGATTATCTCGGTTCTTGATAGAGATGGGAATCTTGTCACTGAGCCGATCCAGGTCCAAGACACATTTGTCACTCACTTTAAGGATTTGTTTGCGCCGCGTTCACTTCCTCTTAGGCCGGAGGTGGGAGACTTGCAGCAAGTTATCCGATGTCCGCTCACGGAAGATCAGATCACTTCTCTCGCCCGCCCATTCTCAGAGATGGAAATTAAGGATACCATGTTCTCTCTACCCAGTGGTAAGGCCCCGGGGCCGGATGGGTTTGGTGTCGAATTCTTCAAGAGCAATTGGGACCTTGTTGGACCCCTGGTCATTGAAGTAGTAAAGGATTTCCTTGTTACGGGGAGACTTCTAAGGGAGATTAATTCCACCATCTTGGTGTTAATTCCAAAGGTGCCTAATGCTACATTGGTAAATGATTATAGACCCATTGCTTGCTGTAACACGATCTATAAATGTATTACCAAGGTCTTAGCCAACCGTGTAGCTGCAGTGCTTCAGGACACCATCAGCCCTTCTCAGAATGCATTCGTCAAGGGTCGGCGGATTAGGGATAATATTCTCCTTGCTCAGGAGTTATTTGCAGGGTTCCATCTTCAGCCATTCGTTCCCAAATGTGCTGTCAAGGTGGATTTTCAGAAAAGCATACGATACGGTAGGACTCGGACTTCCCGGGAGCTGGTTTTGCGTGCTTTTCGTTTCCCAGACCATCTTATTCGTCTTATCATGGTTTGTGTGCGCACACCTATGTTTTCTATCTCCTTGAATGGGGAGCTCTATGGATTCTTCCCAAGTAGCCGAGGCCTTCGACAGGGTGACCCTATGTCTCCTTATCTTTTCACCTTGGTTATGGAAGTCTTCTCAGGGATCCTCACTTCTCGTGTGGAACAGCCGGGTTTCAAATTCTCTTGGAGGTGTAAGGCCACTAGATTATCACACATTTTCTTTGCAGATGATGTCTTTCTCTTTTGCCGTGCGGATATGGCCTCCACCTTGCTCCTCAAGGATGGCCTGGACACATTCACCGCTTGGAGTGGATTAAAGCCGAACAATAGCAAAAGTGAGGTATTTCTTGCAGGGGGCTCGGATGACTTGAAGTGTCAGATCAAGGACACCTTTGGATTTATGGAAGGGAAGCTACCTGTGTGTTACTTAGGAGCTCCAATTATCTCCTCAAGGCTTGGCAAGGCGGACTGTGTATCCTTAGTGGATCGTATCACAGTGAGAGTGCAATCCTGGACTCATCGCTTTCTATCCTTTGCTGGGAGAGTTCAGCTTATAAGGTCAGTGCTCCATGCTATTCAAGCTTATTGGGCCAGTGTCTTTGTTATTCCTATGGCGGTTCTTGATCGTATTGAGCAGATCCTTAGACAATTCCTTTGGAAGGGTCCTGCCCTTGGAAAGGGAGGAGCTAAAGTGTCCTGGGAGGATGTATGCCTCCCAAGGGAGGAAGGAGGTCTTGGAATTTGCAGTCTTCGAGAGTGCAACAAGGTTGCGATGCTTAAACACATCTGGATCCTCTTCACGGATAAGGAGTCCTTATGGTGCAAGTGGATACAGTCTAACTTTCTGAAAAGAGGGATCAATTTCTGGGTGGTAAAGGCTTCGACACGTTGCTCGTGGGCATGGAAGAAAATCCTCTAACTTAGATTTGAATTTCGACTAAAATTTTGCTGGAGGATTGGAGATGGGCGAAGGGTTTCCCTTTGGTTTGACCAATGGCATCAAAGAGGTCCGCTGGAGTTTATTTGTTCAGAGCAAATTATATTGGATTCGGGGCTTCCTAGGTGTGCAACTGTTGCAGACCTATTCTCTTCTGCAGGTCAAGTCTTCAGGACTGTATTAGATTTTTGGAGCCAGCCCCTTCCGCTCCTTTCCAACGGCCCGGATAGATTTATTTGGAGTGACAATCCGTCTGGTCTCTTTTCAGTCGCCTAAGCTTGGCATATTTGCAGGAGAAGGAAAGCAATGGTGGATTGGTCTTCCTTTATTTGGAATAAGGCCATCACTCTGAGATACCAATTCAATCTTTGGCTGATCATAAAGAATCGTCTCCCTACTCAAGCCTTCCTCATGTCTTATGGGAGAATTGGGAGAGGAGTTTGTGCCTTTTGCAAGCTCACGCCAGACTCTATTGACCACCTCTTCTTTGGTTGCTGCATCACGGCTAGTATGGCTTACTTTTGGGCTTCCGGGAGTAACCTCCCGTGGAGGAACGGGGACGTGGGTGGAAAATCTGCAGGTGGGCTATGAAATTCCTCTCGAGTAAAGACTTCTATCATTCCATTGGTCGATTCTCTTTCGGTGCTCTTTGCCATCTCATTTGGAAGTATAGAAATGACATTCTCTTTAGAGAGCATCCGGTCGTAGTTGCGGCTGTCAAGAAGCATCTCATTAAAGTTGCCAAGGATAAAGCCTTAACTTTCAAGAATGTGGAAGATTGCCCGAGAAATAGGAGGTTACAACGGAGCTGGGGCCTTGACCCTGCTATTTTCGATTCTCCTATGTCGATCGGCTAGACCTTCTTGATTTAGCATGGCGGGTGCCTTCTCCTACTCTCGCCGCTTCTCCTGGCTAGCCTGCACTTTTGATGGGGCCTATCTGGATTCGTCGGTGCCTCGCCCTCTTGGCGTCTTTTGGTTTTGTTGTAGTTCGGAGTCTGGCCCTGCGTGGCCCTTCATTAGGTTTTCTTTTTCGTTTTGTTGGTTGTTCCGGCCCTGCGTGGCCGTCTCTCTTGGCCTACTTGTTTGGCCCTGCTTGCTTTGACCGCTTTGCGGTGCGCTTTTGTGTCCAGCGCCCTTCCACTCGATTAGACGTTCTGTCTTCTTGAGTGCAAGTTTTGTGGTGCCTGATCTTGTAAATTGGTTGGTTAAAGCTCAATATATTATTACCCTTTACCAAAAAAAAAAAAAACACTTACGGAAATTACAATATTCAGTACATCAGCCTCTACGCAATCCTAGAGATTTCATATGGCCACAAAACACATCTCTAGGTATTGGCTTTGTCATAGGATCTGCTACCATTCCATGCGTAGTATGTACTCTAAGTTCATGTCTTTTCGTGCAACCATATTCTTTACAAAATTATACTTGGTATCTATGTGTTCGGTCTTGCCATGATATTTTGGATATTTGGTGTACGCTTTTGCTGCTTGGCTATCACAGTTAATCAACAATGAATTTGCAGCACTTCAAATAACACCTAAATAATCCAAAAATCTCTTAAGCTAAACACATTCTTATACTGCTGTTGATAATGCCACGAACTCAACTTTCATCGTGGACAAGGCTATACACATTTATTTCTTACTGCTCCAACATATGGTGCCATTATTCTGTAGGAAAACAAACCCAGAAGTAGATTTTCTTTCATCTAAATCTCCTCCCCAATCAGTATCAGAATAGCCTTTGAGTTGCAGATCATTTTCCTTAATAACTCAGCGTATAATTAGCAGTCCCCTTTAGATACCTCAGTATTCTTTTAACGGCTTTCCAATGTACTTGACCTGAATTGGATTGGTAACTACTCACCATTCCAACTGCAAAACATATGTCAGGTCTTGTATATATCATAGCGTACATCAAGCTCTCAATAGCACTAGCATAAAGAGCATGTTTCATTTGTTCCTTTTCTTGTGGAGTCCTTGGACACAATCTATGGCTCAATCATTCACCTTTTACAATAGGAGTGTCTATGGGTTTACAATCTTACATACGAAATCGTTCAAGAACCTTATTTATATATGTTTTTTGCGAAAGAGACAACGATCTCTTTGAACAATCTCTCGAAATCTTAACTCCAAGAATGTATGTAACATCACCCATGTCTTTCATCTCAAAGTTGGAAGACAACCAACTCTTAACAATATTAACAAACTCTATATTACTTCCGGCAATTAGTATATCATCAAAATATAATGATATGATCACAAATTGATCATTGGATCTTTTGATATATACACAATGATCCTCATCAATCATTGTAAAAAATCATGTCATTATGGTATTATGAAAACGTATATACCATTGTCTCGATAACTGCTTGAGGCCATATATCGATCTCAAAAGTCGACATACCTTTTCTTCTTGGCTTTTCACTATGAAACCAGTAGATTGTTCCATATATATTTTTTCCTCTAATTCTCAATTGAGGAAAGTAGTCTATACATCCATATGATGTAACTCAAGATCCATACTAGCCATTATTGTCAGAATAATGCGAATCGAGGTAAATCTCACTACATGAGAAAATGTTTCTTCATAATCAATTCCTTCCTGTTGATTATACCCCTTCGCCACAAGGCGAGCCTTATGCCTATCTATCGAGCCTTATGCCTATCTATCGAGCCATCAGCCTTTCGCTTTATTTTGAGAACCCACTTGTTTCCAATAGCTTTGCGTCCTTTTGGAAGATCAACCAGTTCCTAGACTTGGTTTGATTTCATTGACTATATTTCCTCTTCCATTGCATGAATCCATTTTTTCCTTACTAGGGCAATTCAGAGCCTCATTAATATTTCTTGGCTCATCCTCATCTTGCGGAGCAATCATAAAAGTTTCCACTTCAATGTCAAAACGTCGACGGGGAATACTTTGGCAACTTGTTCGCCATATGGGAGATTGTACACTTAGTACATCATTCCCCATTATGCTCCCACTAGGATTAGATAATGATGATGTCGTCTCATCATGTAGGTGTAATTGAGAATGAGTTGAATTCAATTCATCACTTCTCATATTACTCCCACTTGGACGAACTCCATTAATATCATTATCTTGATCCAATGTTTCAAATAGGGAGTAATCTTCCCCTATTTCGCCCTTCTTAGGAAATTCATCATCTAAGAATGTGACATATCGTGATTCAAATTCAGTTATACTCCCACTTTCCTACTCACCTATGAACACATACCCTTTCGAGTGTTCCGAGTATCTTATGAAAATACTCTTCTTTCCTTTGGGACCCAATTTCCCAAACTTGTGAGAGGACTCATGTGTATAGGCAGCACAACCCCATGGCTTAAGAAAACTTAAGTCCAGTTTTCTACCTGTCCATAACTCATATGGAGTGGAAGTAACTGATTTGGAAAGCACCCGGTTAAGTATATAAGCAGCAGTTAACAATGCATCACTCTAAAAAGTGATAGGTAAGTTAGCATGCGCCATCATGGACCTAACCATTTCTAGTTGGGTTCTATTTCTTCTCTCCGCAACACCATTTTGTTGAAGAGTATACGGAATAGACAACTGTCTTTCTATTCATTTTTCATCACATAATTTTCTGAACTCATCAGATAAATATTCTCGACTTCAATCGGATCTCAATGTTTTTATTTTCTTGTCTAATTGATTTTCTACCAAGTTCATAAATCTTTTGAAACAACTTATTGCTTCAGATTTATGAGAAATCAAATAGACATACCCGAATCGAGTATAATCATCTATAAAAGTGATGAAATAAACAGCCACATGCCTTCCTCTCACATTCATTGGATCACAGATATCGGAATGGATTAAATGCAGAGGAAATTCAGCTATTTTACCTTTTCCAAATGGTTTCCGTGTCGTTTTCCCTTCTAGGCAATGCTTACATATAGGCAAATCGACTTTTTCAATGTTGCCCAATAAGCCCTCTTTGGCTAGTCTATTCATACGTTGTTGGCCAATGTGACCAAGTTTAACATGCCACACATTCACATCTTTATCATATGTATTAGGAGACGTGAGAAGGGAATAACAAATATTTGCATTAACATTGTCAATATCTAATACAATGAAACCATCCAGAAAATAACCACAACCATAGTAGTTTGTATCCAAATACAAATCCACACCTCTATTATGGAAGTTCATATTAAAACCTAGTTTAACCAACACTAAAACAGACACTAAATTCCGACGAATCTCCGGAGCATACAATCCATCATGTAGGAATAAAGTGCGTCCACCACGCATGTTTAGTTGGCATGTGCCAATTCCTTTTACTTCAGCTATGGAGTTGTTTCCCACATAAACCCACTTAGTTCCAGTTGGTACTCGTCGAAATTCCGCGAAGGATCCTTTATCCTTCGCTACATGGTCTGTTGCTCTTGAATCTACAGTCCACAAAGGATTAGACTCAGTCAAGAATACAGAACTTGACACATAAGTAAAGTTCTCAAATGTACAAGAGGTGTTTACATTTTTCGGCTTACAACAATTGCGAGCATAGTGACCTTTCTTGTCACAATTGTAACACCTCACCCTTGACATTTTCTTCACTTGAGGACGTTTTTCTCTCTTGTGTTGGTTAACTCTTGATTTCTTGCAACAAGGACTTGATCCTTTGCAATCCCACATATTGAACGAATCAATACGCTTGCGCTTAGAGCTCAAAGCCCTTTCTGAGCTAGAACCAGCATTGTAAATGTCTATTTTCGACTCAAATGCCGTTAGGCGGTCCTCTACTAGCTCAAGGTGGCGCACGGCATCCTCAAGATCTTCCATAATATGGTCAAGAGCTTCTAGTGCTTCTTGCTTTTCCAGCACATATTGAATCTTCATATTCAATATTTCACAATTGCTGCCGTTCATATCGGCAATTACGTTCTTAGTTCTTGAAACCATCGATCCGAACACATCAGACATATATGCATGAATAATTAATGCCTATCATTTATGCATCCACTTTGCACAGACTCATCATATCAATGAATAATTTCAAGTAAGGTTTCAGAATCAAAAGGTCGTTACGTTTCCAATCATCCTCCAAAAATCATAACTTAAAACTATTATTAATATAATTGTCTTATGCAAAATAAATTCTATGAAGTTACAAAAACTTCTATGAACTACCCACAACAGTCAACAATAACAGAAAGCAAATAATATTCGACATCCAAATGAATAACAATGCTTTCACATAATACAACTATCCATTACACTAAGCAATATATACAGAGAAAAATATCAACATAGAAAGAGATATTCACATTTAAAAAACATCTCAAACTAATCTAAGAAATAAATAGGGAATGTCCCTTCTAATTTATCAGTAAAAATATCAGAGAAATTTGAAGGCACATTTACCAACCATGGAAAAACTTTTGGAAAGCTTTCATGTCGCCTCCAAGGCACATTCACTCTGCGCCATGTGGCACTCAATCTAAGGGTTGAAGTTTTGGTTAACTCAATCCTATAGTACTCTCTTACAAAAACTACCACTAGCCTTCTATAACCCGGGACCACGTTGACCTCCCATAGCCGATCTAACACTGCTTGCCATTCAGGTGGAAGAGTGTTCATCAAAGCCATCACCTTCTCAAAATCCGGCATAAGATAACAATTCCAGATGATTTCCTGTATCATCTGATTGGCCCTGACCACATGTGATAATAAATCACCGTCATGCCACCGATAATTAGCTAACTCTGTCATCAGACTTTTAAGTCTTGCAATTCCCTCGTCCGTTCTCGAGATTGCAGGTATCTCTGCATAACGCATCATAGTTCCTGCAACAAATGCAGAACAAAAAAATGGATCACTTATAATCCATAATGTACATAAGGGAAAATACATAATTTTTCATGATTCATGCAACAAATGCATAATATAAACAATGGATTACTTATAACCCACATAAACATAATTGAAAAAGAAACAAATTCTTTTCCTTTTTTTTTTTTTTTTTTTTTTTTTTTTTTTTTTTTTTTTTTTCGGGTCAACGGTCAAAGTCAATGATCAATGGTGGTCAACGGTCAATGGTCAGGTTGCCGGTCGTCGGACCGGTCGGACTGGTCAAGCCGGTCGAATCGGGTCGGACGAATCGACCGGCACGTGCCGCGCGCGTGCGTGGGCTGACGTCACGCAGACGTCAGCCAGCACGTGCACGTCACGCGCCAGGCTTCCGCTCATGTCGGGTTGGGTCGGGTCTCCTGTCAGGTTGGGTCGCCGGTCGGGTCGCTGACCGGCCAACGGTCGTCGGCGATGACGTCATCAGTGAGGTCATCCCAGCGGTTACCGACCGTTGGGTGACGTCAGCGCGTGACGTTAGCACGCATCGGTTCGCCGATCGGCGCGTGCCGGTTCGCCGCCAGCGGCGCGCACGTGTCGGTTCGCCGACCGGCGCGTGTGGCGCACGCGTTGGCCGATGCCAGCGCTTCGGGCGCATCGCGCCCACGCGCAGCGGCTTCTAGCCGCGCGTGTGGGCGCGTGCGGTGTCTCCTAGTGGCGTTCGACATATCGCGGACTTGTCTCGATGAGCGCTTTCACCCTATGCCTTTAGAAATCAATTTTGACTTACAGAAACTCGAAAAATGGACGAACAACGCTCGGGTGTCGGGATTTCTTGCCCCGATCCGTACCGGCCGATTACTTTCGCGAAAAATCAATCAAAAAACATGAAAAGGGTCGGGAAAACGTGAACTAGGGCTCTGATACCAATTTTGGGAATAACGGATCCCCGAAAACCGGATTTGACACTAAATCGAACCCTTAAAAGCAATGCGGAAGACAAGCCCGGGAAAATCATGTATCACCGATCCTAAAGCACACCACGGATTCGAGCGTACCTTGTTAGCCACAGATTAGACACCGATGCCGATAAGAGGAAGAGAATTTTGGCCATGTTCGATTCGACGACGCCTTGAAGGGAAGAAAAACGCTTACTGTTTTTCTTTTCTTTTGGAGAGAGAGAGATGGGGGAGAGGGAGACGTATGTACGCTTATTATCCAAAAGGTGTGTTTTCCCTCTCTCTCATCCCTTTTATACATCCCTCCATCCACGGGCCCTATACGCGTGGGCCGGGCTTTTAGGCCCAACATGGGCGGACGGGCCTTAAGCCCATCACTAATAAAACCATCACGTTGTTTAGTTGTAGCATATCTCATGTGAAGAGACTTTTTGACTGCTAGCATCTTAAATAAAATTGTAATGACAGATTCGCCAATCTCAGACTTTCGAGTTGTGAGTGGTTTGGAATAATTATGACTCGAATCGAATATTTTATGTAGTGTCTAGTGAAATTGCACGTTGGGATAAGGAAAATCGATATGAATTTGAGAAGATAGAGGGCTCAAAAAGTGGACTGACTCTATGGCCTCATAAACAGGAAACAAGAACGCCAGATAGCTTCAGAAACTCATGAATGAACGAAGGCACATGTGGGTTAAGTTAGGGTTTGTAGGTGAAGCATATTTCGGAAGATCCGTGAACAATCGTGGCATCTCCCGGCAGTCACGTTTACTCCGCTACCCGTCTAAACCCTAACCTCTCTCCCTTTCTGTAGCTGGAGAATCAAATTCATGAAGACATTGTTAAGCCTGTCCTCTCCCCTTAAACGATCTATTGAGAGAAGAGATTACGCATGGAGCAGCCTCCTGTAACTGATCTTTTAAGCCCAAAGGCCATCTCCTCCGAGCTGAACGACCTCGTTTTCGGATCGCTTTCCCCTCCAACCCGCCGGCTGGACTCGAACTCGGACGTATACGAACGTTCTGCAGATGGAAGATGTGTGGAGTGCGCGTGCAGAGTCGGTCCACACCCATGCTTTTCGCCATACCCGTCGACGCATAAAGCTTAGTCAAACCAAAACAGGAAGACCACGAAGCGATAAGTCAAATGATTCCGAAGCATCGAACTATATTTTAAGTCCATGATTTAAGAATCGACACGTTTTGATTTTCTATATATATACAACGAAAGGGACTTCACTACTTAGAACTACTATTTCTAGCGTTCAGTGTGACAAAGTTGAATTCCGAGTACATGATTAAGAGAGAGTGACAAATTGCATTCCCATTGAACGAATTTCCTCAATTTGACCAGAACCTCGTTGCATGCTAACATTGATTGTCTTAAATCCACAATATAGTACGCAAAAATTTAATTTTTAAGAAAAGGGAATGAGCACATGATATGATTATTTTGAGAATTGTTGAAACCGACCACATGGGGTTCATTTCGTTAGTCCATGTTATTATTTGTTAATCATTTATATTCGTGAATTGCCAATGATTTTACCTTCTTTTTTTTTTTTTTATGAATACGAGATATGTGGAATTTCTGTATATATCATTGTTGAATAATGAAAATTACATATAAATATAAATATAAATATAAATATAAATATAATATAAATAGGCTTTATTAGTTGATTATTTGAGATAGCATATCAATTAAAGATATGCATAATTAAATAGAGATATATGCGCAATTTTAAGAAATACAGAATTTTTTTTAAAAATATTCTAATTATCTCTAAAGAGGAAAATATCTTAGAGAAATATCTCTAACATGGTGTATAGAAAATTTCAACATGAGTTTGGATAAAAGATTGAAAAAACGCTTGAATGGATCGTCGAAGTGACTTGATGCGGTGAAGAACGAAATCAGTTGCGTCAACATAACTACTCGTGTATTTATTGTGCAAGCTACTTGCTAGGATTTGTTGATTTGGCTCATTTGAGGTCAGTAAGTCTATTAGTGTCTGTAGACAAAAACATGGCTGGTGCGACCGGCGTTGTATTGAAATAAGCTCGATGGGCGCTTCCTTAGATAATAGGGCTCTGTAGATTATGCTACAACAGAATAGGATGACATTGCTATTGAAGATTGAGTAATATTGAGGTTTGATGTTGAGAGAGGGATATTAATAGTCATTGAAAAGGAAGATGACACGAAACACGGGAATTGCGCCACACTAGAGTGCACCTTAGGATCGACTAGCCTTGATACCAAAATAAGAAATATGTGGAAGTGAGAAAAATGGTATTTTCTTGTATATTCCGATGTGAACAATGAAGAGTACATAAATAAGAGTTATTAGATGATTATTTAAGGTGATATATCAATCAAATATATGCATAATTAAAGTGAGATATATGCACAAATTTTAAGAAATACGGAGAATCAAGTTAAATATTCTAATTATCAAGAAAAGAAAAGAGAAATATCTCTAATATTAATGATTTTATTCCTTCCTCAAAGTCAAAAGCAAGGTCATCTCCAATATCCACGTTACTAAATTTGCCCTTTGATTGAGAGCAGGCGCATTCAAATTGGTCAACCTCCTGCCTCAACCATTGCCCGTGTTAAAGAATTCACTGCTCGCTACACTTGATTCAATTATTGCCTCCACGAATACGCGTGCTAATTTACTCATTAAATATAAATATTTCTCATTCGCATTTAATAAAACAATAAAAAAATAGATATATTCGTCATTCCTCCTGGAATTGCCTGTTTGTTTTCTGTTTTGTTGGTACCACGTTCCACATTTTATATCCCCGCCGACCAAAATATCCCTTTTAATTCATGTGCGATTGGACTTATAAGGCACCTGTTGAGATATGAGAAATCTTGCTGACGTATGCTATTTTTTATGCGTACTAAAACTTTGGTATAATATAGTCATTGCCACTATAATAATGATAGACAAAAACGTGCCCATCTCATATCTCGCTGATGTATACTATTGTTTATGCGTACTAAAACCTTGATATAATATAGTCATTGCCGCTATAATAATAAATAAAGAACCATGCCCATGACTTGAATTTATAAAAATTCGTATTGAGATAAGGTAAAGGTACTTTTTTATTCTGCATGGACCGTTGATTAAATAAATGGGAATTTGACACTCAAAACATGTGTCTGGAATCTCACCATCAATGCAAAGTCACTTTCTCAGCAACTGCAGTATGGGAGCTAAGAAAAGATTGAATGATTGAAAATAATAATTTTCAAAGCTAGCTCAACTTATATATATAAATCTCCCACTTATGGTCATCCTCTCAACTATCCCACTCTGGCCCTTAAATCATCAGCGATACAAACCAGACACAAGTCAATAGCTGCTCGATAGCAATTAGAAAATGCTTCCACAAATCATGAGTCCCTTTGAGACCCATCAATGCGATCCTTTGAAATCTACCTGCGACCATCTTCTTCAGGATCATGATACAATTGAGAATGCTACAGATTTTGCGCCAAGAAGTTTGAGCTTCAGCGATCTGTTGCTTGCGGAAAGTTGGAGCGAACTTCCTCTGAAAGTCGACGACTCGGATGACATGCTGGTGTACAGCGCTATGTGCGACGCGCTCAGTTCTGGGTGGTTGATGCCTTCGGCTTCGAATCAAGAACTTGATTTCCAAGCGACGACAGTTGATTATAACAGCATCGGTTCAGCAGTGCAGAAGAGACCGGAGGAGATGGTGGAGCGTGAGATGAAAGCGCCGGTCAGGGAGACGCATTACAGAGGAGTGAGGAGGCGGCCGTGGGGAAAATACGCAGCGGAGATAAAAGACCCTAAGAAGAACGGTGCCAGGATTTGGCTCGGGACTTACGAGACGCCCGAGGATGCGGGATTGGCCTATGACCGGGCCGCTTTCAAGATGAGAGGATCAAAGGCCAAGCTCAACTTCCCTCACCTCATCGGCTCGGCCGAGTACGAGCCCGTCAGGGTCAGCCCCAAGCGTCGGTCCATGGAGCCTAGTTCACCGTCCAGCGATGACGGGTCGACTGGGATGAAGAGGAGAAAGAGGGAGGTCGATTCAGATGCTGAGGTGGGGTTTGGAGCTTCCATGCCTTTTCATATTTTGGATATGGGCTTGTTAGGTGTGGACGAACAATTTTTATTTTGATTGTACGCACTGTCAAGAGATTGTCTTAATAAATGCGAAAAAGATCTCCTAAACTTAAAACGAAAGAAAAAACGAGGAATGAAAAGTCTAAAGCTTCAAGGAATAACATGAAAAGTCTAAAGCTTCAATCCCCTTCCGTAAGTTGCGGTGAGTTCAGAGATGGAGACACGTAAAAGAATAAGCCAATTCATTTGAGACCTGCAGATCCACTCTCTTTTTTATTCCAAGATCAGCCCTTTATCTCGGTGTTTTCACATTGAGAATTCTTTGCAGATGAAGAGATGTTAAAGGGGCTTCTTATTTCCCAAATAGATACTCTTACATCCATATATTAATGCTGGTTTATCAAGAATACCCAAGAAAAACACTTCGAATTGTTGATTCATCGCCATAGATGGCTTAGAGCCAATAGTTCATTTATCTAATGGACTTTTCCTTTCTAATACTCCATCCGAGAGTTATTGGTATTTAGTATATTTGTTCCCATCTAACGGAAGGTTATTAGATCAAATGACAAGGACTTCATTCAGGAAAAGAGAGAGCTATCGATTTCTTGCAGGGTGTGATTGTGTTTGTGTGTACATGTTCTCTAAGTGTAAATGGGTTTTTTCTGTTCATGCACGAATATGATTTTATGTAAAGGATAATGGAGGTTCCCCCACAAGCCAAGAACATGTTCTCCTTTCCCAGAACAACCCCCCAGCTCCACGCTCATGCCATGAGGGTCTTCAAGTTCGTGAGTCTCTCTCGAAGACAATCATGTGTATAAAATAATTATCTCAAACCCTTGTTTTCGGCACCATCCTTTCGCTAATTAAACTCTCCCAGCCAACATCCGTTCTTCCCTTTCCTTGGTGATTTCGCTTACACTGTCTTGTCGCACTTGAACAGACGTGTGAATCGGCTGCGATCGCGGGTTCGGCTATGAAGCACTTGGGCTCCGTTCATCTGAAGATGGAAGTCACCGACTACCACTTCGACATCTGTTATATACGCTTTGGCTTTGTCTTTCTCGGATTGAATTTGCATGATGTCTTGCTTATATCGATCGGAATGCCTCCATCAATCATCATCATGTAGATTACCATTGGTGAACTCATTGACTTAGCTCATCCACCGTCTCGTTGCCGCAAACTCGGCCTTTGTACTCCTTGCCGCTTTACTTCACCATTAGCGTCAACTCTTCCTCCGTCAGCGATGCTACTGAGAAAGCAAAAGATGACGCCATTCTCTTCCCCCACCACCCCCCCCCGGGGAACCCCACGGGAGGAGGACGATCGGGCATTTGTGGAGATGGCAAGAAGGAATTGGGTCGGATGCACACGTTCAAAACCAGCAAGAGACGACCCCTCGGAGAAACGTTAAAAATTCATATCTGGCTGGGCCCATATCTAAAATGACCCAAACTTGAAGAATCCGAATAATCTAACTATCCAAACATTTGAGCGGTGCGTACACATTGTCTAGATGCGGCACACCTCATGTGGAGAGATTTCCTAACTACTAGTATCTTAACGAAGTTATGATAACGAGCTTGCCAACCTTAAACTTTTGGGTCACAGGTGGTGCGAAGTAATTATGACTCAAATCGAACATTCCGTAATAAGAAGATATTCAATATCTCATTTAGCAAAATTGTAGGTTAGGACGAGAAAATCGATATGAATTTGAGAAGACAGGACTCAAAGAAGGACTGATTTTACGGCCCTACAAACAGGAACTGAGGACAGATAGCTTCAGAACTAATGGATGAAGGAAGGCACATGTGGAAGCAACGCCTGATCATCTCTACATCAGTCATCAGTCGGTTCTTGTTGTGCCGCTGAGCTCTACATCATCAGTAGAGGTGTTAAGTTAGGGTGATGAAGCATGTTTCGTCTTAGATTAATTCCACATGTGTCGTGAGCGGAAGATGGATGAATACTCATCTTATGTCCACATAGTCACGTTTACGCCGCTGCCCATCTAAACCCTAACAACCTCTCCCTTTCTGCGATTAGCGAATCAAATTCCACAGAGACATTGTTAAGTCAGGAAAATTACTTAAAAAGTCCCAAATCAATTATACTTATGTTAATTCAATATTAAACATTTTAATTTGATCAATTTTTTTGTTAGTAATTTAATTAGATCAATTGAGTTCCAAACTTTTTGACAATTTACTAATATAATTTATCCATCTAATTTTGATTGAAATCGCTAATGTGGATGACAACCGTATGAAGCGGCATGACAATGCGACGTGAACAAATTTTATGATTATTTTTATAATTTTTATTATATTTTATATTATATATATATATATTTATTAATATATTTTCTTTTTCTTCTTTTGTTCCTTCTTCCTCCTCGGTTGCCAGGCCAGTGATGGCCGACAAATGGTTATAGGTAATGATTGATAGGGGTTGCCCTCCCTGGCCTCGAGATGAGGTTGCCCTCCTTGGGATCTCGTCCAAGGGCGTAAGGTTGCCCTTCGTCAAATCTTGGCAAGGTTGAACCTCACTCGTAGCTAGCAAGGCCGACTTGCACCGGCCTCTGTTGAGGGCAACCTTTGCTTTAAGTCTGCAAGGTCGCCCCTAGCTAGATCCCAGTAAGGTCGAGGCTTGCCCTTCCTAGCCTTTGATGAGGGCAAGTGTCACTCAATGCAAACAAGGTCACCCCTTGCCAAAATTCAGCAAGGGTGGGCAACCCTTGCCAGTCATTGTCAAGACTTGGCAAATGGTGGAGAAAGAATGAAAGAAATAAGAAAGAAAGAAAAAAAAAAAAAAACATATAAAAAAAGTCAGAAAAAAAAAAAAAATTTACAAAAAATTGTCAATGTTAAGGTTGATTATTTACGTTAGCGATTTTTGTCCAAAATTGGTCAGATTGATTACATTGATAAATCGTTTTAAAAATTTTAGAACTCAATAAGTCAAATTAAAAAAATTATGCCTGGATCGGTGCGAATACAAAAAATTGAAGGTTTTTTTGGTTATTTTTTCGTGTTAGTCTGTCGGCCCACTTCAACGACCTATAAAGAAAAGAGATGACACATGGAGCCTGCAACTGATTTAAGCTCACGGCCCTCTTATCCAAACTTGACAACCTCGCTTGGGGACCGCGTTCCCCTTCAACCTGCCGACCGCACACGGCGATGAACTCGAGTGCAGACGTAATCGAACGTTCAGCAGATGGAAGATCTGTGTGGAGTGCGCGTGCAGCGTCGGTCCAAGCCCATAATTTGCGGGCGTTTCCGCCATACCCGTCGGCACAGAAAGCTTAGTCGACCCAAAACAGAATGTCCACGAGGCAAAAAGTCAAAAACAGTTCCGAAGCATCGAACATGGTTACGAAAGAGCGACAAATTGCATTCCCATTCAACGAATTTCCTCGATTTGACCATGACCTTGGTACATGCTAAGACCCCATTACTTATCTCAAATCCAAAATAGAGTACGTAAATTTTTAGTTTTTAAGAAAAGGGAACGAGCACACAATATGATTAGTTGAAACCGACCATATGTTGTTAAATTGATTAATCCATGCTATAATGTATCAATCATTTATTTTGTGTAAATTGTGTGTAATTTTACATTTTTCTTGTAGATGTGAGATGTGCAGAATTTTGGTACATTTCGATGTTGAACTATGGAGAGTGAGGCTTTGTTAGTTGATTATTTGAGATAACATATCATCATTTAAGAATATGCACAATCGAATGGAGATGTATGTACAATTTTGAGAGATATGGAAAATTAAAAGAATACCTTATAGAAATATCTTTGACATGATGTATAAAAAAATTTCAATATCAGTTTGCACAAAAGATCCGAAAAATGCTTGAGGGGATCGCCGGTTTGATGTGGTGAAGAGCGAATTAGTTGTGTTAACATGGCTGCTTGTGTGTTAATCTTACTTGTTGTGCAAGCCACATGCCAAGACACTGTTGATTTGGATCATCAAGGGCAGTGAGTTCATTACTGTTCGTTTGGGGATAGAAACATGGTTAGTGCGACTGGCGTTGTTATGAAACAAGCTCGATGGACGCTTTCTTAGATAATAATGTTTCGTAGATTACGCAATAGTAGAACGCGGTGAAGTTGGTTAGCAATGTTGAGGATTGACATTGAGAGAGGTTATTGAAAAAGAAGATGACATGAAATACGAGAATTGCACCACACCAAAGTGCACCTAAGGACTGAATAACATTGATACCAAAATAAGAGAGATGCAGAAGTGAGAATTGTGCTACGTTTGTATATTTCAACGTGCACAATGAAGCACATTAATAAGCTCTATTATATGATTATTTAAAGTGCTAGATTAACTAAGGATATGCACAATCCTAAATAGACATATACGTAACTTTTGAGAAATGCGGTGAGTTCAGATAAATATTATTATTATCTTTAACGAAGAAAAACATTTTTGAGAAATATCTCCAACATTGATGACTTTACTCCTTTCTTGAAGCGAAAAGCAAACTCATCTCCGATATCCACATTAGTAAAAATTTGCCCTTTAAACCAGAGCACACGCAGACAAATTGGTCAAGCCTCCCGCCTCAACCATTGACTGTGCCAATGTATTCGCTCCTCGTGATGCTTATTCAATTATTGTCCCCACGACACGTGCCAATTTGTGTTTAGCCCCATGTAATTGCACTCTAAAAGTAAATCACAAGAATTAGACTCACTTCCCCACGATGAGAATGCGTCGATCTGAAAGTAGACTTTCCGAGCAAAAGTCCGTGTGGTTCTCTGGTCCTGCTAACGATCAGAACAAGAGTCCCTACTAAGTTTATTTTTTATTCTTTGGCTTTTGCTAGATTTTTGGAGTTGAAAGGTCAACCACTTGGCAGAGCCCTTTATGGCTGGCTTCCAATTGAAAACCCCCACCGTCCGTCTCTTTCCCATTTCCACTTGTGCAGCTAACAACTAGACAAATAAACCCTTCTTTCTTCTTTATATGGCCCATCATCAACAGTGGCGTCACTTGTATGGCCTTCCAGAATAGTCGATCTCTTGATTGATCAATCTTGACTATTTACATATTTGGCACCACTCTAAAAAAAATTGATCAAAGTAAATTAACAACCCTCATCTTTGTTGAACTCCAATAGTAGGATCCCAATAAGTAATTAGCCGAGAATTAGAATTCTAGTCCACTTGAGAGGCGATTGGTTTTAGGAATTGAGAATCACCCATTAAGGATCGATTCCAAAAATTGAAATTGAAAATCGCTCTTTAGTTCTATGGACTCATCTGGGAACTAAACAAATAGTCCGGTTTAGTTCCTGGGTGGGTTTATGAAACCGGTTGAAATGTCCCCACATTTTGAAGAGTTATGAGACTTGAGAGTGAGTGATGAGGTTGGAGGCCAAAGGCAATTGAGTGTGAGAGTGATAGAGGAAGCGATGAGGCTAGAGGCCACCAAGAGTGAGAGTGAGAGGGATCGACGAAGCCGAAGGCCATCGGAGGGAGGCGAGGCCATGAGATGAGTGAGGCGAGAGACAAAGAAAACATAAAAATTTTAAAAATTAAATATATATACAGGTCAAGTCCGAGTAGTTGGGAGAGTGATTTCGCACTTAGAATCGGGAACTGGACTAGCCCCCACGGAAATAATCAATTTTGGGCTGGTTTGGTCTAGTTTCAGGCAGTTCCAATTTCTTTTGCATACCCCTAATCCACTTCATACAATTTGGGTCGAGTCTCATATGTGGGCTCAAACTTAAGATATAGTCTATCAAATGTAATGACAAAGAAAAACATGCTATTGGTCAAGTCCGGTCCGATTCTAGGCAATACTAGTCCGGTTCCCGATTCCAAAAATAGGGAACCGAACCCATAAGTACGAACCAGATCCTTCAACCCGCCGGGCGATGAGCTTGAATACAGACACAATCGAACGTTCAGCAGATGGAAGTTGTGTGGAGTGCGCGTGCAGAGTCGGTCCGCGCCCATACTTTCCGGCGTTTTCGCCATACCCGTCGGCGCATGAAGCTTGGTCAAACCAAAACAAAATGTCCAGGAGGCAAAAAGTCAAATTGTTCCGACACATCGACATGGTTGAGAAAGCGACAATTTGCGTTCCCATTGAACGATTTGACCATGACCTTTTGACATGCTTAGGTCCCATTACTTTTCTCAAATCCAAAATAGAGTACGTAAATTTTTAGTTTTCCAGAAAAGGGAACGAGCACACTACATGGTTATTTTGAGAGTTGTTGAATCTGACCGTATGTTGTTTAGTTCGTTAATCCATGTTATTATGTATTAATAATTTATTTTGCCTGAATTACTTGTAATTTTACCTTTTTTCTTTAATAGACGTGAGATTTGCGGAAGAGAGAAATGTGGAATTTTTTTATATATTTTGAATTAAACAATGAAGAGTTTGATTATCTTTAGGTAATATATTAATTAATGATATAGATGATAAAGAGAGAGATATGCACAATTTTATGATTACAGAGAATCCAAACAAATGTTTCAATTATCTCTCAATAGAGAGAAATATCCTAGAGAAATACGCTAATATTAATTATTTTACTCTTTTCTCAAAGTGAAAAGCAAGCACTTTCTCCAATATCCACGTTAGTAAATTGGCCCTTTAATCTAGAGCACACGCAGACAAAATGGTCAAATCTCCTGCCTCATCCATTGACCGTGCCAATGTATTCACTCCTCGTGATACTCAATCAATTATTTTATCCACGATTACACGTGCTAATTTACGTTTTAGATATATATTTCTCATTTGCATTTAAAGACACAATATATAAAAAATAGATATATTCCTCATTCCCCATAAATTCTTTGTTTGTTTTCTCTTTTGTTGGTGCCACGTTCCACATTTTGTCTCCCCACCGACCGAAATTGCCCCTTTTTTTTTTAATTCATACGCGATTGGGTTCATACGGCTCCTGTCGAGATATGAGAATCTTGCTGATGTATATTATTGGTATAATATAGTCATTGCCACTATAATAATAAACAAAGAATCGTGCCCATAACTTCAATTAATTTATAAAATTCGCATCGAGATAAGGATAAAGACATTATTCCATGAAGACGTTTTAAATAAATGTGAATTCAAACATTCAAAACGTGTAGAATATCACCGCCAATGCATGGGCACCTTCTCAGCAAATGCAACATGGGAGCCAATAATGTGAAAAATAGATTGGATGATTGAAAATAATGATTGTTTAAGCTAGCTCAACCTATATATATAAATCTTCCACTATGGCCATCCTCTCAACTAATCCGCTCTAGCCCTTCAATCATCAACGATACAAACTGTACACAAGTGAATAGCTGCTCGATCGCCATCAGAAAATGCTTCCAGAATTCACGAGTCCCTTTGAGACCCATCAACGCGATCTTCTGAAATCGATTTGTGATCATCTTCTTCACGATGATGATGACATTGTTCAGAATGATACAGTATTTGCGCCGAGGAGTTCGAGCTTCAGCGATCTTTTGCTGATGGAAAGTTGGAGCGAACTACCTCTGAGAGTCGACGACTCGGAGGATATGTTGGTGCATGGTGCTTTGTGCGATGCACTCAGTTCTGGGTGGGTGATGCCTTCGGCTTCGAGTCAAGAACTTGATTTCGAAACGAGGACTTTGGATAACGGCCGCATTGGTCTGGAGGTGCAGACGAGACCGGAGATGCCGAAGCGCGAGATGAAAGCGCCAATCAGGATGACGCATTACAGAGGAGTGAGGAGGCGGCCATGGGGAAAATATGCAGCAGAGATAAGAGACCCCAAGAAGAACGGCGCAAGGATTTGGCTCGGGACTTACGAGATGCCCGAGGACGCGGCGTTGGCCTATGACCGGGCCGCTTTCAAGATGAGAGGGTCGAAGGCCAAGCTCAACTTCCCTCACCTCATCGGCTCGGTCGAGTACGAGCCCGTGAGGGTCAGCCCCAAGCGTCGGTCCGCCGAGCCTAGCTCGCCGTCCAGCGATGACGGGTCGATTGGGACGAAGAGGCGAAAGAGAGAGGTCGATTCAGATGCTGAGGTGGATTTTGGATCTCCAACCCCTTTCCCCATTCTGGATCTGGGCTTGTTAGGTGTGGACGAACGATTTTTATTTTGATTGTACATACTCTCAAGACATTATTTTCTTCATCAATGTGAAAAAGATATCCCGAACTTGAAACAATCTCGAACACTAGTTTTGGGCACCATCGTTTCGCTGGTTAATCTCTCCCGGCCGCCGTTCGTTTCTTCGCCTTCCTTGGTGATTTCGCTTACACTGTCTCGTCATGCTTGAACCAGTCATCCGACTCTGTGGGTCCGTAATATACGCTTTGGCTTTGTCTTTCCCGGATTGAATTTGCATGCTGGGGTGCTTATATCGACCGGAATCCCTCGTGTAGATTACTATCGGTGAACTCCTTGATTCAGCTCATCCACCGTCTTGTTGCCGCAAACTCGGACTGTGTACTCCTTGCTGCTTCACTTCACCATCAGCGTCAGCTCTTCCTCCGTCGCCGGTGACGCCACAGCTCCTGACAAAGAAGAAGGTGACGCCATTCTCTCTCTATTTCTCCTTGGAGGAGGATGATCGGGCATACGTGGAGATGTCAAGACGGATTTGGGTCGGACGTACACGTTCAAAGCCCACAAGAGACGATCCATCCAATAAACCGATCCATTACAATCCGAGATAGATTAAGAAACCTTAAAAATTCATATTTGGTTTGGCTCAATCCCAAGAATCCAATTAATCTAATTGTCTGAACATCTGAACGGTGTGTACAATATTATTTAGCTTCAGAACTAATGGATGAACGAAAGCACATGTGGAAGCAGCACCTGATCAGCTCTACATCAGTCGATTCTTGTTGTGCCGCTGAGCTCTACATCATCAGTAGATATAATAGTCTCAAGCAAATCTCAGCCTCCTCTTCATCTTATGCCATTTCAAAACTCAACCTAGCCCACATAAACATATATATATAGAGAGAGAGAGAGAGAGAGAGAGAGAGAGAGAGAGAGAGAGAGAGAGAGAGGTGTTAAGTTAGGGTGATGAAGCATGTTTCGTCTTGGATTAATTCCACGTGTCGTGAGCGGAAGATCGATGAATACTCATCGTATGTCCACATAGTCACGTTTACGCCGCTGCCCATCTAAACCCTAACAACCTCTCCCTTTCTGCGATTAGCGAATCAAATTCCATGGAGACATTGTTAAGTCAGGAAATTACTTAAAAAGTCCCAAATCAATTATACTAAGTCAATTCAATATTAAACATTTTAATTTGATCAATTTTTTTGTTGGTAATTTCATTAGATCAATTGAGTTTCAAACTTTTTGACAATTTACCAATATAGTTTTTTTTTTTTTGGATCGAAAGTAGTGCATTCATTCATTCAATAAAGCGATAATTATATGAAAATAACATTTCGGAATCGGAGCACAAAATGGTCCAAAGGGATTGAGGGGGTTCAAACTTCCATGTTGGGGGAAGGATTTTAAGGCGGAATGATTTTGCAACCCCTGCGGCTCGATTTGCTTTGCGCGAGCAATGTACCACATTAACATGGGATAGCTGGGCCAACACCTATTTGCACTTCCGGATGAGATCCTTCGCAGCCCATGACTCCTCAGCCTGGCCCAAAACGAGTTCCACTAGTTGAAGACAGTCACTTTCGCAGACTACAGACTGTTTCTGGTTGTGTACTTCTCCCACGTGAAGTACTTCTCTCTTTCAGCAACAACAAACCGTGAAACAGGGCTAGGGTTTTCGCTTGATCCATCCAATTTTGATTGAAATCGCTGATGTGGATGACGACTGTTTGAAGCGGCACGTCGACGCTGACATGAACAAATTTTGTAATTATTTTTATAATTTTTATTATATTTTATAATATTTTTATTTATTTATTTTCTTTTTCTTCTTTTTGTTCCTTCTTCCTCCCCTAGTTGCCGGGCGAGTGATGGCCGACAAATGGTTACAGGCAATGATTGATAGAGGTTGCCCTCCCTGGCCTTAGGTGAGGTTGCCCTCCTTGGGATCTCGTCCAAGGGCAGTAAGGTTGCCCTTTATCAGATCTCGGCAAGGTCGAACCTCGCTCGTAGCTAGCGAGGCCGATGAGGCCGACTTGCGCCGGCCTCTATTGAGGGCAACCGTTGCTTTAAGTCGACAAGGTCGCCCCTTGCTAGATCCCAGTAAGGTCAAGCCTTGCCCTTACTAGCTTTTGGTGAGGGCAAGTGTCACTCCATGCAAGCAAGGTCACCCCTTGCCAAAATTCAGCAAGGGTAGGCGACCCTTGCCACCTATAAGGTTTTAGTTGAAGGAACCCGTAATTCGGAACTTGAAACTTATAACCTGGAGCAAGTTTTAATATTTTTTTTTATTCATGTTTTCACACGATCTTACAATATTCTATATAGTTTGATGATGAATGTATAATCTAAAAGCACTAATTTGAACTTCCATTTTATTACTGAGACTTACTTTATTAATATTCATATTTTTCGTGTGTTTTTATGATCAGTGAATTATAGCAGCAAGTGATGGTCATTAAAGGTTTTAATTCATTGCAATTGTTTAATTAATAATATAGATAAAACTTGGTAGACCCTAAAATCGATCCTAGAACTCATGATAGGATATGTTCCAGATTCTAAAGTATGTAAGGAATCTGTTCAAACGGGTAAATTTGAAATTCCAATAGAAACCTGAAACTGCTCATCTCAAGTTCTAAATCTACTGATGATTTGTCAATACAGTTAATATAACCAAATTTGGCAGGAAATTGCTAATGTGGAAGTTGGCCATCTTAAGGGACATAGTTGGTGCTGATGTGGACAATTTTTACAAAATTTCAATTTTTTTATTTTTCCTTTATTTTATTTTATATTTTCTTTCTTTCTTGCCTTTCTATATATTGTATTTTTAAAGGCGAATGAGAAATATATATCCAAAACGCAAATTGGCACGTGCAGTGCAGTCGTGGAGATAATAATAAAAATAAGCATCACGAGGAGCGAATACATTGGCACGGTCAATGGTGAGGCAAGAGGTTTGACCAATTTGTCTGCGTGTGCTCTACTTTAAAGGGCAAATTTACTAATGTGAATATCAGAGATGAGTTTGCTTTTCGCTTTAAGAAAGGAGTAAAGTCATCAATGTCGGAGATATTTCTCAAGGATATTTTTGTCCGTTGAAGATAATTAGAATATTTATCTGAACTCACCGTATTTCTCAAAAGTTGCGTATATATCTTATCTTTGATTGTTCATATCCTTAATTAATATGGTACCTTAAATAATCATGTAATAAGGCTTATTAATGTCCTTCATTGTTCACATTGAAATATGCAAAAGTACTGCAATTCTCAATTCTGCATATATCTTATTTTAGTATTAGTGTCATTCAATCCTTAGGTGCGCTTGGGTGTGGTGCAATTCTCATATTTCATGTCATCTTCTTTTTCAATAACCTCTCTCAATGTTGATCCTCAACATTGCTAACCAACATCACCCCGTTCTGTTGTCGCATAATCTACAAAACACTATTATCTAAGGAAGCGCCCGTCGAGCTTGTTTCATGACAATGCTAGTCACACTAACCATGTTTCTATCTACGAACAAACACTAACAAACTCACGGCTTGTGACGAGCTAGATCAACGGTGCTTGGCATCTAGATTGCACAACAGCTATGTTCGACACACAAGCAGCCGTGTTAACTCAACTGATTCACTCTTCACCACATCAAGCTGGCGATCCACTCGAGCATTTTTCGGATCTTTTATGCGAACTCATATTGAATTTTTTATACATCATGTCAGAGATATTTCTATAAGGTATTCTCCTCTTCGAGATAATTAGAATAATTCTTTTAATTTTTCATATCTCTCAAACTTGTGCATACATCTCCATTCGATTGCGCATATCCTTAAATGATGATATGTTATCTCAAATAATCAACTAACAAAACCTCATTCTTCGTAGCTCAATATCGAAATGTACCGAAATTTTGCATTTCTCTCTTCTACATATCTCACATCTACAAGAAAGATGTAAAATTACACACAATTTACACAAAATAAACGATTAATACATAACAACATGAATTAATGAATTGAACAACATATGCTTGGTTTCAACTAATGATATCGTGTTCTCGTTCCCTTTTCTAATTTACGAACTCTATTTTGGATTTGAGACAAGTAATGCGGTCTTAGCATGTACCAAGGTCATGGTCAAATCGAGGAAATTCGTTGAATGGGAATGCAATTTGTCGCTCTTTCGTGACCATGTTCGATGCTTCGGAACTGTGTTTTACTTTTTGCCTCGTGGACATTCTGTATTGGGTCGACTAAGCTTTCTGTGCCGACGGGTATGGCGGAAACGTCGAAAAGTAAGGGCTTGGACCGACTCTGCACGCGAACTCCACACACATCTTCCATCTGCTGAACGCTCGATGACGTCTGCACTCGAGTTCATCGCCGTGTCCGGTCGGCGGGTTGAAGGGGAACGCGGTCCCAAGGTGAGGTTGTCAAGTTTGGATGAGAGGGCCTTGAGCTTAAAAAATCGGTTGCGGGCTCCATGTGTCATCTCTTTTCTTTATAGGTCGTTGAAGTGGGCCGACAGATTTAACATGAAAAAATAACCGAAAAAGCTTTCAATTTTTTTGTATTCATACCAATTCAATCACAAAATTTTCAATTTGACTAATTGAGTTCTAAAATTTTTGACAATTTATCAATGTAATCAATGTGACCAATATTGGACAGAAATCGTTGACGTGAATAATCAACCTTAACATTGACAATTTTTTTGTAATTTTTTTTTTTGACTTTTTTTTTTGTCTTTTTTTTCTTTCTTTCTTATTTCTTTCATTCTTTCTCCACCATTTGGCAAGCCTCCTATCCTCTCCATCTAATGACCTATTAAAAAAAGAAAATACGCATGGAGCCAGCAAGGTTGCAATTAGGGGTTAGTAAAAGGAACTGCTCGGACACTGAAATTAAAAGGAGGCAAATAAAAATGAAAAGAAAAGAGGAAAAAATCTCAAAATTCAACATCTGAAGCTTCGTAGACTGACGTGAAATTTCTAAACCACTACCCAAGCTCCCACTAAACTGTGCTCTGCAATCGTAAATTCACGCCTATAACTACACCAAAAGCACGGGGAGAGTCCAGGAAGTGAAATCAGATGCCGAAATCAAAATCGCAGCCAGAATAGATTGCAACCAAATCCACCCAAAGAGCTAGAGGTATCAGAGGAAGACGGTTGATCCGACACCGATGTTTAAGCCTTTACCGCGAACAATCAGGCTGAAGGATAAGGAGGACGAGAATCAGCGAAGATACCTCAGAAGGGAACGAGGGGCGCAGGCATTCGCACATGAAGGTGGCGTTTCTGTACATTAAGTGCCGCAAGCTATGCTGCATGCACTAGTATCGCTATCTTGGCGATTTAACGGGAGAATTTGTTGATTTATATCGCGAATAAAGAACATGGTTTAATCCAAATGTCAATATGAACATCGTGAGGAGAGGCAGAAATAAGTAATCCACTAATCAATCAGAGAATTACAGAATACAATCGCTCCCACGGTAGTGTTTAGCCCCATGTAATTGCACTCTAAAAGAAAATCACAAGAATTAGACTCACTTCCCCACGATGAGAATGCCTCGATTTAAAAGTAAACTTTCCGAGCAAAAGTCCGTGTGGTTCTCTGGTCCTGCTAACGATCAGAACAAGAGTCCCTGCAGAGTTTATATTTGATTCTTTGACTTTTGCTAGATTTTTTGATTCGAAAGGTCAACCACTTGGCAGAGCCCTTTATGGCTGGCTTCCAATTGAAACCCCCCACCGTCCGTCTCTTTCCAATTTCCTCTTGTGCAGCTAAAAACAAGACAAATAAACCCTTCTTTCTTCTTTATATGGTCCATCATCAACAGTGGCGTCACTTGTATGGCCTTCCAGGATAGTCGATCTCTTGATTGATCAATCTTGACTATTTACATATTTGGCACCACTCTAAAAAAAGAAGATCAAAGTAAATTAACAACCCTCATCTTTGTTGAACTCTAATAGTAGGATTCCAATAAGTAATTAGTCGAGAATTAGAATTCGAGTCCACCTTAGAGGCGATTGGTTTTAGAAATTGAGAATTGCCTACTAAGGATCGGTTCCCAAAAATTGAAATTGAAAATGGCTCATTAGTTCTATGGACTCACCTAGGAACTAAACAAATAGTCTAGTTTAGTTCCCGGGTGGGTTTATGAAACCAATTGAAATGTCTCCACATTTTGAAGAGTTATGAGACTTGAGAGTGAGTGATGAGGTTGGAGGCTAAAGGCAATTGAGTGCGAGAGTGATAGAGGAAGCAATGAGGCTGGAGGCCACCGAGAGTGAGAGTGAGAGGGATCAATGAAGCCGAAGGCCATTGGGAGGGAGACGAGGTCATGAGATGAGTGAGGCGAGAGACAAAGAAAACATAAAAATTTTAAAAAATTATATATATACAGGTCAAGTCCGAGTAGATGGGAGAGTGATTTCGCACTTAGAGTCGGGAATCGGACTGGTCCCCATGGAAATCATCAATTTTGGGCTAGTTTGGTCTGGTTTCAAGTAGTTCCAATTTCTTTTGCATACCCCTAGTCCACCTCATACAATTTGGGTCAGGTCTCATATATAGGCTCAAACTCAGGATATAATTTATCAAATGCAATGACAAAGAAAAACATGCCATTGGCCAAATCCAGTCCGACTCTAGGCGTATTGGTCCGGTTCCCGATTCCAGAAATAGGAACCGAACCCTTAAGTACGAACCAGATCACCCTTCAACCCGCCGGGCGAGGAGCTTGAATACAGACGCAATCGAACGTTCAGCAGATGGAAGTTGTGTGGAGTGCGCGTGCAGAGTCGGTCCGCGCCCATACTTTCCGGCGTTTTCGCCATACCCGTCGGCGCATGAAGCTTAGTCAAACCAAAACAAAATGTCCAGGAGGCAAAAAGTCAAATAGTTCCGACACATCGACATGGTTGAGAAAGCGACAAATTGCGTTCCCATTGAACGATTTGACCATGACCTTGTGACATCCTTAGGTCCCATTACTTTTCGCAAATCCAAAATAGGGTACGTAAATTTTGAGTTTTTAAGAAAAGGGAACGAGCACACTACATGGTTATTTTGAGAATTGTTGAAACTGACCATATGTTGTTCTTCAATTCGTTAATCCATATTATTATGTGTATTAATAATTTATTTTGCCTGAATTACCTGTAATTTTACCTTTTTTCTTTAATAGACATGAGATTTGCGGAAGAGAGAAATGCAGAATTTCTATATATTTCGATATTGAACAATGAAGAGTTTGATTATCTTTAAGTAACATATTGATTAATGATATAGATGATAAAAAGAGAGATATGCATAATTAAGAATTACGGAGAATCCAAACAAATGTTCTAATTATCTCTCAATATAGAGAAATATCCTAGAGAAATATCTCTAATATTAATTATTTTATCCCTTTCTCAAAGTGAAAAGCAAGCTCTATCTCCAATATCCACGTTAGTAAATTTGCCCTTTAACCTAGAGCACATGCAGACAAAATGGTCAAATCTCCTGCCTCATCCATTGACCGTGCCCATGTATTCACTCCTCGTGATACTCAATCAATTATTTTATCCACGATTACACGTGCTAATTTACGTTTTAGATATATATTTCTCATTCGCATTTGAAGACACAATATATAAAAAAATAGATATATTAGTCATTCCCCCATGAATTCTTCGTTTGTTTTCTCTTTTGTTGGTGCCACGTTCCACATTTTGTCTCCCCACCGACCGAAATTGCCCCTTTTTTTTTAATTCATACGCGATTGGATTCATACGGGTCCTGTCGAGATATGAGAATCTTGCTGATGTATATTATTGGTATAATATAGTCATTGCTACTATAATGATAAACAAAGAAACGTGCCCATAACTTCAATTAATTTATAAAATTCGCATCGAGATAAGGATAAAGACATTATTCCATAAGACGTCGGTTAAATAAATGTGAATTCAAACATTCAAAACGTGTGTAGAATATCTCCACCAATGCATGGGCACCTTCTCAGCAAATGCAACACGGGAGCTAATCATGTGAAAAATAGATTGAATGATTGAAAATAATGATTGTTTAAGCTAGCTCAACCTATTTATATAAATCTCCCACTATGGCCATCCTCTCAACTAATCCGCTCTAGCCCTTCAATCATCAACGATACAAACTGTGCACAAGTGAATAGCTGCTCGATCGCCATCAGAAAATGCTTCCAGAATTCATGAGTCCCTTTGAGACCCATCAATGCGATCTTTTGAAATCGATTTGTGATCATCTTTTTCACGATGATGATGATGATATTGTTGAGAATGATGCAGTATTTGCGCCGAGGAGTTCGAGCTTCAGCGATCTTTTGCTGATGGAAAGTTGGAGCGAACTACCTCTGAGAGTCGACGACTCAGAGGATATGTTGGTGTATGGTGCTTTGAGCGAGGCACTCAGTACTGGGTGGGTGATGCCTTCGGCTTCGAGTCAAGAACTTGATTTGGAAACGAGGACTGTTGATAACGGCGGCATTGGTCTGGAGGTGCAGACGAGAGCGGAGATGGTGAAGCGCGAGATGAAAGCGCCAGTCAGGATGATGCATTACAGAGGAGTCCGGAGGCGGCCATGGGGAAAATATGCAGCGGAGATAAGAGACCCCAAGAAGAACGGCGCGAGGATTTGGCTCGGGACTTACGAGCTGCCTGAGGACGCGGCGTTGGCCTATGACCGGGCCGCTTTCAAGATGAGAGGGTCGAAGGCCAAGCTCAACTTCCCTCACCTCATCGGCTCGGTCGAGTATGAGCCCGTGAGGGTCAGCCCCAAGCGTCGGTCCACCGAGCCTAGCTCGCCGTCCAGTGATGACGGTTCGACTGGGACGAAGAGGCGAAAGAGAGAGGTCGATTCAGATGCTGAGGTGGAGTTTGGAACTCCAATCCCTTTTCCCATTCTGGATATGGGCTTGTTAGGTGTCGACGAACGATTTTTATTTTGATTGTACATACTGTCAAGACATTATTTTCTTCATCAATGTGAAAAAGATATTCTGAACTTGAAACAAAAGAAAAGCCATGACATAACAATCTCGAATACTAGTTTTCGGCAGCATCGTTTCGCCGATTAATCTCTCCCGGCCGCCGTCCGTTTCTTCCCCTTCCATGGTGGTTTCGCTTACACTGTCTCGTCATGCTTGAACAGACCGCATGAACCAGTCATCCTTCTCTGTGGATGTGGCACGGTCGCGATGGGGTTCGGCTATGAAGCACTCTGACGTCCGTAATATACGCTTTGGCTTTGTCTTTCCCAGATTGAATTTGCATGCCGGGGTGCTTATATCGACCGGTATCGCTCCATCGATCATCATCGTGTAGATTACTGTCGGTGAACTCATTGATTCGGCTCATTCACCGTCTCGTTGCCGCAAACTCGGACTGTGTACTCCTTGCTTCACTTCGCGTCAGCTCTTCCTCCGTCGCTGGCGATGCCGCAGCTCCTGACGAAGAAGAAGGCGACGCCATTCTCTCTCTATCTCTCCTTCGAGGAGGATGGTCGGGCATACGTGGAGATGTCAAGACGGATTTGGGTCGGACGTACACGTTCAAAGCCCACAAGCGACGATCCATCCAATAAACCGATCCAGCATAATCCGAGATAGATTAAGAAACCTTAAAAATTCATATTTGGTTTGGCTCAGTCCGAAGAATCCAAATAATATAACTATCTAAACATCTGATTGGTGTATACAATATTATTTAGCCGCGACATATTTCATGTGGAGAGACTTCCTAACTATTAGCATTTTAACGAAATTATGATGATGAGCTGGCCAACCTTAGGCTTTTGGGTCGTGAATGGTGCGAAATAATTATAACTCAAACCGGAAGATTCCGTAACAAGAAAATATTATATATTTTCTTAAGTGAAATAGCAGGTTGGTATGAGAAAATTCATATGAATTTGAAAAGACTTGGCTCAAATAATGACTGATTTCACGGTCCCATAAACAGGAACAACGGACAGATGGCTTCAGAACTCGTGGATGAACGAAGGCACACGTGGAAGGAGCACCTGATCTGGGAACGGTTTGATGTGGAACGAGCTAAGGAGATCCTTGTTGTACCGCTCAGCTCTAGATCATCACTAGGCACAATAATCTCAAGTAAATCGGTAAAGTTACAAAAGAAAATTTTAAATTGTCTTGCTAATACTAGTTCAATCCTAAATATTTTATTTGTATGAATTAAGTTATAAATATTATAACGATTTGTCTATATATTTCATCAAATCAATTTTGGTTGAAAATAACTGACATAAACGCCAACTTACATGGACAATATTTTGAATTTTCTAAATTTTTGTTATATTTTTTTTTCTTTCTTTCTTTCAACTATAGGGTCAAGGGAAAATATTAAAATTTTGTAAAAATTGTCCATATCCGTGCCGATCGTCTTAGCCGACCATACCACGTAGGACATTCGGTGTCCACCTTAATGATTTTTGACCAAACTTGACCAAATGAATTATATTGACAAATCATCAATATATTTAGGATTCAATTAGCATAGTCGAAAAGTTTGGGATTTTTTTTTTGGCAACTTTCCCCAAGTAAAGCTCAATTACTTAAGCTCCCACGCAGTTGCATGTCTAAACACTAACCTCTCCCTTTATGTGATCACTAATTCAAATTCATGAAGACATTGCTAAGCATGTTTTCTCCCTTTAACGACCTATTCAGAAAAGAAAATAAACATGAAGCCCGCAAGGCTGCAATTAGGGGTGAGCAAAAGAAATTGTTTGGACTGAATCGAACTGGCTAGTTCTAAACAGCTCTTGGGATTACCAATTTGGTTCTCAATTCCAAAAAATTAGTGATTTTCAGTTCAGCTCCGGGAACTGCTCATCTAGACCACTCAGATTGGACTGGTTTTTTTTTTTTTAAATTTCTTAAGACTGTAAGAACTAGAAAAACTCTAATCCGTCCTTCACTACACAAACCAAAGGTGCATAATGCGTGAAACACGAAGACACCGGGGGACAGGCCCTCCCCTTTAGAATACGGTAAGCACAGTAAGCTTGATCATTGTGCAGATAACATTCAGCTAATAGCTGCAGATCACCTGAAAGCAACCAAGCGATCGAAAAAAATCGACTTCAACATAACAAACGGCGAGCAGAATCAAGTTAGCAGAAATCATAGAACAATGCAACACCATCGCGTAACGACGAAAGTACAAAAAGAGGCAAATACAAATGAAAAGGAAAGAAAATAACTCAAAATTCATCATCTGAAGCGTCATAAACTGACATAAAGTTCTAAACCACTACCCAAGCTCCCACTAAACTGTGCTCTGCAATCGCAAATTCACGCCTATAACTACACCAAAAGCACGTGGAGAGTCCAGGAAGTGAAATCGGACGCTGAAATTAAAAAACGCAGCCGGAACGGATTGAAACCAAATCCACCCCAGGACCGAGAGGAATCAGAGCAAGAGGGTTGATCCGACACCAATATTCAAGCCTTTCCCACAAACAATCAGGCTGAAGGAGGAGGAGGAGGAGGAGGAGGAGAATCAGCGAAGATACCTTGGAAGGGAACTAGACGCACAGGCGCTTGTACATGAAGATGGGGCATTTCGGTACATGAATTGCCCCAGGCTGTTTTGCATGCACAAGCATCGCTTCCATGGCAATTTAATGAGAGAACATTGTCAAGTTATAAGACGAAATGCTAATAGATTTTACAACTAATACAAAATCACCATAGAAGAAAATGAGATAAAATAAAAAAAAAATGTTGAAAATTTGCTTGGTTCGGTTTCAATGTTGTTATCTAAATTCACAAGAAGAGTTAGTAACAAGTAATCAACTAATCAATTAGAGAATTATAGAGTAGAATCACGCACATGCTTGAGTGTTTCCCACACTTAAACTTCACCAATAACCTAGAGAACTATGTTAGGACTTGAACATGCATGTCTCCACGATGAGAACGTTGCACGATGAGAACGCCTCAACGTAAACTTTCAGAGCAAAAGTCCGTGGGGTTCTGTGGTCCTACCAACGATAAGATTCAGAACGAGAGTCCGTATGAGTTTTTTTCGATTCTTTGACTTTTGCTAGCTTATTTGAGTCGGTCAAGCACTTGGCAGAGCCCTTTATGGGTGGCTTCCAAAAGAAACCCCCACCGTCCGTCCCTTTCTATTTCCTTTTGTGCGGCTAAAAATAAGACAAGTAAACCCTTTTTTCCTTCTTTATATGGCCCATCATCAACAGTGGCGTCACTTGTACGGCCTTCCAGAGTAGTCGACCTCTTGGTGGATCAATCTTAGATATTTACATATTTGGCACCACCCGAAAGAAAAAAGATCAAAGTAAAGTAACAACCCTTATCTTGATTAAACTCTGAGAGTAGGATTCCAATAAGTAATCAGTCGAGAATAAGAATTCTAGTCTACCTTAGGGCGATTGGTTTTAGGAACTAGGAATTGCCCACTAAAGATTAATTTTGAAATTGACAATTTCTCTTTAGTTTTATGGACTCACTTGAAAACTAGATAGGTGGTGTGGTTTAATTCTTGAGTGGGTTTATGAAACTAGTTGAAGTGTCCCCACTTCTAAAGAGTCATGAAACTTTAGAGCGAGCGATGAGATTGGATCTCGAAGGCAATTAAGAGTGAGAGCAACATATGGATCGACGAGGCTAGCAGCTGCTAAGAGCAAGAGGCAGAGAGGAATCGATAAGGGCAGAGGCCACGAAGAGTGAGACTGAGAGAGGGAGGCAAGGCCACGAGATGAGTGAGACGAGAGACGTGGAGAGTAGAAGGAAATTTTTTTTTAAAAGATTATATATATATGTATGTATATTTGGGTAGAAGAGTGGGTGGTTTTGCACCATAATTTAACAAGTATAATCACAAAAAAAAAAAAAATGCCATTGGTTCCATTGAACCATCAATGCGGTCCAGCTCTTGGGACATCAGTCCGACAGGTCTTTAAGCCCCAAGTCCATCTCATCCAAAGCTTTAACAACCTCGTTTTGGGACCACGTTCCCCTCAACCCTGCCGACCGGACTCCGCGGATGGGAGATGTGTTGAGTGCGCGTACAGAGTCGGTCCACACCCTTACTCTTTGGCGTACTTTTCGGCGTTTTCGCCATGCCCGTCGGCGCATAAAGCTTAGTCAAACCAAAACAGGATGGACCACCAGGAAAAGAGTCAAACAGTTCCGACATATCGAACATGATTAGGACAGGGTGACAAACTGCATTCCCATTGAAGGAATTTCCTCAGTTTGACCTTGATCTTGTCACATGTTAAGACCCCATCACTTGTCCTAAATCCAAAATCGAGTATGTAAATTTTTAGTTTCTAAGAAAAAGGAACGAGCACACGATATGATTATTTTGAAAATTGTTGAAACCGTCCATATGTTATCCAATTCATTAATCCATATTATTATGTATTAATAATTTAGTTCATGCGAATTGCTTGTAATTTACGTTTATTTTATTTTATTTTATTTTATATATAGATGTGAGACATGCAGAAGAGAGAAAAGCAAAATTTCTGTATATTTCGACGTTGAACAATAAATAGTTTATGAATATAAATAGGTTTTATTAGTTGATTATCTAAGGTAATATATCGATCAAGGATATGCACAATTTAAAAAAGGGATATGCACAATTTTTGAGAAATATGGAGAATCCAAAAAGATGTTCTAATTATCTCTTAGTAGAGGAAAATATTCTAGAGATATATCTCTAAAATTAATGATTTTACTCCTTTCCTAAAGGGAAAAGCAAACTCAATCTCCAATATCCACATTAGTAAATTTGACCTTTGATTTGGAGCACGCGCATACAAATTGGTCAACCTCAAACCTCAACTCTCGACAGTGCCTATGTATTCACTCCTCGTGATGCTTATTCAATTATTGTCTCCACGAATACACGTCCCAAATTGTTAAAACACAATAGAAAAAAAATAAAAAATTGATAAATTCGTAATTCCTCCATCAAGTCGTTGTTTGTTTCTGCTTTTGTTGGTGCCACGTTCCACATTTATTATCCTGGCCGACCAAAATTGTCCTTTTTTTTTCGTATGCGATTGGATTTATACGGCACCTATCAAGATATGAGAATCTTTCTGATGCATTTTATATTCTATACGCACAAAAGCCTTGGTATAATATAGCCATTGCCACTATAATAATAGACAAAGAAACGTGCCCATAACTTGAATTTATATAAAAATTCGTATCGAGATAAGGCAAAAGCACATTATTCCATATGGACTGTTGGTTAAATGAATGTGAATTCAAACATTCAAAACGTGTAATAATCTCACCACCAACGTACAGGCAACTTCTCAGCAAATGCAACATGAGAGCTAATATGTAAAATATAATAAATTGAATGACTGTTTAAGCTAGCTCAACCTATATATATAAATCTCCCACTATGGCCATCCTCTCAACTAATCCGTTCTAGCCCTTCAATCATCAACGATACAAACTGTACACAGGCGAATAGCTGCTCGTTCTTCATCAGAAAATGCTTCCAGAATTCATGAGTCCCTTTGAGACCCATCAATGCGATCTTTTGAAATCGATTTGTGATCATCTTCTTCAGGATGATGATGATGTTGTTGAGAATGCTACAGTATTTGTGCCGAGGAGTTCGAGCTTCAGCGATCTTTTGCTGACGGAGGATTGGAGTGAACTACCTCTGAGAGTCGACGACTCAGAGGATATGTTGGTATATGGCGCTTTGTGCGATGCACTCAGTTCTGGGTGGGCGATGCCTTCGGCTTCGAATCAAGAACGTGATTTCGAAACGAGGACTGTTGATATTGACGGCATTGGTCTAGAGGTGCAGACGAGAGCGGAGATGGTGGAGCGCGAGATGAAAGCGCCAGTCAGGACGGTGCATTACAGAGGAGTGAGGAGGCGGCCATGGGGAAAATATGCAGCAGAGATAAGAGACCCCAAGAAGAACGGCGCGAGGATTTGGCTCGGGACTTACGAGCTGCCCGAGGATGCGGCATTGGCCTATGACCGGGCCGCTTTCAAGATGAGAGGGTCGAAGGCCAAGCTCAACTTCCCTCACCTCATCGGCTCGGTCGAGTATGAGCCCGTGAGGGTCAGCCCCAAGCGTCGGTCCACCGAGCCTAGCTCGCTGTCCAGCGATGACGGGTTGACTGGGACGAAGAGGAGAAAGAGAGAGGTCGATTGCTGAGGTGGAGTTTGGAACTTCAATCCCTTTTCCCATTCTGGATCTGGGCTTGTTAGGTGTGGACGAGCAATTTTTATTTTGATTCACACTGTCTAGACATTTTCTTCATCAATGAAAAGTCAATCAGACGATTCTTACGTTGTGCAAAAACTGTCAATTTGGTTTTTCCTATTCTCACTTCCTTAAGAGTTTTGTCAGAAAAACCAAAACCGTTTCCCATTATAGATCTACCAATATAAAAGTGAGTAACAAAGGCAAAGAATTCTTAGCGTAAGTAACCTTAATTTCCGGGAAATAGCAGGCTTTGAATTAGACGTAAAGAGAAATTTACATGGTCAGTCTTGAGATAGAGTTCCCAGCTTTCTCGAGGTTCAAAAGAAACATAGCATCAGGAGGAAGTTCATACGAAATCCAGAATCGTTCTTTCAGCATCCTTCCTCTCCAAGCAAGCTTTATCAGTCAAAAGAGAATCAAAAACAGATTATTCCATAAATTTGATGGGAGTGTTGATCCAGATTTTAGAGTATCTATCTCCACCTGCTGTGTCGTTTATACTCTCCATTGATAGGATGGAACAAGCGTCTCGTTGCCTAGTAAGTGGGCAAGGGTTTGGGGCAGCCCTGGCGAGGGTCGCAGGAGCAGAGTCTCAAGCCACCAGAACGTTTTTATAGTTTGAATCCATATTTTATTGATAGTTTGGGCTTGAGCCTATATCATTAGATATGTATAATCTCTCTTATGTAATTGGGAAATGTAACAGAAATGTGCAATATGCTAATTATAGGGAAATTATTTGCTTGATATAGCCCTAATTTAAGGGAGAATTGGGATAAAGTCTTGTGTCTCAACAGTTTCTCACTTTTACTCTTTATTTCCTTGTGATTGTGTGTCGAATCCTAACACCATATCGGGATAAGTGATGTGGAGGTCCTTAGCAAGTTTCGGACCATCTCCAATGGCCCAAAGTTTGGCCGCAGAACTAGTGGTATAGTCAATGTGGCGAGTGAAACCAGAAACCCAATTGGCAATTGCCATTTGCATCCCAAATTAAACCTCCCCAGCCTGCAATACCAGGGTTACTAAGGGTCAAGCCATCGAATTTAGCTCGAACAAGTTCTAGGCCAGGGGAGTCCATTGCACAGAGACGGCTTCCCTCGCAGGGTGGTGCTTCCTTACTGCAGAAACTCCATGGTGTTGCAGCAGCTCTTACAAGACAAAGTCCCTTTAAGTTATGAAACTTGGCTTTGTCATCAAAAGATTTTGCTATTATTGCGTCACGGCCGAAGTTACCATTGAGCAAAGGGGAAAATGACCTTCTCAGACTGTCCAGATATCATCAGTCCAGAATAGAGTAAGCTTATCATCGTTAGCAACATTCGTAAATCCCCCTAAGAAGACCTCATCAGCAGCAAGGAAGGTGATGGATGATTCAGTAGGTTTGCTTCAAAGTTGGTCTTTCATGAATCTGTACCATGTTTTCTTCTTTGGAATCGCATGCCTTGATGAATCAGTATGTTTGGTTAAAGAGAAGCAGGTGTAAGCGATGACTTAACACCATCAATTACTCTAAATAAAAGTTTCCCAATAAACAACAAAAGAATGTAAATGACAGCACTAAAGGGAAAAGACAGAATATTTTTCATAATTAGAACAAAAATATATTAAATTGATGATAGTTTGAGTTCTTGATATTTTGTAGCAATTAGAAATACTATCCAGAATTTCAGATATTACTTAGGGCCCATCTGTTTTGGGATTATTAGGCAAGACTGTAAAATATATTCTAGGGGAGTGATTCTTAGAAGAAGGAAATATTTTAGTTTCACTTTTTAAATGAGGTAGAACTGATATTTCCATTCTTGGTATTAAAAAATCTAAATAGATTTGATTATGAAGCACGATCTTAGACCCCTTAGACTCCGAACCCAATGGCTGGACTCAAGACACAAGGCATCGAGCCCACAAACCAAGGGTCGAATCCAAGCACTTGGACCTTAGAACTTGGAAGATGAAAACCCAAGATTCACAAGGGCTAGACACGACACCGAGGACCATGAAAGGGATATTGTACATACCTAGGGACTTCCTCGAACTCGAGACATCTAATTAAGGTCGAATTCCAACCCCAATGCCCACAAACTTGGGACCTCAAAGCTAGACCTAGACTTGGGTGCTCAGTCGAACCTAAGACCTTGATGCGAACTTGGAACCTTGGTACTTGACCTAGGATACTAACTTCATTCCCATGTTAATCATTTTTATTATGCCTGGCTATACTATTGTTGACCATAAAAAAATTTCCGTTCATTTTTTAATTTCGAGCAATGTCAAACAGTAAAATTTGGGAAATATCTTTCTTGTCTTCTTTTGTTTTCTTTTTCGCTTTTCTGCCACATTATGTACGCTTCCATGCCACCAATATTTTTTTTTTTTTTCAAGCAATCAGTCACTGGATCCATTAACACCTTCAGATCTAAGGTCTTCAGATCTAAGGACCATCATCGTCCTTACCCAATAAAAAAACGACGAACGTGCCCCATGCTTTTTGGATAAGATTAAGAAATACATCACTTCGTGTCTCCTTATGATTAAAGAAGTCCATTTGAGCATTTGAAACATGTGCTGAGAAGCTCTTTGGTCATCACCAGATGCACCTTCGTGGAATCTACAGATTGTCTTGGGAGTAGGAGCTAAATACTTTATGAATAAATTATCGAAATGATGATCACTACAACCCAAGCTCAACCTACATATATAGCTCCCAGTTAGACGATGTTCTCAGCTGTTCGGTCTTACTTCAGAAACCAAATCATCCCCTTCGATCTTCCACGATCAGTGATCCTCAAAGCTACAAATTCTCGCCAGAAACGAAAATGCTTCAAGAAATCGTCAGTCCCTCTGAGACCCATCAACGCGATGCTTTGAGATCCATTTGGGAGCATCTTCTTGGAGATGACTTCGATGATGGAATCAATGCAACATTTTATGCACCGACTCCTGCGCACATGTACTCGAGGAGTTCGAGCTTCAGCGATCTTTTACTGGCACAGAGTTGGACCGAACCGCCCCTCGAAGTCGACTGCTCTGAGGACATGTTGGAGTACGGCGCTTTGCGCGACGCGCTCCATTCCGGGTGGACAATGCCTTCGGCTTCGAATCAAGAACTGGATTTTGAAGTGTCGACCATTGGTTATAATAGCATTGGTCTGGCTTCAAATCAAGAACTTGATTTCGAAGTGATGACCATCGATTATAACAGCATTGGTGGGGGCGATGGAGGAGAAACCGGAGATGGTGGAGCATGAGGTACAAGCACCGGTCGAGAAGACACGTTACAGAGGAGTGAGGAGGCGGCCGTGGGGGAAATACGCAGCGGAGATGAGGGACCCCAAGAAGAAAGGGGCAAGAATTTGGCTCGGTACTTATGAGACACCTCAGGACGCGGCATTGGCCTATGACCGTGCAGCTTTTAAGATGAGGGGGTCCAAGGCCAAGCTCAACTTCCCTCACCTCATCGGCTCCTCCGACTACGAGCCCATCAGGGTCAGCACCAAGCGATGGTCCGCTGAGCCTAGCTCGCCATCCAGTGATGACGGGTCGACCAGGACGAAGAGGAGAAAGAGGGAGGTCGATTTAGATGCTGAGGCAGAGGTCGGAACTTCAATCCCTTTTCCCATTTTGGATATGGGGTTGTTAGGTGTATGACGAAAATTTTTTAATTTGGTTGTACTCGAGACATTATTGTTTTCATCAATGAGAAGTCAATCAGGCAATTTTATGTTGTGCAAAGACTGTCAATTTGGCTTTTCCTACTCCATTTCCTTAGAGTTTTGTTCTACTTATAGAACAGCCAATATAAAAGTGAGTAACAAAGTCAAAGAATTCTTAGTGTATTAACCTTATTTTCCAGGAAATAGCAGGCTTTAAATTAAACGTAAAGAGAAATTTACAGCATCTATGTCTTGAGATAGAGTTCCCAGGTTCTTTCAGCATCCTTCCTCTCCGAGCAATCTACACATCGGCTTCCTTACCTGCAAGCGTGCCTGGTTTTAGCCCTCTCGAGAGCTTTAAGTAGAGTCCTACGATCATTCAAAAGGGAAGTGAAAAAAAGAATTTTCAACAAATTTGATGGGAGTGTCGATACAGTTACCGAAGCATCCAACTTGTTGGATTTTGAGGAAGCGTGTGTGAAATACGGCAAGGGAGCTGAGGAATGGAGGAAGGGATAAGTGAAAGCACGGAGAATGGATTTCTCAAGTGTGTGGTACAAAAGTTTAGTAGCTCTCTTTAGTTTCCAGTTGATGTGTACATAGGTCGACAACTTAATGTCTATAGACTTCGTTCACCGCCTTTTCTGCCGACTTTCAGTACGAAAAAACAATACGTATTTAACTTTTAGAATTTCAGCTTGCAGTTGCAAGCTGTTCTCTTGCATGTTACAGCTGGACGTTCCCTAGCTCCAGCTTGTTGCCGACTTCGACAATCTTTGCCGCCACTTTTCCCTCTCCATCAAGTATACTTCATTCTCAAGCATGCGTGGGCTAGTGTGTTCTAGAGCTTTTAAAAAATGGATCACTTTTTAACACAACTCCGCCTCCAGATGATTGATGTGGAGTTCCTTAGCAAGTTTCGGACCATCTCCAACGGCCCAAAGTTCGGCCGCAGAACTAGCAAGGTGGTCAATGTGGCAATCAAAAACAGAAACCCAATTGCCATTTGCATCCGGGGATACCAGGGTTGCTATTAGTCGAGCCATCAAATTTAACTTGAACCAGTTTGAGGTCGGGCGAGTCCATCGCACGAAGACGGTCTCCCACGCAAGATGGCGTTTCCTTTTCTGCAGAAACAGCATGGTCTTGCAACAGCTCCCACAAGACAAAGTTCCTTCAATTCTTGAAACCTGGCTTTGTCACCAAAAGACTTTGTTATTGCGTCACGGCCAAAGCAACCAGAGAGCAAAGGGGAAAATGGCCTTCTCAGAATGTCCAGGTATCAGTCCAGAATAAACAATTCTTACCATCATTAGCAACATTCTAACTCTCACTAGGAAGACCTCATCAGCACCTAGGAAGGTGATGATTCAGTACGCTTGGTTCGAAGTTGGTCTTTAATGAATCGGTATCGTGTTTTCTTCTTTGGAATCGCATGCCCTGATGATTCAGTATGTTTACTTAAAGAAAAGCAAAAGGTTAAGCGACGAGTTAACAGCATAAATCACTCCAAACAATATATTCCAATAAACACTAATTCTGGAGAGTTTTTTTAGGCTTTTTCGTAATATAATGTGCCCGTCCGTGTGCCCGCCCAAACCAAGTTGGCATGCGATGATTAATGAGTATAATTTTTTTTATCTCATCCAATACTGTTTGTTTCCTATTGTTACTACTATAATTTTGATTCTCATTAGTAAAATGTCGTTAATGCGACGGATATGTACAAAACTTACTATGTTAATCATCTAGGTCACTATAATTTTGGTGATGGTGACTTACGCAATACCAATATTGGTATTGACCCCGCATGGAAAAATGAATGTGACATACAAAAGAGTTGGAATTACAGTTATGATATGAGTCACCTTTATGATTAATCTTTTGGTCTACCAACTTTTTTGCTCCATTCAGAAATTGTGTCGCTAAGACTACCATGTGCATGTTGGCATCACACCTATTTCTAGCATGCCCCCTTTTCCAATTCACAGTCATGATGTAGAATGTTGGACGAATAGAAACTAGACATATCCGACTCACGACTTCTTTATCTTGCATTGACTGTCGTGTTGATGTGTTTCACGATATCACTATTTTTCACTATCTTCCTTTGCCTCGTTGGATACCCCATATTGAAAGTCGTCAGGCTGATTGTGTCCAATCTCGCAGTCACTACATCCACTGAGGGCCAATTGGAAAGCTGCCCTCTTGGTGGAAAAAGACTAAAGATCTACAACAGTTTGTTCTTCCATGAAGTCGACTGCTTCCTCTACTAACATTGGTTCATATAGCAACACTTGGGATTGGCATCAACGGAGCCATTCGTGCCCGGTAGCATTATGATAGAGGCGAATATGATGAAAAGGCCTGCTGGGGCGGTGGTTTAGGATAGGAGGATAGGATCGAGAGTGGAGGCTTGTGAGCATAGTGGCTGTCGAATTGGGTATGAAGATGCAAAGCATGTATGTGCTTGGGTCGTGGTGAAAGAAGTACTACAACCACATTAAAGCACACTGCGACAACTTGAGGGTAGCTTTTGCGAATTTAGAGGGGAGGAAAGCTTAGTCATCGGCGATAATCTTTTGTCCAATAATTTTTCATCACGCTCCTATATTGATGTTGACTAAATCCATCCACGACGCCAATCTTAGGTGTTACTATTGATATTAAGGTTCATGAGCTCGCCTTGTTTTATTTTGCCCGATATATAACTCAATTAATTTTTTAAAGTAAAAATCAGTACTTGCGAATCTCGATAGATGAGATGGCCTACAAGTTACAACCCAACCCCATTTTTATATATATTCAGTACTTGCAAATTTCATGTACCGTTCAAAAATCATGGATCACTAAATTATATGGAAAAGAAAACGAACATTATGGCCAATAAGAGTTCAAGGCGGGCTTGTAAATCTTACTATCAATAGCAGCTCTAAAGCGTGGGTTTGTGGATGGATTCAGTCAAAATTGTTATAGAAGCACGGTGGAAGATTATTGGACTAAATTATCGCTGAAACCTAAAGCTTCACTCCCCCATAGACTTTGCAAAAACAACCTTCATGTCGTCACAATGAGCTTCAATGTGGGAATAGTCATTCTTTCATAGCCCAAACACGTACGTGCCTCACATCCTCAGACCCACCCTGACAACCACTGTCCCTACGAACCTCCGCTCTTAATCAATCTCCTCCACCACTGCCTCCTTGGGCCTCTCCGTTGTCATCTTTACCTTTATCACAGTCCCGTCAGCCAATCGTAGCACGAATGGCTCTAATGACGCCAATGCCATGGATTGCACTGTGTCCCGATGATAGTCGGTGAAGCATTCCACTTCATGAAAGTACAAATTTTCGTAAATCTTTGATTTCGCCACCAAGAGGGTGGCATTTCAATTGGTCCCGATGGATATGATGACTGTGATACTCAACACAGTCAGCCCCGTGACTTTAAATATGGGTAATTAGGTCCATTGGGGAGGTAAAGGAAGATGGCGAAAATGAGTAACACTGTGAAATAGGTCAATACGACAATCAACGTGCAAAAAAGAACCATGCGTAGTGTCTGGCATCCATTTGTTGGACATTTTGCATTGCGGCTATAGGTTGGAAGGGAGGCATGTGCGGAGTGAGGTAACTCGTGACTGTTGTTTTCAGGTCGAAATGCGGTGGAAGAGATGCCATGGAAAAGAGGAATAGGGTTTTCTAGGGTTTTGGATGAAAGTGAGAAATGACTTTGACTATGTAAGAAACCAATGCCAAAATATGCAAATCAAATATGTAGAAAACGGACTTTACTTGTGTAACAGTACTATTACTTTTGTCGAGTGACAATAGAACTTGAACTGTTCGTTTTTTTTATTATAAATATTTTAATGACTAGCACCTAGATACTTAGGGCCTATTTGTTTTTACACTAGTTATCTAACTAGTGCCATTTCAATATCATAACTTGATTATTTGTAAACTAAGTATCACATGCGATTTTTTTTTAATTCAATCGTGACTCTTATAATTTATGCCCAATAGGTGTCCTATGCAATGTTTTTATATTTATTATGGTCCTAAATTGTAAATAACCATTCAATTAAAACAGAAAAATCACAATAAAAAAACAATATAAAAGAAGCACAATCGATTCTCTCAAAGATAGTAGTGAAAGGATAACTAACGAATGAAGTGCAGTAAAAAGACTTGATAAGAATCGAGCAAAGAATTTAACATAGCCATATTATTATCATTATTATCAGGATGGTAACCCTCATGAGCTTAGTTCAAATTGAGTTCAATTTCTTTTCTAAAAAATTGACCTTCTAAAACTAAACTAGATCAAATGTGTCCACTAAAACCCTAAACCGTGTGTACACTAACTAAATGAAATTAAGCTAATTTTAATACTAAAATCTAACTACATCATCAATGCCTATTTTTTTCTAACTGTTTTCTAATTTTCTTTATTTTATAATTTATTTTATAATTTATTTATTAGTTATTTCTATATATGGGCCACGGATACAAATTTGGGCTCTTATATCAAGCCCCCTCAATCTATTTAACCCATTTCCCCAAAATTCAAATTCAGCCCGAATATATTTTAATGAAGTTAAGCCCAAACTTTCCGACACTGTTCAAGCCCACAATTCATTATTGAACCTTAATTGAGCCTATCTTGAAGGACGACTGCTCCAAGAACGCACTCTAATTCAGTTTTCCAATATAAAACCAATCCTCTTATTCTGCCCTTTTTTTATTTATGGTTTTATCATGCAGTTGTTATTATTATTATTCATGGTTTGCATATCATTACCGAGAAACCTTGATGACTCATTTTTCAATCTCAGATAATTAAAATTTCAACAACAATTCATATCGGACTGGAAACTGCACAATTTATCATTGACCACCGCCAATCTCTGGAACATGATTATCAACCACCTCCAGGTGTTGCCAGATAATCGCCGCACTTGTTGGTCGCCATCATCCACCCATCTCGATTTTCTATTAACTCAATGATATCTCATTCATAGAACTCGAAATGTACAGCTAATGTATATAGAGACATACCCGCGTAAACGAGATCGGAGCACAGAAATCGGACCGTAGTGATCGAATCGTTTCCTCGGGACGCCCACCGCAGAACCACGACAGCAGGCAAACCATCCGGAAATAAAAGAAAAGAATATGTCAGTTGCAGTTAACAGATAAAATCTCAGAAAATCGTATTTGATGACTCATGAAGCAACCGATGACATACAAAACAACATCGGGCTGTCTTCGGATCGAACGAAAAATAGGCGTCATCTCGCTTGAGGGCTCTGGAGGGAACGTTATGGTAATGTTTGGATCTGACACCATCGCATCAACGCGGATTTCAGGTCAAACCATGAACAAAAGATTCAATATCAGTCAGATTTCCTGCGAACATTACCATGACGTTATTTTTTTATATTGTTTCAGATCAAAGATTGAACCGAGATGAGGAGTACTTGGATCTCACCTGCTCTTTTGCTCGCATCTTCATCTTCTTCGGACGCCAGCGAGAGAGAGAGAAAGCGACAGTTAGCCACAGAGAGAGAGAGAGAGAGAGATGAGCTCTTCCGTTTTTGAGGGGGCTTCAAGGACTCTGGTCATTTGAACTTTTGATAAGATGGATTTCTCTGTTGAGATTTCGTGGGTTTGAATGGGTCAAAGAAGAGAGAATCTCGGATATGGCAGCGTTAACCGTCGCCGGCTGAAGACTAATTGAACTGACTCAACAACTCTATTTCTTCTTCTTCTTACTTTTTTTTTTTTTTTTTTTTTTTAATGAATGCTTAACTGATCGACACAAAATTAGGTGCCAATGATAATTTATTGTGTAATAGTGTTGAGGCTAAACATTGTGCAATTCGGGTATAAGTTACAGGACTAGGAAACACTTGAGATGAGGGAGGAGTCTTTAATCTTTGAACTCGAAACTTTTAGGCTGAGTCAGGATTTTTTCATCTTTGAGTTAATAAGTGTCGGTTCAATTTGTGTAATTGACTAATCGTCGAAAAATAAACTAATGAACCAAAACTCATCAACTTAACATTATTTTTATATTAAAAATATCCCCAATTCAAAAATACGTGGTTTTTAGAAACCTTAGTTTCACTTTGGTTGTTTGCTAAGTAAATTTTCTTTAAAGTACAAAAGCTAATTTTTTTTTTGGTCGAAAAGTACAAAAGCTAAATCAAAATTAGGAAATAGAACTAAGTGAAGGATAAGCATGTGTGTTTCGAATTAAATTTTTCGTTCTTTTGTTGTAGTGTCTAAAATTTAGTGAATATTAAGGGAAGCTTATTCAAGGAATAAATTAAGTTATCCTTGAAATTATCTTGATCTAATTTTGAATTTAAGTGAAAAATAATGCATTAATCACATTATTAACCAGAGATATATTTCAAAACCTGAGTATCATTCATGTATTAATATATATTTCTTGTTTTGACTTCATCACAAACCACACGGATAAACCAATATATTTGACGTTCCTTTATTTTTAGAGAATAAAACCCCAAATTATACTCATTATAACATATTTACTGTACTTTTTTTTTGTGTGATACAATAAATCCTAAACTTATACCTATGGGATACATTTACCCCTCGTCAAGATTTTGCCAATGAACACCACTAAAATCCACGTTGACATTGCACTCATGTGGCTTCACGACGTCTTTTTGGTTGAAAATCCAAATAATGTCCAGAGGACACAAGTTTGGAGTTTTTGATCTTACAAAATAAATTTGGGGGTAGATGTGCTACTTTGGGCATAGTCCGAGGTGTTTTCTGTTTTTTTTTTCCTTATTTTTATATGCTTTTTACAAATTTAAAATCAATGGGATGGATTCAAAGATATAAGTGTTTTGGGAGGATTATAGAAGTTTATTTCAAAAAATTTTATCCTGCTCTTTATCAATATTATTGATCAAATCTTCACCAAAAAAAAAATATTATTGATCAAATACATTTAAAGATGATTTTCTTTATTTATTTTCAGATTTAAATTTAAATCTAAAAGGTGATAGATGTGTAAGCATGACAAGTCACTAAACTAATCATACTTGGTTGAATTTAGGCTACGTGAACGTGACGAGCAAAGGAGTAGTTATGGCTTTATTGACTCTTAAATTTTACTCGACAAATTAAGCAATAAATTATTGTAAAAAGTTAAAAAAAGAAGAAGTAAATAGTGCTAAAAAGAACTCAAAAAAGAATAATGAACAATAAATAAATAAAGATATGTAACGAATAACGAATAACAAATAACAAAAGGTCAATTCAATTTTGGTCCAATTCGCGTAGTCGACATCTGCATGCTTGAGGATATGATTTTCTATGCACAAAAAACATAAGAATTGAGCAAAAATCCTCTCTCTGGTTCCCTCTCCTTTGCCGATCACCCCGGCCACCACCTCCGACAGCCACAACCTTATCATCGGTCGTCACTCACACAACGGAGAGAGACCCATTGAGACATTCTAGAGAGTATTCTTTGAGTGACATCACCAAAAATTTCTTTCAGAAGATTGACATCTAAAGAGTTCTTTCTCGTTTTTGATTCATCTTCGTGCCCAAGGTGACTCAGTCATCATCGGACTGCTGCTCCGAAGAAGCACCTGTTCTTCTCTGTCTTCTTTGTCATGAATATCCGAAGAGCTTGGATTTGTGTCCAAAGCCTTTGTTTGGGCGCCAATCACTATTGACGAAGTCTCACAGGTTACGGTTATTAATTTGTTCACCATTCGCGACCTGTGATCTTATCTTAGCCACTGTGAATCAAATGGCTGATAATCGTGAAATACTCAACTTGATTTTCAAAGTCTTTCACCGCCGATTGTTGCCACCGACGTGTTTGGGACCTCCTTTTATCAGTACAACAGTCAATCGAGCTTGGCCAGGCGAGATCCGAATCCTAAGCACAAGGTTTGGAGTCCGAGTCTTACCCTAAAGATCCCAAGTTAGACTCCACGGATCTCGATTGTGACCTCGAAGTCTTGGTTCGAGCACTAGAGTGCTAGGTCCGCCCAGCAAAGTCCTAAGCTAGGTTCTAGGGCCCTATGTTTGTGCTCCGGACAATGACGATAATCACGTTGGTGGGGTGGTCAAGTTGGCATTTTAAATATTGAAAATTTCAATCCTTAAGAGATATAAATCCTTTATGGTAATTTACGTCTTGTTATATATATATATATATTTTTGGTAAAGGTAAGATATATATTAAGAAGAGCCAAATGTACAAAAGATCTCGTCACCGGTAACTTGCACTCCAAATGTAGTAACAAAAGAAGTGGAAGGGTGACGAGATGCAAAAGCCGCAGAGGCGGCACAACAACTACAACAACAAGGCCAAACTAAGCACGGCTAGCTCGACCAGCTATCAAGCAGAGACAAAAACGAAAAGGAGGCCATCGTCTGATCAAGGACCTACGGGTCCCCATTGAAAATAATCGGGTCTAGACTCCAACTTCTCTGCAGCCTTCTGTTTCTGAAATTGTCTTCGACGTTCCTGAAGGTGATAGCTTTGTCTCGTACCACTTTAAAGAGGTGGTTCTTAATGGCCGGAATAGAGAGAGGTTGGTCTCTAAAGATGATGGCATTTCTATTTTTCCAAATGATATGACACAATGCGCCAAATGAAAAACGGGCTATGCACTTGTAGAAATCTTTTCCCATCAAATAGGTAGTTGCCCATCTGAAATTCTCCCCCCAACCTCTGTTGCGCCAGGGTAAATTGCATCTGGACGCCCAAAAGAAGGCAACGCTAGCCGTGACACAGCAGTCAAAAAACAAGTGGTCAAGAGAGTCCGGCACATTCTTGCAAAATGCACAGGTAGCATTTCCAATAATACCATAGGCCAAAAGGAGGTCCTGGGTTGGAAGCCTACGTCTGGCCATGAGCCAAAGATTGAGTTGATATTGAGGCACTATGGCGTTGTCCCATACAAAGGAGTACCAGTGGACCCGCGTCCTCTTCTTCCTTATGAAGTTCCACGCCGATGCCATAGTGAATTGGCCCGAAGAGCTTTCTCGCCAACAGCAACGATCCGGGTCATTCGTCAGGGTCGGAAGAGGTTGCCCCCACGATTGAAGCACCAACCTAAGAGCTTGGCCAGATCTCGAGAAGAGGTCAGCAACACAAGCTTGTCTAGAGAGCCCTGAGCTATAGATAAGAGAGTCTGAAAAGAACAGGTTCAAGGGCCCTCTAGGGTGCCAGTTGTCAAACCACAGAGAGGTTGTTTGGCCATTGCCAATTTTCCAGTAGAAGGCCATCCTGAAATTCCTTCTTAGGGTCAACAAGCTCTTCCAGGCCCAGGAACTAGAAGTTGGCTTCCTAGCAACCCAAAAATTCTTGTTTTTTAAGAACGTGGAGTGGACCCATCTACACCATAGCGCTTCCTTGTTGGAGAACAAGATCCAAATATGCTTTAGCATGGAGGCTTTATTGCAATCTTGGAGTCTCCTAACACCTAGCCCTCCTTCATCCTTTGGAAGGCAAACGTCCTCCCAGGCTACCTTAGCACCACCCTGCCTAGGTCCGGACCTTTCCATAGGAATTGTCTAAATATTTTCTCTATCTATTCCATCACAGCTGCAGGTAAAACAAAGACACTAGCCCAGTAGGCTTGTATAGCATGAAGAATCGACCGATAAGTCAAGCCGACCAGCAATAGAGAGGAAACGGTGAGTCCAAGACTGAACCCTTGCAGTGATGCGATTGACCAGGGTACAACAGTCTGCTTTATTGATTCTCGAAGTGATAATGGGAACCCCCAGGTACCGAACTGGCAGGCTTCCTTCTCGAAAGCCCAACTCCAATAGAATATTATTCCTTAGGGAGGGATTGCCACCCGCCAAGAAGATTTCACTCTTGCACGAATTAGGGCGAAGGCCACTCCAGGAGGAAAATATGTTTAGAGCTTCCTTAAGGAGAGTCGCCGTAGGAAGGTGCGCCTCACAAAAAAGGAAGACATCATCTGCAAAGAAGAGATGTGAAAGACCCACTGCCTTGCACCTCCAGAAGAATTTGAAATCAGGCCTCGAGGATTGCTTAAGAATGATCCCTGAGAGCACTTCCATGACCATAATGAAAAGGTAAGGAGAGATGGGATCCCCTTGGCGAAGACCTCGACCGCTCGCAAAAAACCCGTGGAGCTCTCCATTCAAAGCAATTGAGAATTTAGGAGTGCGAACACACGTCATAATTAGGCTAGTGACAGAGTGAGGGAAGCCAAAGGCCAGCATCACATTCTCAAGGAAGCCCCAATCCACCGTATCATATGCTTTCCTGAAGTCCACCTTTATCGCACATTTAGGTAGATAAGGCTGAAGGTGGAAGCTAGAGAATAGCTCTGGCGCAATAATATTTGTCCCTAATTCGTCTACCTTTTATAAAAGCGATGCAAAAGGGCCTATCGTGTTCTTCAGAGCTAGGGCCACCCGATTAGCTAGCACCTTTGTAATACACTTGTAGATAGTGTTGCAGCAAGCGATAGGCCTATAATCCTCCACAGAAGTGGCGTTGAGCACTTTCGGAACCATTACCAAGATGGTATTGTTAACTTCCCTCAAGAGTTTTCCGAAGTTGAAGAAATCCAACACTGCAGTCGTTACTAAAGGACCTACCGTGTCCCAGTTTTCTTTGAAGAACTCCGCTGTGAAACCATCTGGCCCAGGAGCCTTTCCCTTGGGCAAAGAGAAGATAGTGTTCCGGATCTCTATCTCTGTAACTGGTTGAGCGAGAAGAGCAGCCTGATCAAGCGAAAGTGGATGTTGGATAACCTCCCTCAAGTCCCCTAACGAAGGTCTAATAATCTCCCCTTGTGGCATCAAGAGGTCCTCAAAGAACTCTACAAAACTTCGTTGCACCAGACGTGGCTCCGTCAGTATGTTCCCCGAAGAGTTGAGGACGGAGAGGACTCTGTTCCTCAACTGTCTTTTGTTGACATATTGATGGAAGAATTTGGTATTTCGGTCTCCCTCCTTGAGCCATCTGACCCTGGACTTTTGCCTGAAGAAGGACTCCTCCGAGGAGCGCAACTCTGCAAAGATACATCTTTGGCTTTTCTCCACCTCAGCAAAGTCGGCAGAAAAGGGATTTAGCTGTAATTCTGCTTGAGTGGCCTCCATCATCTTCCGCGCATCAAGAGTTCTAGCAGATATATTAGAGAAGGAATCTCTGTTGAGTTGCTTGAGTCGACACTTGAGAGCCTTGAGTTTAGAGACAAGCTTGTACATAGGGACACCATTCCCCGGCGCATTCCACACTTGTGAGACAATTTCATTGAACTCCGGGTGCTTCATCCAGAAGTCGAAGAACTTGAAGGGCTTCCTTCTATGGGTCGGATTAAGAATCTTCACCACCATAGGCGAGTGGTCCGAGATTCCAGGAGCAAGGAAGGAGGCTTCTGAGTAAGATAGATCCAAGCTCCACTTGGCATTCACTAGAACCCTGTCAATCTTCCTTGCTTTCCTAGTATGCCCTGAAGACGTAGTCCAAGTGTATCTAAACCCAACGAACCTCAAGTCTTCCAGCTCAGCTTGCTCCAAGCACTGTCTAAACTCATTGAAACAAGGGAGCCAATCTTCGGAGCCACCGACCCGGTCCGATGGATCCTTAATAGCATTGAAGTCCCCCAAGACAAGCCAAGGAGTGTCTCGGAGATGGGTGCTTTTCATGATGATGTCTTCCCACAGCGGTCTCCTCAGCGAAAAGGAGTGATCTCCATAAATAAAAGAAACACAGCAAGCCACCCCAGAGTCTAGGCTCTCAAGGTTCCCATGAATTGCCTGCTTGGAAAGAGAGAAGGTTTCAAACTTGACTCTCATGGGGTCCCATCCGACCCAAATTCTACCCCTGGGGAAGAAGTCATAGTTTGCAGTCCAACACCAACCTCTCAATAGAGCTTCGGAAATGGAGTTAAAGCGATCCTGTGGCACCTTAGTTTTCACCAAACCAACACAAAGACAAGTGGTTCAAGTAATAAAATTACGAATCTCCTTGTCTAGTCAATCAACCATACCTCTAATATTCCAGCAACCTATATACATATGTACAAAAGAGGAAACGAGGAAGGGTTACCTCCTTTTCGGAGGCTTGCGACGGCTCTGAGTGGGAGCCGCTCGAGGAGGTGGGTCTGGAGGAAGCACCAGGGGCTTGTCCTGGGTATTCTCCTCCATGTTTTTCGTTGGAGGAGCCTTCGGCGATAGACCTGGAGGGGCCTTCGGCGATTGACAAGGCGAGAGAAGATCTTCATCTGAGCTAAGGTGGTTGACAGACTCATTCAACTCCGCTCCACTCCCTAAGCCCGCCTCTGGATGGCTAATGGGATCTTCCTCCATTGTCGAGGTGTGGTCATCCACACTGATTAGTGCTTGAAACCCACTCTGAGCCCTCCGGGTGGAGGTTGATGGCAAGCTTTTAAGAGCTGCTTGTTGATCGCTTGAGAGGTGGTTCCTCTTCTCCGAGCTTGCCGGATGGTCCAAATATGTCTCCTTGGGGGGGGGGGAGATTTGTTCTTCTTTCCCTTGACTTGTTTCCATCCAAAATCAGCCTCATTCAGGTCTACCACCAACATTGGTGAAGTCTCAGAGGGGCGGGCCTCCACTGGTGGGGGGGGGAATGGTCCGAACTTACTTCTGGCCTTGCACCGCCTTCCGCCCATTCAGCGAGGTTGCACAATTGTGCCCAAAGGAGCCACACTTCAAACATTCCGCTGGCTTCCACTCATACTCGATGGCAATCGACCGAACAACTCCGTTTAGTCTTACCCTGGTCAAGTAGAACCTTGGCTTGTTTACTTGAATCTCCACACAAACTCTTGCAAAAGAGATCCTTTGAGATTGCTCCGTGCGTTGATCAACAAATAACGGCTTGCCAATGGTGCTCGCGATGGCGCTACTTGCCGGGGCTATCCATAGGTCAAGAGGTAGGTTCTTCAAGCGAATCCACACTAGCACCGTGGTTTGCTTCTCCCTCTTCAACTCTAGGAGCGGCTTCCATTGTTGCAAAACAAGTGCAACCCTTGCAACCGTTATAGGACCTTCTTCCAAAATCTTCCTTCTGAACTCGGGGTCAGGGATGCGGAAGAAAAAGAAACCCTGGTCATCGGCAAAAACCTCAACAAGCTTCGGTCCCCAACATAGCTTGAGCGAGTTCTCCGTGAGCTGGAACGGCAAGCTCTTTCCTACATAATATCCAACCAGACACTCATGCCATTTGGGATCCACCGCATCTAGCACTTCTTCAGGAAGATCCACCACCGGGATATCATCCTCAAACGAGGGAGGAACAAAGGTAAGGTCATACCCTTTCGCTGCAAGTTTCGCAACATTTGCCCACGTCCGGACAGCCGGGGCATCTGGTTTCTTCGCTTGTTTTTGCGAGGCTTGGGGCCGTTTGGAAGCCGACCTCGCTCTACTTTGTCCTCTCGAGCGCCTATCCCTGCCTATATCTTTGGGACCACGGTTTGAGGTTTCTGCTAGTGCAGGAGCCTTGCCCGTGAGCATGGAGGCCCGGGCCTCCTTGTCTCCCGATTCATCTCTCAGTTGTGCCGTGTTATTCGGCTCACCACCCACAGCCATTGGAGCAGCCATAACACTACCCAGCCAGCTAAACCCAATCCTCTACACATCAGCCATCTAGAGAGTAAGAGACTAACCGTTCGGACGCCTCGCACCTCTCGGGTTGGCTGGACGCAGCAAGGACGGGGCAGGGAGGAGGACCAACAGACTGCTCGGGAGCAAGGCGGCTTACCTGACGCCCTCTTCCCGCTTCGATCAGGTCCGGGCCGCACCAGCACTGCTCCTCAAGGGCCGAGCAACGCAGCAATTCGGTGCAGGGCGCGGCACAGCAGGGGCGGAACAGGGGAGCGCCAGCAACCGTTCAAGAGCAGGGCGTGGCACGGCAAGGTCCGAACAGGGGAGCTCCAGCGACCGTTCAAGAGCAGGCCACGGCACAGCGTCGAGCACCAGCAGCAGTTTGGTGCAGGGCACGGCACAGCAGGGGAGCACCAGCAACCGTTCAAGATCTGAGCCGAGAGAGGCTTACCTGAGGGTGTTGGGACACCTGCGAAGCACAGATCCGAGCCGCACCAGCACCGCACCTCAAAGGGTCGAGCGGCGCAGCAGCAGGCGATTTCCGTGGAGAGGAAGCTCAGATCTCGCCGCAGAGTTGGAGAGAGTCGAATCCGTTCGGTGAGGAGCGAGGGCCTTCCTAGAGGAGCTGAACCCCCAATTTTCACGCCAATCGGAGGTCTGGATCGGCCGGATCGAGCAGCTGACGCCGGCGAGCTACAGTTCAAAACCCCAGAGGAAGAGAGGCGATGAACAGTACCCGTGCGTGCATTTTGGCTCCCACTTGTTATATTTTTTTTGTAGATTCAGAAAGGAAAAAAAAATTCCGGTCCATTTTTTACTTTCAAAATATATCAAAAAGAAAAAAATGGAGAAACATTTTCGATAACCGGATTATATGAGAAACAAAGTAAAATGACGTTTTTTAAAATATTATGCCACTACTACAATCCTCAAAGCACTCGAGTCATCTCCTACACTTTGTCTGCAATTTTTTCATGATCAGCGCTTCTCGTGTTCTTCTTTCGTTTTGCCACCACATCCTGTACGTTTCCGTGCCACCAAAGTTTTCTTTCTTCTCAAGGGTCAGTCATTGGATCCATGAAGCAACCCTTCAAATCTGAAGAGCCACTATCCTTGCCCCCCTAAAAAAAGGAGGAACGTGCCCCTTGCTTTAGCTTTTCAATTTAGAAAGGATAAGAATAAAGTATATCAGTTTGTGTCTCTCCTGAATAAAGAAGTCTAATTGAGCATTTGAAAGATGTGTTGAGAATCTCATCAGTCAATCAGTCATATGTCATCGATGACTACATGGCACTTTCTCAGAAGCTCCATCCAAAATATAGCTCTGACCTATATAAAGCTCTCTCTCTCTCATGGTCTTTTCAATTTCACTCCTTCAGAAACCAAATCATCCCTTCAATCTTCCACATTCAGTGATTTCAAAGCTGCAAATTCTGGCCCAAAGCGAAAATGCTTCAGGAAATCTTCAGTCCCTTTGAGACCGATCCATGCAATGCTTTGAAATCCATCTGTCAGCATCTTCTTGAAGAAGATGATGATGATGCTGTCAACGCAGCATTTTCTCCACAAACTCCAGCAAATTTGTGCAGGAGGTGTTCAAGCTTCAGCAATCTTTTACTGATGGAGAGTTGGAGCGAGCTGCCCCTAAAAGTCAATGACTCGGAGGACATGGTGGTGTACAACGCTTTACGCGATGCGCTCAATTCCGGGTGGACGGTGCCTCTGGCTTTGAGCCAAGAACTGGATTTCGAAGTGACGACCATTGATTATAACAGCGTTGGTCTGGCGACTGAGGAGAAACAAGAGACGGTGGAGCGTGAGGTACAAGTGCCGGTCAAGAAGACGCATTATAGAGGAGTGAGGAGGCGGCCGTGGGGAAAATACGCAGCAGAAATGAGGGACCCCAAGAAAAACGGAGCAAGGATTTGGCTCGGCACTTATGAGACGCCCGAGGACGCAGCATTGGCCTATGACCGGGCAGCTTTTAAGATGAGGGGGTGCAAGGCCAAGCTCAACTTCCCTCACCTCATCGGCTCCACTGACTACGAGCCCATCAGGGTCAGCCCGAAACGTCGGTCCGCCAAGCCTAGCTCGCCGTCCACGTCTAGCAGTGAAAGCTTTCTGACATGGACGAAGAGGAGAAAGAGAGAGGTTAATGTAGATGCTAAGGCGGATTTTCGAAGTCCAATCCCCTTTCAAATTCTAGATGTGGGCTTATTGAGTGTGGATGAACAATTTTTGTTTTGATTGTGGAAACTACAATTTAGTGTTTTTATCCCATTCCATTAGGGTTTGTACACAGGAAAAGAGAAGGAAAAACTTCTTTGCTATAGATTAATCGACAATTACCATTTTTTATTGGAGAAGTTCCAAACCGGGCTATGGTTTAAGCCAAAACGATGTCATTTTAGACATTAATTCTCATTCAAGTTAAAATTAACAAACATTCGAGAGAAAAAGTAGTAAAAATCCTTATTAATATTTTCCCTTGATTAAATTGAATGGAGTTAATAGAGAGATTTTTTCCAAAAAAATAGAGATTTACTCGTATCAACTGTAAGTTTTAAAACTGAAAAAGAAAAAAAAACTATAAGTTTACCCACCCTGTGGTGGGGAGTTGGTTAGGGCACACACTTGCCACACAAAAGGCTAGGGTTTGATTCCCCTACTTGTCACGTTGCGTGACTTAAGTGGGGTGCGTGGGTGGTGGAGCACTACGCTAATATTCCCACGGGTTTACGTTGCGGTTCTGGGTTATACGGCGGTTCGGGTTGCCAAAAAAATTGTAAGTTTTAAAATTGAATTTGCACATTTCGAACTCAACCATATTTTTGGATATTTTTAAAATTTTTGGAACACTTATCCTTATATTTTTCAATAACCTTTGGACAGCCACTAACCCTTACTAGCACTTAAAATATATATATGTACATTTGAAGACAAAATAATACAGCTCTACAGTTTTCTTTTTATCACATGAGCATGTGATTGGACCTGTACGGCACGATACATCAGATCTAAAAATGTTACTTTATATATAAAAAGCATGCGCGCATTATTGTCCTTCCCCAATAAAATAAAAAGGAGCGCGCCCCATGCCTTGGTTTTTTAATTTAAAATGGATAATAAAATATATTAATTCATGTCTTTCGTGAATAAAAAGTCTTATTGAGCATTTCAAACATGCCCTTTCTCAGAAACTTGATCTAACATAAATAGAAGCTAAGAATTAAATCATTTATGTTGAAATCACCAGCCGCCAAGCAGTCAAGCTCAACCTACCTATAGTTCCCACTTTGCTGGTCTTTTCAACTCTTCACTTTTCTGAAACCAAAACATCCCTTCAATCTTCCAAAATCAGTGACCACAAAGCTACAAATTCTAGCCAAAACGAGAATTCTTCAAGAGGGACTAATCAATCCAATGTTTGAAATCCATTTGTGAGTATCTTCTTGAAGATGATGATGATAATGTCACTGCAACATCTTCTGTAGCAACTCGTACAGATGCGTACACAAGGAGTTTGAGTTTCGACAATCTATTATTAATGGAGAGTTGGAACGAACTACCCCTAAAAGTTGATGACTCAGAGGACATGATGGTGTAAGGAGCTTTGTGCAACGTGCTTAATTCCGGGTGGACAATACATTTGGCTTCAAATCAAGAACTTGTTTTGGAAGCGACGACCGTTGACTATAACAGCATTGGTCGGGCTTCAAACCAAGAACTTGATTTCAAAGTGATGATCATTGATTATAACAGCATTGGTCTAGCAACAGAGAAGAAACCACAGACAGTGGAGCATGAGGTACAAGCGCTAGTTGAGAGAACCCGTTACAAGGGAGTGATGAGACGATCATGGGGAAGTTACGTGATGGAGATAAGGGACCGCAAGAAGAACGGGGTTAGGATTTGGCTTGGGACTTACTAGACGCCTGAGGATGCAGCATTGGCCTATAGTCGGGCTGCTTTTAAGATGAGGGGGTCCAAGGCCAAAGCTCAACATCCCTCGCCTCGTTGGCTTAGCCAAGTACAAGCCTATCAAGGTCAGCTGGATGTTCGGTCCACCGAGCCTAGCTCACCATCCACGTCCAGCGGGGATGAAGAGGAGAAAGAGAGATGAATTTGGAAGTCCAATGCCCTTTCCCACATTGGATATGGTCTTGTTGAGTGTGGACGAACAATTTTTATCTTGTGCAAATTGCAAAGACATTTAAAAGTCAATCCGCAATTCATCTCGCAAAAAAGTAACAATTTGGTATTTTTATTCCATTTCCATAGAGTTTGTCAGAAAAAACCAAAGGCCTATTCGATCACTAACTCCATCGTAAAAAGACCCTTGTTTCGTACACATGAAGAGAGTGAAAAAAAAGACCTTCACGTCGTATAAACCTCACTAATTACCGGCATGTACTTAACGTAATGGATATCCTCACAGTGTTACCGGTTTTCTATACATTTGATGGACGTTGACGGATGCAATGATTGTGAGATTGAACATAGTTAGCCTTACGACTTTCAATATCGGGTAATTAGGCCAAATGAGGAGGTAAAGGAAAATGGAGAAAACCGGTAACACTGTGAAATAGATTAACATGACAATCAACGTCCATCAAAGAATCCATGTGTCGAATGCGCCCAGCATCAATTTGTCGGACATTTTGCATTGTAGTTGTACGTTGGAAGGGGGCGTGAGACTCAGGCAGGGGGCATAGTGAGGAAAGTCAGATGCGTGACACTCGGCCGATGTCCCTTCGGCAGAGGGTGTGAAGCAGGGTAGCCCACGATTGCTGTTTTCGGGTCGGAATGCGAAGGAAGAGATGCCATGGAAAAGACGAAGAGGGCTTTCTATGGTTTTGGATGAAAGTGAGAAATGACTTTAACCATATGAGAAACCATTGCCAAAATATGCAAATCAAATGTATAGAAAATGGACTTTGCTGGTGTAACAACACTGTTACTTTCATCGTGTGATAGTGGAACTTGAACTGTTCATTTTACTTTTTTTAGGGCGAGCATCCAGATAGTTACTTGTCGTAGAAAATAATTACTTTTTGCACGCATGCAATATTTAAAGAAATAAACCCAATGAGATTATTCAGAAAAAGAAAGTTGTAGGGTAATTAATTGCAAATTTTAGATGGGAAAATATTGATCCTAAATAAATAAATAAAATTTAAGAGTCCATAACTAAAGATGAACATGGTCCCAATGGGCGGTTCCCACCTTGGAACCAGAACTAACCACCAAGGACCAATTCCACAAAAATTAGAACCAAGAACTACCGTTGGTTTCATGGATCCACCAGGGAAATTAGATTGCCAGTTTGGTTCGGCTCTCGAGTGAGTCCATAGAATCGGTCTCGAAATCCCTACAAAATTGCATTTCTCAATTAATATCAGTTTGAACCTACTTTTTATTTTAGAGCACCAAAACTTGTTCGGCCTTATATTAGGCTCTTAATTTTGTATCATGACGACAAATCACGACAATATTTACTTGGTTCAGTTTCAATATTGTTATCCAAATTCACGAGAAGAGTTAGTAATAAATAATCCACTAATCAATTAAAGAATTGTAGAGTAGAATCACTCACATATTTGAGTGTTTCCCACACCTAAACTTCACCAACAACCTAGAGAACTATGTCAGGATTTGAACATCCGTGTCTCCACGATGAGAACGCCTCGATCAGTACGTAAACTTTCCGAGCGAAAGTCCGTGTGGTTCTCTGGTCCTACTAACAATCAGATTCAGAACGAGAGTCCCTACTGAGTTTTTTTCGATTCTTTGACTTTTGCTAGCTTATTTGAGTCGGTCAAGCACTTGGCAGGGCCCTTTATGGGTGGCTTCCAAAAGAAACCCCCACCGTCCGTCCCTTTCTATTTCCTTTCGTGCGGCTGAAAACAAGACAAGTAAACCTTTTTCTCCTTCTTATATGGCCTATCATCAACAGTGGCGGCACTTGTACGGCCTTCCAGAGTAGTCGACCTCTTGGTCGATCAATCTTGGATATTTACGTATTTGGTACCACCCCAAAGAAAAAAGATCAAAGTAAAGTAACAACCCTTATCTTGATTAAACTCTAAGAGTAGGATTCCAATAAGTAATCAGTCAAGAATAAGAATTCTAGTTTACCTTAGGACGATTGGTTTCAGGAACTAGGAATTGCCCACTAAAGATTAATTTTGAAATCAAAAATTGCTCATTAGTTTTATGGACTCATTTGAAAACTAGATAGGTGGTTCAGTTTAATTCTTGGGTGGGTTTATGAAACTAGTTGAAGTGTCCCCGCTTCTAAAGAGTCATGAGACTTGAGAGCGAGCAATGAGATCGGAATTCGAAGGCGATTAAGAGTGAGAGCAACAGATGGATCGACGGGGCTAGGGGCCGCTAAGAGCAAGAGGTAGAGAGGAATCGATAAGGGCAGAGGCCACGAAGAGTAAGAGTGAGAGAGGGAGGTGAGGCCATGAGATGAATGAGGCGAGAGACATAGAGAGTTGAAGAAAAAAATAAAAATTTTAAAAAATTATATATATGTATCTATATTCAGGTAGACGAGTGGGTGGTTTTGCACCATAATTTAACAAGTATAATCACCAAAAAAAAAAAAAAATGCCATTGGTTCCATTGAACCATCAATGCGGTCCAGCTCTTGGGACATCAGTCCGACAGGTCTTTAAGCCCAAGGCCATCTCATCCAAGCTTTAACAACCTCGTTTTGGGACCACGTTCCCCCTCAACCCTGCCGACCGGACTCAGCGGATGGAAGATGTGTTGAGTGCGCCTGCAGAGTCGGTCCACACCCTTACTCTTCGGCATACTTTTCGGCGTTTTCGCCATGCCCGTCGGCGCATAAAGCTTAGTCAAACCAAAACAGGATGGACCACCAGGCAAAGAGTCAAACAGTTCCGAAGCATCGAACAAGATTAGGACAAGGTGACAAACTGCATTCCCATTGCAGGAATTTCCTCAGTTTGACCTTGATCTTGTCGCATGTCAAGACCCCATCACTTGTCTTAAATCCAAAATCGAGTATGTAAATTTTTAGTTTCTAAGAAAAAGGAATGAGCACACGATATGGTTATTTTGAAAATTGTTGAAACCAACCATATGTTATCCAATTCGTTAATCCATATTATTATGTATTAATAATTTATTTCACGCGATTGCTTGTAATTTTATGTTTTTTTTTTTAAATAGATGCGAGACGTGTAGAAGAGAGAAAAGCGGAATTTCTATATATTTTGACGTTGAACAATAAATAGTTTGTGAATATAAATAGGTTTTATTAGTTGATTATCTAAGGTAATATATCGATCAAGGAATGCACAATTTAAAAAAGGGATATGCACAATTTTTGAGAAATAAGGAGAATCCAAAAGGATGTTCTAATTATCTCTTAGTAGAGGAAATATTCTAGAGATATATCTCTAAAATTAATGATTTTACTCCTTTCCTAAAGTGAAAAGCAAACTCAATCTCCAATATCCACATTAGTAAATTTGCCCTTTGATTTGGAGCACACGCATACAAATTGGTCAACCTCAAACCTCAACTCTCGACCGTGCCTATGTATTCACTCCTCGTGATGCTTATTCAATTATTGTCTCCACGTATACACGTCCCAAATTGTTAAAACACAATATAAAAAAAGTAGATATATTCGTCATTCCTCCCTCAATTCTTTGTTTGTTTCCTCTTTTGTTGGTGCCACGTTCCACATTTACTATCCCGGTCGACCAAAATTGTCCTCCTTTTTTTATTCACATGCGATTGGATTTATACGGCACCTATCAAGATATGAGAATCTTTCTGATGCATTTTATATTCTATACGCACAAAAGCCTTGGTATAATATAGTCATTGCCACTATAATAATAGACAAAGAAACGTGCCCATAACTTGAATTTATATAAAAATTCGTATTCGTATCGAGATAAGGCAAAAGCACATTATTCCATACGGACTGTGGTTGAATAAATGTGAATTCAAACATTCAAAACGTGTGTGGAATCTCACCACCAATGCACAGGCACCTTCTCAGCAAATGCAGCATGAGAACTAATATGTAAAATATAATAAATTGAATGATTGTTTAAGCTAGCTCAACGTATATATATAAATCTCCCACTATGGCCATCCTCTCAACTAATCCGCTCTAGCCCTTCAATCATCAACGATACAAACTGTACACAGGTGATATCTGCTCGATCTTCATCAGAAAATGCTTCCAGAATTCATGAGTCCCTTTGAGACCCATCAATGCGATCTTTTGAAATCGATTTGTGATCATCTTCTTCACGATGATGATGATGTTGTCGAGAATGCTGCAGTATCTGTGCCGAGGAGTTCGAGCTTCAGCGATCTTTTGCTGACGGAGGATTGGAGTGAACTACCTCTGAGAGTCGACGACTCAGAGGATATGTTGGTGTACGGCGCTTTGTGCGATGCACTCAGTTCTGGGTGGGCGATGCCTTCGGCTTCGAATCAAGAACTTGATTTCGAAACCAGGACTGTTGATAACGGCGGCATTGGTCTAGAGGTGCAGACGAGAGCGGAGATGGTGAAGCACGAGATGAGAGCGCCAGTCAGGACGGTGCATTACAGAGGAGTGAGGAGGCGGCCATGGGGAAAATATGCAGCAGAGATAAGAGACCCCAAGAAGAACGGCGCGAGGATTTGGCTCAGGGACTTACGAGCTGCCTGAGGACGCGGCATTGGCCTATGACCGGGCCGCTTTCAAGATGAGAGGGTCGAAGGCCAAGCTCAACTTCCCTCACCTCATCGGCTCGGTCGAGTACGAGCCCGTGAGGGTCAGCCCCAAACGTCGGTCCACCGAGCCTAGCTCGCCGTCCAGCGATGACGGGTTGACTGGGACGAAGAGGAGAAAGAGAGAGGTCGATTCAGATGCTGAGGTGGAGTTTGGAACTTCAATCCCTTTTCCCATTCTGGATCTGGGCTTGTTAGGTGGGGACGAGCAATTTTTATTTTGATTGTACACACTGTCTAGACATTGTCTTCATCAATGAAAAGTCAATCAGGCGATTCTTACGTTGTGCAAAGACTGTCAATTTGGTTTTTTCCTATTCCCATTTCCTCAAGAGTTTTGTCAGAAAAATCAAAACCGTTTCCCATTATAGATCTACCAATATAAAAGTAAGTAACAAAGGCAAAGAATTCTTAGCGTAAGTAACCTTAATTTCCGGGAAATAGCAGGCTTTGAATTAGACGTAAAGAGAAATTTACAGGGTCAGTCTTGAGATAGAGTTGTTAGACACAAATTGCGCAACCCCAAGATCTCCATAACCAGAACAAGAACATGCATAATTGAGTAGAAAGATTAACGCACCTGTTTTGGGATCCATCAAACATAAAGCGGAAGCAGAAAAAGGATTACCCACATATATCAAGGGGATCCACGCATCAAGTCCTTCTCCTCATTGCCCTCCGTATCACGGCTCAATGGGGCGGCCCCCTCACGTGTAGCGTTAGGTAAACGCCCCTTAGGTGAGGATACGGGTGAGAATTAGGGTTAGAGGAGAGACTTGAGCACTATTTATAGAGTTTCTAGCCAGTCCCTCTCATTACGGGCCGGGCTTAACTCGGCCCACACTAGTCGCCCATATTAGACTAATTAAGAAACCTTCTATCTCACCTTAGACCAACCCTATTTTACGGTAATCGTAAAAACAGTAAATTACAATATCAATTAATTTAGTCCACATTAGGAAAAACTCTTACATTCTCCCACTTGGACTATATTAATTGAAATCGTACCGTATGTACGCACATTGGTCAAGAGATAATTCTTAATAGTCAATCCTATCCCATAAAGTCTTAAACACCGAATCATGGCGGTAACTGCATGTATACAAATAGAGCCTTCCATGGTCACAAATGTTCTCAACTTTATTGATATGGATTCAATATGGTAGTGTGTCAAATGGATAACATCTCTCATAGAGAGATCTCATTTGTCAGTCACCATTCTCTTACCTTAGGTGTCACAAAAAACTTGTGCCACTAGAGAATGCTTTATGGTTCCAATGAACCCACATATGTCTTGTCCTATGGTTAACCTCTCTTTATGTATCACAAGACATATGCACAAGGCTAATAACCAGATGCCCCTAGCCTTCACTCAAGGTTTATACAATTCCCTGAGACTTTATCAATATGTATTCAACATAATAACAACACATTCAAAATATTTTATTGAATGCAAAAGTTGATACATATCAAATCGTTACTAAGTGTAACGAACCACATATGTGAACTTTATCAGAGTAAAGCCAAAATAGCTCCCACTAAACAACAGTATCCGAAGATACTCCTAGGCCCATGCTAATGACATGTCACTCAAATACACATGGGCGTAGGCATTTAGTTAGTGGATCTGCAACCACATCATCTGTGAAAATATATTATATTAAAACGTCACATTTCTGTACCGTTTGCTTTTGGTAAAAAATTCTGACCACCATATATTTAGACCCATTGAGACTTCTGTAGTAAATAAATAATACTACAAATTTATTATCTCAATACAACCGTATGGATCTATCCATAAAGTTAAAACGATCAACTCCTTCATGAGGTTTTAGAGCCTAAAAGCCCAAGTAACAGCATAAATGAATGTTACTAACACTGCTTACATAGTAGAAGATGACATAGAACTTTATTTACTGCACTTACTGTTAACATAAATATGTATTCTGTTATTGATTGCATGTCATCCTAACAACCAGCAAAGTTAACATATGAATACCTTACTCACTACAAGAATTAAACATGTCTGTAAATTAGCATATAATATCTTGTCTTCTTTAAGTACCTTAAAACCTTCTTGACAGCAACCCAGTGATCATATCATGGATTTGACCGATATATGCCTAGAAGTCTCGTCACAAAGACAACATTTAGTCTAGTGCAAATTCGAGCATACATTATACTTTTAAGTGCACTAACACAAGGTACTTCCTTTAATTAGATTTTCTCAATATTTAAATAAGGACAATGTGATAGATTTAGTCCATCACCCTTAACAACAGGAGCAATTCCTAGCTTGCAATAATGTATATTGAATATTTCCAATATACAATCAGCAAATGTCCTCCGAGAAAATCTAATATAATCCAATATTTATATGGCGAGAACAATCCTTACAAACCTCAGTACAAAGGATATAAAATATCTCAAGGTCACAACTTGTAAGCAAAACATCATGTACATAAAGTATGAGAAAAAATAAATTTCCTCCCACTGACCTTGCAGTATATTGAATTACTTTGTTCTCAATTGAACAAAATAATAACACTATGAAGCTTTAATAATATTGTCTGGAAACTTGCTTAACACCATGAATTAGAATTTTTCAGTTTACACACAAGTTTACTTGAATCTGCTGCAAAATCATCCAGTTGCACAATATAAATTTTGTATCTATTTGGCGTAACTTTATATCAAAATAAATTATTAATGCCACGTTCACTCGAAAGAATATTTAAAGAAATAATTATTTCTTCACTATAAACAATCCACCCCTCTTTCGAGTTAAAGCGTTAGTTACAAATATGGCTTTAAATTCCACAATCTTTCTTTGAAATTCTTTTAGTTTTGTATGCCAATTTGCAACTAATAAACTTGTGATCTTTAGACAAGTCAGTAAGTTTCCAAACATGTTTTATAGATTGTATATCGCCTTTTATGGCATCTAATCATATACTTAATTGAGAATAAGAAACGACATTTATAAATATGTCATTACATCAACCATATAGTGGATATTGTAATCATGCTCTCACAAATAGACTATATAGTCTGATGGTATTACTGATCGTCTTTCCCTAACAAATCTCCTTAATAAAGCTGCAACCACTTCATTTTGCACTTGAGGGGTTTAAGAAATTTCATTATAAACTATATCAAGAATAGTAGTACCTTGAATCTCAACAAGTTTAGTCTATGGTACAGGAGATTCCATAATTCTTGTACATTCTTTAGGGTCATACTTGCCAAAATCTACCAAGTATTTGACAAATGACCCTTTAAGCTATTTTGCATTATCATACTTGCCAAAATACTCATGGCCACTGTTAAACCTGACAACCTTTTAATCATATACGAGATGTATATGTCATTAGGATTTAAACACAATTTTTACAGATGTGTCCTAATTTCAATATCAGACAAAACATAATTTCAAGCAACTAAGACTTCCATCATCTTATAGCAGTGCAGTCCGCAGGCAAACCTCTTTTCAAGTGTTCCAGAATGAAATGCTTCATGGACAGTAAGCAAATTCAATTGCTCTTTTCTCAAGCAACAAATCATATGTCCACAACTTAAAATTTGAAGCAGTAAAAACCTCAATGGTGACGGAATTACCATTTACAGAAAAGGTGACTGAAAAACAAGCAGTATATAATTAGCATCATGTGAGCATTGTGTAACTTGACGTACAAGTACACATTCAGAGAGTTACATGCAAAATCACATAATCACCTTTGGGCATAATACATGACATGCAATTGTACACTCCCCACATGATAAGAGTTATGAGAATATATTCCAATCTTTGTGAATTCATCACATTTGGGCATATGAACCATTAGGATAAGTCACTCCTCCACCACACTATCATGTATCCCTCCATGAACTAATACACAATCACCTCCTTTGGGAGTATGACTACGCATTAGACCAGGAGACATCCCAATCATCATACGAGACCGAAATTTCTCAAACCCAATCAAAGCGTGCCACTTTGGCGGTCACTACTCAATTGAATCATTGAAATTCTCTCATACCAGGGATATAAACTTTACTCCTCACATACACCATATACATGTGATTTTAACTTTAGTGATAGGGGCATGTTATCACTAAAATCACATATCATGCTAATTACATTGCTTTATCCATTAATAAAAAATTAATCATACATATATATAAATATATATATAGCGAATCTGAAAGACAGATTTTAATGAGATCATTGATCACAGTAACACAAGAAACTTCCCATAACAGAGAATAAAACATCTCTTATGCACCCCAATTACATATTACTAGAACAACTTATGCTGATCTAAAATATCCATCACAAATTAACATCAATAGTAATACATGGTACACCATATCGACAAGTTTAACAACTAATCAACTATTGCTCATTAGTTTCATACGGCAAAACATGACTCCAAGGCCAACAACTGATTTATTAATCAATTTAGGTAACAAATATCATTACTTCAACCAGTGGCCTATAAATTGAGTCAAACCACAGAACTAAATATCTAAACTATAACAGTAGATACTATTGCTCTGCATAAATATTGACATACTCCTTACCCATAAAAAAATATTCAACTTGATAGACATTAACAAGTGACCAGATAAGTTCATATACAATATGCAGTAACTTAATCGACATGCATTACCCACATACATCAGATATGTTAATCAGTACAATCAGTTTGGTCACGAGTTCTTAAGACGTCAATCATTCAAAGATTATCAGCGTATCAAGGAGTATGCTTGAACAACAAAAGTTTCATAACCTTTACCGTTTCTCATCAGCTCAATATATAGCTCAATTACTATTCCATAATGATTGTATCTCATTAAGCTAGCTTCAGTTCACAATAAAGTTTGATTTTAACTGATGAATCCCACTAATATAATATTTATGTGATAACATACCTGTAACCCAACACTTATATTTCCAATTTCACAGAAAATAAAAGAAAAATACGCAAAATACAATAAAAATTCACGTATTTAGGGTTTCATATGCAATTTCACATCAATAAAACCATCAAACATATAAAATAAATATATCACAAGATAGGAAATCACCATACGAATCCAACGCCGCCAACCACGCGCCAAAATAATCCCCCACGCGCCCGCACGCGCCTCCTGAGTGTGCGGCGCGTGGGACTCACGCGCGGCGCGCGTTCGACGCCCAGGCGGCGCGTGGCCACGCGTGGAGGCGCGTGCGGCATCGCCCGGCGACGCGCCGCCCACCCTCTTGGTCGTCTCTTCGAGCCCAGTCCGAATTTGTGATTTAATTTTATTTTATTGAACAAAAAATCTCGAAAATCACAAATTAGGGCAATATCTGTACTAATTAGGGCTAATTCGTACAAATTAGGGTAGATCCGTACAAATTATGGTAAATCCGTACAAATTAGGGCAAAACCAATTGCGTTCGAGTTCTAGGGTTATGGTTGCTCTGATACCACATGTTAGATGCAAATTGCGCAACCCCAAGATCTCCATAACCAGAACAAGAACATGCATAATTGAGTAGAAAGATTAACGCACCCTGTTTTGGGATCCATCAAACATAAGCGGAAGCGAAAAAGGATTACCCACATATATCAAGGGGATCCACGCATCAAGTCATTCTCCTCTCTATTGCCCTCTGTATCACCGGCTCAATGGGCGGCCCCCTCACGTGTAGCGTTAGGTAAACGCCCCTTAGGTGAGGATACATGTGAGAATTAGGGTTAGAGGAGAGACTTGAGCACTATTTATAGAGTTTCCAGCCAGTCCCTCTCATTACGGGCCAGGCTTAACTCGGCCCACACTAGTCAGCCCATATTAAACTAATTAAGAAACCTTCTATCTCACCTTAGACCAACCCTGTTTTACGGTAATCGTAAAAACAGTAAATTACAATATCAATTAATTTAGTCCACATTAGGAAAAACTCTTACAAGAGTTCCCAGCTTTGTCGAGGTTCAAAAGAAACATAGCATCAGGAGGAAGTTCAAACGAAATCCAGAATCGTTCTTTCACCATCCTTCCTCTCCGAACAAGCTTTATCAGTCAAAAGAGAAGCAAATACAGATTATTCCATAAATTTGCCGGGAGTGTCGATCCAGTTTTTAGAGTATCTAACTCCACCTGCTGTGTCGTTTATACTCTCCATTGATAAGATGGAACAAGAGTCTCGTTGCCCGATAAGTGGGCAGGGGTTTGGGGCAGCCCTGGCGAGGGTCGCAGGAGCAGCGTCTCAAGCCACCAGAATGTTTTTATAGTTTGAATCCATATTTTTTTGATAGTTTGGGCTTGAGCCTATGTCATTAGATATGTATAATCTCTCTTATGTAATTGGGAAACGTAACAGAAATGTGCGATGTGCTAATTATAGGGAAATTATTTGCTGGATATAGCCCTAATTTAAGGGAGAATCAGGATAAAGTCTTGTGTCTTGACTGTTTCTTACTTTTACTCTTTATTTCCTTGTGATTGTGCGTCGAATCCTAACACCATATTGGGATAAGTGATGTGGAGGTCCTTAGCAAAGTTTTAGACCATCTCCAATGGCCCAAAGTTTGGCCGCAGAACTAGTGGTATAGTTAATGTATTGAGTGAAACCAGAAACCCAATTGGCAATTGCCATTTGCATCCCAAATTAAACCTCCCCAGCCTGCAATACTAGGGTTACTAAGAGTCGAGCCATCGAATTTAGCTCGAACAAGTTCTAGGTCAGGGGAGTCCATTGCACAGAGACGGCTTCCCTCGCAGGGTGGTGCTTCCTTTCTGCAGAAACACCAAGGTGATGGATGATTCAGTAGGTTTGCTTCAAAGTCGGTCTTTCATGAATCGGTACCTTGTTTTCTTCTTTGGAATCGCATGCCTTGATGAATCAGTATGTTTGCTTATAGAGAAGCAGGTGTAAGCGATGACTTAAACAACATCAATTACTCTAAAAGAAAGTTTCCTAATAAACAACAAAAGAATGTAAATGACAGCACTAAAGGAAAACGACAGAATATTTTTCATAATTAGAACAAAAATAAGTTAAAGTGATGATAGTTTGAGTTCTTGATACTTTCTAGCAATTAGAAATACTATCCAGAATTTCAAAAATTACTTAGGCCCATCTGTTTTGGGATTATTAGGCAATACTGTAAAATATATTCCAAGGGAGTGATTCTTAGAAGAAGGAAATATTTTAGTTGGACTTTTTAAATGAGGTAGAATTGATAGTTTCCATTCTTGATACTAAAAAAACTAAATAGATCTAATTACGGAGCACGATCTCAGAATCCTTAGACTCTGAACCCAATGGCTGGACTCAAGACACAAGGCATCGAGCCCACAAACCAAGGGTCGAATCCAAGCACTTGGAGAACTTGGAAGATGAAAACCCAAGATTCACGAGGGCTAGACACCACACCGAGGACCATGAAAGGGATATTTGTACGTATCTAGGGACTTCCTCGGACTCGAGACATCTAATTAAGGTCGAATTCCAACCCCAATGCCCACAAACTTGGGACCTCGAAGCTCGGACCTAGAATTGGGTGCTCAGTCGAACCTAAGACCTTGATGCGAACTTGGAACCTTGGTACTTGACCTAGGATACTAACTTCATTCCCATGTTAATCATTTTTATTATGCCTAGCTATATTATTGTTGACCATAAAAAAATTTCCGTCCATTTTTTATTTTCGAGCAATGTCAAACAGTAAAAATTGGGAAATATCTTTCTTGTCTTCTTTTGTTTTCTTTTTCGCTTTTCTGCCACATTATGTACGTTTCCATGCCACCAATTTTCTTTTTTTTTTTCAAGCAATCAGTCACTGGATCCATTAACACCTTCAGATCTAAGGTCTTCAGATCTAAGGACCATCATCGTCCTTACCCAATAAAAAAACGACGAACGTGCCCCATGCTTTTTGGATAAGATTAAGAAATACATCACTTCGTGTCTCCTTATGATTAAAGAAGTCCATTTGAGCATTTGGAACATGTGCTGAGAAGCTCTTTGGTCATCACCAGATGCACCTTCGTGGAATCTACAGATTTTCTTGGGAGTTGGAGCTAAATACTTATGAATAAATTATCGAAATGACGATCACAACAACCCACGCTCAATCTATATATATAGCTCCCAGTTAGACGATGTTCTCAGCTGTTCGGTCTTACTTCAGAAACCAAATCATCCCCTTCGATCTTCACGATCTGTGATCCTCAAAGCTACAAATTCTCGCCAGAAACGAAAATGCTTCAAGAAATCGTCAGTCCCTCTGAGACCCATCAACGCGATGCTTTGAGATCCATTTGGGAGCATCTTCTTGGAGATGACTTCGATGATGGAATCAATGCAACATTTTATGCACCGACTCTTGCGCACATGTACTCGAGGAGTTCGAGCTTCGGCGATCTTTTACTGGCACAGAGTTGGACCGAACCGCCCCTCGAAGTCGACTGCTCTGAGGACATGTTGGAGTACGGCGCTTTGTGCGACGCGCTCCATTCTGGGTATCAAGAATTGGATTTTGAAGTGTCGACCATTGGTTATAATAGCATTGGTCTGGCTTCAAATCAAGAACTTGATTTTGAAGTGACGACCATCGATTATAACAGCATTGGTGTGGCGATGGAGGAGAAACCGGAGGTGGTGGAGCATGAGGTACAAGCACCGATCAAGAAGACAAGTTACAGAGGAGTGAGGAGGCGGCCGAGGGGAAAATACGCAGCGGAGATGAGGGACCCCAAGAAGAAAGGGGCAAGAATTTGGCTCGGTACTTATGAGACACCTCAGGACGCGGCATTCGCCTATGACCGCGCAGCTTTTAAGATGAGGGGGTCCAAAGCCAAGCTCAACTTCCCTCACCTCATCGGCTCCTCTGACTACGAGCCCATTAGGGTTAGCACCAAGCATCGGTCTGCTGAGCCTAGCTCGCCATCCAGTGATGACGGGTCGACCGGGACGAAGAGCAGAAAGAGGGAGGTCGATTCAGATGTTGAGGCAGAGTTCGAAACTTCAATCCCTTTTCCCATTTTGGATACGGGGTTGTTAGGTGTGTGACGAACAATTTTTAATTTGATTGTACTCGAGACATTATTGTCTTCATCAATGAGAAGTCAATCAGGCAATTTTATGTTGTGCAAAGACTGTCAATTTGGCTTTTTCCTACTCCATTTCCTTAAGAGTTTTGTTTCTACTTATAGAACAACCAATATAAAAGTGAGTAACAAAGTTGTTGGGAATGTCATGTTCCCAAAAACCGGATTTGACACTAAATCGAACCTCTAAAACGAATGCGGAAGACAAGCCCGGAAAAAACATGTATCACCGATCATAAAGTACACCACGGAATCGAGTGTACCTTGTTAGCCACAGATTAAACACCAACGCCGATAAGAGGAAGAGAAAACCGATTTCGTTCAATCTGATGACGTTAGTTGGCCTTGAAGGGAAGACGGCGTCGTTTTTGCTTTTGTTTTTCTTTTGGAGGGAGAGAGGGAGAGGAACGTATGCATAAATGCCAAAAAGGTGTGTTCTCCCTCTCTTTCCTCCCTTATATACGTCTCCTCCAAAATAGAAACGTACCCCTTCATCATATCCCTACATCCATGGGCCATAATCTTGTGGACCGAGCTTTTAGGCCCAACATGGGCGGACGGGCCAACTTAGGCCCATCACATAAAACCATCATCTCCCACTCGCACATGGTGGGCCGAACAGGATTCTCTTTATCTCTCTTCAACATTCATACTGGTGAATAATCCGTACGACCAGCATACTTTGAGAACTCGTTGTTATACATCTATTATGAATATATAGCAGCTCATAATGGGCATCACATTTTGAGTAGATTTAGTATGCAGTACCCTAGATCGATCGATCATATTTATATCTCTCTTGATCTCTTTTAAACAATTATATATATATATATCATAATTGGTTAACCAATGAATACAAAACTACAATGTGATTCTCCAAATTCGATCTTCATCTATCATTCAAACTCTCAATTTCAGTTTAGCTTGCTATTCTAGAAATGTTCCATTAGATCGAATCAACTCATGACCATTGGCGACATCCTAAGACAGCAAATACTAAATAGAAATCTTAAGAATAAGTAAGAGTCATGAGGGAACTAAAATTGAGGAACTCTTTTCCTCAAGAGTCTCACACGACATAAAAGTTGAGATCAAACTTTTGTCACTCTTATTGGTCGTCTCATGCATACGTAGTATGAAATACGTATTACGGTATTAACTCATTTCTCATGGAGCGTATGTCTACACCTTCAATACCGTACAGATGATAGTTTAGACATAACCAATGTCTAATTTGAGTTCACGTATTTACTCATTCACAAAATTCATCAGAACTCACATCTGGCATCTTAGACAGATAAAGTAAAATATGTGGGGTATTTTACTTTCGGACATAGTAAGTATCATGTCCTCATCTTAACACCCAGTTAAGGCGACATACGTATTTTAAGCTTGAGCTCTCGATTATCACCTAGATAATAAGCTTAAAAACAGTCTTATCTCTATTTATCACACAGTAAATAGAGGTGATTACCCGTGTGAGTGGGCTAATCTTATATTTGTCCAACACACTTTCTCAACTTAAAATAATGCACTAAGCATTAAGATGCATAAAGATCAAACAAAGATTTATAGGCATTAATGATGAAAAAACACAAATTCATCAAATGTGAACACTTTAGGGAAATTACAATCCAGTACATCAGACTCTACGCAATCCTAGAGATTTCATATGGCCACAAAACACATCTCTATGTATTGGCTTTGTCATAGGATCTGTTACCATTCTATGCATAATATGTACTGTAAGTTCACATCTTTTCGTGCAATTATATCCTTGACAAAATTATACTTGGTATCTATGTGTTTGGTCTTGCCATGATATTTTGGATCTTTGGTGTACGTTATAGCTGCTTGGCTATCACAGTTAACCAACAATGAATCTGCAGCACTTCCAATAACACCTAAATGATCCAAAAATCTCTTAAACTAAACACCTTCTTATACTGCTGCTGATAATGCCACGAACTCAACTTTCATCGTGGACAAGGCTATACACGTTTGCTTTTTACTGCTCCAACATATGGTGCCATTATTCAGTAAGAAAACAAACTCAGAGGTAGATTTTCTTTCATCTAAATCTCTTCCCCAATCAGCATTAGAATAGCCTTAGAGTCGCAAATCATTTCCTTAATAACTCAGCGTATTATCAGCAGTTCCCTTTAGATACCTCAGTATTCTCTTAACGGCCTTCCAATGTGATGGACCTGGATTGGATTGGTATCTTCTCACCATTCCAACTGCAAAATATATGCCAGGTCTTGTATACATCATAGCGTACATCAAGCTCCCAACATCACTAGCATAAGGAACATGTTTCATTTGTTCATTTTCTTGTGGAGTCCTTGGACACAGTTTATGGCTCAATCCTTCACCTTTTGCAATAGGAGTGTCTATGGGTTTACAATCTTGCATACGAAATCGTTCAAAAACCTTATGTATATATGTTTCTTGCGAAAGATATAACGATCTTTTCGAAAGATCTCTTGAAATCTTAACTCTAATAATGTATGCAGCATTACCCATATTTTTCATCTCAAAGTTGGAAGATAACCAACTCTTAACGGTATAAACAAACTCCATATTACTTCCGACAATTGGTATATCATCAACATATAATAATATGATCATAAATTGATCATTGGATCTTTTGATATATACACAATGATCCTCATCTATCATTGTAAAGTTATATGCCATTATGCCATTATGAAAACGTATATACCATTGTCTCGATGACTGCTTAAGGCCTTAAATCGACCTCAAAAGTCGACATACCTTTTCTTCTTGGCCTTTCACTATGAAACCAGCAGGTTGTTCCATATATATTTCTTCCTCTAATTCTCCATTGAGAAAAGCAGTCTTTACATCCATTTGATATAACTCAAGATCCATACTAGCCACTATTACTAGAATAATGCGAATCGAGGTAAATCTCAGTACATGAGAATATGTTTTTTCATAATCAAATCCTTTATGTTGGTTATACCCCTTCGCCACAAGGTGAGCCTTATGCCTTTCAATCGAGCCATCAGCTTTTCGTTTTATTTTGAGAACCCACTTGTTCCCAATAGCTTTGCGTCCCTTTTGGAAGATCAATCAGTTCCCAAATTTGGTTTGACTTCATTGACTTTATTTGCTCTTCCATTGCATGAATCTATTTTTCCTTACTAGGGCAATTTAGAACCTCATTAATATTTCTTGGCTCATCCTCATCTTGCGGAGCAATCATAAAAGTTTCCCCTTCAATGTCAAAACATCGATGGGGAATACTTTGGAGACTTGTTCGCCGTATGGGAGATTGTACACTTAGCACATCATTCCCTATTATGCTCCCACTAGGATTAGATAATGATGACGTCGTCTCATCATATGGTTGCAATTGAAAATGAGTTGAATTCAATTCATCACTTCTCATATTACTCCCACTTGGACGAACTCCACTAATATCATTATCTTGATCCAATATTACAAATAGGGAGTAATCTTCCCCTATTTCGCCATTTTTAGGAAATTCATCCTCTAAGAATGTGACATCTCATTATTCAAATTCAGTTATACTCCCACTTTCCTACTCACCTATGAACACATACCCTTTCGAGTGTTCGGAGTATCTCATTAAAATACTATTCTTTTCTTTGGGACTCAATTTCCCAAACTTGTGAGAGGACTCATGAGTATAGGCAGCACAACCCCATTGGCTTAAGAAAACTTAAGTCCGGTCTTCTACCTGTCCATAACTCATATGGAGTGGAAGTAACTGATTTGGAAGGCACTCGGTTAAGTATATAGGCAGCAGTTAACAACGCATCGCTCCAAAAAATGATAGGTAAGTTAGCATGCACCATCATGGACCTAACCATTTCCAGTAGGGTTATGTTTCTTCTTTCCGCAACACCATTTTGTTGAGGAGTATATGGAATAGACAAATATCTTTTTATTCCTTTTTCATCACATAATTTTCTGAACTCATCAGATAAATATTCTCGATCTCGATCGGATTTAATACTTTTATTTTCTTGTCTAATTGATTTTCTACCAAGTTCATAAATCTTTTGAAACAACTTAATGCTTCAGATTTATGAGAAATCAAATAGACATATCCGAATCGAGTATAATCATCTGTAAAAGTGATGAAATAAATAGCCCCATGCCTTCCTCTCACATTCATTGGACCACATACGTCAGAATGGATTAAATGTAGAGGAAATTCAACTCTTTTACATTTTCTAAATGGTTTTCTTGTCGTTTTCCCTTCTAGGCAATGCTTACATATGCGCAAATCGACTTTTTCAATGTTGCCTAACAAGCTCTCTTTGGCCAGTCTTTTCATACGTTGTTGGCCAATATTACCAAATCTAGCATGCCACATAATCACATCATTATTATATGAAGTAGAATACGTGAAACAAGGAAATAACAAATATTGACATCACCACAGTCAACATTTAGTACAATAAATCCAGAAAATGATCACAACCATAGCAGTTTGTATCCAAATACAAATCTACACCTCTATTATGGAAGTTCACACTAAAACCAAGCTTAACCAACACCAAAATAGATACTAAATTTCGACGAATCTCCAGAGCATATAAAACATCATGTAGGAACAAGGTGCGTCCACCACATATGTTCAGTTGGCAGGTGCTAATCTCTTTAACTTCAGCTCTAGAGTTATTTCCTACATAGATCCACTTAGTTCCAGTTGGTATTGTCGGAATTCCACGAATGATTCTCTATCCTTTGCTACATGGTCTGTCGCTCCTGAATCTACAGTCCACAAAGGATTGGATTCAGCCAATAATACAAAACTTGACACATAAGCAAAGTTCTCAAATGTACTAGAGGTGTTTACCTTTTTCGGCTCACAACAGTTGTGAGCATAGTGACCTTTCTTGTCACAATTGTAACACTCCACCCTTAACATTTTCTTTACTTGAGGACGTTTTCTTCTCTTGTGTTGGTTAACTCTTGATTTGTTGCAATAAGGACTTGATCATTTGTATTCCCACATATTGAACGAATCAATACGCTTGCGCTTAGAGCTCAAAGCCCTTTCTGAGCTAGAACCGACATTGCAAATGTCCATTTTCGGCTCAAATGCCGTTAGACGGTCCTCTACTAGCTCAAGGTGGCGCACGGCATTCTCAAGATCTTCCATAACATGGTCAAGAGCTTCTAGTGCTTCTTGCTTTTCTAGCACATATTGAATCTTCATATTCAATATTTCACAATTGTTGCCGTTCATATCAGCAATTATATTCTTAGTTGCTGAAACCATCAATCTGAACACATCAGATATATATGCACGAATAATTAATGCATATCGTTTATGCATCCACTTTGCTCAGACCCATCATATCAATGAACAATTTCAAGTAAGGTTTCAGAATCAAAAGGTCACTATGTTTCCAATCATCCTCCAAAAATCCTAACTCAAAATTATTATTAATATAATTGTCTTATGCAAAATAAAATTCTATGAAGTTACAAAAACTTCTATGAACTACCCACAGTAGTCAACAATAATAGAAAGCAAATAATATTTGACATCCAATAGAATAATAATGCTTTCACATAATACAACTATCCATTACAATAAGCAATATATACAGAGGAAAAATATCAACATAGAATGAGATATTCACATAAAAAACATCTCAAACTAATCTAAGAAATAAATAGGGAATGTCTATTATAATCTATCAGTCAAAATATCTTAGAAATTTGAAGGCACATTTGCCAACCATGGAAAAACTTTTGGAGAGCTTTCATGTCGCCTCCAAGGCGCATTCACTCTGCGCCATGTGGCACTCAATCTAAGGGTTGAAGTTTTGGTTAACTCAATCCTATAGTACTCTCTTACAAAAGCTACCACTAGTCTCCTATAACCTGGGACCACGTTGACCTCCCATAGCCGATCTAACACTGCTTGCCATTCAGGTGGAAGAGTGTTCATCAAAGCCGGCACATTTTCAAAATCCGGCATAAGATAACCATTCCAGATGATTTCCTGTATCATCTGATTGACCCTGATCACATGTGATACTAAATCACCGTCATGCCATCGATAAGTCATCAGCCTTTTAAGTCGTGCAATTCCCTCGTCCATTCTCGGGATTGCAGATATCCGTGCATAACGCATCATAGTTCCTGCAACAAATGCAGAACTCAAAATGGATTACTTATAATCCATAATGTACATAAGGGAAAATACATAATTTTCCATGATTCATGCAACAAATATAGAATAAACAATGGATTACATATAATCCACATAGACATAATTGAAAAAGAAACAGATCCCCTTTTTTTTTTTTTGGTCAAAGGTCAACGGTCAACGGTCGTCGGTCAACGATCAACGGTCGTCGGTCAGCGGGTCAATAGGCGGCGGGTCGGGCCGGTTGGACCGAACGAGCCGGTCGGACCGGTCAGGCCTGTCGGGCCAGGTTGGACAAACCGACTCGGCACGTGCCTCGCACGTGCGGGCGACCGGTCAGATCTCGGGTCGGGTCGGTTCGCCGGTCTGATACCATTGTTGGGCTTATCAGATTCCCAAAAACCGGATTCGACACTAAATTGAACCCCTAAAACGAATGCGGAAGATAAGCCTAGGAAAAACATGTATCACCGATCCTAAAGCACACCATGGAATCGAGCGTACCTTATTAGCCACAAATTAAACACCAACGCCGATAAGAGGAAGAGAAAACCGATCCCGTTCGATCCGATGACGTCGATTGGCCTTGAAGGGAAGACAACATCGCCTTTTGCCTTAGTTTTTCTTTCGGAGGGAGAGAGGGAGATGAACGTACGTATAAATGCCAAAAGGTGCGTCCTCCCTCTATTTCCTCCCTTATATACGTCTTCTCCAAAATAGAAACGTACCCCTTCGTCATATCCCTCCATCCACGGGCCATAATCTTGTGGGCCGGGCTTTTAGGCCCAACATGGGTGGACGGGCCAACTTAGGCCCATCACATAACACGTATCACCGATCCTAAAGCACACCACGGATTCGAGCGTACCTTGTTAGCCACAGATTAAACACCAATGCCGATAAGAGGAAGAGAAAACCGATCCCGTTCGATCCGATGACATCGATTGGTCTTGAAGGGAAGAGAGCGTTGTTTTTAGCGCTTGTTTTTCTTTTGAAGGAAGATAGGAAGAGGAACGTACGTACAAAATGCCAAAAGGTGTGTCCTCTCTCTCTTTCCTCCCTTATATACGTCCTCTCCAAAATAGAAATGTACCTTTTCATCATATCCCTCCATTCATGAGCCCTAATCTTGTGGGCCGGGCTTTTAGACCTAACATGGGCGAATGGGCCAACTTAGGCCCATCATATAAAATCATCATCTCCCACTCGCACATGGTGGGTTGAATAGGATTCTTTTTACCTCTCTTCAACATTCATTCTAGTGAATAATCCGTGCGACCAACATACTTTGAGAGCTCGTTGCTATATATATGTTAGGAATATATAGCAGCTCATAATGGGCATCACACTCTAAGTAGATTTAGTATGCAATACCCTAGATTGATCGATCACATTTATATCTCTCTTGATCTCTTTTAAACAATGATATATATATATTGCATTCACAACTATGATTATCCTAGAGACAGTCATAATTGATCGACTAGTGAATACAAAAAGACAATGTGATTCTCCAAATTCGATTTTCCTCTTTCCTTCAAACTCTCAATTTCAGTTCAGCTTGCTTTTCTAGAAATGTCCCATTAGATCGAATCTACTCATGACCATTGGTAACATTCTAAGATAGCAAACACTAAATAGAAATCTTGAGAATAAGTAAAAGTCATAAGGGCACTAAAATTGATAAACTCATTTCCTCAAGAGTCTCACACGGCATAAAAGTTGAGATCAAACTTTTGCCACTCTTATTGGTCGACTCATGCATACGTAGTATGAAATACGTATTACGGTATTAACTCCTTTCCTATGGAGCGTATGTCTACACCTTTCAATACCGTACAGATGATAGTTCAAACATACTAAATGTTTAACTTTAGTTCACGTATCTACTCATTCACAAAATTCATCAGAACTCACATCTGGCATCATAGACAGATAAAGTAAAATATATGGGTTATTTTACTTTCGGACATAGTAAGTATTATATCCTCATCTTAACACTCAGTTAAGGCAACATACGTATTTTAAGCTTGAGTTCTCGATTATCACCTAGATAATAAGCTTAAAAACAGTCTCATCTCTATTTATCACATAGTAAATAGATGAGATCACCCGTGTGAGTGGGCCAATCTTATATCTATCCGCCATACTTTCTCAACTTAAAGTAATGCACTGAGCATTAAAGTGGATAAAGATCAAACAAAGATTCATAGGCATTAACAATGAAAAAACACAAGTTCATTGATGTGAACAACTTAAGGAAATTACAATATCCAGTACATCAGACTCTACGCAATCCTAGAGATTTTACATGACTACAAAACACATCTCTAGGTATTGGCTTTGTCATAGGATCTGCTACTATTCTATGCGTAGATATGTACTGTAAGTTCACATCCTTTCGTGCAACCATATCTTTGACAAAGTTATACTTGGTATCTATATGTTTGGTCTTGCCATGATATTTTGGATCTTTGGCGTATGCTATAGTTGCTTGGCTATCACGATTAACCAATAATGGATTTGCAGCTTTCTTAATAACACCTAAATAATCCAAAAATCTCTTAAGCCAAACTTTTTCTTGTACCGCTGCTGATAATGCCACGAACTCAGCTTCCATCGTGGACAAGGCTATACACGTTTGCTTCTTACTGCTCCATGATATGGTGCTATCGTTCAGTAAGAAAGTAAATCCAGAGGTAGATTTTCTTTCATCTAAATCTCCTTCCCAATCAGCATCTGAATAGCCTTCAAGTCGCAGATCCTTTCCTTGGTAATTCAACTTGTAATCAGTAATTCCCTTCAAATACCTTAGTATTCTCTTAACAGCCTTCCAATGTGCTTGACCTAGGTTGGATTGGTATCCACTCACCATTTCAACTGCAAAACATATGTCAGGTCTTGTACACATCATAACGTACATCAAGCTCCCAACAGCACTAGCATAAAGAACATGCTTCATTTGTTCTTTCTCTTGTGGAGTCCTTGGACACAGTCTATGGCTCAATCCTTCACCTTTTGCAATAGGAGTGTCTATGGGTTTACAATCTTGCATACGAAATTGTTCAAGAACCTTATTTATATATGTTTCTTGCGAAAGAGATAATGATCTCTTCGAAAGATCTCTTGAAATCTTAACTCCAAAAATGTATGCAGCCTCACCTATATCCTTCATCTCAAAGTTGGAAGATAACCAACTCTTAACAGTATTAACAAACTCCATATTGCTTCCGGGAATTAGTATATCATCAATATATAATGATATGATCACAAATTGATCCTTGGATCTTTTGATATATACATAATGATCATCATCAATCATTGTAAAATCATATGCCATTATGGCATTATGAAAATGTATATACCATTGTCTCGATGACTGCTTAAGGCCTTATATCGGCCTCAAAAGTCGACATACCTTTTCTTCTTGGCCTTTCATTATGAAACCAGCAGGTTGTTCCATATATATTTCTTCATCTAATTTTCCATTGAGGAAAGCAGTCTTTACATCCATTTGATGTAACTCAAGATCCATACTAGCCATTATAGCCAGAATAATGCGAATCGAGATAAATCTGACCACATGAGAAAATGTTTCTTTATAATCAATTCCTTCCTGCTGATTATACCCCTTCGCCACAAGGCGAGCCTTATGCCTTTCTATCGAGCCATTAGCTTTTCGCTTTATTTTGAGAACCCATTTGTTCCCAATGGCTTTGAGTCCCTTTGGAAGATCAACCAGTTCCAAAAACTTGGTTTGACTTCATTGACTATATTTCCTCTTTCATTGCATGAATCCATTTTTCCTTACTTGGGCAACTTAAAGCCTCATGTATATTTCTTGGATCATCCTCATCTTGTGGAGCAATCATAAAAGTTTCCCCTTCAATGTCAAAACGTCGACGAGGAATACTTTGGCGACTTGTTCACCGTATAGGAGATTGTACACTTTGCACATCATTCCCCATTATGCTCCCACTAGGATTAGATAATGATAACGTCGTCTCATCATGTGGTTGCAATTGAGAATGAGTTGAATTCAATTCATCACTTCTCATATTACTCCCACTTGGACGAACTCCACTAATATCATTATCTTGATCTAAGGTTTCAAATAAGGAGTAATCTTCTCCTATTACGCCCTTCTTAGAAAATTCATCATCTAAGAATGTGACATCCCGTGATTCAAATTCAGTTATACTCCAACTTTCCTGCTCATCTATGAACACATACCCTTTCGAGTGTTCGGAGTATCTCATTAAAATACTCTTCTTTTCTTTGGGACTCAATTTCCAAAACTTGTGAGAGGACTCATGAGTATAGGCAGCACAACCCCATTGGCTTAAGAAAACTTAAGTTCGGTCTTCTACCTGTCCATAACTCATATGGAGTGGAAGTAACTGATTTGGAAGGCACTCGGTTAAGTATATAGGCAGCAATTAACAACGCATCGCTCCAAAAAATGATAGGAAAGTTAGCATGCACCATCATGGACCTAACCATTTCCAGTAGGGTTCTGTTTCTTCTTTCCGCAACACCATTTTGTTGAGGAGTATATGGAATAGACAACTATCTTTCTATTCCTTTTTCATCACATAATTTTCTGAACTCATCAGATAAATATTCTTGACCTCGATCGGATCTCAATGCTTTTATTTTCTTGTCTAATTGATTTTCTATCAAGTTCATAAATCTTTTGAAACAACTCAATACTTCAGATTTATGAGAAATCCGATAAGTCCAACAATGGTATCAGAGCCCTAATTCATGTTTTCCTGACCCATTTCACGTTTTTTGATTGATTTTTCATGAAAATAATCGGCTGACACGGATCGGGGCGAAAAATCCCGACAGCCGAACATCGTTCATCCATTTTTTCAAGTTTCTGTAAGTCGAAATCGATTTTTGAAGGCATAAGGTGAAAGAGCTCGTCGAGACGAGTATGTCAATATGTCGTGCGTCGCCGGGCGATGCCGGACGCCCCCACACGCGCGGCCAGAAGCCGCTGCGCGTGGGTGCCACGTGCCTGAAGCGGCTCTCGGCCAGCGCGTGTGCCACACGCGCCGGTCGGCGAACCGGCACATGCGCACCGCCGGCCGGCGAACCAGCACGCGCCGGTCGGCGAACCGTCGTGTGCTGACGTCACCATGATGTCACCCAACGGTCGGTAACCGCTGGGATGATGTCATCGATGACCTCATCGCCGATGACAGTTGGCCGATCGGTCCACCGACCGGCGACCCAACCCGACCTAACCGGCGAACCTACCCGACCCGAGATGCGACTCGACCTGAGATCGACCGCGCCCGCACGTGCAAGGCACGTCTTTGGGTCGATTCGTCCGACTCGGCTCGACCGGTTCGATCGGTCCGACCGGCTCGACCCACCGCCCGTTGACCCGTTGACCTGCTGATCGTTGACCATTGACCTACGGCTGTTGATTGTTGACCGTTGACCGACGACCGTTGACCGTTGACCCACAAATAAAAAAAGTAATTTATTTCTTTTTCAATTATGTCTATGTGGGTTATATGTAATCCATTGTTTATTCTGCATTTGTTGTATGAATCATGGAAAATTATGTATTTTCCCTTATATACATTACGGATTATAAGTAATCCATTTTTAGTTCTGCATTTGTTGCAGGAATTATGATGCGTTATGCACGGATACCTGCAATCCCAAGAACGGACGAGGAAAGTGCAAGACTTAAAAGACTGATGACAGAGTTAGCTAATTATCGGTGGCATGATGGTGATTTAGTATTATATGTGGTCAGGGTCAATCAGATGATACAGGAAATCATCTGGAATTGTTATCTTATGCCGGATTTTGAAAATGTGCTGGCTTTGATGAACAGTCTTTCACCTGAATGGCAAGTAGTGTTAGATCGGCTATGGGAAACGTGGTCCCGGGTTATAGGAGACTAGTGATAGCTTTTGTAAGAGAGTACTATATGATTGAGTTAACCAAAACTTCAACCCTTAGATTGAGAGCCACATGGCGCAGAGTGAATGCGCCTTGGAGGCGACATGAAAGCTCTCCAAAAAATTTTTAATGGTTGGCAAATGTGCCTTCAAATTTCTCAGATATTTTGACTGATAAATTAAAATGGACATTCCCTATGTATTTCTTAGATTAATTTGAGATGTTTTGGGTGTGAATATCTCTTTCTATGTTGATATTTTTCTTTGTATATATTGCTTAGTGTAATGGATAGTTGTATTATGTGAAAGCATTATTATTCTATTGGATGTCAAATATTATTTGCTTTCTGTTATTGTTGATTAGCGTGGGTAGTTCATAGAAGTTTTTGTAACTTCATAAAATTTATTTTGCATAAGACAATTATATTAATAATAATTTTGAGTTGGGATTTTTGGAGGATGATTGGAAACATAGTGACCTTTCGATTCTGAAACATTACTTGAAATTGTTCATTGATATGATGGGTCTGTGCAAAGTAGATGCATAAATAATTGGTATTAATTATTCGTGCATATATGTCTGATGTGTTCAGATCGATAGTTTCAGAAACTAAGAACGTAATTGCTGATATAAACGGCAACAATTGTGAAATATTGAATATGAAGATTCAATATGTGCTGGAAAAGCAAGAAGCACTAGAAGCTCTTGACCATGTTATGGAAGATCTTGAGGACCGCTTAACGACATTTGAGTCGAAAATAGACATTTGGAATGCTAGTTCTAACTCAGAAAGGGCTTTGAGCTCTAAGCGCAAGCGTATTGATTCGTTCAATATATGGGAATGCAAAGGATCAAGTCCTTATTGTAAGAAATCAATAGTTAACCAACACAAGAGAGGAAAACGTCATCAAGTGAAGAAAATGTCAAGGGTAAGGTGTTACAATTGTGACAAGAAAAGTCACTATGCTCGCAACTGTTGTGAGCCAAAAAAGGTAAACACCTCTTGTACATTTGAGAACTTTGCTTAGGTGTCAAGTTCTGTATTATTGGCTGAATCCAATCCTTTGTGGACTGTAGATTCAGGAGTGACATAGCATGTAGCGAAGGATAAAGAATCCTTCGTGGAATTTCGACGAGTACCAACTGGAACTAAGTGGGTCTATGTGGGAAACAACTCCAGAGCTGAAGTAAAAGGATTTGGCACATGCCAACTGAACATGCGTGATAGACGCACTTTATTCCTACATGATGTATTGTATGCTCCGGAGATTCGTTGAAATTTAATGTATGTTTTGGTGTTGGTTAAGCTTGATTTTAGTGTGAACTTCCATAATAGAGGTGTATATTTGTATTTGAATACAAACTACTATGGTTGTGGTCATTTTCTAGATGGTTTTATTGTACTAAATGTTGACTGTGGTGATGTCAATATTTGTTATTCCATTTTCACGTCTTCTACTTCATATGATAATGATGTGAATGTGTGGCATGCTAGACTTGGTCATATTGGCCAACAACGTATGAATAGACTAGCCGAAGAGGGTTTGTTAGGTAACATTGAAAAAATCGATTTGCCCATATGTGAGCATTGCCTAGTAGGGAAAACGACAATGAAACTATTTAGAAAAAAGATAAAAGAGCTTAATTTCCTTTGCATTTAATCCATTCTGACGTCTGTGGTCCAATGAATGTGAGAAGAAGGCATGGGACTGTTTATTTCATCACTTTTATAGATGATTATACTCGATTCGGATATGTTTATTTGATTTCTCATAAATTTGAAGCAATAAGTTGTTTCAGAAGGTTTATGAATTTGGTAGAAAATCAATTAGACAATAAAATAAAAGCATTGAGATCCGATCAAGGTCAAGAATATTTATTTGATGAGTTCAGAAAATTATGTGATGAAAAAGGAATAGAAAGACAGTTGTCTATTCCATATACTCCTCAACAAAATAGTGTTGCGGAGAGAAAAAACAGAACCCCACTAGAAATGATTAGGTCCACGATAGCACATGCTAACTTACCTATCAGTTTTTGCAGTGATGCGTTGTTAACTGCTACCTATATACTTAATTGGGTGCCTTCCAAATCAGTTACTTCCACTCCATATGAGTTATGGACAGGTAGAAGACCGGACTTAAGTTTTCTTAAGCCATGGGGTTGTGCTGTCTATACTCATGAATCCTCTCACAAGTTTGGGAAATTGGTTCCCAAAGGAAATAAGAATATTTTTATGAGATACTCCGAACACTCGAAAGGATATGTGTTCATAGGTGAGTAGGAAAGTGAGAGTATAACTGAATTTGAATCACGAGATGTCACATTCTTAGAGGATGAATTTCTTAAAAAGGGCGAAATAAGGGAAGATTACTCCCTATTTGTAATCTTGGATCAAGATAATAATATTAGTGGAGTTCGTCCAAGTGGGAGTAATATGAGAAGTGATGAATTGAATTCAGCTCATTCTCAATTACAATCATATGATGAGACGACATCATCATTATCTAATGCTAGTGAGAGCATAATGGGGAATGATGTGCTAAGTGTATAATCTCCCATACGGCAAACAAGTCACCAAAGTATTCCCCGTCGACGTTTTGACATTGAAGGGGAAACTTTTATGATTGCTCCGCAAGATGAGGATGAGCCAAGAAATATTAATGAGGTTCTAAATTACCCTAGTAAGAAAAAATGGATTCATGTAATGGAATAGGAAATAGAGTCAATGAAGTCAAACCAAGTTTGGGAACTGGTTGATTTTCCAAAAGGACGCAAAACTATTTGGAACAAGTGGGTTCTCAAAATGAAGTGAAAGGTCGATGGCTCAATAGAAAGGCATAAGGCTCGCCTTGTGGCGAAGGGGTATAATTAACAAGAAGGAATTCATTATGAAGAAATATTTTCTCCTGTAGTGACATTTACCTCGATTCGCATTATTCTGGCAATAGTGGCTAGTATGGATCTTGAGTTACATCAAATGGATGTAAAGAATGCTTTCCTCAATGTAGAATTAGAGGAAGAAATATATATGGAACAACCTGTTGGTTTCATAGTGAAAGGCCAAGAAGAAAATGTATGTTGACTTTTGAGGTCGATATATGACCTTAAGCAGTCGTCAAGACAATGGTATATACGTTTTCATAATGCCATAATGGCATATGATTTTACAATGATTGATAATGATCATTGTGTTTATATCAAAAGATCCAAAGATCAATTGGTGATCATATTATTATATGTTGATGATATACTAATCGCCGGAAGTAATATGGAGTTTGTTAATATTGTCAAGAGTTGGTTGTCTTCCAACTTTGAGATGAAAGATATGGGTAAGGCTGCATACATTCTTGGAGTGAAGATTTCAAGAGATCGTTCGAAGATATTGTTATATATTTCGCAAGAAACATATATACATAAAGTTCTTGAACGATTTCGTATGCAAAATTGTAAACCCATAGATACTCCTATTGCAAAAGGTGAATGATTGAGCCATAGACTATGTCCAATGACTCTACAAGAAAATGAACAAATGAAACATGTTCCTTATGCTAGTGCTATTGGGAGCTTGATGTACGCTATGATGTGTACAAGACCTGACATATGTTTTGCAGTTGGAATGGTGAGTAGATACCAATCCAACCTAGGTCAAGCACATTGGAAGGCCGTTAAGAGAATACTGAGGTATCTAAAGGAGACTGCTGATTATACGCTGAGTTATTAAGGAAATGATATATGACTCTAAGGCTATTCTGATGCTGATTGGGGAGGAGATTTGGATGAAAGAAAATCTACATCTGAGTTTGTTTTATTACCGAATAATAGCACCATATGTAAATGTGTATAGCCTTGTCCACGATGGAAGTTGTGTTCGTGGAATTATCAGCAGCAGCATAAGAAGGTGTTTGGCTTAAGAGATTTTTGGATCATTTAGGTGTTATTGTAAGTGCTGCAGATTCATTGTTGGTTAACTGTGATAGCCAAGCAGCAAAAGTGTACACCAAAGATCCAAAATATCATGGCAAGACCAAACATGTAGATACCATGTATAATCTTGTCAAAGATATGATTGCATGAAAAGATGTGAACTTACAGTACATATTACGCATAAAATGGTAGTAGATCCTATGACAAAGCCAATACCTAGAGATGTGTTTTGTGGCCATATGAAATCTCTAGGATTGCGTAGAGTCTGATGTACTGGATTGTAATTTCCCTAAAGTGTTCACATTTGATGAATTTGTGTTTTTTCATCATTAATGACTATGAATCTTTGTTTGATCTTTATGCATCTTAATGCTTAGTGCATTATTTTAAGTTGAGAAAGTATGTCGGACAGATATAAGGTTAGCCCACTCACACGGGTAATCGCCTCTATTTACTGTGTGATAAATAAAGATGAGACTGTTTTTAAGCTTATTATCTAGGTGATAATCGAGAGCTCAAGCTTATAATACGTATGTTGCCTTAATTGTGTATTAAGATGATGACATGATACTTATTATGTCCGAAAGTAAAATACCCCACATATTTTACTTTATCTGTCTATGATGCCAGATGTGAGTTCTGATGAATTTTGTGAATGAGTAAATACGTGAACTTAAATTAGATATTAGTTATGTCTGAACTATCATCTATACAGTATTGAAGGTGTAGACATACGCTCCATGAGAAAGGAGTTAATACCGTAATACGTATTTCATACTACGTATGCATGAGACGACCAATAAGAGTGACAAAAGTTTGATCTCAACTTTTATGTCATGTGAGATTCTTGAGGAAAAGAGTTCCTCAATTTTAGTCCCCTCATGACTCTTACTTATTCTCAAGATTTCTATTTAGTATTTGCTATCTTAGATGTTGCTAATGGTCATGAGTTGATTCGATCTAATGGTATATTTCTAGAAAAGCAAGCTAAACTGAAATTGAGAGTTTGAAAAAAAGAGGAAGATCGAATTTGGAGAATCACATTGTAGTTTTGTATTAACTGGTTAACCAATTATGACTATCTTTGGGATAATCATAATTGTGAACACAATGTATATATCATTGTTTAAAAGAGATCAAGAGAGATATAAATATGATCGATCGATCTAGGATACCGCATACTAAATCTACTCAAGATGTGATGCCCATTATGAGCTACTATATATTTCTAACAGATGTATAGTAACGAGTTCTCAAAGTATGCTGGTCACACGGATTATTCACCAGTATGAATGTTGAAGAGAGATAAAGAGAATCCTGTTCGGCCCACCATGTGCGAGTGGGAGATGATGGTTTTATGTGATGGGCCTAAGTTAGCCCGTTCGCCCATGTTGGGCCTAAAAGCCCGGCCCACAAGATTAGGGCCCATGGATTGAGGGATATGATGAAGGGGTATGTTTATATTTTGGAGGAGACGTATATAAGAGAGGAAATAGAGGAAGGACGCACCTTTTGGCATTTGTACGTACGTTCCTCTCCCTCTCTCCCTCCGAAAGAAAAACTAAGGCAAAAGGCAACGCTGTCTCCCCTTCAAGGCCAATCGACGTCATCGGATCGAACGAGATCGGTTTTCTCTTCTTTTTATCGGTGTTGGTGTTTAATCTGTGGCTAACAAGGTATGCTCGATTCCATGGTGTGCTTTAGGATCGGTGATACATGTTTTTCCCAGGCTTGTCTCCCGCATTCGTTTTAGGGGTTCGATTTAGTGTCGAATCCGGTTTTTAGGAATCCGATAAGAATGATGGTTTTATGTGATGGGCTTAAGGCCCGTCCGCCCATGTTGGGCCTAAAAGCCCAGTCCATAAGATTAGGGCCCATGGATGGAGGGATATGATGAAGGGGTACGTTTCTATTTTGGAGAAGACGTATATAAGGGAGGAAAGAGAGAGAGGATGCACCTTTTGGCATTTGTACGTACGTTCCTCTCCCTCTCTCCCTCCGAAAGAAAAACTAAGGCAAAAGGCGACGCCGTCTTCCCTTCAAGACCAATCGACGTCATCGGATCGAACGGGATCGGTTTTCTCTTCCTCTTATCGGCGTTGGTGTTTAATCTGTGACTAACAAGGTACGCTCAATTCCGTAGTGTGCTTTAGGATCGGTGATACATGTTTTTCCCGGGCTTGTCTTCCACATTCGTTTTAGGGGTTCAATTTAGTGTTGAATCCAGTATTTGAGAATCCTATAAGCCCAACAATGGTATCAGAGCCAGGTTTCAATCCTAGCCGTGCGTATGGGCGCCACGCGCCTAAAGCGCTGGCTTGGCCAGAGCGTGCGCCACACGCACCGATCGGCGAACCGGCATGTGCGCGCCACCAGTCCGGCATGTGCGCGCTGCCAGTTGGTGACCGGCCGGCCAACAGTTGTCGTCGATGACGTCATCGATGACCTCATCCCAGCGGTTACCGACCGTTGGGTGACGTCATGGTGACATCAACACGCGTCGGTTCGCCGATCGGTGCGTGCTAGTTCGCCGGCCGACGGCGCACACGTGCTGGTTCGCCGACCGGCGCGTCTGGTGCACGCGCAAGTCGAGCCAGCGCTTCAGGCGCGTGGGGCCAACGCGCAGCGGCTTCTGGCCGCGCGTGTGGGCGCGTCCGGCGTCGCCCGACGGCGCTCAACACATCTACGTACTCGTCTCGACGAGTTCTTTCACCCTATGCCTTCAGAAATCGATTTCAACTTATAGAAACTCGAAAAAATGGATGAACAGTGCTCGAGTGTCGGGATTTTTCGCCCCGATCTGTGTCGGCCGATTATTTTCGCGAAAAATCAATCAAAAAACATGAAAGGGGTCAGGAAAACATCAACTAGGGCTCTGATACCAATGTTGGTATTATCGGATTCCCAAAAACCGGATTTGACACTAAATCGAACCCCTAAAATGAATGCGGAAGACAAGCCCGGGAAAACATGTATCACCGATCCTAAAGTACACCATGGAATCGAGCATACCTTGTTAGCCACGGAATAAACACCAACGCCCAATAAAGGAATAGAAAACCAATCTCGTTCGATCTGATGATGTTGATTGGCCTTGAAGGGAAGACGGCGTCGTTTTTGCTTTTGTTTTTCTTTTGGAGGGAGAGAGGGAGAGGAACGTACGCACAAATGCCAAAAAGGTGCGTTCTCCCTCTCTTTCCTCCCTTATATACGTCTCCTCCAAAATAGAAACGTACCCCTTCATCATATCCCTCCATCCATGGGCCCTAATCTTGTGGGCCGGGCTTTTAGGCCCAACATGGGCGGACAGGCCAACTTAGGCCCATCACATAAAACCATCAAAAGTCAAAAAGAGGGAGGGCGCAAAGAGACTGGGAGGTCGCATCCTATTTGTTGGAGAGAGAGAAAGAGAGAGGGAGGATAGAGTGAGAGAGGCGCGAAGAAAGAGACTCGGAAGAAGAAACCCTCAGTCTCCCGTCCAATTTTTTTTCAAAATGGTGCCTGACATAAGACACGTGTTGTGCTACTACCACCTTCTTGTTTGCCACGCTGGAGCATGAGACATACCCAATATTTTCTCCGAACTTGGAGCGTTGAGGCTAGGACCTAGACTTGGGTGCTCGTATGGGAACCTGTGACCTTGATGGCGAACCTGTAGACTTGGGCGCTCGTATGTAAACCTGTGACCTTGATGGCAAACCTGAAATCATGGATGGGTACTTGACCTAGGATACTGACTCTCAGTACCTATTCTTCAATGCGGGGCAAGGACATCCCAAGTCCAATCCTTTCTAGGATGGACATCAAAGTTTGGAACTTGGCCTCAAGCTCATAAGTCCAGCCCTCGGGTTCCGAGCTTGGCCACTCGAGGTTTGAATTCTAAGTCATAAGGTCTCGTGTTTGAGTCTTAGCCTGACATTCCCAAGCCAAACTTTGAGGGTCTCGATTGTGATTAGAGGTGGCAAAATGGGTCTTAAACCATTTTGTGATTCTAGTGTATCAATTTGGGATTTTACTCTGCTTTTGTTGCTGTTGTACTAGTTTTGTATTTTTTGTGATATTAACCCAATTTGAAAAAGCGTATATTTGTCACTAATACACTGATTTTGGTTTTGGTGATCAAAAAGTTAATTTGAGGTAAAGTTGTTACTAGTGTACTAATTTAGTTTTTTTATGGTCATTTGGATTAAATTTATCAATAGTGTACCGGTTTGGGTTTTTTGTGGTTAAAAAATTAGTTTGTAATAAATTTATTATAAGTATATCAGTTTTGGATTTTTCATGATATTGACCATTTTTCTTTTGAGTTTTTTTAGAGAGGCCGAGTGAAGTCGCAACTCTTGTTTAGCTAGATTTGGAGAGTGGCGTGACTCATGTGGGGCTAGACCCTTGCCTGTGGCTGGTGAAGGTCATCAGGCCTTGCTTGTGGTCGGGGAAGGTCTAGTGGCCACCCTCGCCGGCCTTAACTCTAAAACCAAAAAAAAAAGAAGAGGAAAATCATAGAAATTCAAGATATCATTAATAAATTGCCATGTTGGTATCGACTATCCATTTTAGCAATTTCCAGTTAAAATTGACCAGATGGACTCAATTAGTATGAGGTAAAAGTTGTTTAAGACTCAACTGGTAAAATTGAATGGTTTATAACTAATCTAGCAAAAGTGCAATAGATTTAGGACTTTTAATACAATTTTCTTTACATGTCTATCGATGAAGATTTCGATACATGAAAATAGTCAACAATACCTAGATTAGTCCCCATAATGCCCAAAAGGTGTAATGCTAACATGTACATCTTGGTCTTAGCGACACAATTTCCGGACACAAAAAAGATAATCATAAAGACCACCCATATGATAACTGCAATTCCAACTTTTTTCATAAGTCACATTCATTTTACCATGTGGGGTTAATACTAATATTGGAATTGCGTAGAGTCAACGCCACAAAAATTATAGCAATCCAATTCCCGAAGATCTAGCCGCTGGATTGGCTTGAATTTTGGAGGGAAGATCCCTTTCTATCCCCTCCTCATTCCCACCGGAGGGATTTGCAAGAGGAAGACTACAGCTCGACTTATCCCTGCCCTAGGGGTAGGGCTCTGCAGTTTTCTGGTTCTGGATTTCGCTTCTGGATTTCTGCATTTCAAGGAGATCTAACCGTTCGATTGGACTGATTTTTGGAGTGTAGCTTCTATGCAACATCCTCTTCAACTCCACCGTTCGGATTTGGAATCTATGGGCTACATTTCGAGGTAACCAGCGACCTAGGTTTCGATTTCTGCAGATCATTTTCTGGTTTCTTCACCTGGTCTCTACTTCTTTACTGGATTAGCTTCGGTTGGATTGGGCTGATAGTTTTAAGGAAGCTTCCTCCTACCTATTTCATCATTCCCACCGAAGGATTTCAGCTAAAAAAGCCTTAGTTTGGGCATGCACATAAACTGTTCGACGATATTCCTATAAGGGCCTAAGCTTGTTTCGGCGGGTTCTAGTGATTCTGTTTGTGCGGTGCCTTATCTGCAGAGGCTGTGATTGGGTTAGGACCTCTTATCACCCTCCTTGCAGCTCTCGCCTAGCTAATTGACCCAGAATGGTACCGTCCAAGTGTTTGATGTAATGCCCCCGGTTGTTGTTGTTGTGGGGCGAACACAAATTCTGCAGTCGGCCTCTACTGTCTCCTCCATGGAGCTGCCCGACCACTCCCTTGGTGCGGAAGCCATGCCAGAGGTGCGCGGGAGGCAATTAGCTTCTTCTTCTAAGCCTAATGCTCAGATTCCTAAGCATCAAACCCACCAGATCCCAGCTGGTCTGAAGAACAAGCAGGACCTCTCATCCAGACCGAATCGGTCAAGGGGCCGGAGTCGTTGGCGGTCAGCTTCTAAGAGACCGATGCCCATCTCCGATGGACAAAATGATTCATCCCTTATGCGCAATGATCATCCCACAGTTGGACCGCATGGTAAGACTGGGTCCGGCTCCAAGCATCCTCAACGTGGGGTGGCGGGGAAGTCCAACCTGCAGACTTGGGCTAGTGTTGCGGTTGCAAAGGCGGCCTCAAAGGGATATGATCTGGATTTTTGCCCCCCGACTTATGTCCAGGATCAAGCGGTCCTTCAAATGACCGAGGAAGACATCGATGCTTTGCACCCTTTGCTCCGGGAAATGTCTCGTGGGCTGTTACATAGGCCGACGTACACCTTTTAAGGTAACCGAAGCTGCCTTCAGGAGAGCTTGGGGGCCAAATTTAGCCAAAGTGATGGCCAATGGCAAGGGATTATTTTTCTTCCACCTCCTGGATAGGGAGTTTCGCCGCAAGGTCCTTGAGGGGCCACCTTTGTCTGTTTCGAGGATTCCCATCGTGCTACAGCAATGGCGACCAAACTTGGACTTCCGAAAAGAGTCCCTTCTTTCGGTTCCGGTATGGGTAAAGTTGAATAACCTCCCAATCGCTCTTTGGTCGGCTCAGGCAATCAGTAAAGTGGCGAGCTATGTTGGGAAACCCCTTTATGTAGACCTAAGAACGGAGCAACTAGATATGCTCGCTTTTGCAAGAGTCTGTGTGGAGATCACGGCGAGGCAACAACCCTGTGATTCCATTGAGGTGGTCCTACAAGGTGAATCGTGCATCGTTGAAGTTGAATATGAGTGGAAGCCGTTGGCTTGTGTTGGATGCGGAGTCTTCGGCCACAAATGCAAGGTGCCAAGTGCTGAACCTTTGCCCAAGAGCCCCCGAGATGATGGAAACGCCTCCACCCTTGGATCTAGCTCCCCTCCTGCACAACATCTTCAGAAAGGAGAGAGGACGCGTGACAACCCATTATTCTCGACTAGGCCTGCTGATTTGCTGATGCAAACGGACAAGCGCCCAGCTCCTCTAGACGCACCGCTAGCCGCTCACTCACCGGAATTGCGCCGCTGCCTCCGATTGTCCTCCCCACCGGGAGAAGGACCTTCACTCCCAATCTCTTCTTCCGACCCCTACGTGGACTCATCGTGGCAACAGGTCATGACTAAGAAGAAGAAGATCCCAAAAGAGGCGGTCTCCTCCAACTTGGCCCAGCATTCTGAAGATGGCTCATTGAAATTGAAAGGGACTACCCAGAAATCGGGCCCACCTCCAATGCCCCGTAAGCCGGTTGGTATCCTCCTTGCTCCTTCCATTACGCGTACAGGTTCCTCGGTAGCAAGACCGAAACATGCTACCATAAATGAGCAAGCGGAATGCTCTGATGAAATCTCCAGCGTGCACACTGGAATTGAAGATGAGGACCTTCTTTCGGTTGGGTGCCCATCCCCAACATCTTCTCCTGTGACTGATTTGGCTACTATCCAGGATAAGCTGCTGTTACTTCGCCCCGACCCGGCCCCATCCTTGGATCTCAAATCTGTGCCGGCGAAGAAAAAGGCCTCTAAACGAGGTAAGTGACCTTCTCTCTTTCTTCATGTATATAGGAATATGGAACATTAGGGGCCTTCATGACCCGTTAAAGCGGGCGGAAGTTAGAAAGTTAGTTTCCAAATATAATCTTTCTTTTGTTGGTCTTGTTGAGACGAAAGTCTTTGAAGCGGATTTCGATTCTTTGTCCTCGTCTTTGCTTACTGGCTGGAAATGGGTCACAAATTATGAGTACTCTCCTAAGGGTCGGATATGGGTTGGGTGGAACCCGGACTTTATAAGATTTGAATCGATGGACATCACCGACCCGGGCTATCCACGGGTGGGTAACTATCAATCTCTCGGAAAGTGTTGTTGTCTTTCGCCTGTGTATGGTGAACACCCATTCTTACGACGTCGTCCTCTTTGGGCAAACCTCCTACATATGAGTAATCTTCTGCGGGATTCACCCGGCTTGTTGCTTTGGAGACTTTAATGCCATAAAGGATCCATCTGACAGAATGGGGGGCTCTAATGCCTGGATCCCGTACTTTGATGAATTCGCCAATTGCCTAGCCCAGTCAGAATTAGAGGATCTCAGATTTGTAGGCCTTCGGTTCACTTGGTCGACTTCTTCTGGCCAAGCTAGAAAAATGAGGAAAATCGATAGAGTTTTGGTAAATTCCAAATGGAACTTTGAGTTCTCTTTCTCTGAAGCATCCTTCCTCAATCCAGGGCATTTCGATCACTCTCCCATGGTGGTCGAATTCTTGACCCCGTGATTAGGCGAAGACCCTTCAAATACTTTGACTTTTAGTCGGAGCATCCAAACTTTACCTCTATTGTGCAACGGGTTTGGGATTCACACATACGGGGCATTTATATGTACATACTAGTTTCCAAGCTGAAATTGCTCAAGGGCAAACTTAAGCAACTCAACAGGGACACTTTCTCCAATATCTCGGCTAGAGCGGAGGAAGCTAGGGAGAGCCTTCGGTTGGTACAAACTAAACTGGTCCTTGATCCGCATAACCCACAGTTGGCTGAGCTCGAGCAGACACGACGCTGTAACTTCGTGGACTTGCGCCGTGATGAAGAATCCTTCTACAGGAAAAAGTCCAGAATTCGGTGGCTTAAAGAAGGCGATAGTAATACAAGATTTTTCCACCTCTCGGTCAAGAAGAGAGAGCTCCGTAATAGGATTTTATCAGTTACAAATGTGGCAGGGGAATTGATCACTGACTCTCTTATGGTTCCGCAGGTCTTTGTTTCCTTCTTCACTAACTTACTTGCTCCTCACTCAGCCCTGTCTAAGCCCTCCTTACAGGAGGTTACAGATTACATCCGGAGGCCTTTGATTATGGACCAGGTCAGTACTCTTTCTAGGCCGGTTCTTGATATGGAAATTCGTGATACGCTTTTCTCTCTCCCGAGAGGTAAAGCCCCAAGTCCTGATGGGTTCACAGTGGAATTCTTCAAGAGTAATTGGGACATAGTTGGCCCATCCGTCCTCGACGCGGTCAAGGAATTTTTTCCTCCGGCGACTCCTCAAGGAGGTCAATAATACTATCCTCACCTTAGTTCCAAAAGTGCCAAATGCGTGTGCGGTCACGGACTACAGACCAATTGCATGCTGCAATACCATCTATAAGGTCATCACGAAAATCTTATCAAATCGCCTGGCCTCGGTCTTGGGAGATGTGGTAGATCCGGCACAGAATGCCTTTGTAAAAGGTAGGAGGATTAGAGATAATATTCTGATTGCCCAGGAACTTTTTGCTGGCTTCCACCTGCAACCCTATCTCCCCAAATGTGCTGTTAAGGTGGATTTCCAAAAGGCCTACGACACTGTCGACTGGGACTTCCTTCAGCTGACACTCTTAGCCTTTGGATTCCCTCAGTTTATGATCAAGCTGATTATGGTGTGCGTTCGGACCCCCAAGTACTCAATCTCGATTAATGGTGAGCTGCACTGATTCTTCTCAAGCGGGAGGGGCCTTCGCCAGGGCGACCCCATGTCCCCTTACCTCTTTACCCTAGTAATGGAGGTATTTTCGGGAATATTGAGTGCTCGCACATCCCAAGCAAATTTCAAGTATTTCTGGCGATGCAAACCAGTTAGGCTTTCTCACCTATTCTTCGCAGATGATGTTTTCTGTTTAGCCGGGCGATTGGGGTTCGATCACATTACTGAAGAAAGGACTCGACTTATTCTCCTCTTGGAGTGGATTACTTCCAAACAAGAACAAGAGCGAAGTCTTCATTTCAGGAGGCTCTCCGTCTATCCGCAACTACATATTGCTAGCTTTTGGATTTCAGGAAGGTTCACTCCCGGTGCCTTCTCTCCTATGCTGGAAGACTTCAACTAATCAGATAAGTCCTACATTCAATTCAGGCTTTCTGGTCGAGTGTTTTCACCTTACCAATCTCGGTCCTAAATGACATTGAACAAGTGTTGCGCCAATTCTTATGGAAAGGTGCTGATCTTGGTAAGGGAGGGCAAAGGTCTCTTGGGAAGACATTTGTCTCGCAAAAAATGAAGGAGGTCTCGACATCCGAAAATTAAGAGACAGTAACAAAGCAGCCATGATGAAGTATATCTCGGATCCTTTTCACGGACAAGGTATCTCTGTGGTGTCGTTGGATTCATTCCAACTTCTTAAAGTGGCAAAACTTTTGGATTGCCACCACTCCCACAGTTTGTTCTTGGGCTTGGAAGAAGATTTTGCAATTAAGAAGCGAGTCTCGCCTATCCTTCCTTTGGAAAATTGGGAATGGCCTCTCAGTTTCCCTATGGTATGACCACTGGCATCCAAAAGGGCCTCTCCACATCCTATTACCGGAACAAATCATCCGAAGATCCGAGCTTTCAGGAAATGCAATGGTGGCGGATCTTCTTTCGCCCCTGGGTTGTTCCACGCGCCTCCTTCTATTGAGCTGGGGTCTCTCTTCTCCGACGCCTAAATCCTCTCCGGATTGCTTTTCCTGGAGATGGCACCCTTCGGGTCGCTTCACCATTGGGTCCGCATGGGACCGCCTCAGAAGGAAGAGAACCCCTGCTCCTTGGGCTTCTCTCATTTGGGCGAGCGACATTACTCCCGTGTTCCAATTCATTCTCTCGGTTGATTGCTAAAAATCGTCTACCCACGCAACAACTCCTTCTATCATATGGTAGAATTGACTACACCACCTGTGCTTTTTGTAATGAAGTCCCTGATTCCACTGACCACTTATTTTTTGATTGCCATCTAACGGCTTCTGTCGCTTATTTTTAGGCCACTCGCTGCAATTTTCCCCGGCGTCCTAGGCCTTGGAAGGATAACCTCCTCTGGGCTATGCGGTTCCTCAAAGGCAAATATTTTTTTCACATTATAGCACGGCATTCTTTTGCTGCTATGTGCTATATCATTTGGAAGAAAAGGAATGCCATTATCTTTCGTGGAGAGTCGGTCGTCCTTACTTCAATCAAAAATCACATTATCAAAAGTGTGAAGGACAAAGCTGCAAGTTTTTCTAATATCCCCGATATCTCGAGGAATAGACGTCTCCGGCGGAGTTGGGGCTTTCACCCAGCCTATCTTCAACGATCGACGGAACAAGCTTAGATCGGCGTCCTTCAACACCCTGCCTCTTCGGTATCCGGGCGTTAGCTTCTCTTCTGGCAGCGGAGGGTCTTTGCTAATCTTAACTCTTTGTTGTCTCTCCTAGACCTTCGGTCCTTGCTCTGTTTAGTCCGTGTTGTTCTTCTTTTCTAGTTTCTTGATTGTGCTCCCTTCCACTCTCCCTACATTGTATCGAGAGTGCAAGATTAGGAGCCAGTCGAGTTTTTTTTGTATATTTGTTCAAAGCTATAATACCATTTACCTTACCCAAAAAAAAAAAAAAAATTATAGCAATCCAGATGATTAATATTGTAAGTTTTGTGCATATTCGGCGCATTAACGACATGACGCTAATGAGAATCAAAATTATGGTAAGCGACGATAGGAAACAAATGGTATTGCATGACACACAAAATGTATGCTCATTACGATAATTGTAAACCATTATGGCGATGCCCGCGTTATAATGTTTTTCGGCCACAAAATCCTCCTATTATACGCCTCCGAGAGGACTTATCGCCACTTGAAAAAGGTAAGATTGCCACGACTATCATAAACTGCATACCTTTCTGCCTATCTATGTTTTCTTGCCTTTCATTTGGTTGTCCAACACGTGAACGGTATACCCAATTAGATGTGGACACATCCTCCACAAATAAAAATTACTTCTTCGTGATCTACTAAAGAGGAATAACCTTTCTCTATCACTTCACAAAAAAAGTAACTTTATTTGTGGAGAATATGGCCACCTCTAGAGGGAATACCGTTCGCTTATAAGACAACCAAATTAGAGGCAAGAAAACAAATGTTAGTGGAAAGGTATGCGTAAATCTATGATAATTGTTGGAATTGTATTTGCCACCATAGCCTTTCAAGGAGCAGTGAGTCCTCCCGGAGGAGTTTGGTAGGTGGACACCGTGGGCGAAAAATATTACATAGCAAGTATAGCCATAATGGCTTACAACTATCTTAATGAGTATAAATTTTTTATCTCATGCAATACTGTTTGTTTCCTATTGTCACTACTATAATTTTGAATCTCATTAGTAAAATGCCATTAATGCGATGGATATGCACAAAACTTACTATGTTAATAATCTAGGTCACTATAATTTTGGCGATGGTGACTTATGCAGTACCAATATTGGTATCGACCCCGCATGGAAAAATGAATGTGACGTACGAAAGAGTTAGAATTGCAGTTATGATATGAGTCGCCTTTATGATTATTCTTTTGGTTTGCCAACTTTTCTGCTTCATTCAGAAATTGTGTCGCTAAGACCACCATGTGCAAGTTGGCATCACACCTATTTCTAGCATGCCCCCTTTTCCAATTCACAGTCATGATGTAGAATGTCGAACGAATAGATACTAGACACATCCGACTCATGACTTCTTTATCTCGCATTGACTGTCATGTTGATGTGTTTCACAATATTACTAGTTTTCACTATCTTCCTTTGCCTCTTTGGATACCCCATATTGAAAGTCGTCAGGCTGATCGTGTCCAATCTCACAGTCACTACATCCACTGAGGCCAATTGGAAAGCTGCCCTCTTGGTGGAAAAAGCCTAAAGATCTACAACAGTTTGTTCTTCCATGAAGTCGACTGCTTCCTCTACTAACATTGGTTCATATAGCAACACTTGGGATTGGCATCAATGGAGCCATTCGGGCTGTGGGCTACCAGTAGGATTATGATAAAGGCGAATATGACGAAAAGGCCTGAGGGGGCGGTGGTTTAGGATAGGATCGAGAGTGGAGGTCTGTGAGCATAGTGGCTATCGAATTGGGTATGAAGATGCAAAGCATGTACGTGCTTGGGTCGTGGTGAAAGAAGTACTACGACCACATTAAAGCACAGTGTGACAACTTGAGGGTAGCTTTGGTGAATTTAGAGGGGAGGAAAGCTTAGTCATCGGCGATAATCTTTTGTCCAATAATTTTTCATCACGCTTCTATATTGATGTTGACTAAATCCATCCACGACCCCAATCTTAGGTGTTGCTATTGATATTAAGGTCATGAGCTCGCCTTGTATTATTTTGTCCGATATATAACTCAATTAATTTTTTAAAGTAAAAATTAGTACTTGCGAATCTCGATAGATGAGATGGCCTGCAAGTTACAACCCAACCCCATTTTTATATATATTTAGTACTTGCAAATTTCATGTACCATTCAAAAATCATGGATCACTAAATTATATGGAAAAGAAAACGAACATTATGGCCAATAAGAGTTCAAGGCGGGCTTGTAAATCTTACTATCAATAGCAGCTCTTAAGCGTGGGTTTGTGGATGGATTCAGTCAAAATTGTTATAGAAGCATGGTGGAAGATTATTGGACTAAATTATCGCCGAAACCTAAAGCTTCACTCCCCCCATAGACTTTGCAAAAACAACCTTCATGTCGTCACAATGAGCTTCAATGTGGGAATAGTCATTCTTTCACAGCCCAAACACGTACGTGCCTCACATCCTCAGACCCACCCTGACAACCACTGTCCCTATGGATCTCCACTCTTAATCCATGTCCTCCACCACTGCCTCCTTGGGCCTCTCCGTTGTCATCTTTACCTTTATCACAGTCCCATCAGCCAATCGTAACACAAATGGCTCTAATGACGCCAATGCCATGGATTGCACTGTGTCCCAATGATAGTCGATGAAGCATTCCACTTCATGAAAGTACAAATTTTTGTAAATCTTTGATTTTGCCACCGAGAGGGTGGCATTTCAATTGGTCCCGATGGATATGATGACTGTGCTACTGAACACAGTCAGCCCCACGACTTTAAATATGGGTAATTAGGTCCATTGGGGAGGTAAAGGAAGATGGCGAAAATGAGTAACACTGTGAAATAGATTAATACGACAATCAACGTGCAACAAAGAACCATGCGTAGTGTCTGGCATCCATTTGTTGGACATTTTGCATTGCGGCTATAGGTTGGAAGGGAGGCATGTGCGGAGTGAGGTAACTCGTGATTTCTTTGTTTGTCGAAACGCGGTGGAAGAGATGCCATGGAAAAGAGGAATAGGGTTTTCTAGGGTTTTGGATGAAAGTGAGAAATGACTTTGACTGTGTAAGAAACCAATGCCAAAATATGCAAATCAAATATATAGAAAACGGACTTTACTTGTGTAATAGTACTCTTACTTTCGTCGAGTGACAATAGAACTTGAATTGTTCCTTTTTTTTTTTTTTTTTTTTAATGACTAGCACCCGATACTTACTTGTCGTAGAAAATGATTACTTTTGCATGTGTGCAATAGTTAAAGAAATAAACCAGACGACATTATTCAGAAAAATAAAGTTGTAGGGTAATTAACTACAAATTTTAGATGGTGAAATATTGGTTCTAAATAAAAAAAAAAATTAAATTCAAGAGTCCATAATTAGAGAAAATTAAATATCCAATATGTAAATTATATACATATTTATATTAGACTTTTTTCAAAGTTCTTTTTTTAATTATTATTAGCTAAGGTACATAGGAAACCCAAGTGTAATTGCAGCAACACTTTTTCTGTCGGGGAAAAGGATAGGTTCAGAGGTGATGTCAAGTTAGGACCAACAATCCCTATTCAATGCGAGTTCTCCCAAACTCTTATCTTGAGCAATCTTGAGATATTCAATTTTGATTAACCCAAAGAGAATTTTGTATTAGGAGTTGAGATCAATTAGAAACCAAGATAGGTATTGCAAAGATACATCACTTTCTATATAACCAGAAATCTAGAATTTGAGACTTGATTACACTAGTTATCTAACTAGTGTCATTTCAGTATCATAACTTGATTATTTGTTAACTAAGTATCACATGCGGTTTTTTTTTTCTTTTTAATCATGACTCTTATAATTTATGTCCAATAGGTGTCCTATGCAATGTTTTTATATTTATTATGGTCCTAAATTGTAATCTAACCATTCAATTAAAACAGAAAAATCAAAATAAAAAAATAATATAAAAGAAGCACAATCGATTCACTCAAAGATAGTAGTGAAAGGATAACTAACGAATGAATTGCAGTAAAAAGACTTGATAAGAATCGAGCAAAGAATTTAACATAGCCCTATTATTATCATTATTATCAGGATGGTAACCCTCATGAGCTTAGTTCAAATTAAGTTCAATTTCTTTTCTAAAAAATTGACCTTCTAAAACTAAACTAGATCAAATGTGTCCACTAAAACCCTAAACCATGTGTACACTAACTAAATGAAATTAAGCTAATCGTAATACTAAAATCTAACTACCTCATCAATGCCTATTTTTTCTAACTGTTTTCTAATTATCTTTATTTTATAATTTCTTTTATTATTTATTTATTATTTATTTCTATATATGGGCCACGGATACAAATTTGGGCTCTTATATCAAGCCCCCTCAATCTATTTAACCCATTTCCCCAAAATTCAAATTCAGCCCGAATATATTTTAATGAAGTTAAGCCCAAACTTTCCGACACTGTTCAAGCCCACAATTCATTATTGAACCTTAATTGAGCCTATCTTGAAGGACGACTGCTCCAAGAACGCACTCTAATTCAGTTTTCCAATATAAAACCAATCCTCTTATTCTGCCCTTTTTTATTTATGGTTTTATCATGCAGTTGTTATTATTATTATTCATGGTTTGCATATCATTACCGAGAAACCTTGATGACTCATTTTTCAATCTCGATAATTAAAATTTCAACAACAATTCATATCTGGACTTTGGAACTGCACAATTTATCATTGACCACCGCCAATCTCTGGAACATGATTATCAACCACCTCCAGGTGTTGCCAGATAATCGCCGCACTTGTTGGTCGCCATCATCCACCCATCTCGATTTTCTATTAACTCAATGATATCTCATTCATAGAACTCGAAATGTACAGCTAATGTATATAGAGACATACCCGCGTAAACGAGATCGGAGCACAGAAATCGGACCGTAGTGATCGAATCGTTTCCTCGGGACGCCCACCGCAGAACCACGACAGCAGGCAAACCATCCGGAAATAAAAGAAAAGAATATGTCAGTTGCAGTTAACAGATAAAATCTCAGAAAATCGTATTTGATGACTCATGAAGCAACCGATGACATACAAAACAACATCGGGCTGTCTTCGGATCGAACGAAAAATAGGCGTCATCTCGCTTGAGGGCTCTGGAGGGAACGTTATAGTAATGTTTGGATCTGACACCATCGCATCAACGCGGATTTCAGGTCAAACCATGAACAAAAGATTCAATATCAGTCAGATTTCCTGCGAACATTACCATGACGTTATTTTTTTATATTGTTTCAGATCACAGATTGAACCGAGATGAGGAGTACTTGGATCTCACCTGCTCTTTTGCTCGCATCTTCATCTTCTTCGGACGCCAGCGAGAGCGAGAGAAAGCGAGAGTTAGCCAGAGAGAGAGAGAGAGAGAGAGAGATGAGCTCTTCCGTTTTTGAGGGGGCTTCAAGGACTCTGGTCATTTGAACTTTGATAAGATGGATTTCTCTGTTGAGATTTCGTGGGTTTGAATGGGTCAAAGAAGCGAGAATCTCGGATATGGCAGCGTTAACCGTCGCCGGCTGAAGACTAATTGAACTGACTCAACAACTCTATTTCTTCTTCTTCTTACTTTTTTTTTTAATTTTTTTTTTAATGAATGCTTAACTGATCGACACAAAATTAGGTGCCAATGATAATTTATTGTGTAATAGTGTTGAGGCTAAACATTGTGCAATTCGGGGATAAGTTACAGGACTAGGAAACACTTGAGATGAGGGAGGAGTCTTTAATCTTTGAACTCGAAACTTTTAGGCTGAGTCAGGATTTTTTCATCCAAGACCTTGTACTTAAGTAAGTATCAAATACATTTCATAGCTGACTTAATAAGTGTCGGTTCAATTTGTGTAATTGAGTAATCGTCGAAAAAAAAGAAACTAATGAACCAAAATTCATCAACTTAACATTATTTTTATCTTTAAAATATCCCCAATTAAAAAATACGTGGTTTTTTAGAAAACTTAGTTTCACTTTGCTTGTTTGCTAAATAAATATTCTTTAAAGTACAAAAGTTAATTCAAAATTAGGAAATAAAACTAAGTGAAGGATAAGCATGTGTGTTTCGAATTAAAGTTTTCATTCTTTTATTGTAGTGTCTAAAATTTCGTGAATATTAAGTGAAGTTTATTCAAGGAATAAATTAAGTTGTCCTTGAAATTATCTTGGTCTAATTTTGAATTGAATTGAAAAATAATGCATTAATCACATTATTAACCAGAAGTTATATTTCAAAATCTGGGTATTATTCACGTATTAATATATATTTATTGTATTGACTTCATCACAAACTACACAGATAAACCAATATATTTAAAGTTACTTTATTTTTAGAGAATAAAACCCCAAATCCCCAAATTAGACTCATTATAACATATTTATCGTATTTTTTTTTTTGTGTGATACAATAAATCCTAAACTTATACCTATGGGATACATTTACCCCTTGTCAAGATTTCACCAATGAACACCACTAAAATCCACGTTGACATTGCACTCCTATGGCTTCATGATGTCTTTTTGGCTGAAAAATCAAATATGTCCTAAGGGCACAAGTTTGGAGTTTTTGATGTTACAAAATAAATTTGGGGTAGATGTGCTACATTGGGCATAGTCCGAGGTGTTTTCTGTTTTTTTTTTCTTATTTTTATATGGTTTTTACAAATTTAAAATCAATGAGATGAATTCAAAGATATAAGTGTTTTGGAAGGATTATAGAAATTTATTTCAAAATACTTTATCCTGATCTTTATCAATATTATTGATCAAATACATTTAAAGATGATTGTACTTATTTATTTTCAGATTTAAATTTAAATATAAAAAGTGATAGATGTGTAAGCATGACAAGTCACTAAACTAATGATACTTGGTTGCATTTAGGCCGCGTGCGCATGACGAGTAAAGGAGCAGCTCTGGCTTTGTTGACTCTAAATTTTACTAGACAAATTAAGCAATAAATTATTGTAAAAAGTTAAAAAGAAGAAGAAGTAAATAGTGCTAAAAAGAACTCAAAAAAGAATAATGAATAATAAATAAATAAAGATATATAACGAATAACAAATAACAAAAGGCCAATTCAATTTTGGTCCAACTCACACGGTCGACATCCATGTGCTTGAGGATATGATTTTCTATGCACAAAAAACATAAGAATTGAGCAGAATTCCTCTTTCTGGTTCCCTCTCCCTTGCTGATACCCCCGGCCACCTCCTCCGACAGACACAACCTTATCATCGGTCATTGCTCACACAACAGAGAGAGACCCATTGAGACATTCTAGAAAGTATTTTTTGAGTGACATCACCAAAAATTTCTTTCAAAGGATTGACATCCAAAAGAGTTCTTTCTTGTTTCTGATTCATCTTTGTGCCCAAGGTGAATCAGCCATCATTGGACTGCTGCTCCGGAGAAGCACCTATTCTTCGCTGTCTTCTTTATCATTAATATCCGAAGAGCTTGGATTCGTGTCCAAAGCATTTGTTTGGGCGCCAATCACTGTTGATAAAGTCTCACAAGTTACGGTTGCTAATTCGTTCACCATTCGCGACCTGTGATCACGTCTTAGCCATTGTGGATCAAATGGCTAAAAATCGTGAAATACTCAACTTGATTTTTAAAGTCTTTCACCGCCGATTGTTGCCACCGACGTGTTTGGGACCTCCTCTTGTCAGTTCAACAGTCAATCGAGCTTGGCCGGGCGAGGTCCGAATCCTAAGCACAAGGTTTGGAGTCCGAGTCTTACCCCAAAGATCCCAAGTTAGACTCCATGGCTCTCGATTAAGACCTCGGAGTCTTGGTTCGAGCACTAGAGTGCTAGGTCCGCCCAGCAAAGTCCTAAGCCAGGTTCTAGGGCCCTACGTTCGTGCTCCGGATAATGATGATAATCATGTTGGTGGGGAGGTCAAGTTGGGATTTTAACTATTGAAAATTTCAATCCTTAAGATGCATAAATCCTATATGGTAATTTATGTCTTGTTATATTTTTTGTAGATTCAGAAAGGAAAAAATTTTCCGGTCCATCTTTTTACTTTCAAAAGATATCAAAAAGAAAAAAAAATGGAGAAACATTTTTCGATAACCGGATTATATGAGACAAACAAAGTAAAATGACCTTTCTTAAAATATCATGTCACTACTACAGTGCTCAAAGCACTCGAGTCATCTCCTGTACTTCGTCTGTAATTTTTCCATGATCAGCGCTTCTCGTTTTCTTCTTTCGTTTTTCCGCCACATCCTGTGCATTTCCGTGCCACCAAAGTTTTCTTTCTTCTCAAGCGTCAGTCATTGGATCCATGAAGGAACCCTTCAGATCTTTAAGAGCCACTATCCTTGCCCCCCTAAAAAAAGGAGGAACGTGCCCCTTGCTTTGGCTTTTCAATTCAGAAAGGATAAGAATAAAGTATATCAGTTTGTGTCTCTCCTGAATAAAGAAGTCTAATTGAGCATTTGAAACATGTGTTGAGAATCTCATCAGTCAATCAGTCATATGTCCTCGATGACTACATCGCACTTTCTCAGAAGCTCCATCCAAAATATAGCTCGACCTATATACAGCTCTCACTCTCATGGTCTTTTCAATTTCACTGCTTCAGAAACCAAATCATCCCTTCAATCTTCCACATCCAGTGATCTCAAAGCTACAAATTCTAGTCCATAGCGAAAATGCTTCAGGAAATCTTCAGTCCCTTTGAGACCGATCCATGCGATGCTTTGAAATCCATCTGTCAGCATCTTCTTGAAGAAGATGATGATGAACATGCTGTCAACGCAGCATTTTCTACACAAACTCCAGTAAACATGTGCAGGAGGTGTTCAGGCTTCAGCAATCTTTTACTTATGGAGAGTTGGAACGAGCTGCCCCTAAAAGTCGATGACTCGGAGGACATGGTGGTGTACAGCGCTTTGCGCGATGCGCTCAATTCCAGGTGGACAGTGCCTCTGGCTTCGAGCCAAGAACTGGATTTCGAACGGACGACCATTGATTATAACAGCGTTTGTCTGGCGACAGAGGAGAAACAGGAGACGGTGGAGCGTGAGGTACAAGTGCCAGTCAAGAAGACGCATTATAGAGGAGTGAGGAGGCGGCCGTGGGGAAAATACGCAGCAGAAATGAGGGACCCCAAGAAAAACGGAACAAGGATTTGGCTCGGCACTTATGAGACGCCCGAGGATGCGGCATTAGCCTATGATCGGGCAGCTTTTAAGATGAGGGGGTGCAAGGCCAAGCTCAACTTCCCTCACCTCATCGGCTCCACTGACTACGAGCCCATCAGGGTCAGCCTGAAACGTCGGTCCGCCGAGCCTAGCTCGCCGTCCACGTCTAGTGGTGAAAGCTTTCTGACAGGGACGAAGAGGAGAAAGAGAGGTTAATGTAGATGCTAAGGTGGATTTTCGAAGTCCAATCCCCTTTCACATTCTAGATGTGGGCTTATTGAGTGTGGATGAGCAATTTTTGTTTTGATTGTGGAACCTACAATTTAGTGTTTTTATCCCATTCCATTAGGGTTTGTACACAGGAAAAGAGAAGGAAAAACTTCTTTGCTATAGATTAATCGACAATTACCATTTTTTATTGGAGAAGTTCCAAACCGGGCTATGGTTTAAGCCAAAACGATGTCATTTTAGACATTAATTCTCATTCAAGTTAAAATTAACAAACATTCGAGAGAAAAAGTAGTAAAAATCCTTATTAATATTTTCCCTTGATTAAATTGAATGGAGTTAATAGAGAGATTTTTTTCCAAAAAATTAGAGATTTACTCGTATCAACTGTAAGTTTTTAAAACTGAAAAAGAAAAAAAAAACTATAAGTTTACCCACCCTGTGGTGGGGGAGTTGGTTAGGGCACACACTAGCCACACAAAAGGCTAGGGTTTGATTCCCCTACTTGTCACGTTGCATGACTTAAGTGGGGTGCCATGGGTGGTGGAACCCTACGCTAATATTCCCACGGGTTTACGTCGCCGGTTACCGGTTATACGGCGGTTCCGGGTTGCCAAAAAAAATTGTAAGTTTTAAAATTGAATTTGCACATTTCGAACTCAACCATATTTTTGGATATTTTTAAAATTTTTGGAACACTTATCCTTATATTTTTCAATAACCTTTGGACAGCCACTAACCCTTACTAGCACTTAAAATATATATATGTACATTTTAAGACAAAATAATACAGCTCTACACTTTTCTTTTTATCACATGAGCATGTGATTGGACCTGTACGGCACGATACATCAGATCTAAAAATGTTACTTTATATATAAAAGCATGCGCGCATTATTGTCCTTCCCCAATAAAATAAAAAGGAGCGCGCCCCATGCCTTGGTTTTTTAATTTAAAATGGATAATAAAATATATTAATTCATGTCTTTCGTGAATAAAAAAGTCTTATTGAGCATTTCAAACATGCCCTTTCTCAGAAACTTGATCTAACATAAATAGAAGCTAAGAATTAAATCATTTATGTTGAAATCACCAGCCGCCAAGCAGTCAAGCTCAACCTACCTATAGTTCCCACTTTGCTGGTCTTTTCAACTCTTCACTTTTCTAAAACCAAAACATCCCTTCAATCTTCCAAAATCAGTGACCACAAAGCTACAAATTCTAGCCAAAACGAGAATTCTTCAAGAGGGACTAATCAATCCAATATTTGAAATCCATTTGTGAGTATCTTGAAGATGATGATGATAATGTCACTGCAACATCTTCTGTAGCAACTCGTACAGATGCGTACACAAAGAGTTTGAGTTTCGACAATCTATTATTAATGGAGAGTTGGAACGAACTACCCCTAAAAGTTGATGACTCAGAGGACATGATGGTGTAAGGAGCTTTGTGCAACGTGCTTAATTCCGGGTGGACAATACATTTGGCTTCAAATCAAGAACTTTTTTTGGAAGCGACGACCGTTGACTATAACAGCATTGGTCGGGCTTCAAACCAAGAACTTGATTTCAAAGTGATGATCATTGATTATAACAGCATTGGTCTAGCAACAGAGAAGAAACCACAGACAGTGGAGCATGAGGTACAAGCACTAGTTGAGAGAACCCGTTACAAGGGAGTGATGAGACGATCATGGGGAAGTTACGTGATGGAGATAAGGGACCGCAAGAAGAACGGGGTTAGGATTTGGCTTGGGACTTACTAGACGCCTGAGGATGCAGCATTGGCCTATAGTCGGGCTGCTTTTAAGATGAGGGGGTCCAAGGCCAAAGCTCAACATCCTCGCCTCGTTGGCTTAGCCAAGTACAAGCCTATCAAGGTCAGCTGGATGTTCGGTCCACCGAGCCTAGCTCACCATCCACGTCCAGCGGGGATGAAGAGGAGAAAGAGAGATGAATTTGGAAGTCCAATGCCCTTTCCCACATTGGATATGGTCTTGTTGAGTGTGGACGAACAATTTTTATCTTAATTGTGCAAATTGCAAAGACATTTAAAAGTCAATCCGCAATTCATCTCGCAAAAAGTAACAATTTGGTATTTTTATTCCATTTCCATAGAGTTTGTCAGAAAAAACCAAAGGCCTATTCGATCACTTACTCCATCGTAAAAAGACCCTTGTTTCGTACACATGAAGAGAGTGAAAAAAAAGACCTTCACGTCGTATAAACCTCACTAATTACCGGCATGTACTTAACGTAACGGATATCCTCACAGTGTTACCAGTTTTCTATACATTTGATGGACGTTGATGGATGTAATGATTGTGAGATTGAACATAGTTAGCCTTACGACTTTCAATATCGGGTAATTAGGCCAAATGAGGAGGTAAAGGAAAATGGAGAAAACCGGTAACACTGTGAAATAGATTAACATGACAATCAACGTCCATCAAAGAATCCATGTGTCGAATGCGCCCAGCATCAATTTGTCGGACATTTTGCATTGTAGTTGTACGTTGGAAGGGGGGCGTGAGACTCAGGCAGGGGGGCATAGTGAGGAAAGTCAGATGCGTGACACTCGGCCGATGTCCCTTCGGCAGAGGGTGTGAAGCAGGGTAGCCCACGATTGCTGTTTTCAGGTCGGAATGCGAAGGAAGAGATGCCATGGAAAAGACGAAGAGGGCTTTCTATGGTTTTGGATGAAAGTGAGAAATGACTTTAACCATATGAGAAACCATTGCCAAAATATGCAAATCAAATGTATAGAAAATGGACTTTGCTTGTGTAACAACACTGTTACTTTCATCGTGTGATAGTGGAACTTGAACTGTTCATTTTACTTTTTTTAGGGCGAGCATCCAGATAGTTACTTGTCGTAGAAAATAATTACTTTTTGCACGCATGCAATATTTAAAGAAATAAACCCAATGAGATTATTCAGAAAAAGAAAGTTGTAGGGTAATTAATTGCAAATTTTAGATGGCAAAATATTGATCCTAAATAAATAAATAAAATTTAAGAGTCCATAACTAAAGATGAACATGGTCCCAATGGGCGGTTCCCACCTTGGAACCAAGAACTAACCACCAAGGACCAATTCCACAAAATTAGAACCAAGAACTACCCGTTGGTTTCATGGATCCACCAGGAAATTAGATTGCCAGTTTGGTTCGGCTCTCGAGTGAGTCCATAGAATCGGTCTCGAAATCCCTACAAAATTGCATTTCTTAATTAATATCAGTTTGAACCTACTTTTTATTTTAGAGCACCAAAACTTGTTCGGCCTTATATTAGGCTCTTAATTTTGTATCATGACGACAAATCACAACAATATTTACTTGGTTCAGTTTCAATATTGTTATCTAAATTCACAAGAAGAGTTAGTAATAAATAATCCACTAATCAATTAAAGAATTGTAAAGTAGAATCACTCACATATTTGAGTGTTTCCCACACCTAAACTTCACCAACAACCTAGAGAACTATGTCAGGATTTGAACATCCGTGTCTCCACGATGAGAACGCCTCGATCAGTACGTAAACTTTCCGAGCGAAAGTCCGTGTGGTTCTCTGGTCCTACTAACAATCAGATTCAGAACAAGAGTCCCTACTGAGTTTTTTTCGATTCTTTGACTTTTGCTAGCTTATTTGAGTCGGTCAAGCACTTGGCAGGGCCCTTTATGGGTGGCTTCCAAAAGAAACCTTCACCGTCCGTCCCTTTCTATTTCCTTTTGTGCGGCTGAAAACAAGACAAGTAAACCTTTTTCTCCTTCTTATATGGCCTATCATCAACAGTGGCGGCACTTGTACGGCCTTCCAGAGTAGTCGACCTCTTGGTCGATCAATCTTGGATATTTACGTATTTGGTACCACCCCGAAGAAAAAAGATCAAAGTAAAGTAACAACCCTTATCTTGATTAAACTCTAAGAGTAGGATTCCAATAAGTAATCAGTCAAGAATAAGAATTCTAGTTTACCTTAGGGCGATTGGTTTCAGGAACTAGGAATTGCCCACTAAAGATTAATTTTGAAATCAAAAATTGCTCATTAGTTTTATAGACTCATTTGAAAACTAGATAGGTGGTTCAGTTTAATTCTTGGGTGGGTTTATGGAACTAGTTGAAGTGTCCCCGCTTCTAAAGAGTCATGAGACTTGAGAGCGAGCAATGAGATCGGAATTCGAAGGCGATTAAGAGTGAGAGCAACAGATGGATCGACGGGGCTAGGGGCCGCTAAGAGCAAGAGGTAGAGAGGAATCGATAAGGGCAGAGGCCACGAAGAGTAAGAGTGAGAGAGGGAGGTGAGGCCATGAGATGAATGAGGCGAGAGACATAGAGAGTTGAAGAAAAAAATAAAAATTTTAAAAAATTATATATATGTATCTATATTCAGGTAGACGAGTGGGTGGTTTTGCACCATAATTTAACAAGTATAATCACCAAAAAAAAAAAAAAAAAAATGCCATTGGTTCCATTGAACCATCAATGCGGTCCAGCTCTTGGGACATCAGTCCGACAGGTCTTTAAGCCCAAGGCCATCTCATCCAAGCTTTAACAACCTCGTTTTGGGACCACGTTCCCCCTCAACCCTGCCGACCGGACTCAGCGGATGGAAGATGTGTTGAGTGCGCCTGCAGAGTCGGTCCACACCCTTACTCTTCGGCATACTTTTCGGCGTTTTCGCCATGCCCGTCGGCGCATAAAGCTTAGTCAAACCAAAACAGGATGGACCACCAGGCAAAGAGTCAAACAGTTCCGAAGCATCGAACAAGATTAGGACAATGTGACAAACTGCATTCCCATTGCAGGAATTTCCTCAGTTTGACCTTGATCTTGTCGCATGTCAAGACCCCATCACTTGTCTTAAATCCAAAATTGAGTATGTAAATTTTTAGTTTCTAAGAAAAAGGAATGAGCACACGATATGGTTATTTTGAAAATTGTTGAAACCAACCATATGTTATCCAATTCGTTAATCCATATTATTATGTATTAATAATTTATTTCATGCGATTGCTTGTAATTTTATGTTTTTTTTTAAATAGATGCGAGACGTGTAGAAGAGAGAAAAGCGAAATTTCTATATATTTTGACGTTGAACAATAAATAGTTTGTGAATATAAATAGGTTTTATTAGTTGATTATCTAAGGTAATATATCGATCAAGGAATGCACAATTAAAAAAAGGGATATGCACAATTTTTGAGAAATAAGGTGAATCCAAAAGGATGTTCTAATTATCTCTTAGTAGAGGAAATATTTGTATCGAGATGAGGCAAAAGCACATTATTCCATACGGACTGTGGTTGAATAAATGTGAATTCAAACATTCAAAACGTGTGTGGAATCTCACCACCAATGCACAGGCACCTTCTCAGCAAATGCAGCATGAGAACTAATATGTAAAATATAATAAATTGAATGATTGTTTAAGCTAGCTCAACCTATATATATAAATCTCCCACTATGGCCATCCTCTCAACTAATCCGCTCTAGCCCTTCAATCATCAACGATACAAACTGTACACAGGTGATATCTGCTCGATCTTCATCAGAAAATGCTTCCAGAATTCATGAGTCCCTTTGAGACCCATCAATGCGATCTTTTGAAATCGATTTGTGATCATCTTCTTCACGATGATGATGATGTTGTCGAGAATGCTGCAGTATCTGTGCCGAGGAGTTCGAGCTTCAGCGATCTTTTGCTGACGGAGGATTGGAGTGAACTACCTCTGAGAGTCGACGACTCAGAGGATATGTTGGTGTACGGCGCTTTGTGCGATGCACTCAGTTCTGGGTGGGCGATGCCTTCGGCTTCGAATCAAGAACTTGATTTCGAAACCAGGACTGTTGATAACGGCGGCATTGGTCTAGAGGTGCAGACGAGAGCGGAGATGGTGAAGCGCGAGATGAGAGCGCCAGTCAGGACGGTGCATTACAGAGGAGTGAGGAGGCGGCCATGGGGAAAATATGCAGCAGAGATAAGAGACCCCAAGAAGAACGGCGCGAGGATTTGGCTCGGGACTTACGAGCTGCCTGAGGACGCGGCATTGGCCTATGACCGGGCCGCTTTCAAGATGAGAGGGTCGAAGGCCAAGCTCAACTTCCCTCACCTCATCGGCTCGGTCGAGTATGAGCCCGTGAGGGTCAGCTCTAAGCGTCGGTCCGCCGAGCCTAGCTCGCCGTCCAGATATGACGGGTTGACTGGGACGAAGAGGAGAAAGAGAGAGGTCGATTGCTGAGGTGGAATTTGGAACTTCAATCCCTTTTCCCATTCTGGATCTGGGCTTGTTAGGTGTGGACGAGCAATTTTTATTTTGATTCACACTGTCTAGACATTTTCTTCATCAATGAAAAGTCAATCAGACGATTCTTACGTTGTGCAAAAACTGTCAATTTGGTTTTTCCTATTCTCACTTCCTTAAGAGTTTTGTCAGAAAAACCAAAACCGTTTCCCATTATAGATCTACCAATATAAAAGTGAGTGACAAAGGCAAAGAATTCTTAGCGTAAGTAACCTTAATTTCCGGGAAATAGCAGGCTTTGAATTAGACGTAAAGAGAAATTTACAAGGTCAGTCTTGAGATAGAGTTCCCACCTTTGTCGAGGTTCAAAAGAAACATAGCATCAGGAGGAAGTTCAAACGAAATCCAGAATCGTTCTTTCAGCATCCTTCCTCTCCAGGCAAGCTTTATCAGTCAAAAGAGAAGCAAATACAGATTATTCCATAAATTTGACGGGAGTGTCGATCCAGTTTTTAGAGTATCTAACTCCACTTGCTGTGTCGTTTTTACTCTCCATTGATAGGATGGAACAAGAGTATCGTTGCCCAGTAAGTGGGCAGGGGTTTGGGGCAGCCCTGGTGAGGGTCGCAGGAGCAGCGTCTTGAGCCACCAGAATGTTTTTATAGTTTGAATCCATATTTTTTTGATAGTTTGGGCTTGAGCCTATGTCATTAGATATGTATAATCTCTCTTATGTAATTGGGAAATGTAACAGAAATGTGCAACGTGCTAATTATAGGGAAATTATTTGCTGGATATAGCCCTAATTTAAGAGAGAATCAGGATAAAGTCTTGTGTCTTGACTGTTTCTCACTTTTACTCTCTATTTCCTTGTGATCGTGCGACAAATCCTAACACCATATCGGGATAAGTGATGTGGAGGTCCTTAGCAAGTTTCAGACCATCTCCAATGGCCCAAAGTTTGGCCGCAGAACTAGTGGTATAGTCAATGTAGCGAGTGAAACCAGAAACCCAATTGGCAATTGTCATTTGCATCCCAAATTAAACCTCCCCAGCCTGCAATACCAGGGTTACTAAGAGTCGAGCCATCGAATTTAGCTTGAACAAGTTCTAGGCCAGGGGAGTCCATTGCACAGAGACGGTTCCCTCGCAGGGTGGTGCTTCCTTTCTGCAGAAACACCAAGGTGATGGATGATTCAGTAGGTTTGCTTCAAAGTCGGTCTTTCATGAATCGGTACCATGTTTTCTTCTTTGGAATCGCATGCCTTGATGAATCAGTATGTTTGCTTAAAGAGAAGCAGGTGTAAGCGATGACTTAACAGCATCAATTACTCTAAAAAAAGTTTCCCAATAAACAACAAAAGAATGTAAATGGCAGCACTAAAGGAAAAAGACAGAATATTTTTCATAATTAGAACAAAAGTATATTAAATTGATGATAGTTTGAGTTCTTGATATTTTGTAGCAATTAGAAATACTATCCAGAATTTCAGATATTACTTAGGGCCCATCTGTTTTGAGATTATTAGGCAAGATTGTAAAATATATTCCAGGGGAGTGATTCTTAGAAGAAGGAAATATTTTAGTTTCACTTTTTAAATGAGGCAGAACTGATATTTCCATTCTTGGTACTAAAAAATCTAAATAGATCTGATTACGGAGCACGATCTCATAACCCTTAGACTCCGAACCCAATGGCTGGACTCAAGACCCAAGGCATCGAGCCCACAAAACAAGGGTCAAATCCAAGCACTTGGACCTTAGAACTTGGAAGATGAAAACCCAAGATTCACAAGGGCTAGACATGACACCGAGGACCATGAAAGGGATATTTGTACGTATCTAGGGACTTCCTTGGACTCAAGACATCTAATTAAGGTCGAATTCTAACCCCAACGCCCACAAACTTGGGACCTCGAAGCTCGGACCTAGACTTTGGCGCTCAATCGAACCTAAGACCTTGATGCGAACTTGGAACCTTGGTACTTGACCTAGGATACTAACTTTATTCCCATGTTAATCATTTTTATTATGCCTAGCTATATTATTGTTGACCATAAAAAAATTTCCGTCCATTTTTAAATTTCGAGCAATGTCAAACAGTAAAAACTGGGAAATTTTTCTTGTCTTGTTTTGTTTTCTTTTTCGCTTTTCTGCCACATTATGTACGTTTCCATGCCACCAAAATTTTCTTTGTTTTCAAGCAATCAGTCACTGGATCCATCAGATCTAAGGACCATCATCGTCCTTACCCAATAAAAATACGACGAACGTGCCCCATGCTTTTTGGATAAGATTAAGAAATACATCACTTCGTGTCTCCTTATGATTAAAGAAGTCCATTCGAGCATTTGAAACATGTGCTGAGAAGCTCTTTGGTCATCACCAGATGCACCTTCGTGGAATCTACAGATTGTCTTGGGAGTTGGAGCTAAATACTGGTGAATAAATTATCGAAATGATGATCACTAGAACCCAAGCTCAACCTATATATATATAGCTCCCAGTTAGACGATGTTCTCAGCTGTTCGGTCTTACTTCAGAAACCAAATCATCCCCTTCGATCTTCCACGATCTGTGATCCTCAAAGCTACAAATTCTCGCCAGAAACGAAAATGCTTCAAGAAATCGTCAGTCCCTCTGAGACCCATCAACGCGATGCTTTGAGATCCATTTGGGAGCATCTTCTTGGAGATGACTTCGATGATGGAATCAATGCAACATTTTATGCACCGACTCCTGCGCACATGTACTCGAGGAGTTCGAGCTTCGGTGATCTTTTACTGGCACAGAGTTGGACCGAACCGCCCCTCGAAGTCGACTGCTCTGAGGACATGTTGGAGTACGACGCTTTGCGAGACGCGCTCCATTCCGGGTGGACGATGCCTTCGGCTTCGAATCAAGAATTGGATTTTGAAGTGTCGACCATTGGTTATAATAGCATTGGTTTGGCTTCAAATCAAGAACTTGATTTCGAAGTGACGACCATCGATTATAACAGCATTGGTGTGGCGACGGAGGAGAAACTGGAGGTGGTGGAGCATGAGGTACAAGCACCGGTCGTGAAGACAAGTTACAGAGGAGTGAGGAGGAGGCCGTGGGGGAAATACGCAGCAGAGATGAGGGACCCCAAGAAGAAACGGGCAAGAATTTGGCTCGGTACTTATGAGACACCTCAGGACGCGGCATTCGCCTATGACCGTGCAGCTTTTAAGATGATGGGGTCCAAGGCCAAGCTCAACTTCCCTCACCTCATCGGCTCCTCCGACTTCGAGCCCATCAGGGTCTGCACCAAGCGTCGGTCCGCTGAGCCTAGCTCGCCATCTGGTGATGACGGGTCGACCAGGACGAAGAGGAGAAAGAGGGAGGTCGATTCAGATGCTGAGGCAGAGTTCGGAACTTCAATCCCTTTTCCCATTTTGGATACGGGGTTGTTAGGTGTGTGACGAACAATTTACAATTTTTAATTTGATTGTACTCGACATTATTGTCTTCATCATGAGAAGTCAATCAGGCAATTTTATGCTGTGCAAAGACTGTCAATTTGGCTTTTAAAGTGAGTAACAAAGTCAAAAGAATTCTTAGGGTATTAACCCTTATTTTCCAGGAAATAGCAGGCCTTAAATTAAACATAAAGAGAAATTTACAGCGTCTATGTCTTGAGATAGAGTTCCCAGGTTCTTTCAGCATCCTTCCTCTCCGAGCAAGCTTATCTGCACATCGGCTTCCTTCCCTGTAGGCGTGCCTGGTTTTAGCCCTCTCGAGAGCTTTCAGTAGAGTTCTACGATCATTCATAAGGGAAGTGAAAATAAGAATTTTCAACAAATTAGATGGGAGTGTCGATACAGTTACCGAAGCATCCAACTTGTTGGATTTTGAGGAAGCGTGTGTGCAAGCGTGTGTGAAATACGGCGAGGGAGCTGAGGAATAGAGGAAGGGATAAGTGAAAGCACGGAGAATGTATTTCTCAAGTGTGTGGTACAAAAGTTCAGAAGCTCTCTTAGTTTCTAGTTGATGTGTACATAGGCGGACAACTTAATGTCTAGAGACTTCGTTCACCGCCTTTTCTGCCGACTTTCAGTACAAAAAACAATACTTTTAAAATTTCAGCTTGCGAGCTGCCCTCTTGCATGTTACAGCTGGACCTTCCCTAGCTCCAGCTTGTTGCAGCTCCTGCTTGTTGCCGACTTCGGCAATCTTTGCCGCCTTCGACAATCCTTGCCGCCACTTTTCCCTCTCCGTTAAGTATACTTCATTCCCAAGCATGCGTGGGCTAGTGTGTTCTAGAGCTTTTCAAAAATGGATCACTTTTTAACACAACTCCGCCTCCAGATGATTGATGTGGAGTTCCTTAGCAAGTTTCGGACCATCTCCAACGGTAGGGGATACCAGGGTTGCCAATAGTCGAGCCATCAAATTTAACTTGAACCGGTTTGAGGCCGGGCGAGTCCATTGCACGAAGACGGTTTCCCACGCAGGGTGGCGTTTCCTTTTCTGCAGAAACAGCATGGTGTTGTAGTAGCTCCCACAAGACAAAGTTCCTTCAAGTCTTGAAACTTGGCTTTGTCACAAAAAGACTTTGTTATTGCGTCACGGCCAAAGCAACCAGAGAGCAAAGGGGAAAATGGCCTTCTCAGAATAAAGAATTCTTACCATCATTTGCAACATTCTATAACTCTCCCTAAGAAGACCTCATCAGCACCTAGGAAGGTGATGATTCAGTACGCTTGGTTCGAAGTTGGTCTTTAATGAATCGGTACCGTGTTTTCTTCTTTGGAATCGCATGCCCTGATGATTCAGTATGTTCGCTTAAAGAAAAGCAAAAGGTTAAGCGACGATTTAACAGCATAAATCACTCCAAACTATATATCCCAATAAACACTAATTCTGGAGAGATTTTTAGGCTTTTTCGTAATATAATGTGCCCGTCTATGTGCCCGCCCAAACCAAGTTGGCATGCGATGACTGGCTTGAATAGGCAGTGATATCGTGCTCCTGAAAGCATCTAAAGATTTTTAGGTTTGATGGGAAATTGCGAGCGCCCCTTGCTCTTGTAATTGCTTTTAAACTTTACGACGCAAAACTTTATGTTCTTGTGTCGATTCAAATTAGCCTTTTATTGATCAATGATCGAAAAGTTATTGCCATAACAAAGTGGATCCAAACCTAACTCATCTGGCTGTTACGAATTTTAATATTTATAAGTAGGAGTCATCGAACTTACAGTTGAAAAATACATTAAAAAAAATGGGTGCTAATATAGTGCTCTCATTAGTGAACTCTTGGACCTAACCAGGTCTTTAAAAGGTCAAAGGAGAAGAAATAGGGGAAAGAATCCCCAAGAGGTGGGACTCCATAATATCACCTTCCATATTTCCACCTATATAGGAAGAAAAAGATGGGATAGAAATTTGGAGGCTTTGGTGATGAAGGTACATACTATCTCAGAACTTCGATTCTAACTACTGCTGGATAGACATGTATAGTAACCTTTCATGCTCGGGATGAGAATGTGGAGCTTCAAACCTTTTATTAAGCTGGTTGTACTTCGCACAAAGTCTTTCAACCGACTGCTAGTCCTAACATCCCAATTGAAAGACTTTGTTTAATACATAGAAACAATGGGGTGCTAGTATCTTGCTCTCATTAGTGGACTCCATAGACATCATGGAAACAACAAAAGAATGTAAATGATAGCAAAAAGGAAAAACAAGGAATTTTTTTGGTAATTAAAACAAAAAAGAATGTTAAATTGATGATAGTTCGAGTTCTCTATACTATCTAGGGATTAAAAACACTATTTAAAATTAAGAAATTACTTGGGCCATTTATTTTATGAAAGTTAGACATGACCGAAAATGATTTTTGATGAAGTAATTTTTGGAAAAAAGGAAATAATTTTTGTTGGACCTTTTAAATGAGGTAGCACATGGCTAGAGACTCCCTTAAGGATCATCTTAGGGATGGTGACCTTTGTAGGTATCTAAAGACTCTCCCTCAAACTCCAGACATCTAATTAAGGTCCAATGTCAATCCAAGGGCCCGAACTTGGGAGAAAATATTGGATACGTCTCATGCTCTAACGTGGCAGACAAGAAGGCGGTAGGAGGACGGCACGTGTCTCATGTCAGGCGTCATTTTGAAAAAATTTTGGATGGGAGACTGAGGGTTTCTTCTTCCCAGTCTCTTTCTTCACGCCTCTCTCACTCTACCCTCCCTCTCTCTTTTGCTCTCTCCAACAAACAGGACGTGATCTCCCAATCTTTTTGTGCCCTCCCTCTTTCCGACCAGTGAACCACTGCCAGCAACCGACAAACCACCGTACCGGACTGGTGAGAGGACGGTGCGGTGGTTTGTTGGTTGTTAGCGGTGGTTCGGTGGTCGAAAAGAGGGAGGGCACAGAGAGATTGGGAGGCCGCGTCCTATTCGTCGGAGAGAGAGAAAGAGAGAGGGAGGATAGAGTGAGAGAGGCGCGAAGAAAGAGACTCAGAAGAAGAAACCCTCAGTCTCCCGTCCAAGTTTTTTTTCAAAATGGTGCCTAACATAAGACATGTGTCGTTCTACTACCGCCGTTTTGTTTGCCACATTGGAGTGTGAGACGTACCCAATATTTTCTCCGAACTTGGCGCCTTGAGGCTAGGACCCAGACTTGGGCGCTCGTATGGGAACCTGTGACCTTGATGGAGAACTTGTAGACTTGGGCGCTCGTATGTGAACCTATGACCTTGATGGCGAACCTGAAATCATGGATGGGTACTTGACCTAGGATACTGACTCTCAGTACCTATTCTTCAATGCGGGGCAAGGACATCCCACGTCCAATCCTTTCTAGGATGGACATCAAAGTTTGGAACTTGGCCTCAAGCTCATAAGTCCAGCCCTCGGGTTTCGAGCTTGGCCACTCAAGGTTTGAATTCTAAGTCATAAGGTCTCATGTTTGAGTCTTAGCCTGACATTCCCAGGCCAAACTTTGAGGATCTCGATTGTGATTAGAGGTGGCAAAATGGGTCTTAGACCATTTTGTGACTTTAGTGTATGAATTTGAGATTTTACTCTGCTTTTGTTGGTGTAGGTGGACACCTTGGGTGAAAAATCTTACATAGTAGGTATCGCCATAATGGCTTACAACTATCTTAATGAGTATAATTTTTTTTATCTCATGCAATACTGTTTGTTTCCTATCGTCACTATTATAATTTTGATTCTCATTAGTAAAATGTCGTTAATGCGACGGATATGCACAAAACTTACTATGTTCATCATCTAGGTCACTATAATTTTGGCGATGGTGACTTAACGCAATACCAATATTGGTATTGAACCTGCATGGCAAAATGAATGTGACGTACAAAAGAGTTGGAATTGTAGTTATGATATGAATCGTCTTTTTGATTATTCTTTTGGTCTGCCAACTTTTTTGCTTCATTCAAAAATTGTGTCGCTAAGACCACCACGTGCATGTTGGCATCACACCTATTTCTAGCATGCCCCCTTTTCCAATTCACAGTCATGATGTAGAATGTCGAATGAATAGATACTAGACACATCCGACTCATGACTTCTTTATCTCGCATTGACTGTCATGTTGATGTGTTTCACAATATTACTAGCTTTCACTATCTTCCTGTTGGATATTTCAACAGTTTTGAAATACTTATTAGAAATTATGATCGTCATGAAAGTCATCATTTTTGTAACGGCTTTTTCAACGGTCATATAATGGCTTTCTAATGGTTGTATAACGGTCGTCTAACGGCTTTATATCTTTTGATTTATTACTTCATAAACTCTTTCATTATTTTACAACGGCTCTTTTAACGGCTCTATTTTGTCTGAATATAAAATAAGATCTCATAAGATAATCTAGAAAGATACACCGAATAAAAGAGAGAATATCCTTTATTTCTTTAAAAATCTTTCCTTTCCTTTTCCTTTTTGCTGGATTATACACAAAGGTTGTTCTGTTTCCTTCTAATATTCAGTGCAGAGTATAGAGGAAGGTTTGTTGTATCTTGGGAGGATAGCCGCTGAAGCCTTATGCACCGAGTTACGTACTCCGAGTGGCGGAATTATCCTTAAGGACAGTATTTGCACGCCTCAGACATTTCTTTTTATTTTCTAATCTTCTGTAATGTATTTCCAATAATTATTATTACTTTATGTATTCTAATAATTTTTCCAACAATCTTAAGGATAATTATTCCCTTGTCTCCATCGTTTGGCACCAGTTTCTCCGACAGTTTGATGTTGGCTAACGGTTCTACTATCGTTGCGGTTTTTCTTAATCAACCGTGACTCAATTCAGTCCATTAGTTGTGATTCCAATGGGGCTCCAGTAGCTTTATACTCAATCTTCTGCTGCGTCTCTAGCTCTGCCATCGTATATCCTACTCCATGATGCTCGAGAAATGACGAATCCATCAATTGAGAACCACGCGTACCAGAAAACAAAGGGACCCAGTAAGCTTCACGTCGTTTGGTGGAAATGAAGTCAGGGTGTAGAACGTGAACCATAGCACAGCTGCCTCATCATTATTGTGCGTGGTATCACCTCACCGTTGCCAGGTTGGGTCTTATCCATTAAGTGAGTCGCAATTAATTCTGGATCATCTCACCTTGTTGATTGAGTTGTTGCTTGTAGTTATTCCAGGACTCAGGCAACTTTTCAATTAGCAGGCCCGCAAGAAATTCTTCTTGTAAGTTGATGTTTTCTGCCTTCAAGTCCTCCACTAGCTTGTAATATTCATTGATTTGTGTCTTGATCTCCTTATCATCGGACATTTCCCATCGATAATAATTTCCGATTACAAATTTTTGTCTGCCCACATCTTCGGTAGTGTACTTTGCAGTCATGGAGTCCCATATTTGTTTCACTTCCTTGTATGGACAGTAGACATCAAACAATTTATTAGAAAGAGTACTAATAATTGTGTGCTTACATACCTTATTAGTGTGTATCCATTGATCTCGAAGCTTGTTATCAGTTGGTTCGGCCTCCGTAAGTGCGAAAGCCATGCCGTGCACATCTTGGATAGAGAAAACCCTTTCTTGCCACCTTCTGAAATTGTTGCCGTTGAAAACCTCGATCTTCGATATGTCAGGGAATGGTTTGGCATAGGACATATGTGGTAATTGTGGTAGTGCAACTGGATTGGTGGAGATTGAGGCATCGGCAGCAGTATTGACTTGATGCTCCATGGGACTTATCCTTAAGATTGTAGGAAAAATGCTGGTAAGAACAAATAAATTTGTCTAAGGCGTGCAAACGTAAACACTGTCCTTAAGGATAATTCCGCCCCTCGGAGTGCGAAACTCGGTGCGATAGGCTTCTGACGGCTATCCTCCCAAGATACAACAGACCTTCTTCTATATTCCACACTGAATATTAGAAGGAACAGAAATAACGTCTGTGTATAACCCAGCAAGGAAAAGGAAAAGAAAGATTTCAACGGCTTTCTTATGGTTATATAACGGTCGTCTAATAGCTTTATAACTTTTGATTTATTACTTCATAAACTCTTCATTATTTTATAACGGTCATCTTTTAATTACCAATTGATTCATGATGATCTCCTAACGGCTCTCTCTTTTCCTTGTTTAAATATAAATTAAACTTCAAAGCACAATTGTAGTAGATACAATATGTTCTCACAACTTTCATTTTCTTTTTTGCTGGGTTATACACAAAAGTTGTTCTGTTTCCTTCTAATATTCAGTGCGGAGTATAGAAGAAGTTATGTTGTATCTTGGGAGGATAGCCGCTGAAGTCTTACGCACCGAGTTACGTACTCCGAGGGGCGGAATTATCCTTAAGGACAGTGTTTGCACGCCTCAGACATTTCTTTTTATTTTCTAATCTTTCGTAATGTATTTCCAATAATTATTATTATTTTATGTATTCTAAACTTTTTCCAACAATCTTAACGATAATTCATAAAATGTATCAAACTCCCAATAATTTGAGCATACTTAGACTGAGCCACACCATCTCCTTTATTTTTCACTAATTGGATATTATAATCATAAGGAGTATTCACAGGTTTAACATTAAAGTGATCAAATTTTTTAAGTAGTCTCTCCACATAGTGCGCTTGAGTAAGCATTAGGCCACTATTACTCTTTACGATTCTAACACCCAAAATAATATCAAATTCAAATGGACGAACACTTGATGTAATCACCTATATAAGTGTGGAGTGGTGCCGCTCCTGTGAGAATTTTTGGCGAAAATCTCTAAAGCACTTATGAATAAACCAAGCACGTGCATGGCCTATTAGCGCAAAACCACATTGAACAACAAAGTTTGTGGGAGTGTAATGTGATTGGTGAAAATTATAATTCACAAAAAGAAATTCTTGGTTCATAGAAGTTTCAACTTCACCAATGATTTCATGAATTATATTTCATTCTTTCTAGGGTTGGTTCATAGCATAACAATCACTAATTCCGATGCATTACTCTCCAATAACCCAGCATTATTCCATTTTCTTGTCAAAACTTTTTGAAATATGTGGGGGATTGTTGGATATTTAAGTAGTTTTGAAATATTTATTAGAAATTATGATCGTCATGAAAGTTATCATTTTTGTAAAAGTTTTTTCAACTGTTATATAACAGTTTTCTAATGGTTATATAACGGTCGTCTAATGGCTTTATAACTTTTGATTTATTACTTCATAAACTCTTCATTATTTTATAACGGTCATCTTTTAATTACCAATTGATTCATGATGATCTCCTAACGGCTCTCTCTTTTCCTTGTTTAAATATAAATTAAACTTCAAAGCACAATTATAGTAGATACCATATGTTCTCACAACTTTTCTTTTCTCTTTTGCTGGGTTATATATAAAAGTTGTTCTGTTTCCTTCTAATATTCAGTGCGGAGTATAGAAGAAGGTCTGTTGTATCTTGGGAGGATAGCCGCTGAAGCCTTACGCACCGAGTTACATACTCCGAGGGGCGGAATTATCCTTAAGGACAGTGTTTGCACGCCTCAGACATTTCTTTTTATTTTCTAATCTTTCGTAATGTATTTCCAATAATTTTATTATTTTATGTATTCTAAACTTTTTCCAACAATCTTAAGCATAATTCATCAAATGCATCAAACTCCCAATAATTTGAGCATACTTAGACTGAGCCACACTATCTCCTTTATTTTTCACTAATTGGATATTATAATCATAAGGAGTATTCACAGGTTTAACATTAAAGTGATCAAATTTTTTAAGTAGTCTCTCCACATAGTGCGCTTGAGTAAGCATTAGGCCACTATTACTCTTTATGATTCTAACACCCAAAATAATATCAAATTCAAATGGACGAACACTTGATGTAATCACCTATATAAGTGTGGAGTAAGGCTGCTCCTGTGAGAATTTTTGGCGAAAATCTCTAAAGCACTTATGAATAAACCAAGCACGTGCATGGCCTATTAGCGCAAAACCGCGTTGAACAACAAAGTTTGTGGGAGTGTAATGTGATTGGTGAAAATTATAATTCACAAAAAGAAATTCTTGGTTCATAGAAGTTTCAACTTCACCAATGATTTCATGAATTATATTTCATTCTTTCTAGGGTTGGTTCATAGCCTAACAAGCACTAATTCCGATGCATTACTCTCCAATAACCCAGCATTATTCTATTTTCTTGTCAAAACTTTCTGAAATATGTGGGGGATTGTTGGATATTTAAGTAGTTTTGAAATATTTATTAGAAATTATGATCGTTATGAAAGTTATCATTTTTGTAACAATTTTTTCAACGGTCATATAACAGCTTTCTAATGGTTATATAACGGTCGTCTAACGGCTTTATAACTTTTGATTTATTACTTCATAAACTCTTCATTATTTTATAACGGTCATCTTTTAATTACCAATTGATTCATGATGATCTCCTAACGGCTCTCTCTTTTCCTTGTTTAAATATAAATGAAACTTTAAAGCACAATTGTAGTAGATACAATATGTTCTCACAACTTTCCTTTTCTTTTTTGCTGGGTTATACACAAAAGTTGTTTTGTTTTCTTCTAATATTCTGTGCGGAGTATAGAATAATGTCTTTTGTATCTTGGGAGGATAACCGCTAAAGCCTTACGCACTGAGACGTACTCCGAGGGGCGGAATTATCCTTAAGGACAGTGTTTGCACGCCTCCGACATTTCTTTTTATTTTCTAATCTTTTGTAATGTACTTCGTATAAAGATTTAACAAGTTTACAAACTTTATTTTCTTGGCCAGAAAAAATACAGCCCTCAGGTTGCACCATGTAAATTTCCTCTTCCCAATCACCATTTAAAAAAGCTGTTTTAACATCCATTTGGTGAATAATAAGTTTGTAAATGGAAGCCAAAGCAATTGTATGAGAAATTTAATGATGTTCTAGTTAATTATGGATTTTTCTCTATTGGAGTAGATAAATGTGTATATACAAAAAGTATTGATGGCGAATTTATAATTATTAGCTTATATGTTGATGACATGCTTATTTTTGGTACGTGTATTGATGTAGTGAATGAAACAAAATGTTTTTTGACTTCTAAATTTGATATGAAAGACATGGGAGAAGCTAATATTATTTTGGGTGTTAGAATCGTAAAGAGTGATAGTGGCCTAATGCTTACTCAAGCGCATTATGTGGAGAGGCTACTTAAAAAAGTTGATCACTTTGATGTTAAACCTGTGAATACTCATTATGATTCTAATATCCTATTAGTGAAAAATAAAGGAGATGATGTGGCTCAGTCTAAGTATGCTAAAATTATTGGGAGTTTGATGCATTTGATGAATTATACTCGACCTGATATAGCTTATGCTGTATGTAGACTGAGCAGATATACACAAAATCCCAATGATGATCATTGGACTGCTTTGAATAGATTAATTAAATATTTGAGAGGAACCATGAATTATGGTATTTTATATAGTGGATTGCCCGCTGTATTAGAAGGATACAGTGATGCTAATTGGATTTCAGATTCAGATGAGACAAAATCCACTAGTGGATATGTGTTCACCTTTTATGGAGGTGCTGTAACTTGGAAGTCAGCCAAACAAACAATAATTGCTAAATCCACCATGGAGTCAGAGTTTGTGACTCTAGAATTGGCTGGCAATGAGGCTAAGTAGTTAAGAAACTCTTAGCAGATATTCCTTTGGGAATAAATTGACACCTTATGTGTCTAAGTATCGTGATTGCCAAGTGGCAATAACCATTGCAATGAAAAAATTTCAATGGTAAAAATGTACACATCAGATTGAAGGATGACGTGATAAAGCAATTGCTTAATGATGGAATTATGTCCATTAATTATATGAAGTCGGAAATGGATTTTGGCTAATCCTCTTACCATACATCGAGGGGAATGGGACAAGCCAACTGAAGAAAATCAACAATGATAGTAACCCAACCTATGTGATTGGCGATCTCACGAATTAAGTTCATATGGGTAATAACAAGTCATTTGTTGATCTAGTGCACTATTAAAAATTATTGTCACTCCTAAGGTGAAAATAGTGCAAAATTGCAAGGAAAAAAGAGGTTGAGCTAAGCTCTTAATGAAATTCCATAGCCATTATTAGTGGTGTATTAAGCTGCAGAATACACTTGATGGAATCACCTATAAAAGTGTGGAGTGGGGCCGCTCTTATGAGAATTTTTGGCGAAAATTTTTAAAGCACTTATAAATAAACCAAGCACGCGCATAGCCTATTAGCGCAAAACCGCGTTGAACAACAAAGTTCGTGGGAGTGCAATGTGATTGATGAAAATTATAATTCACAAAAAAAAAATTTGGTTGATAAAAGTTTCAAATTTCACCAATAACTTTGTGAATTATATTTCATTTTTTCTAGGGCTGGTTCATAGCCTAACAAGCACTAGTCCCGATGCATTACACTCCAATAACCCAGCATTATATTAATTTTATTTTCAAAATCTTTTGAAATATGTGAGGGATTGTTGGATATTTCAATAATATTTTGAAATATTAATAACAATAACTTTCATAATAGTTATGACCGCATTGAAGACCATTACTATTTTTAACGGTCACATAACGGTTTCTTAACGGTCATACAACGGCTTTCCAATTATTTTGTAACGTTTAATTTATTTCCCAAATAAATCCTTCATTATTTTACAACGGCTCTTTTAACGGCTCTATTTTGTCTGAATATAAAATCTCACAAGACAATCTTAAAAATACACACTAAATAAAAGAGAATATTATTTCTTTTTGAAATCTTTCTTTTCCTTTTCCTTGCTGGGTTATACACAGACGTTGTTTCTGTTCCTTCTAATATTTAGTGCGGAATATAGAAGAATGTCTATTGTATCTTAGGAGGATAGCCGTCAGAAGCCTATCGCACCGAGTTTCGTACTCCGAGGGCGGAATTATCCTTAAGGGCAGTGCTTACGTTTGCACGCCTCGGACAAATTTATTTGTTCTTACCAGCCTTTTCCTACAATCTTAAGGATAGATTGTTGGAAAAAGTTTAGAATACATAAAATAATTATTATTATTGGAAATACATTACAAAATATTAGAAAATAAAAAGAAATGTCTGAAGCGTGCAAACACTGTCCTTAAGGATAATTCCGCCCCTCAGAGTACGTAACTCGGTGCGTAAGGCTTCAGCGGCTATCCTCCCAAGATACAACAGATCTTCTTCTATACTCCGTATTGAATATTAGAAGGAAATAAAACAACTTTTGTGTATAACACAGCAAAAAAGAAAGGGAAAGTTATGAGAACATATTGTATCTACTACAATTGTGCTTTGAAGTTTAATTTATATTTAAACAAGGAAAAGAGAGAGCCGTTAGGAGATCATCATGAATCAATTGGTAATTAAAAGATGATCGTTATAAAATAATAAAGAGTTTATGAAGTAATAAATCAAAAGTTATAAAGCCGTTAGATGACCGTTATATAACCATTAGAAAGCCATTATATGATCGTTGAAAAAACCGTTACAAAAATGATAACTTTCATGACGATCATAATTTCTAATAAATATTTCAAAACTACTGAAATATCCAACAATCCCCCACATATTTCAGAAAGTTTTGACAAGAAAATAAAATAATGCTGGGTTATTGGAGAGTAATGCATTGGAATTGATGCTTGTTAGGCTATGAACCAACATTAGAAAGAATGAAATATAATTCACGAAATCATTGGTAAAGTTGAAACTTCTATGAACCAAGAATTTCTTTTTGTGAATTATAATTTTCACCAATCACATTATACTCCCACAAACTTTGTTGTTCAACGCGGTTTTGCGCTAATAGGCCATGCGCGTGCTTGGTTTTTATTCATAAGTGTTTTAGAGATTTTTGCCAAAAATTCTCATAGGAGCGGCCCCACTCCACACTTATATAGGTGATTCCATCTAGTGTATTATGCAGTTTAATACACCACCAATAATGGCTATGGAACTTCATTAAGAGCTTAGCTCAACCTCTTTTTCCTTGCAATTTTGCACTATTTTCACCTTAGGAGGGACAATAATTTTTTACAGTGCACTAGATCAACAAATGACTTGTTATTACCCATATGAACCTAATTCATGGGATCACCAATCACATAGGTTGGGTTACTATCATTATTGATTTTCTTCAGTTGGCTTCTCCCATTCCCCTCGATGTATAGTCAGAGGATTGGCCAAAATCCATTTCCGACTTCATATAATCAATGGACATAATTCCATCATTAAACAATTGCTTTATCACGTCATCCTTCAATCTGATGTGTCCATTTTTACCATTGAAATTTTTTCATTACAATGGTTATTGCCACTTGGCAATCACGATACTTAGACACATAAGGTGTCAATTTCTTCCCAAAGGAATATCTGTTAAGAGTTTCTCAACTACTTAGTCTCATTTTCATATATGAGTGAGAAGAATTTTCTCTTTTTCTCAAGAACTTGAATAGTTCTCAATTTACCAAAAAATAATGAATATTTTCTTCTCCTTCACCCAGTGGAGCTTAGGAGGATAAGGCATTTTGTTTACACACATATACCTAGCAACACTTGAGTCTACCACCCATAATTTTGATTAGCCATATATTGACATGGGAATGACCACAACAATTACTTTATCAAATCATCTACTTTAACCAAGTCGACTTTTGGCTTAGCAGGATTGCCATTTCCCCCACAATTTCATTCGACTGCTTTTTATGTCACGACACCTCCACAAGGTGGACACATATTCATTAATAGATTTTGTCTCATATGAATCCGAGATCCACTTAACATCACTGTATTATTCCAATACAGTGGAAAATCCACTGTGTAAAATGCCTTACTTATATCACTGTGAGGCATCCCATACCGTAGGGAACATGTAGCCTTTAGCCCTGTCTTTATATCATATTGTCAAACTATAAATCAATCTTGAAGGCATTCCTAATAATGAGAATATCAATACGAAGAGCAGAACAACCAATGGCTAGAGCCCATATCATATAAAAAAAAAAACATTCACCATGTCATAACAAGTAATATAGTTAACATCACATCAAACATACAAATGCGCATGTTCATGTTCGAGTAATAAAGCAAAACAATGCCAGTCACATATGTTATCTCCAAATTCATGAATTATTTTCTCAATAGAAAATAAGAAATTAATAACACATGTGCTATTGGGAAAAACCCTAAACTTCTCCTCGGAGCTCAAATGGGGTAAGAGAAAACCTCTTCATTTGTGACATGAGTGTTAGGTTTTTAGCGAGTAATAAATAGTAACCAGATAACACCATCATAACAATGAACGTGCATGATTTACAAAAATTTGATCAATGGCTTAGAACATCACAAAACCACACCTAATAGGATGCGATATTGCCATTTGCTCATACCAAATTTAGTCACCACCATTTTCACAATCGATTCCAGAAACTATATGAATTTTTTCTCTCATGTTCATATTTTGCTCCAAAGAAATGAATATATGCAATTCCTCACTAAAGCAAATCATCTGAGGTCCCACAAAGAACACTCTAGCAAGACTAAGATCTACACATACTCATGGAGAAAATAAAAATAAAAGAAAGCCTGAGTGAAGCTTAAATGACTAAAACAGACGAACGAATTGAGCAACGAGGAGAATCCTGATCCAGTTTAAACATATACACATACTGATATTGTTCAAGAATTCCATCAAGCATACACTTCAACCGAGGTTTTTATATACAGAATTAAAGCATGAATTCACCTCAAACTAGCACAACAAAAATGTTCACAAAATACCCTTACAAGTCTCAAATAAAATAAAACAAGATACAATATCTCTCATCTACGGATGAACCAAAGCAACTAGCAAGACCAAGCTCCATTCAGCAAATTCAAGCGTGTTAAAAACATAATTCCCCAATTACTTAGCAAAGAATTAATGTGATTTTAGAATCTATCATATCACAAAGGCATGTAAACATTTATGACCAAAAGTATATCAAATTCCACCTATATCATGGCCAAAAAGGAGGAGACATTACAACCAGCATGTGTAATTCTAATTCCAACACATTTCAGCACGAAAATATATATTGATCAAAGTCAAGAATATCAAATTCAAATGGACGAACATTAGTAAGCAATGGATCACTATTCCTAAACATGAACAAGACAACACTAATTAAAATTTACATTAGGTACATGTTTAACAATAAGGTGTAATGGTCAAAATCAGCTTAATTAAAGCGGATACATCACACTTGATAACAAACCACCTGGAAGATATTCATAGTTTGTCATGCTAGAACTCACCTGTTGATGTGGTGTTTGATAGCCAATGACAACTATAACCTTGATGATTCAAAATAGCAATAAGCTTTTCCACATTAAGTCTAAAGGACCACAAGATTAGTCATCAGACTTTTGCTCGACAAGATTATTAAGCACGCTGCGTTGCCCGTTGCAACACAACCAACCACCATGTGCCAAAACATAGTCTGAGTAAATTGCTCCATTAGTCAAGAAAATTTATCTAGCAATATCACACTCGACTTTCCCTGTCGAAGACCATTAGCAAGACCAAATACGAGGATGATGTATGATGCTTCTTGCTGATCTCAATGACCAACACCTTCAAAATCCTCTAAACGAGATGAGCACATTCCTATATCCTCAATAGGAGAATCAAATTGGCCACCTCGAACTCCATTAAGCAAGCCCTTGGAATCCCTAAGGGATTTATCCTTAAGATTGTTGGAAAAAGTATCAGATTACATCAAGTAATAATAATAATTGGAAATACATTACAAAAGATCATAAAATAAAAAGAAATGTTTAAGGCGTGCAAACACTGTCCTTAAGGATAATTCCGCCCCTCGGAGTACGTAACTCGGTGCGTAAGGCTTCAGCGGCTATCCTCCCAAGATATAACAGACCTTCTTCTATACTCCGTACTGAATATTAGAAGGAAACAGAACAACTTTTGTGTATAACCCAACAAAAAAGAAAAGGAAAGTTGTGAGAACATATTGTATCTACTACAATTGTGCTTTGAAGTTTAATTTACATTTAAATAAGGAAAAGAGAGAGCCGTTAGGAGATCATCATGAATCAATTGGTAATTAAAAGATAACCGTTATAAAATAATGAAGAGTTTATGAAGTAATAAATCAAAAGTTATAAAGCCGTTAGACGACCGTTATATAACCATTAGAAAGCCGTTATATGATCGTTGAAAAAACCGTTACAAAAATGATAACTTTCATGACGATCATAATTTCTAATAAATATTTCAAAACTACTGAAATATCTAACAATACCCCACATATTTTCAGAAAGTTTTGACAAGAAAATAGAATAATGCTGGGTTATTGGAGAGTAATGCATCGGAATTGGTGCTTGTTAGGCTATGAACCAACTCTAGAAAGAATGAAATATAATTCACGAAATCATTGGTGAAGTTGAAACTTCTATGAACCAAGAATTTCTTTTTTGAATTATAATTTTCACCAATCACATTATACTCCCACAAACTTTGTTGTTCAACGCGGTTTTTGTGCTAATAGGCCATGCGCGTGCTTGGTTTTTATTCATAAGTGTTTTAGAGATTTTTGCCAAAATTCTCATAGGAGCGCCCCACTCCACACTTATATAGGTGATTCCATCTAGTGTATTATGCAGTTTAATACACCACCAATAATGGCTATGGAATTTCATTAGGAGCTTAGCTCAACCTCTTTTTCCTTGCAATTTTGTACTATTTTCACCTTAGGAGGGACAATAATTTTTAATAGTGCACTAGATCAACAAATGACTTGTTATTACCCATATGAACCTAATTCATGGGATCGCCAATCACATAGGTTGGGTTACTATTATTGTTGATTTTCTTCAGTTGGCTTGTCCCATTCCCCTCGATGTATGGTCAGAGGATTAGCCAAAATCCATTTCCGACTTCATATAATCAATGGACATAATTCCATCATTAAACAATTGCTTTATCACGTCATCCTTCAATCTGATGCGTCCATTTTTACCATTGAAATTTTTTCATTGCAATGGTTATTGCCACTTGGCAATCACGAAACTTAGACACATAAGGTGTCAATTTTTATTCCCAAAGGAATATCTGCTAAGAGTTTCTCAACTACTTAACCTCATTTTCATATACGAGTGAGAAGAATTTTCTCTTTTTCTCAAGAACTTGAATAGTTCTCAATTTACCAAAAAATAATGAATATTTTCTTCTCCTTTACCTATTGGAGCTTAGGAGGATAAGGCATTTTGTTTACACACATATGCCTAGCAACACTTGAGTCTACCACCCATAATTTTGATTAGCCATATATTGACATGGGAATGACCACAACAATTACTTTATCAAATCATCTTCTTCAACCAAGTCGACTTTTGGTTTAGCAATTTTGCCATTTCCCCCACAATTTCATTCGACTGCTTTTTATGTCACGACACCTCCACAAGGTGGACACATATTCATTAGTGGATTTTGTCTCATATGAATCCGAGATCCACTTAACATCACTGTATTCTTCCAATACAGTGGAAAATCCATTATGTAAAATGCCTTACTTATATCACTGTGAGGCATCCCATATAGTAGGGAACATGTAGCCTTTAGCCCTTTCTTCATATCAGATTGTCAAACTATAAATCAATCTTGAAGGCATCCCTAATAATGAGAATATTAATACGAAGAGCAGAACAACCAATGGCTAGAGCTCATATCATATAAAAAAAAACATTCACCATGTCATAACAAGTAATATAGTTAACATCACATCAAACATACAAATGCTCATGTTCATGTTCGAGTAATAAAGCAAAACAATGCCAGTCACATATGTTATCTCCAAATTCATGAATTATTTTATCAATAGAAAATAAGAAATTAATAACACACGTGCTATTGGGAAAAATCCTAAACTTCTCCTCGGAGCTCAAATGGGGTAAGAGAAAACCTCTTCATATGCACTAATGAATATGTGTCCACCTTGTGGAGGTGTCTTAACATAAAAAGCAGTGAAATGAAATTGTGGGGGAAATGACAATCCTGCTCAACCAAAATTTGACTTGGTTGAAGTAGATGATTTGTTGATGTAATTATTGTAGTCATTTTCCAAGCCAATATTTTGGCAAATGCAAAAGAATTGGAGGTAGACTCAGGCACTACCAAGCATATATGTTAAAAACATAATGCTTTATCCTCCTAACCTCTAGTAAGGAAGGAGAAAAAAATATTTACTATTTTTTGGTAAATTGAGAACTATTCAAGTTCTTGAGGAAAAGAGAAAATTCTCCTCACTCATATATGAAAATGAGGCTAAGTAGTTGAGAAACTCTTAGCAAGTATTCCTTTGGGAATAAATTGACACTTTATGTGTCTAAGTATCATGATTGCCAAATGGCAATAACCATTGCAATGAAAAATTTTCAATGGTAAAAATGGACACATCTGATTGAAGGATGATGTGATAAAGCAATTGCTTAATGATGGAATTATGTCCATTAATTATATGAAGTCATAAATGAATTTTGGCTAATCATTTGACTATACATCGAGGGGAATGGACAAGCCAATTGAAGAAAATCAACAATGATAGTAACCCAACTTATGTGATTGGCGATCCCATGAATTAGGTTCATATGGGTAATGACAAGTCCTTTGTTGATCTAGTGCACTATTAAAAATTATTGTCCATCATAAGGTGAAAATAGTGCAAAATTGCAAGAAAAAAGAGGTTGAGCTAAGCTTTTAATGAAATTCCATAGCCATTATTGGTGGTGTATTAAGCTGCAGAATACACTTGATGGAATCATCTATATAAGTGTGGAGTGGGGCCGCTCCTATGAGAATTTTTGGCGAAAATCTCTAAAGCACTTATGAATAAAGCGAGCACGCGCATGGTCTATTAGCGCAAAACCGCGTTGAACAACAAAGTTTGTGGGAGTGTAATGTGATTGGTGAAAATTATAATTCACAAAAAGAAATTCTTGGTTCATAGAAGTTTCAACTTCACCAATGATTTCGTGAATTATATTTCATTCTTTTTAGGGTTGGTTCATAGCCTAAAAAACACCAATTTCGATGCATTACTCTCCAATAACCCAGCATTATTCTATTTTCTTATCAAAACTTTATGAAATATGGGGGGGATTGTTGGATATTTCAGCAGTTTTGAAATACTTATTAAAAATTATGATCGTCATGAAAGTCATCATTTTTGTAACGGCTTTTTCAACGGTCATATAATGACTTTCTAATGGTTGTATAACGGTCGTCTAACGGCTTTATATCTTTTGATTTATTACTTCATAAACTCTTTCATTATTTTACAACGGCTCTTTTAACGGCTCTATTTTGTCTGAATATAAAATAGGATCTCATAAGACAATCTAGAAAGATACACCGAATAAAAGAGAGAATATCCTTTCTTTCTTTACAAATATTTCCTTTCCTTTTCCTTTTTGCTGGTTATACACAAAGGTTGTTATGTTTCCTTCTAATATTCAGTGCGGAGTATAGGGGAAGGTCTGTTGTATCTTGGGAGGATAGCCGCTGAAGCCTTACGCATCGAGTTACGTACTCCGAGTGGCGGAATTATCCTTAAGGACAGTATTTGCACGCCTCAGACATTTCTTTTTATTTTCTAATCTTTTGTAATGTATTTCCAATAATTATTATTACTTTATGTATTCTAATAATTTTTCCAACAAACTTAAGGATAATTATTCCCTTGTCTCCATCGTTTGGCACCAGTTTCTCCGACAGTTTGATGTTGGCTCACGGTTCTACTATCGTTGCGGTTCTTCTTAATCAACCGTGACTCAATTCAGTCCATTAGTTGTGATTCCAATGGGGCTCCAGTAGCTTTATACTCAATCTTCCGCTGCGTCTCTAGCTCTTCCATCGTATATCCTGCTCCATGATGCTCGAGAAATGATGAATCCATCAATTGAGAACCACGCGTACCAGAAAACAAAGAGACCCAATAAGCTTCACGACGTTTGGTGGAAATGAAGTCAGGGTGTAGAACATGAACCATAGCACAGCTGCCTCATCATTGTTGTGCGTGGTATCGCCTCACCGTTGCCAGGTTCGGTCTTATCCATTAAGTGAGTCGCAATTAATTCTGGATCATCTCACCTTGCTGATTGAAGCCAAGTATCAGCGTCGGACCATTAGGCCATTTCATATCTAATTAAACCCAGGTTTGCCAAATTATCTCTACTATATTGTCTAGTTGAGTACCCTACGTCATATTGTATTTTGAATAGTTAGCTATTCTGTTTATCGGGTACTTCAGACCGCATGCTCGCAACCCAATTGATAAGAGTTCTTGACCCACCCATAGATGGCTAGTTCCTATTGCATTCTGTTTATAAATATTTTGATGCCCAATTGATGTTGGGTTAGTTGGGTCTTGCTGGATTTCCATAAATGGTTGATTAAAATGCAAGTGGATTGGATAAAACTTGGATCGGTGGTGATTGGATTGGATTATGGAGACTTATAAATCTCATATTTTAGTATGTGCCTTTTGAAAGTAAATGGGTTGGATCGGGTTAGTGAGTGCAACATAGTGAAGGAGAAAGAATAACCACTCAAGCGTTTCATGGGAGCCTTGCACTGTATTGTCTAGTTTCTAGAGTATAATTAGCTACCTTTCATTTCGTGTTTCTATGTTGAGTTGATATTTTTTCATTGCAAATGTTTGATGACTAAGATGTAATAGTGGGTGTGGATCAAATATTCGATTACTCGAGCTAAAGTGACATGTTGTTCTTTTATATCAAAATCAGTTTTACATTACATTTTTTTTCCTTATTAGATCAAGCATGGCAAGATTTTTCCATGTCCTCTCAGTGTCTTTATTTCACTCGCCAAACAGTGTTGTGCATGTTCATTGAGTTGTTGGTGGCCTATGTGTTTTTCTTGTATAAACCTAAAAGAGAAAATCATTTGAATTATGAAGATAAAATTGTGTGATCTCAAAAGTCAGTTATATCTTTCTGTAGCTTTTTTACAGCATCTATCGGCTTAAGTGTTTGAAAAAATAAATTGTTGTATCTCGAGGTCTTGCGTCTTTAGCTTGACGATGGATAATTGAGATGGTATATGGGATAATGACATTCTATCTTGTTTCCCCATCTCTGGCTTTAATTGTATCAGATTATTTGGAGTTGCATTTTTAACCTATATATGGAGGAGTCGTAATTTTAAAAGTATGCTAATTCTTTTTGTGTTTGGTTATAGTCTCTTCATGACCATGAATTGAAACTTCGTATTGTGGTAATTATTTTTCTGGAAAATAAGCCCTCTTGGTTTGAGCTATGTGCCAACATGTATTGGGTACTTGAAGACTTGGTTGAGCTTTGCAATTTAACCTCCTTTAGTTGATTGCTATGGAGATGAAATTTATTTTTATTTCTTTGCATCCATATCCAACATAAATCTGTATTGAATAAGATTGATGTCTTTCGTGAAATATTTTGTGAAAGGGTGACTATTGTCAAGTTTATTATAGTGGATTTTCCACTGTATTATAAGGATACAATGATGTTAACTGGATCTTAGATTCATATGAGATAAAATCCACTAACAAATATGTGTTCACCCGGTGGAAGTGCTTAACATAAAAGCAATCAAATGAAATTGTGGGGGAAATGGCAATCCTACTAAACCAAAGGTCGACTTGAAGTAGATGATTTGATGAAGTAATTGCTACAGTCATTCCCATGCCAATATTGTGGCTAATCAAAATTATGAGTGGTAGACTCAAGTACTACCAGGCATATATATGTAAATAAAATGCCTTATCCTCCTAAGGGAGAAGAAAATATTTACTATTTTTTGGTAAATTGTGAACTATTCAAGTTCTTGAGAAAAAGAGAAAAATTTTCTCAAACTCATATTGGGAAAATGACACATTTTGTGCTTATACATCATGATTGCTAAGAGGCAATAGCCATGCAAAGATAAAACTTTCAATGGTAAAAATAGACACATCCGATTGAGGCATGATGTAGTAAAGCAGCTGCTTAAAGATGGAATTATATCTATCGATTTTGTAAAGTCAGAAGTGAATTTGGCCGATCCTCTGACTAAACCTGTGAGAAGAAAATTAATTTATGACACATCGAGGGGAATGAGACTTAAGCCAATTGAGGAAAAGCAACAGTGATGGTAACTCAACCTATGTGATTGGCGATCCCATGAATTAGGTTCATATGGGTAATAACAAGTCACTTGTTGTTCTAGTGATGCACTATTAAAAATTATTGTCCTTCCTAAGATGAGAATGGTGCAAAACTGCAAGGAAAATAGAGGTTGAGCTAAGCTTTTAATGAAATTCCATAACTATTATTGGTGGTGTATTAAGCTGCTGAATACACTTGATGGAATCACCTATATAAGTGTGGAGTGGGGCCGCTCTTATGAGAATTTTTGAAGAAAATCTCTAAAGCACTTATGAATAAACCAAGCACGCGCATGGCCTATTAGCGCAAAACCACGTTGAACAACAAAGTTTGTAGGAGTGCAATGTGATTGATGAAAATTATAATTCACAAAAAGAAATTCTTGGTTCATAAAAGTTTCAAACTTCACCAATGATTTCGTGTATATTTCATTCTTTCTAGGATTGGTTCATAGCCTAACAAGCACCAATTCCGATGCATTACTCTCCAATAACCCAGCATTATTTTATTTTTCTTGTCAAAAATTTATGAAATATGTGGGGGATTGTTGGATATTTCAGCGGTTTTGAAATACTTATTATAAATTATGATTATTAACGGCTTTTTCAACGGTCATATAATGGCTTTCTAATGGTTGTATAACGGTCGTCTAACGGCTTTATATCTTTTGATTTATTACTTCGTAAACTCTTTCATTATTTTACAACGGCTCTTTTAACGGCTCTATTTTGTCTGAATATAAAATAAGATCTCATAAGACAATCTAGAAAGGTACATCGAATACAAGAGAGAATATCATTTCTTTCTTTAAAAATCTTTCCTTTCCTTTTTTTTTTTTGGGTTATACACAAAGGTTGTTATATTTCCTTCTAATATTCAGTGCGGAGTATAGAGGAAGGTCTGTTGTATCTTGGGAGGATAGCCGCTGAAGCCTTACGCACCAAGTTATGTACTCCGAGGGGCGGAATTATCCTTAAGGACAATATTGGCACGCCTCAGACATTTCTTTTTATTTTCTAATCTTTTGTAATGTATTTCCAATAATTATTATTACTTTATGTATTCTAATAATTTTTCCAACAATTCCTTTGCCTCTTTGGATACCCCATATTGAAAGTCGTCAGGCTGATTGTGTCCAATCTCACAATCACTACATCCACCGAGGCCAATTGGAAAGCTGCCCTCTTGGTGGAAAAAGCCTAAAGATCTACAACAGTTTGTTCTTCCGTGAAGTCGACTGCTTCCTCTACTAACATCAGTTCATATAGCAACACTTAGGATTGGCATCAACGGAGCCATTCGTTCTGTGGGCTACTGGTAGGATTATGATAAAGGCGAATATGATGAAAAGGCGTGCTGGGGCGGTGGTTTAGGATAGGAGGATAGGATTGAGAGTGGAGGCTTGTGAGCATAGTGGCTGTCGAATTGGGTATGAAGATGCAAAGCATGTACGTGCTTGGGTCGTGGTGAAAGAAGTACTACGACCACATTAAAGCACACTGCGACAACTTGAGGGTAGCTTTTGCGAATTTAGAGGGGAGGAAAGCTTAGTCATCGGCGATAATCTTTTGTCCAATAATTTTTCATCTTGCTCCTATATTGATGTTGACTAAATCCATCCACGACGCCAATCTTAGGTGTTGCTATTGATATTAAGGCATGAGCTCGCCTTGTATTATTTTGCCCAATATATAACTCAATTAATTTTTTAAAGTAAAATTCAGTACTTGCGAATCTTGACAGATGAGATGGCCTACAAGTTACAACCCAATCCCATTTTTATATATATTTAATACTTGCAAATTTCATGTTCCATTCAAAAATCATGGATCACTAAATTATATGGAAAAGAAAACGAACATTATGGTCAATAAGAGTTCAAGGCGGGCTTGTAAATCTTACTATCAATAGCAGCTCTTAAGCGTGGGTTTGTGGATGGATTCAGTCAAAATTGTTATAGAAGCACGGTGGAAGATTATCAGACTAAATTATCGCTAAAACCTAAAGCTTCACTCCCCCATAGACTTTGCAAAAACAACCTTCATGTCGTCACAATGAGCTTCAATGTGGGCATAGTCATTCTTTCACAGCCCAAACACGTGCGTGCCTCACATCCTTTAACCCACCCTGACAACCACTGTCCCTATGGACCTCCGCTCTTAATCCACATCCTCCACCACTGCCTCCCTAGGCCTCTCCATTGTCATCTTTATCTTTATCACAGTCCCGTCAGCCAATCGTAGCACAAATGGCTCTAATGATGCCAATGCCATGGATTGCACTGTGTCCCGATGATAGTCGGTGAAGCATTCCACTTCACGAAAGTACAAATTTTCGTAAATCTTTGATTTCGCCACCAAGAGGGTGGCATTTCAATTGGTCCTGATGGATATGATGACTGTGCTACTGAACACAGTCAACCCCGCGACTTTAAATATGGCTAATTAGGTCCATTGGGGAGGTAAAGGAAGATGGCGAAAATGAGTAACACTGTGAAATAGATTAATACGACAATCAACGTGCAACAAAGAACCATGCGTAGTGTCTGGCATCCATTTGTTGGACATTTTGCATTGCGGCTTACATGTTGGAAGGGAGGCATGCGACTGGGGCAGGTGGGCACAATGAGGGAAATCAGATGCATGGCACCCAGCTAATATCCCTTTGGCAGAGAATGCGGAGTGAGGTAACTCGAGACTGTTGTTTTCGGGTCGGAATGTGGAGGAAGAGATGCCATGGAAAAGAGGAATAGGGCTTTCTAGGGTTTTTGATGAAAGTGAGAAATGACTTTGACTGTGTAAGAAACCAATGCCAAAATATGCAAGTCAAATATATAGAAAACGGACTTTACTTGTGTAACAGTACTATTGCTTTCGTCTAGTGACAATAGAACTTGAATTGTTCGTTTTTTTTTTTTTTTCAATGACTAGCACCCAGATACTTGTTGTAGAAAATAATTACTTTTGCATGTGTGCAGTATTTAAAGAAATAAGCCCAACGACATTATTCAGAAAAATAAAGTTGTAGGATAATTAACTACAAATTTTAGATGGTGAAATATTGGTTCTAAATAAAAATAAAAAAAATAAAATTCAAGAGTCCTAAGAAAATTAAATATCCAATATTTAAATTATATACATATTTATATTAGACTTTTTTTTCAAAGTTTATTTTTTATTAGCTAAGGTACACAGAAACCCAAGTGTAATTGCCACGACACTTTTCCGTTGGGGAAAAGGATAGGTTCAGAGGTAATGTCGAGTTAGGACCAACAATCCCTATTCAACGCGAGTTCTCCCAAACTCTTATCTCGCGAAATCTTGAGATATTCAATTTATATTAACCCAAAGAGAATTTTGTATTTGGAGTTGAGATCAACTAGAAACCAAGATAGGTATTGGAGTATACATCACTTTCTATATAACCAAAAATCTAGAATTTGAGACTTGATTACACTAGTTATCTAACTAGTGCCATTTCAGTATCATAACTTGATTATTTGTTAACTAAGTATCACATGCGGTTTTTTTTTCTTTTTAATCATGATTCTTATAATTTATGTCCAATAGGTGTCCTATGCAATGTTTTTATATTTATTATGGTCCTAAATTGTAATCTAACCATTCAATTAAAACAGAAAAATCAAAATAAAAAAATAATATAAAAGAAGCACAATCTATTCACTCAAAGATAGTAGTGAAAGGATAACTAACGAATGAAGTGTAGTAAAAAGACACGATAAGAATCGAGCAAAGAATTTAACATAGCCCTATTATTATCATTATTATCAGGATGGTAACCCTCATGAGCTTAGTTCAAATTAAGTTCAATTTCTTTTCTAAAAAATTGACCTTCTAAAACTAAACTAGATCAAATGTGTCCACTAAAACCCTAAACCGTGTGTACACTAACTAAATGAAATTAAGCTAATTTTAATACTAAAATCTAACTACATCATCAATGCCTATTTTTTTCTAACTGTTTTCTAATTTTCTTTATTTTATAATTTATTTTATAATTTATTTATTAGTTATTTCTATATATGGGCCACGGATACAAATTTGGGCTCTTATATCAAGCCCCCTCAATCTATTTAACCCATTTCCCCAAAATTCAAATTCAGCCCGAATATATTTTAATGAAGTTAAGCCCAAACTTTCCGACACTGTTCAAGCCCACAATTCATTATTGAACCTTAATTGAGCCTATCTTGAAGGACGACTGCTCCAAGAACGCACTCTAATTCAGTTTTCCAATATAAAACCAATCCTCTTATTCTGCCCTTTTTTATTTATGGTTTTATCATGCAGTTGTTATTATTATTATTCATGGTTTGCATATCATTACCGAGAAACCTTGATGACTCATTTTTCAATCTCAGACAATTAAAATTTCAACAACAATTCATATCTGACCTAAACTGCACAATTTATCATTGACCACCGCCAATCTCTGGAACATGATTATCAACCACCTCCAGGTGTTGCCAGATAATCGCCGCACTTGTTGGTCGCCATCATCCACCCATCTCGATTTTCTATTAACTCAATGATATCTCATTCATAGAACTCGAAATGTACAGCTAATATATACAGAGACATACCCGCGCAAACGAGATCAGAGCACAGAAATCGGACCGAATGATCGAATCGTTTCCTCGGGACGCCCACCGCAGAACCACGACAGCAGGCAAACCATCCGGAAATAAAAGAAAAGAATATGTCAGTTGCAGTTAACAGATAAAATCTCAGAAAATCGTATTTGATGACTCGTGAAGCAACCGATGACATACAAAACAACATCGGGCTGTCTTCGGATCGAACGAAAAATAGGCGTCATCTCGCTTGAGGGCTCTGGAGGGAACGTTATAGTAATGTTTAGATCTGACACCATCGCATCAACGCGGATTTCAGGTCAAACCATGAACAAAAGATTCAATATCAGTCAGATTTCCTGCGAACATTACCATCACGTTATTTTTTTATATCGTTTCAGATCAAAGATTGAATCGAGATGAGGAGTACTTGGATCTCACCTGCTCTTTTGCTCGCATCTTCATCTTCTTCGGACGCCAGCGAGAGCGAGAGAAAGCGAGAGTTAGCCAGAGAGAGAGAGAGAGAGAGAGAGAGAGAGAGATGAGCTCTTCCGTTTTTGAGGGGGCTTCAAGGACTCTGGTCATTTGAACTTTGATAAGATGGATTTCTCTGTTGAGATTTCGTGGGTTTGAATGGGTCAAAGAAGAGAGAATCTCGGATATGGCAGCGCTAACCGTCGCCGGCTGAAGACTAATCGGACTGACTTAACAACTCTATTTCTTCTTCTTCTTACTTTTTTTTTTTTAATGAATGCTTAACTGATCGACACAAATTTAGGTGCCAATGATAATTTATTGTGTAATAGTGTTGAGGCTAAACATTGTGCAATCCGGGTATAAGTTACAGGACTAGGAAACACTTGAGATGAGGGAGGCGTCTTTAATCTTTGAACTCAAAACTTTTAGGCTGATTCAGGATTTTTTTTATCCATGACCTTGTACTTAAGTAAGTATCAAATACATTTCATAGTTGACTTAATAAGTGTCGGTTCAATTTGTGTAATTGACTAATCGTCGAAAAATAAACTAATGAACCAAAACTCATCAACTTAACATTATTTTTATCTTAAAAATATCCCCAATTCAAAAATACGTGGTTTTTTAGAAACCTTAGTTTCACTTTGGTTGTTTGCTAAATAAATTTTCTTTAAAGTACAAAAGCAATTTTTTTTTATTATCGAAAAGTACAAAAGCTAATTCAAAATTAGGAAACAAAACTATATGAAGGATAAGCATGTGTGTTTCGAATTAAAGTTTTCGTTCTTTTATTGTAGTGTCTAAAATTTAGTGAATATTAAGTGAAGCTTATTCAAGGAATAAATTAAGTTATCCTTGAAATTATCTTGATCTAATTTTGAATTTAAGTGAAAAATAATGCATTAATCACATTATTAACCAGAGATATATTTCAAAACCTGAGTATCATTCATGTATTAATATATATTTCTTGTTTTGACTTCATCACAAACTACACGGATAAACCAATATATTTGACGTTCCTTTATTTTTAGAGAATAAAACCCCAAATTATACTCATTATAACATATTTACTGTAATTTTTTTTTGTGTGATACAATAAATCCTAAACTTATACCTATGGGATACATTTACCCCTCGTCAAGATTTTGCCAATGAACACCACTAAAATCCACGTTGACATTGCACTCATGTGGCTTCACGACGTCTTTTTGGTTGAAAAATCAAATAATGTCCAGAGGACACAAGTTTGGAGTTTTTGATCTTACAAAATAAATTTGGGGGTAGATGTGCTACTTTGGGCATAGTCCGAGGTGTTTTCTGTTTTTTTTTTTATTTTTATATGCTTTTTACAAATTTAAAATCAATGGGATGAATTCAAAGATATAAGTGTTTTGGAAGGATTATAGAAATTTATTTCAAAAATTTTTATCCTGATCATTTAAAGACGATTTTCTTTATTTATTTTCAGATTTAAATTTAAATCTAAAAAGTGATAGATGTGCAAGCATGACAAGTCACTAAACTAATCATACTTGGTTGAATTTAGGCTATGTGCACATGACGAGCAAAGGAGCAGATTATGGCTTTGTTGACTCTTAAATTTTACTCGACAAATTAAGCAATAAATTATTGTAAAAGTTAAAAAAAGAAGAAGTAAATAGTGCTAAAAAGAACTCAAAAAAGAATAATGAATAATAAATAAATAAATATATAGAGCGAATAACAAATAAGAAAAAGGTCAATTTGATCTTGGTCCAACTTGCGCAGTCGACATTTTTGCGTGCTTGAGGATATGATTTTCTATGCACAAAAAACAAAAGAATTGAGCAAAAATCCTCTTTTTGGTTCCCTCTCCTTTGCCGATCACCCCCGGCCACCAGCTCCGACAGCCACAACCTTATCATCGGTCGTTGCTCACACAACGGAGAGAGACCCATTGGGACATTCCAGAGAGTATTTTTTGAGTGACATCACCAAAAATTTCTTTCAGAAGATTGACATCTAAAGAGTTCTTTCTCGTTTCTGATTCATCTTCGTGCCCAAGGTGACTCAGCCATCATGGGATTGCTACTCCGGAGAAGCACCTGTTCTTCTCTGTCTTCTTTGCCATGAATATCCGAAGAGCTTGGATTCGTGTCCAAAGCCTTTATTTGGGCGCCAATCACTGTTGACGAAGTCTCATAGGTTACGGTTGCTAATTCGTTCACCATTCGCGACGTGTGATCACAACTTAGCCATTGCAGATCAAATTGCTGAAAATCGTGAAATACTCAACTTGATTTTCATAGTCTTTCACCGCCGATTGTTGCCACCGACGTGTTTGGGACCTCCTTTTGTCAGTACAAAAGTCAATCGAGCTTGGCCGGGCGAGGTCCGAATCCTAACCATAAGGTTTGGAGTCCGAGTCTTACCCCAAAGATCCCAAGTTAGACTCCACGGATCTCGATTGCAGGAGGTGTTCAAGCTTCAGCAATCTTTTACTGTTGGAGAGTTGGAGCGAGATGCCCCTAAAAGTCGATGACTCGGAGGAGATGGTGGTGTACAGCACTTTGCGTGATGCGCTCAATTCTGGGTGGACAGTGCCTCTGGCTTCGAGCCAAGAACTGGACTTCGGAGTGACGACCATTGATTATAACAGCATTGGTGTGGCGACAGAGGAGAAATGGGAGACGGTGGAGCGTGAGGTACAAGTGCTGGTCAAGAAGACGCATTATAGAGGAGTGAGGAGGCGGCCATGGGGAAAATATGCGGCAGAAATGAGGGACACCAAGAAGAATGGAACAAGGATTTGGCTCGGCACTTATGAGACGCCCTAGGATGCAGCATTGGCCTGTGACCAGGCAGCTTTTAAAATGATGAGTTGCAAGGCCGAGCTAACTTCCCTCACCTTATCGGCTCCACTAACTACGAGCCCATCAGGGTCAGCCCGAAACGTCGGTCCACCGAGCCTAGCTCGCCGTCCATGTCTAGTGGTGAAAGCTTTCTGACAGGGACGAAGAGGAGAAAGGGAGAGGTTAATGTAGATGCTAAGGTGGATTTTGGAAGTCCAATCCCTTTTCCCATTCTAGATGTGGGCTTGTTGAGTGTGGATGAATAATTTTTGTTTTGATTGTGGAAATTGCAATTCAGTGTTTTTATCCCATTCCATTAGGGTTTGTACACAGGAAAAGAGAAGGAAAAACTTCTTCTCTATAGATTAATCGACAATTACCCTTTTTTATTGGAGAAGTTCCAAACCTGGCTGTGGTTTAAGCCAAAACCATGTCATTTTAGATTTATTCTCACTCAAGTTAAAATTAACAAACGTTCGAGAGGAAAAGTAATAAAAATCCCTATTAGTATTTTCACTTAATTAAATTGGATGAAGTTAATAGAGAGATTTTGTTACAAAAAAAAAAATAGAGATTTACTCTTATCAATTGTAAGTTTTAAAACTGAATTTGCACATTTCGAAGGTTTAAGAACTCGGCCATATTTATTTTTAAAAATTTTGGTACACTTATTCTTATATTTTTTTTAATAACCTTTGGACAGCCACTAACCCTTACTGAAACTTAATAGCACATTAAAAAAAAAAATCTGTACATTTGAATACAGAATAATACAACTCTACAGTTTTCTTTTTATCACATGCGCATGTGATTGGACCTACACGGCACCATACATCAGATCTAAAAACCTTAATTTATATACAAAAGCATGCGCACATTATTGTCCTTCCCCAATAAAATAAAAAGGAGCGCGCCCCATGCTTTGGTTTTTTAATTTAAAATGGATAATAAAAAATATTAATTCATGTCTTTCATGATTAAAAAAGTCTTATTGAGCATTTGAAACATGCCCTTTCTAAGAAACTTAACCTAACATAAATGGGAGCTAAGAATTAAATCATTTATGTTGAAATCACCACCAGCAAAGCAGTCAAGCTCAACCTACGTATAGCTCCCATCTTGCTGGTCTTTTCGACTCTTCACTTTCCGAAACCAAAACATCCCTTCAATCTTCCAAAATTAGTGCCCACAAAGCTACAAATTGTAGCCAAAACGAAAATGCTTCAAGAGGGACTAATCAATCCAATGTTTTGAAATCCATTTGTGAGTATCTTCTTGAAGAAGATGATGATAGTGTCAACGCAACATCTTCTGCAGCAACTCCGATAGACATGTACACAAGGAGTTTGAGCCTTGGCAATCTGTTATTAACGGAGAGTTGGAATGGACTGGCCCTAACAATTAACAACTCAAAGAACATGTTGGTGTATGGAGCATTGTGGGACGTGCTTAATTCCGGGTGGACAATGCCTTTGGCTTCAAATCAAGAACTTGGTTGGGAAGTGACGAGCGTTGACTATAACAGCATTGGTCAAGCTTCAAACCAAGAACTTGATTTCAAAGTGATGATCTTTGATTATAACAGCATTTGGCCCGACAACAGAGAAGAAACTAGAGACGGTGGAGCATGAGGTACAAGCATTAGTTTAGAGAACCTGTTACAAAGGAGTGAGGAGACGACCATGGGGAAGTTACGTGAAGGAGATAAGGGATCATAAGAACAACGGAATGAAGATTTGGCTCGAGATTTACGAGACGCCTGAGGATGCAACATTGGCCTATAGTCATGCTGCTTTTAAGATGAGGGGGTCCAAGGCCAAAGCTCAACATCCCTTGCCTCATTGGCTTAGCCAAGTACAAGCCTATCAAGGTTAGCTGAATGTTTGGTCCACTGAGCCTAGCTCGCCATCCACATCCAGCGATGGCAGCTTGATGACAAGGATGAAGAGAAGAAAGAGAGAGGTGAAGTTGGAAGTTCAATGCCCTTTCCTGCATTGGATATGGTCTTGTTGAGCGTGGACGAACAATTTTTATCTTGATCGTGCAAATTGCAAAGACATTTAAAAGTCAATCCGCAATTAATCTTGCAGAAAGCATCAATTTGGTATTTTTATTCCATTTCCATAGAGTTTGTCAGAAAAAATCAAAGGCCTATTTGATCACTAACTCCATCGTAAAATGACCATTGTTTTGTACACATGAAGAGAGTGAAAAGAAGACCTTCACGTGGTATAAACCTCACTAATTACGTAATAATATTACTAATGATAGATCAACCAACAGCTTACTATTTAGGTAAAATATTACTAACGATTGATCACTAGCTCTTATGTTAGCATACTTGAGAGATGAAACATGTCTAGGGAAAATATTCCCAAAAATCCTAAACCTATCGTACTTTTGCTAATTTAATTATAAACTTTTCAATTTTGCCATTTGAGTCCTAAACTTTTTCACATTTTGCCAATTGTGTCCATTAAGTCAATTTTGGCTAGAACTTGCTAACCTAGATGACCAATGCTAATATGAACATTTTTTAATGATTTATTTTTTATTTTATTTTCTTTGCTCTCTTTTTTTTTTTTTTTTTGGTTTTTTGAGAGCCAAGGAGGGTGGTCGGCCAACCCTCACCGGCCTTGGGTGAGCAAGGTCGCGCCCCTCGCATGGCTAGGAGAGGGGCCTGAGTCGCCCAAGGTCGATGAGGGTCAGTTGGCCCTCGCTTGTGGTTGGTGAGGGTTGTCAACCCTCGCCTATGGTCAGTGAGAGTCGACTGGCCACCCTTGCTGGCCCTAACTCCAATATAAAAAAATCCATAAAAATTCAAAATACAATATAAGTGTCACATCAATCAATAATTTATAATACTAATTGGCTGGATGAATTTAACTGGTAAAAGGTAAAAAAGTTTATGGATCAACTGACAAAATTAAAAGGTTTAAGAATAAATTGACAAAAGTGTAATAAGTTTTATTTTTAGATAATTTTCCCTACATGCCTATCGATTTCGGTACATGAAAATAGTCAACAATACTTGGATTAGTCCCCGTAAAGCCCAAAATAGGTGTGATGCCAACATGTACATCTTGGTCTTATCGACACTATTTCCGGATGAAGCAAGAAAGTTGGCACACCAAAAAAAAATAATCATAAAGATGACGCATACAACAACTGCAATCCCAGCTTTTTCACGTCATCATTGTAAATTTCAGTAAAAAGTTGTAAATAATGGTACGTATAAATTACAACGAACTTCTCATAGTATTGTTGCCGGTAAATTCCAGCCACTTACAATTACCGAAATATACTAACGCAAAATAAAATAAAATAAAATAAAATAAAAATCCGTATGCTTGAACCCGCAACAACACAATCCTGCAATTTTTTCTTTGTATATGAGATTCGATTTATACGGAACAACCATCAGATCTAAAAACCTTAATTTAGATACAAAATGTATGCAAACATCGTTGTCCTTCCCCAATAAAATAAGGCGGAGAGTGACCCATGCTTGGTTTTTTTTTTTAAATTCAAACGGATAATAATAAAATATCAATTTATTTCTTTCACGATAAAAAAAGTCTAACTGAGCATTTGAAACATGTGTTGAGAATCTCGTTAGTCTTCACCGAATGCACTTTCTCAGAAGCTCCATCCAAAATCATCCCTTCGATCTTCTGCCAATAAAGCAGTCAAGCTCAACCTGTATATATAGCTCCATCTTTCATGGTCTTTTCAGCTCCACTCTTACTCCAGAAACCATCTCATCCCTACGATCTTCCACATTCAGTGCTCCCAAAGCTTTAAACTCTAGCCAGAAACCAAAATGCTTCAAGAAATTTTCAGTCCTTTTGAGACCAATCGATTTGATACTTTTAAATCCATTTGTGAGCATCTCCTTGGAGATGATGATGGTGGTGTCGACGCAACAATTTATGCACCAATTCATGCACCAACTACTGCCAGCATGTGCTCAAGGAATTCAAGGTTCAGCAATCTTTTACTGGAGGAGAGTTGGAGTGATCTGCCCCTAAAAGTCAACGATTCGGAGGACATGTTGGTGTACGGTGCTCTGTGCGATGCCCTCAATTCCGGGTGGACCATGCCTTCATCTTTGAATCAAGAACTTGATTTCCAAGCAACCACCATTGATTTCGACAGCATTGGTCTGGCAACAAAGGAGAAACGGGAGATGGTGGAGTGCGAAGTACAACTGCCGGTCGAGAAGAAACACTATAGAGGGGTAAGGAGGCGGCCATGGGGAAAATACGCGGCGGAGATGAGGGACCCCAAAAAGAATGGGGCAAGGATTTGGCTCGGGACATATGAAACGCCCGAGGATGCGGCATTGGCCTATGACCGTGCCGCTTTTAAGATGAGGGGGTCCAAGGCCAAGCTCAACTTTCCTCATCTCATTGGCTTGGCCGAGTACGACCCTGTCAGGGTCAGATCCAAGCGTCGGTCCGCCGAGCCTAGCTCGCCGTCCATGTCCAGCCATGATGACTCAACGACAAGAACGAAGAGGAGAATGAGAGAGGTCAACATGGATGCTTAGGTGGATTTCGGAAGTCCTATATCCTTTCCCATAATGGATATGGGTTTGTTGGGTGGGGATGAACGGTTGATATTGTGATTGTGCAAACTGCAAAGATATTGTATTGATCAATGAAAAGTCAATCAGGCAATTCATCTTCTATAAACTATCAGTTTAGTGTTTATGCTTGAGCGATCTTTCACCGACGGAGAAATCCAGCCTGCGGTGCGACGTGCAATCAATGTTACTGCTGAAGAAATCCTAGTCATGAGGTATAGTCAGAGAAATGTAAAGAAAAGCTCAAGTCACAGGCGATATGATCTTAATTATTCTCAAGCCCTAACCGCATTCATAAAACCCTTTTCCATTCACTGTTTTCTGCTCTGGCTATTGTTGGGTCAAAGCTTGTACATTCGTAATTGCTTCAAGACATCAAATTACATATTCTTTATCAATTCAAACAAACTTGGCCTTAGTCAAGCATTGTTATCATAAAAAGAAAAGTCGATATAGACTGAGGTGTTGGCTTATGGTAGTTTACTTTCTTTATAAAGTACAGTTTTGCACTCAAAGAAGACTTTCCATCAATTGCATTGGTTACATGGTCCAAGATTATTATCTAAAACCAACAAGAATGTGACAGAGCTGTTGGTTTCTAAATTCGTACAATATATATAAAATTGACCCGGAAAGAAAAGAGTGCAATTCCAAGAGTAGAGTCCTTCATTGCGGCCAGACAGGAAGTGCGAAGTGTAATAGTCTAGGGAGTTGACCAGTCAAAGAGTCAAGGGTCAAAATAAAGAAAGAAAGAAAGAAAACACGCGGCATCAGTTAAAAAGGACGACCGAGAATTGCATTAAAGGAAGAAGGGCTTCGCCCATTGAACAGGAAAAGCGAGAAAATGAAGGTAAAAGGGAGAAAAGAGAAAAAGCTTGTGCATGTAGACGATTCGGACGTCCCAACATGCCGTATCAACGGCGAATTGTGGTGCTTGATAAGTGTCCGAGCCAATTTTTCGTCTGTTCAGAATAATATTCGAAGCTAGGGCACAAATTCAAAGTTATGTCAATTTTGAGTTGTGAGGTTAGACTAAGGAGCTATTGAGTTTTAGAATTATATGGAAATGGTAATTACGTGTGTTGCGGACTTGTGGGGTTTGACGAAATTTGATTTCGAAATACAATTTGATTGAAACGAATTTATGAAGCTTTGTGTTCGAGTTATGCGTAGTAGATAATACAATTAAGGTAATAGATGAATGTTTGCTATAAATAAATTTCTTTCTTAGCACATTAGTGTCGTTTTATTGGCTAATAAGCATATTTTAGCCGAGCTATTAGTTGGAATAGCACATTCCTCGGTTTTTATATGACTTTTCAATTACTTATTAGAAATTTGAGTGTGTCGGGCTTGAGTAACCACCGTAAATTAGTTTTTGGCTTTTCCTAAGTAAGTGATACTATCTCTTTTTTTAGTTTGTATCATTCATATTCTAAAAGTAATATGGATTATGCATAATATGAATTACTGAAATGGCATTATTGTTACATAAAAAATCAGATCGAACATATAATAATTATTGGTAATTTATGAATGTTTTAGAAAAATGTTTTATGCAAGGTAATGTGGAAGTTTATATATATATATATATATATATATATATATATATATATATATATATATATTTATTTATTTATATGTATAACTTTGCAAACTAGTTTATCAAAAAATTTCTAAATGATATAGAAATGCTTTACAGAGGATATTTCTGGCGGATTAGCTATGTTGCAAAAATGTTATTTATTTGGTTTGTAAAATATATATTGGATTGGATTTCTGATAATAGAGGGTGATCATTTGATACTTAATATGACTATGAACCCAGTGAAGGGTTTGTGGGTTGCATATCAATTTAGGATGTCTTTTTAGGCCGAATCATCGGTTTTGTAGGTGGAGGTCTTGTCAAGAGGGTGTGTTATATGATGTTCTATCATCAATGGATGGACTACTGACGTGGGATTTAATAAAGCTTAATTAATGGACTTAACCATTGATATTCGAGTTATGATAGTAGGTTTAAATGAGTATTTTTGATTTGCACAAAGCTTTGTTGGAGTGAAACAACTCATATGTGATTTGATATATATTTTACACTTTGAGTTTGGATTACGAGTTTCTAGTATCACTTCATATACATGCATAGTTGCTCACTACTTTTGAACTATGGCATGATGAACTATGGTTGCTCACTACTCTTGAACCATGGTTGCTTACCCATCTCTAGTGGTCAATAGAGTGAGAGTGACATGAATTGGGATTTCCAGGAGTTGAAAACTGCGTCTTTCGGATGGAAAAACGGCGGTATCACCCAATGCTTGTAGAGCCGGCGGTGTTACAAAAAGTGGGTCAAATTATTTATCATGGAAATCATGTGCTTAAAATATTTATCTAATTACCCATGAAATTTCTCCGAACTGCCAAAATAACAAATTAAAAAATAATCCTTCGTGGAGTAGTTTAATCCCTTCATTACCCTAGTCCAAGCGACAGATGTTCAACGAAGAACATGATTCGGTGATAATCATCCGCTTTGACATCAGCGCTTCCGAGGGGTGGAAAAAGTTATTATAATAGACAAATTCGAATAAATTTGGAAAAATAATTAGTAGCGATTGACGGCATTGCGGTCGGTGCGGACCTCGCCTTCGTCGCCGGTGAGCAGCTGGACGTTGCCGAGCTTGGCCATGGAGACGCCGAACTGGTAGTTGAAGACGTCGGGCTGGGTGGCGAGCGCTGCCACGAGCGGCCTCGTCCGGGAGTCGGAGTAGAGGTACTGGTCGGTGGAGAGAAGGCCCGTCTTCCTCTGCAGGTTCTTGTAGTACGCGTTGTTGAAGGCTCTCGGCGTCGTCCTGTCGAGGTCCACGTACTCCGACGCCCGCCGGCACTTCCGCTTCAGGTGGTTGACGTACTGCGGGTCGAGGGTCGGGTCGGGTCGGGCTTTCCGGTGGACTTGTAGTTGTAGAGCCGTGATTGGACGGGCCTGCAGGCGCTTCGCCCTATCGTGTGCGCGCCTACATCGAGATCGTAACAGTTTTTACGACTTCATTATGAAATGCAAAAATCAAGAAGAAAGAAAAGATAATGATAAAAATGTACCGCAAAATTTCATAAATTATTCCTTACATCGATTCAGAATTCACCCTTTAGACTGGAATTGCAATATAAATAATAAATAATCAAATTTCATCTCACTTTCATCAGTGAGTAAATGGAACATAGTGTTTTAGATTTTAATATATATTTTTGGTAATCTAGGGAACCCCGTCGGCCGTTCGTCACCTTACGGTACATAGCCGTCGGAGTAAACCCCAGGTGATCTTGCGGAGGGCCCACCACCCCGACATCACGCTTAAGACGCCGATTCTTCCGCTGGGTTTTGACCCTTGCACCTTTCCCCCAAGGTTTAAGGCCTTATCCAACTTCGCCACCAAGGCCGGTGGTTATATTTTTATTTATTCATTGATTTTTGAAAATAAAAGAAATAAAAGAAGTTCACCTGAGAGAACAACCAAGTCAAGGACATTCAATCCTTGGGATTGGGAGAGCTGGGGAGCGACGTGATGTTCCCGTGGCCCATAGGCACCTTGTCGGCCTCCCCGGCGACGGAGACTCTCCCGTCCTTGCATTCGTACGGCACTATCCAGTATGGCCCGCCGGCTGACACGGTGGCGTCCCTCACGGCTGCAGCCAGACTGTCGATGCACGATGCTGTCCTCAGGCAGCTCTTCTTGAGCTTCGTATTTATGTCGTCGATTATTTCGAACCCCTAAGGGTCTTGCTCGCTTCAGCGCTCCTCTCGCTCGCCTCATGGTTCAACAATATCGACGCGTCACATCCCTATACAAATCAATCATAATAACCAAGTTAAATGGAGCCTGGAAAAATTCAATCATTCACTTTCTTGATAGCAATTAAAATGAATAGCAGTTGGACAAACTACGTACCCTAACGACGCAGTCATGGAAATGCAACCTCATTTGGGCAGGCGCTAATGTATAGTCCTTCTTGATCCGTTCCTTCACCTTCCGGCTCATGATGGCCTCGAATTGGGGGCAACTCTGCTGGTAGTACTGGAACGACAGCCCGTACTCTTCTATCGGCACCGTCCCGAGCAGTCCTCCAGCTTGGACCACGGCTGAAACCAAGTGAAGAGCGACCAGAAACAGCGCTGACGACGCAAGAACTTCCATGATTCGATGCGATCAACGACCGATGACCGTGTGAATGTCGACCAATCCACGAGAGATCGATCGATCGATATTCAATGCTGCAGATGGTGCCTGCCTCAGAGATTTATATACGATCCCATGGTTCTTTTCAATTGAATTAGTTGGATAAGGTGTTCGAGAATCAAAGTACGTGACATCCCCTCCGGGCGGTGCTGGTATGACATGCCGGCATGCAGAGTTTTTGAGAAGAATTGTAGGCTTTTCTCTTCTATCTATTTATCAAATTAGTTTATTTATTTATCGATTTAAGTATTGTGCGTAGAGGATTAAATAACTAAAATCGATATGAGAAGACGGGTGTCGCCAACCAAATTGACCAATGCCGTATTGGGGGACCACTACTCAGGATGAAATCTCAATCGATGGTTTTCTAGCAAAAATGGAATAAAAGAGAGAAAAAATAAAGAAACAAAAAATAAATAATTCAATCGATGGTTATTTGGACATCTTTGAGACAAACTGACACAACAGAAAAAGCAAATTATGTACATGAATCTATTTACTCCACGTTTGAATTTAATAAATCTTGTAAATTTTTTGCATTACCACCACAATATTTTTTCACCATTTTTTCCTAGATAACAATAAGAAAGACAACCGTTTTGCTACCCAACATTATCCAAAGTCGCTAATAAAATGCCTAACATATTGAGGTGGGGTTTTCAAATTTAGAGCCCCCTTCACTTCACCAAGTCTCTCCTCATCATCAACAATCTAATCCGTTCCTCAAGAAGGGGGAAAAAAAAGGCATTCTCACTGTCGTTTGGAAGTTGGAGATGTTCTCTTCATTATATAGAAGAAAACAATCTATGAAAGTGAATACATGCGGCATCCTCATTAAGCAAAAAAAAAAAAAAAAAAATCATATATCAATATGTGGAGAAAAAATAAAGTCATAAGCTTATTATATTTGTATCAATTCAATCATAAATCTTTCAATTTGGCTAATTTAATTGTAAACCTTTTGAAATTTGGCTATAGTTGTAAACCTTTTGAAGGTTTGCCAATTTAGTCCGAACATTTTCACATATTTGCAAATTTAGTCCTCTACCTTTTGACGATTTGTCAATTTAATCATTTTGGCTAATCTTGATCAGAAATTGCTAACAAAATGGTCTAATGATGTCAACTATCTCATGTGACATGACTGACATCGACGTGGATAATTTTTGCAATTTTTTTAATTGCTAAATTTTGGAAGAAAATAGCAAAAATTGTCAATGTCAGCGTAGATCGCAATGTTAATGATTCTCAGTTAAAATCATCCAACATAACTAAATTGGCAAATTATTAAAATGTTTAAAGCTAAATTGACAAATTGTCAAACGGTTTAGAGCTAAAGTGCCACAGTCAAAAGGTCTAAGATTAACTTGGTAAGTTGTTAAAAGATTTAGACTAAATTGACTCAATTGAAAGATTTATGATTGAATTAGTTGCCAAATAATAAGTTCAGGACTTTTTGAATTATTTTCCTTATGTAAGAGAGAGAAAATAACAAAGAAAAGCCCATAAGCATTTTTTGCTAGCATAACTTGAGGGAATTAATAGAGGCACTTGCTTGATAGAATTTTGCCACTTCCAATATTTGAAAATTTGAAAACTTAATTGCAGTTTCATTGTAAATTTTATGACTTCTAGTGTATGCATTCCTTTTCCTTACTGATAGTTTTTTTTACGCTTACCATCACTTAAGAAACTAACAAGCACAATATTTATATATATTTGAATTCAAACAATACAATTCTGCAATATTCTAGTTATCACATGCACATGTGATTGGATCTTTCTGGCACCCACACATCAGATCTAAAAACCTTAATTTATATATGAAAGTTTCCACAAACGTCATTGCCCTTCCCAAACAAAATAAAACGGATCGTGCCTTACGTCTCGTCATGATTAAAGAAGACAAATTAAGCATTTGAAACGTGTAGAGAATTTCATCAGTCGTCACCAAAATGCAGTTTCTCATAAGCTCCATCCCTGATCATCCCTTTAATCTTCCACCCCTCAACCAGTCAAGCTCAACTAAATCATTCCCTTCAATCTTCCACATTCAGTCATCTCAAAGCTATAGATTCTAGCTAGAAACCAAAATGCTTCAGGAAATCATTAGTCCCTTTGAGACCAATGGACTTGATGCTTTGAAATCCATTTGTGAGCATCTTTTCGAACATGATGATGATGGTGTCAACGCAACGTTTTGGCCGTCAACTCCTGCGAGCATATTCTCAAGGAGTTCAAGCTTCAGCAGTCTTTTCCTGACGGAGAGTTGGAGCGAATTGTCCCTCAAAATCAATGACTCAGAGGACAAGTTCGTGTACGGTGCTTTGCATGATGTGCTCAATTCCGGGTGGACAGTGCCTTCTGGTTCGAATCAATTACTTGATTTGAAGTGATGACCATTGATTACAATGGCATTGGTCTAGTGACGGGGCAGAAACCAGAGGGGTTAGGAGGCGGCAGTTGGGAAAATAAGCAGCAGAGATAAGGGACCCTAAGAAGAATGGAACAAGGATTTGGCTCAGGACATACGAGATGACCAGGGACGCAGCATTGGCCTACAACCAGGCTGCTTTTAAGATGAGGGGGTCCAAGGCCAAGCTCAACTTCCCTCACCTCATCGGCTCGGCTGAGCACGATCCCGTCAGAGTCAGACCCAAACGTAGGTCCGCTGAGCCTAGCTTGCTGTCCACGTCCAGCGATGACGCCTCGATGATGAGAATGAAGAGGAGAAAGAGGGAGGTTGACGTGGCTGTTGAGGTGGAGTCAGATCCCCTTTCCCATATTAGATATGGATTTATTGAGTGGGGACCAACGGTACTTATTTTGATTATGCAAACTGCAAAGACATTGTCTTGATCAATGAACACTCAATCAGGCCATTTATCTTGATCCTTACTCTGTTTTTTCTGGTTGAAATTTTGATCCTAACTTAAGGAACAACAAAGATAGATAAGAGATGGAAAAGGAGTTAATTTCATAAACCCTTTTTTCATTCACTGGTCTCTCCTCTGGCTAGTGTTGGGTCAACATATATCACTGACCCACACAAGATGCGTCTATTTACAGCAGCAGTTTGCTGAAGAACTTTGGAATTTCTCTTGTAAAGATCGGTTCCATGTTTCTCCTGCGGTTTCTGTGTGTGATGTAAACATAATAATAGCCATAAGAATTCACATACCAGTTCATATGATGAACGTTCTATTTCCAAGCAAATAGTCTCTTCGTATGCTCACAAAGCGAACTTCTAATAAAGCGTAAAAGGACTGAAGCAAATAAGGCAACGACGTAAGAGAAAAAAGGAGGAAAAGTTTCTCCAAGACAGTCTAGTGAAGGAACTGCTTGATCGCGACAATTACCGTGCAAACGGCGGCAACCACTCACATCAGAGTGAACTCCAATGTCCTCTCTTCTCCTCCTGGCTTCATTCTCTTGCTCTCAATGCCTCGATGAGTCTTAATCATGCATTGATCCAAGGAAATGAGATCCCCGTCAATGGTTCGAGTTTCGTCAAGATACCAAAAGAAACACAGTGTAGGGTAGGGAATAAAGCCCATCATAATTGGCGGCAGATTACATATGAAGCTTACATGGTTCATCGGCTACGGCTATGTCCAGACAGTCAAGATTTGATATACAAATTCGTTGCTCTCAAACAATCTAACAGTTTAGAACACAATTCATCGGATGCTCAACTTGAATTAAATATCGGAGTAAAAGACCTGCAGTTGGATCTCGCGCATCCTTGTGGCATGGGGTGATTCACGCGAGCGGGCATAGATCTTGTGTTTTGAGAGTTCCTAAGAACTTCCTGATTCGACAACAATTTCCTTTGGAGCACCTCTTCCGCTTGTAAATTTGTAATTGCTTTAAAACATCAAATGAAATATTCTTTATCAATTCAAACAAACTTGATCTTGCTCAAGCATTGTTACCATAAAAATAAAAATAAAAAAGTTGATATAAACCGAGGTGCTAATTCATCGTACTTAGCTTTCTTTATAAAGTACTGGTCAATGAAAAATAAAGTAGCTGTAAAGAACATGACAGGGTTGATGGTTTCTAAATTTGTAAAATATATGTAAAATTGACCCAGAACGAAAAGAGTGGAATTCCAAGAGTTGAGTCGTTCATAGCAGCCAGACAGAAAGTAAGCAAGTGGGTCAAATTATTTATCATGGAAAACATGTGCTTAAAATAATATCTAGTCACCCGTGAAATTTCTCCTATCTGCTAAAATAGCAAATTACCAAATAATCCTCTGTGGAGTAGTTTAATGCCTTTATTCGCCTAGTCCAAGCGACAGATCGTCAACAACCTAAAGGCCAAAGCTTAAGCAGTCCCCTGTTGACCTATTGAATGGAAGAATCAAATAACAATAAGTAAAACGACCCTTTTGCTTCACAACATTATCCAAAATTGCCATTCGGTGGTTTGATAGCGATAGCATATATACGGTCGATCGATGTATAAAATGCCTCACTCAAATTATGTCGCCAAATTGCAGAGATCGATATAGTGTAATAGTTGCGTATAATACTGTGAGAAGAGTATTTGCTAGTTAACTCGACAATATGTAAGGTTATTATATATTATATGAATTCTCTAGAAGATTAATAGATCTATTAGAGATATATCTAAGAGATATTCTCCATATCTCTTCTTTTGATTGTGCATATTCATATCTCCCTTTGATTGTCACAACCTTGATTGATCTTGTGACCTTAAATAGTCATTTGGTGAAGCCTTATGAATTCTTCTTTATAATACAAACACAATAATATACATGTTTTTCACATGTTTCTTATTTAGATCAATGTGAAAAGATAAAAGGAGATAACTAGAAGGAAATAGAAAGACATGACACCAAAAGATCTAACAAAGTCAATTTTCAAGAAAATTATTCAAAAAAGTCTTAAACCAATTATAGTTTAGTCAATTTGGTAATAAACTTTCCAATTTGATAAATTTAATACTCAACTTTTTGACAATCTTTCAATGTAATCTTTTTGGCCAATTTTGATTTCAAAATTACAAAATTGGTGATCTAATTAGTGTCGGCCACGCCACATCACTAACTTTTTTCTTTGTTGGTTTAAGTAGTCCCGTAACGATTTTAAGGACACACTTTCCGGCATGTGAGTTTGGTTCATATGTGTATTTGATTCTATACTATTTATGTATAAAAACCCAAGCCAAATACAAGGCCCCTACTCTTCTTGGGGTGTCTTATCTCCACCATGTATTTGCCCCACGGCCTCCTCCTCACTCCCTCCTTAGCGCCTCTCTTCCGCCTTATTCGCAGGCCCCTTCTGTGCCATACCATTGATGACGCCATTATTAACCTGTGCTGCCATCCCGAAACCAAGCTGTTGATAAAGGGACTCACCTCAAGTATAGTGCGTCTCGCAATGCACTATCCACAATCACCTAAAACGTTATAAATTTACGCGATTCAATCCAAAGTGTCTATATCTACTACTACATAATAGAGCCAACATCAAATAATACACTGTAATTGAAGAATTAGAATTTCAATCATTTACAAGCTTAAATGTTCTACTCACCTAAATTAAGTCAAAATCCACAGAATTTATAAATAAACAATTCAATTTGAATGTCAAGTTGACGGCCCAAAATCCACGCGTCCAAGCACATCCGCACGGCCAAACAAAGGGAACTCCGGAGCTTCTCTACTTTTTAAACCCAAAAAGCAAAACTTTTCTTTTTACTCCTTTCTGGACACTTTTTGACCCAAAACTTAAAATAGAAACTATAGGATTTGTGATCTCTTCTTTTTGTACGGTTAAAGGAGTCCACGTTCAGCACTTTGTCAAATTCCTCTTTTTGGGTCAAACCTTGAAGAATTATCTCCAAAAAAAAAAAAAAAAAAAACGCCCAAGAAAATCCAAATTTAATATAGATAAATGGGCATATTGAACCAAAATCACCTAAAATCTCATACACAACTCAAATTTGAGACACAATTTAACAAAATTAGCGAAGCTCGAGCTCTGACAGTATATGCTACTGTCAATGTTAATGTCATATTCAAGAAGATGATAGCGAATGGAATCCAGAATGTCAAAATGAAAATGGGGGTCTTCTGAAAAATTAATGTCCGCAGGCATTTTCTTCCCCGTTCCTTGTGTGTTGTTTTCTTGAGCGCGTGTTTGGTTGCATAATTTCGGTAGGTGACCATGAGTGGACGGAGCAAGAGAAGTACATATAGGTTGAGGATATGGATTAAAGCAACCATAAAATGTACTTTTTCTTAATTTATTTATTTTGGAGTTTTCAAGAAGCTTCACACTGGAACACATGTTTCAAATGTTGATATTCTAGTTATTTTATATGACATATTATCAGTTATAAATCAATGTAGTCTAATTCTTAATTATCCTATGCAAAAATAAAAGAGAAGTGATGGGTGACGTTCCTTTATTTTGAACAAGGACCATAAAGTACAGGCATGCGTTATTACATAAAAAGAGTATAATATCAAATATCAAGATCCTCGTATCTGGTCGGTGCCGTTAATGTGAGGAATTTTTGGTTAATATACAATCATGCAAAACATAAGGTGGAAAAAATATTTAGAATAAATACATATTTTGATAACGTAAATCTATACAATAATTTCTTTATACAATAACTTTTTCCGATGAATCATAACTAAAAATCACAGTGAATTGTAACGATGTGACATTGAATGAGCAACAAAACCGTAATCAAAAGAAAATTTAAATATCTGAACCTTTACAATATTTTTCTAAATCTGTCGTACCTTTTCTATGGTCCTAGATTGAGAATTTTCCAAATAAAACGTCTTGATTTATAATGACAATTTCGTGGATCATTGTGAAGCGATAAGACAGCATGCGAAGTCTAAGCTCGCTGCTCTATGCATACTTTCTACATGAAAGTTTACAGCCCTGCAACTCTAGTTTGGTCGGTGAACTTGACTCACGAGAACTTTACATATGTCTAAGTATGAAATGAGTACAGAATGCAATCCACAAACTACATATTTCAGATGCATGTTTTTGCGCGTACGCATGAGTATCAATAAACGACGCAGGTCAAACGTTGCCACGCATCGCACACGAGGTTGACTTTGTGCCTGCGAGTCGTGTCTTAGACTTAGGATTAGATGGAGAGGAGCAAAGCCAGAAGGAGCAAAGCCAGAAGAAGGTGTTCTTCGTGTGTCCTTGAACGAGGCTCCGACCATCTAGAAACACGTACAATTGGACTTCAATCGTCTTGATGGAGTAAAAAATGATCCATCATTACACGCCATTAGTTTAAAGCTTTGTCACATTATCATTTTCTGATTTAGTGAATGTACGTTGTTGGATTATCATAATTGATGTCAAGTGACCATAGGTGCAAGCCCAGAAAGCTCCAGCTGCCATGGCCTCGAGCTCCAAATCTCCATTGCTTCACGAGCTCGATGAAACTCGAGCAGTCATGATCGAGCTTGACGAAGCTCAAATGGCCATGGTTGCGAGCTCGAAGAAGCTTCAATTGTCATGGCGAGAGCTATGAAATCTCCTTTGCTTTGCTCAAGCACAAGCCGAAGCCTAGACCAATCTGACTTCGACTCTCGTGATTGCAACTTTATCCACAACATAAGCAGCAGCAGCTTTTCATCCCCTAGATGGAAAAATTGTCTTAAAAGTCTTAAACCTATTGCATTTTTGCTAATTTAGTCTTAAATATTTTAATTTTGCCAATTCAATCCTAAACAATTTTAGTTCTTATTAATTGAGTCAATTCGATTAATTTTAGCCGGAAATTACTGATATGGTTAATCGGCATTGATGTGGCGCTTTTCAATAATATTTTACTAATTTTTACCGTCACGCCCTCATTGCGCGAAAGTGAGGGCTCGCAAGGACCATGACGGCCTTGCCAGATTTGGCAAGGGCATCGCGGCCCTTAGCCAAGCCTGGTGAAGTGGCGTTTAGGTAGCCCTCTCTTGTGGCTGGCAAGCGCCACCAACCCTCGAATCTAGCTGGAGAAGGTTGGCTAGTAACCCTTGCTAGCCCTAACCCAAAATCCCAAAAAAAAAAAAAGAAAAAAAAAAATTAAAATTCAAAAAAATTATTAAAAAGCACCATGTAAGTGCTAGCCGGCCATGTCAATAATTTTCGGCCAAAATTGGTCGGATGGACTCAATTGGTAAGAAGTGAAAATATTTATAACCAAATTGGCAAAAGTGCAATAAGTTCTAGACTTTTTGGACAATTTTGCCTCCCTTAGATAGTCCCTTGTGAGGACGACTGACTAAGCTCCAGTCTCCCTCTGCCACACCTCTCATCCACAATTTGGCCAACGCCTTCACCAAGAAGAAGGGGGTGATGAAAAATGATAATTCAAGCAAGGTTGTGATTTGGTAAATTAACGCTATTATTTTAGGCATTGGTTCGTACTTGAGTTAAAGTTAATAGTCACGTAGAAAAAATAATAATAAAAACACCAACATTGGCATTTTTAATTAGTCAAATCGGGTAGAGTTATGGGAGAGATTTCATTGCACAAATCTAATAAATCTTATAATTTGATTGTATTTTTTTGAAAGTTTAAGAATTTAGTTGCACTTTTTTTAATGATGTCATTTTAGGCAATGGTTCATACTTAAGTTAAAGTTAACAATCACGTAGCAAAAGAGAATAATAACAACAGCCACATCGAGTTTCTCAATTAGCCAAATCGGGTAGAGTAAAGGGAAGGACTTCATTGTACCAATTCGGCAAGTTTTAGGACTTTTGCATTTTTGCAACTTAGGCCTTCTGGAGCGCTTACCAACTTTTATGAATTTACTAGCACAAAAAAAAAATGTGATTGGCTCTATACGGCACCCGCGCATCAGATCTAAAAATCACAATTTAGATACAAAAGCATGCGCCAATATCAGTGTCCTTTCTCCTACCAAAAGAAATATCAGTGTCCTTCCCCAATAAATTAAAAGGGAGCGTTCCCCATGCTTTAGCTTTTTAATTCAGTACGGATAACAAAAACGCATCAATTTGTCTTTCTTAATTAAAAAAAGTCTAATTGAGCATTTGAAACATGTGTTGATAATCTCATGAGTCATCAGCAAATCCAGTTTCTTAGAAGCTCCATCCGAAATCTATCTCAAGTCTTCCACCACCCAAGCGGTAAAGCTCAACCAATATATATAGCTCCCACTTTAATGTTCTTTTCAGCTCTTCACTCTTATTTCAGAAACCAAATCATCCCTTCGATCTTCCACATTCAGTCATCTCAAACCTCCAAATTCTAGCCAGAAACAAAAATGCTTCAGGAAATCTTCAGTCCATTTGAGACCGATCGATTCGATGCTCTGAAATCCATTTGTGAGCATCTTTTTGAAGGCGGTGATGATAGCGTCGACACACATTTTTATGCACCAACTCCTGCAAACATGTACTCAAGGAGTTCAAGCTTCAGCAATCTCTTACTGATGGAGAGTTGGAGTGAACTGCCCTTAAAAGTTGACAACGCAGAGGACATGTTGGTATACGGCGCTATGTGCGACGCGATCAATTCTGGGTGGACAATGCCTTCAACTACGAATCAAGAACTTGATTTTGAAGTGGCGACCATTGATTACAACAGCATTGGTGTGGCTTCAAATCAAGAACTTAATGTTGAAGTGACGACTGTTGATTATAACAGCATTGGTTCGGTGACGGAGAAGAAACTAGAGATGGTGGAGCCGGAGGTACAAGTGCCAGTCGAGAAGACACATTATAAAGGAGTGAGGAGGCGGCCTTGGGGAAAATATGCGGCGGAGATAAGGGACCCCAAAAAGAACGGGGCAAGGATTTGGCTCGGGACTTACGAGACACCCGAGGATGCGGCCTTGGCCTATGACCGGGCAGCTTTTAAGATGAGGGGGTCCAAGGCCAAGGTCAACTTCCCTCACCTCATTGGCGTGGCCGAGTATGAGCCTGTCAGGGTCAGCCGCAAGCGTTTTTCTGCCGAGCATAGCTCACCATCCACGCCCGGCGATGATGGTTTGGTGACCAGGACGAAGAGGAGAAAGGGAGAGGTCGATGTGGATGCTGAGGTGGATTTTCGAACTCCAATCCCCTTTCCCATATTGGATTTTGGTTTTTGGAATGGGATGAACAATTTGTACTTTGATCATGCAGACTCCAAAGACATGTTTTGATCAATGAGAAGTCAATCAGGCAATTTATGTTGTAGAAACTATCCATTTAGTGTTAGGATTTCATTTCCTTTGGAGTTCATCTTCGTCATTCGTATATTAATTTTTACTTTTTCTTCTTGGATTTTTCTGCCTCGATGATTTGTTTGCTTAAGCAAAGCAAAGTTAAGCAACAAATTGACCACATGAATTGCTCAAAACGGATTTCCTAATAAGCATTGATTTAGAAAGATAGTTAGGTATTTTGCTAGGACCATGTACCGAGTCACGCAAATCAGGATGGCATGCCGTGATTGATTTGAGTAGTTAATTACCTTGTGTTCCAGGAGAACCTAAGTACTTTTCCCAAGAAGAGCCTCTTACTGTTATAATTGCTCTAGGAAAAAACTTTATGGGCAATAATGAATTTGTGGTTAAAGAATCCAAGAAATATCTGCATTCTATGTTCACATTAAGAATTTGGGAATTCTGAAATATTTTCTCGACATTGAGATTGCATGATTAGATAAAGGAATCTACCTTAGTCAATGTAAATTTGTCTTCAGAGGAGGGTTGTCAGTATGCAAAGTGTGCAAATTAGTTGTCATTTTGATTGAGCTGAATGTTAAGTTAATGACGATTGGGTATGATGCGAGATTAGTACCTTTAGCCGAGGATCCATTGAGCTTTAAAGACTTATTGGAAAACTCATCTATCTCATAATGACCAGACATAACACATGTTAGACGATGTAGATTCTTAATCAATTCATACATGATCCAAGCAATCCCATATGAATATAGTGTTGAAAGTCATGAAGCACTTGAAAAGATGACTAGGATTAGGAATACTTCTATCTTGGGATTATAATATTGGCATGATGGCTTATTATGACATAGACTACTCGACTTGTCCTATGAGCAAGGGATCTATTACTAGACTTTGTGTTGAGCTGGAGAATCGTTGCTTTCATAGAAAATGAAGAAACGATCAACCATTTTATTGTGATAAGCTAAATGTGAATACGAGTAATAACTAAGGGCCCATTCATTTCACAGAAAATGGGCCATTTCCGGAAATATTTTCCCGGAAGTTATTTTCCGGGAAAATGACAATATTTTTTGGTGTTCGGCTAAAACTTAAAAATGTTTCGGAAAATATTTTCCGGTGTTCAGTAAGGAAAATATTTTTTGCTCTCCAAATTGGTGAGCGTGAGCATTAAGCTCGAAGCTTGCCAAATCGACAAGCGTGAGTTTGAGATCGACGAGCTTGAGGTTCACGTAGTCCGACGACTAGCCAAGAAAGAAGAAGATAAGAAACAAAGAAAAGAAAAAGAATAAAGGAAATTAAAAATAATTGGAATTAAAAAGAAAAAGAAAATTAAAAAATCATTTGAATAAAAAGAAAAGAAGAAGGAGAAATAGAAGGAGGAAGTGAGGATTTATAGAGGTGTGAGATAAGAAAGATCAAGTGAGGAAAATGTTTTCCGCTTTTCAAAAGTGGAAAACATTTTCCCTACTTTAGAATGACTTTTTCCTTTGATGGAAAACATTTTTCGCAAGGAATTCATTTTCCGCGAAACGAACGTCGGAAAATTTGAAAAACGTTTTCCTGGAAATTATTTTCCGCGAAACGAACGGAGCGTAAGACTATTTATGAAATGGTATGTATGCAATGTCTAATTTATGGTCTTGGCATATGGGTAAGAGGACCGACTACCTTGTTTTGTGACAATGATATTGCTTTTAAACTTGCAACAAATCCAACAATTCATAAAAAAAAATGGAATATACAGAAGTTGATTGTCATTTCATTAAAGACAAAATTCAGTAAAGAATAACCAAGACAAGATATATGTCGGATGACTCGAGATGATATTTTCTCCAACATCAAATTTTCTGCAACCAAATTAAAGGAAATGAAATCAATGATTCACCGCATACATATGGATAGACTGATCCGATCGTGCAAAGTTGTACCCATGCCCTGCATTTTATGTTTCTGAGAGTAATAGATTTAATCAGAAGTTCAGGAACAAAAACCACTCTAATGAATCAAAATGCAAAACTTTAGATTTTCTTTTCCTTTTTTTGGTTGGAGTGCAAGAGACAATATTTGGTGGCCATATAATGAGATAGGAAAACCTCATTTCCTCGATCAAAGTAAATCCACTGACATTTGCTAGTAAATTCCTAACAAATGCACTTAGTAAAACGAGTCACATGGTAAATAATTTCCCATCAACTACAATTGAATGTTGAACCTTCAAAAAAGTGTATCAGTTAACATTACTAATTATTCTATTATTAAAATATTTAATTGTCCATGCTATATTCAAGTGAGTAATGATAAGCCCGATGGAAATGCATATTCTTAGCTTATGCATGAGGTGAGTGGGGCTATAGGTTTTGGTACTTGAAATCAAGTCTCTAGTATTTATGGTTAGAAGTAGAAGTAGTTGCATTTGACAAGTCTCTAGTACTTCTGGTTAGAAGCAATGTTTCTATGGATCTTGATGGTGTTCAACTCACTATGGAGTTGTAACCAGAAACTTCTAAAATAGTGGATATTAGTTAACAAATTGACAAATAAGGTACAGGGAAGTAATGCCTTTAGATTTAATGGTTGCTATAACCGCTGAGTTTGACAATGTGCATGTTCAATCTCCTGACATACATAGATGCAATGGTGGTTTTGCTTTATGTATAGTCAAATAGATTGTCTCTAAGAATCTTTGTGCAGTAATTAAATGTGCAAGTGAAGTTGGTGCTCTGATTAGGTCCATAGTAATGGCAAGGTTCTAATGTGGCTTAGATTTGGATGATATCTATGGTGAATGAACCCATTAAAGGCTGTGGAATAGTAGTAGTGAAGTTGGAATGTTAAATGAAGGGATCGTAATTTGACTTAAAGGTCAAGCCAAGACATAGTTATTCAATGTTTTGAATTTGAACAGTGAACAAAATTCAAGTCCAGATAAATTGTAAGGAAATCCGATCGATTAGAGGAAAGTTCGAAAGTTAGATTTTGGACTTATATATCCGAATTGGATTACTAAAGGGAAACTTTTGGACTTGGCGTAGAGTCAAACTATTTAGTCGGTCAAGAAAAAGATAAAAAGGGAAAGTCCACGATTTGGGTTGACCGAAATTCCAACTGTCGGTGGATTTCTTTTTCTTTTCTCGTTAAAGTTGGCCACTGAATTTCTTTCTGGGCTATTATATTGTTCATAGTCTTTGGTTTTCGTGTGGCCATTTCTCGTTAAAGTTGGCCATTGAATTTCTTTGTTGGCTATTTATATTGTTCTTGGTCTTTGGTTTTCGTGTGGCCATTGAAGCGCCGTTTGAGTGCTTGGTAGTGGGGAATCTTTATGAAAGCACTCTTGTACGATTTATCATTTGTAATTGAGGTTAAGAAACATCAAGAGTATTTAATTAAGTTGAGTGAAGCTGTAATTTTCATAGATCGCTTGACTTATACTGAAATTCTATATTACTTTTTCCATAGATATAGGTCACACCGATCAAATCACATAAACCTGATATTCAATCTATTTCTTTATCCTGCATGTTTTATTGTTCAATCACTTTTGTGATAGGATGATTAGACACATCGAATTTTGAATAAATCAAAATCCTCTAAATTTTTATACTTAGCTCAAACTTGAGACACAATTTAATAAACCCAACGAAGCTAGAGTTTCGATGGTACACGTCATTGTCAATGTAGATTTAATTTTCAAGAAGATGATAGCTAATGGATTCGAGAATGGCAAAATGAAAATGGGGCTCTTCGGGAATATTAATGTCCGCAAGCATTTTCTCGCCCTTTTCTCGTGTGTTGCTTTCTTAAGAGAGTGTTTGGCTGTAGTTGCAGATTTTCAGCAGGTGACCATGAATGGACGAAGCAAGAGAAGTGTGAGATTTTGCCTAATTATTTTAAAAGCTTAAACTATAGCTCAATGCATGGTTTAATATTAAATATTCTAACACTACACTTCATTTGTGGGAGGCAAATTTCTTACTTCTTTGAAAGAAGTATGTATAGGTTGAGGATGTGGAAAGCAACCATAAAATGTAATTTTTATTAATTTCTTACTTCTTTTGGAGTTTCCAAGAAGCTTCAATTAAGATTGAGGCTGGAACACATGTTTCGAATGTTGATATTCTAGTTATTTAATATATCATATTGTCAGCTATTATTCGATGTTTCTTATCGTAATTATCCCATGCAAAATTAAAAGAAAAGTGATGGGTCACGTTCCTTTGTTTCCAATTTATTGAAAAAGGATCATAAAGAACCGAATGCATGTATTCGTGCATTATTTTATAAAAAGAGTTTAATATCAGACATCAAGATTCTCGCATCTGGTGGGTGCCATACGCTTCCACCCACTAATGCATAATGCAAGGAAAACTTTGGTTAATATATAATCATGCAAAACATAAGGTGGATGGAATATTAGAAGAAATACAAATTTCAGTGATGCAGATTTATACAATAATTTCTTTATACAATAACTTCTCCCAATGAATTCTAACTAAAATCATGGTGAATTGTAATGATGGGACATAAAACAAGCAATAAACTTTAATAAAAAGAAAATTTAAATCTTTGAACCTTTATAATTTGATTTTCCTAAATCCGTCGTACCTTTTCTACAGTACTCGATTGAATTATGGCCAAATCAGAAGTCTTGATTAACAAGGAAATTTTTTTGGATCATTGTGAAGTGATAAGACAGCTCTTATTGCAGACGCTGGTTTATGCAGGTAACTCATCCAAATAATTATCTTTAAATTATAGGCAACATTAAAAAAAAAAAAATCAAGTAAAGTGCATTTGATATTGAAGAACTTGCTTGCCTATCTTCCACATGAAATTTTACAGCATTGCAACTCTAATTTCGTCAATAAACTTGATACGCGCAGACTTTACATTAGTCTAAGTATGAAAAGAGTACAACATGGAATCCCACAAACTAAATTTTTTCAGATGCATGTTCTTGCATGTTTGCGTGAGTATCGAACAACTTCGCAGGTCAAATGTTGCCACGCATCGCGCACGAGGTTGACTTTGTGCCTTCGAGACGCGTTTTAGACTTAGGATTAGGTGGAGAGGAGCAAAGCCAGAGGAAGGTGTTCTTCGTGCGTCCTTGAAGGAGGCTCAGACTCTCTAGAAACACGTACAATTGGACTTCAAGCGTCTTCATGAAGTCAAATATGATCCATTACATGTCATTAGTTTAAAGCTTTGTGAAAATACATGTGTATGACTTCGTTTCGTATATAAGTTTTGCTTTACCTAGCTATCCATTTCTGTTAGGATGGAAGTCACTCAGAGCCCCGCGAAACTAGCATTGCCATAATTAAATGACAGAGAAATGAATTTCCAGCGAGATTTCCCACAAAAAAGAAAAAAAAAGGAGAGTAAGTTAATGAATAAGAAATTGGTTATCATTCCTTTATTTAGTGCTCTTTTCTTTACATAAGTTTTTCTTTACTTCAACATAAGAAAAAGTATTCTAGTCTTAGGGATTGCTTTATGATTGCTTATCATACTTTTTTCCTTAGATATGAATTTATATACATTCTTTTGAACCATTCGTAATGCTTTGTGAGATTATTATCTTCTAGTTTATTTTTTTCAAATAAAATAGAAAGGTTAGAATTTTATGCTTCTTCTATCTCATAATTAAGATAGAAAAATGTTAAAAATTAACAATCGAAATGAAATATTTTCCATTATGAATTTCTTTTTTTTTTTTTCATTAAAAATGGAATATTCTTTTTAAAATGGATTAAAAAGAAAAAAAAATACTAGTAGTAGTGGGGGCGGATGTAGCCAAGTGGATCAAGGCAGTGGATTGTGAATCCACCATGCGCGGGTTCAATTCCCGTCGTTCGCCCATTAATTACTCCTATTTTTTTTTAATTAAATAAAAAGAAAGAAATTCGATTTTCTCCCCTGACTTCATGAAATGCGCTGATCGCAACTGGATGGTCTATCTTTGATCGTATTAGAGAGGAGGACTTTATTCGGTGCATAAAAATTGACCCAAGATATCACCTGACCACTCCACCTAAAAAGCAAAAGCAAAATTATTAAATAATGAAAAACTATTGGAGGATTTATATCGTCACTTATCATGTTTTGATTAGTACTGATACGTCGAGTGAGATTCTTATAATTTCTTGACAAATTATGAGGATATATGTTGGATGACCCGAGACGATGCTTTCTCCGGAATCAAAATCTGTGCAACCGAATTGAAGGAAATGAAATCAATGATTTACCGCATAACGTATGGGTGACTGATCCCATTGGGCAAAGTAGTAAACATCAAATTTCTTTCTTTTCTTTTTTTTTTTTGGCCACAGTGCAAATTACAATATTAGGTTGCCATATAATAACATAGGAAGATTTCATTTCCTTAATAAATCTAAATCCACTTGCATTTGCTTTTGTGGAAATTATAACTAGTTTACCTTAAATTATTTTCTTCCCCCGAACCAATTATCTTAATTCCAAACAAAGTTCGACGCTGATTGCGGTCATCCTAAAAAGATTGTCATCTAATTCCTATACTAAAATACCAAGCAGTCGCTTAAAACCTAATGTCATCCTCGAATTAGAACTTAGTATAAACCGAACCATATATTTGAGGGAAAATTCCAAATAAGGATCCAAAGTGAATCTATTTTCTCAAATAAATACCCAAAGTGAACTTTGTGTCAAATAAAGACCCGAAGTGAACCCATTGTTTCAAAGAATGACCTAAAGTGAATTATGTGTCAAATAAGGATCCGAAGTGATAAAGTTAATCTCTATTAAGGACCTTAGCTCGCCGGTAGACATTTTCCATCAATTAAAATAGGGGCAATTTTGTCAAAAATTTGTGATTGGTAAAAAATGGAAAGTTATAAATTAATTAAGTTCAGATTATTCATTTAGATGTTTACATTTTCTTCTTTTTTCTCCCTCGTTGTTCCTCAACCAAATCGCTGCCCGGTCGTCGTCGTGACTCGATTCTCGTCGCTCCTCGCCTTGCTTGACCGGTGGAGAATTTGGGTCTCCGCAAACAAAGAAAGAAGCATATGGTTTTCTTATTGTTTTTTAATCCGTGCCTCAACCGGCGGAGAATTTGGGTCTTCAACTTTGCGGAGGATGGGTACAAGGAATGGGGAGAACTTCGGTCTTTGACTTTGCAGAGGACGGGTACAAGGAACGGGGAGACCTTAGAAAACCTAGGGTTTTTTTTTTTTTTCTGTTTTAGGATTTGTTAATTTTCCTCTTTTTTTTTTTGGACAAAATTGCCCAAACTCCAAATGGTCGTAAAATGTCACAAGCGAACATTTGGCTAACCAGCAAGCTCAGGTTCTTATTTGGAATTGATTCAACCACTTCAAGTCCTTATTTGAGACAATGCGTCCACTTTATATCTTTATCTAATACAAAGTTAATTTCGGGTCCTTATTTGAGAAAATTGATCCATTTCAGATTTTTATTTGGAATTTTCCCTATATTTGATGTGGACCTAATAAACAAAATATTCATAATTGAAATGTTTCATTAAGGAAAAAATGGTCATTCATGAAGTTAATTTCTTTTCTTCAACAACTAATGTGGACGATACTGCTAATTTTCAACAACACAAAGCATTTTCGCTACAGTTATTTTTGAATGACATGAGCACTTTCTTTGATTTAGTGAATGTACACTGTTGGATTATCATAATTACCATCAAGTGACCATGGCCATAATCTCAAAAAGCTCTAGCTGCTATAGTCTGTTAGGATTTGGCACACCATCACAAATAAATCAAGAATGAAAGTAAGAAAAACAATTTGAGACCCTCATGCCACCGTGTCGATGGGGAATATGAATCATACCCCAACATGACCATGAGCTCCAAATCTCTCCATTGCTCCATGAGCTCGATGAAACCTGAGTGGTCGTGATTGAGCTCGATGGCCACAGTTGCGAGCCCGAAGAAGCGTCCAATTGCCATGGCCCGATCTATCAAATCTCCTTTGCTCTGCTCAAGCACAAGCCGAAGTCTAGACCCACTTCGACTTCAACATTCGCGACTGCGACTTCATCCACAGGACAGGCCAGCAGCTCTTCATCCCCTGGATAGTGCCCAGCGAGGAAGGCCAGCTTAGATCGAGTCTCACCCTCCCGCGCCTCTCATCCACACTCTTGCCAAAGCCTACACCAAGAAGTGGGCGATGAAGAAAATAATAAGAACACCAAGCAACGTTGTGATTTGGGAAATTAACGCCATCAGGCAAAGGTTCATACTTGAGTTACAGTTAACAAGGGAAAAGTGTCTAAAAAGTTCTAAACCTTTTGCATTTATTCTAATTTAGTCATAAACCTTTTATTAGTGCCAATTTAGTCCTAAACATTTTCACTTTGTGCCAATTCAGTACTTTCTAGCTAATTTTGGTCGGATTTTGCTAATTAGGTACTAGTTGGCTGACATGGCACGATCGCGCTGATGTGAATAATTGTTAATAATATTTTATTTTTTTAATTTTGAATTTTGTTATATATTATCTTTCATTTCCTTTTTTTTTTTTTTTTTCTTTCTCCTCCTCCTTCCTCTAGTCGGTCGTTAGACCTCGACAATCGACCGAGGCAACGGCCGACGAGATTAAGATCGGCCTTGCTAGTCTCTAACGAGCCTCACCGATCACTAGCGAGGCTCGAGCCCTCCCTAGAGGCCCCGAGGGCTACCTCACGCTAGGCGGTGAGGCCACCCTCGTAGCCTAGGCGGCCTCACTAGAGGCCAAGTGAGGCTTGACCCTTATTAGATCCAGTGAGGGCAAGTCTCACCCATGGTCACTCTAGCGAGGGCTCAAGCCTCGCTAGTAGCCGGCAAGGCTTGCTAGAGGTCGACCTCGACCTCACAGGTCGTTGCCTTTGGCTAGTCGCCGGGTCCAGGGACCGACGGAGGAAGGAGAGGGAGAAAGAAAAAGAAAAAAGAAAAAAAAAAAGAAAAGGAAAATTAAAACAAAATAAAATATATAATTTTAAAATATTAAATTATTATTAAAAATTATCCATGTCGTCTCGATCATGCCATGTCACCGACCAAATACCTAGTCAGCAAAATTCAGCCAAAATTAACAAAAAATGACTAAATTGGCACAAAGTGAAAGGTTTACAACTAAATTAGCACCAATAAAAGGTTTAAGACTGAATTGACATAAATACAAAAGGTTTAAGATTTCTTGGACACTTTTCCCTAGTTAACAATCATGTAGGAAAAAGAAAATAATAAAAACACCCACATCGGCATTTTCAATTAGCCAAATCGAGCGGAGTTAAGGGAGGGATTTCACTGCATCAATTTAACAAGTTTTATAATTTGATTGCATTTTTTAAGTTTTAGAACTTGATTGCATGTTCTTAACATCATCGTTTTAGGCATTAGTTCATACTCAAGTTAAAGTTAACAATCATGTTGGAAAAAGAAAATAATAAAATCACCCATATCGGCATTTTTATTTAGCCAAATTGAACAGAATTAAGGGAGGGATTTCATTGCACCAATATAGCAAGTTTTAAAACTTGATAGCATGTTTTTAACAACATCATTTTAGGCATTCATTCGTACTCGAGTTAAAGTTAATAGTTATGTAGGAAAAAGAAAATAATAAAATCACCCACATTGGCATTTTTAATTAGCCAAATCAGGCATAGATATGGAAGGGATTTCATTACATCAATTTAGCAAATTTTAGAATTTGACTACATAATTAAAGTTTTAGAACTTGATTGCAGGTTTTTAACAACATAGTTTTAGGCATTGGTTCCTACTTGGGTTAAAGTTTTTTTTTTTGGTAGGAATAATTAGTATATTGGGGTAAGACCAAACTTTACAAAAGATCAAGGCACCAAAAACTTACACTCAAGATGGGATGGATCATTATGAGTGGAAGAATGTCAAGATGTAAAAGAGAAAGCAACTAAGAGCAATGACGGCAAGAACAATACTTGAGTTAAAGTTAATAGTCACGTAGGAAAAAGGAAAAAAAAAAAAAACAGTGTCATCAGCATTTTTATTTAGCCAAATCGAGCAGAGTTAAGGGAGGGACTTCATTGTGCTAATTGGACAAATTTCATGACTTGATTGCACTTTATGACTCAATTACATTTTCGCAACTCAGGCCCTTTTAAAGCACTTACTAACATTTATTAAAATTTACTAGCACCAAAAAAAAAAAATGTATATTTGAATAGTGAAGACGTTATGCAATTTTCTTTTGAAGCACATGCACAATATGTGATTGGATCTATACGGCACCCGCGTATCAGATCTAAAAACCACAATTTAAATGCAAAAGCATGAAAAAAATTTCATCGTCCATCCCCAATTAACTAAAAGGGAGCGCGCCCCATGCTTTAGTTTTTCAATTCAGTACGGATAACAAAAACATATCAATTTATGTCTTTCATTATTAAAAAAAGTTCAATTGAGCATTTGAAACATGTGTTGATGATTAGTCATCACAAAATCCAGTTTCTCGGAAGCTCCATCCGAAATCTTCCCTTAAATCTTCCACCACCCAAGCGGTCAAGCTCAACCAATACATATAGCTCCCACTTTCATGTTCTTTTCAGCTCCACTCTTACTTCAGAAGCCAAATCATCCCTTCGATCTGCTTCATTCAGTCATCTCAAACCTACAAATTCTAGCCAGAAACAAAAATGCTTCAGGAAATCTTCGGTCCCTTTGAGACTGATCCATTCGATGCATTGAAATCCATTTGTGAGCATCTTTTTGTAGGTGAGGATGACAGCGTTGACGCAACATCTTATGCACCAACTCCTGCGAACATGTACTCAAGGAGTTCAAGCTTCAACAATCTGTTACTAATGGAGAGTTGGAGCGAACTGCCTCTCAAAGTCGACAACTCGGAGGACATGTTGGCATACAACACTATGCGCAATGAACTCAATTCCGGGTCGACGATGCCTTCAGCTCAGAATCAAGAACTTGATTTTGAAGTGATGACCATTGATTATAACAATATTGGTCTGGCTTCGAATCAAGAACTTGATTTCAAAGTGACGACCGTTGATTATAACAGCATTGGTTTGGTGAAGGAGAAGAAATTGGAGATGGTGGACCAGGAAGTACAAGTGCTGGTCGAGAAGACACATTATAAAGGAGTGAGGAGGCGACCGTGGGGAAAATATGCTGCGGAGATAAGGGACCCCAAAAAGAACGGGGCAAGGATTTGGCTCGGGACTTACAACACACCCAAGGACGCGGCATTGGCCTATGACCGGGCAGCTTTTAAAATGAGGGGTTCCAAGGCCAAGCTCAACTTCCCTCACCTCATCGGGTCGGCTGAGTACGAGCCTGTTAGGGTTGGCCGCAAGCGTTTGTCTTCTGAGCCTAGCTCACCGTCCACGTGCAGCGATGACAGCTTGATGACGAGGATGAAGAGGAGAAAGAGAGAGGTCAACGTGGATGCTGAGGTGGATTTTGGAACTCCAACCCCCTTTCCCGTATTGGATATGGGTTTTTGGAGTTGCGATGAACAATTGGTCCTGTAATCATGCCAACTGCAAAGACATTGTTTTGATTAATGAGAAGTCGATCAGGCATTTTATGTTGTAGAAACTATCAATTTAGTGTTTTGATTTCATTTCCTTTGAAGTTTGTCTGGAAAATCCGAAATCCTACCCTGTCCCCAGCTCCCTCTTAGATGGGTACTCGTTTCCTATGTATGCGGAGTAAAAACACCATCACGAGGTATGGAAAGTGACTAAGAAAAGCGAAAAAGTTAGTCTAATATGAAAAGCTATTAACCACAGTAGTTATAATTAGCATTTGATTGCTTGCGAATTTTACGCGATCTATCAGCTACAGTTGTATCTAAAAACCATTACCATCGAAAGTTATAATTTGGTGTTATTGTCAAATAACTTTATTTTAGTACGCATAATTATGTACTCCACTTGCATACGATTTTAGAGTAAAAAACTACGGTTGTATCAGACTCTGTTTGTTCGTTATAACGTCCATTTGGTAATTATCTTATGGCTTCTTTATATTTGTTGAGTTTTACAGATTTGCGAGGTTCAGTCCAAGTTCAATATCTATTCCACGGAAATAGTTAGTATTAAATAGTTAGCTATAACAAGAGAATTAAAATTAAATTGCTTACGCATTTTAGTGTTTTTGACACTTGAATTAAAAAAAGAAAAGGTCAATAGTGTTTATAAATAAAAAATTTAATTTGGACGTAAAGCTCACAGACAAAATTCATGTGCCCAAAGAAAGAGAACTCCGAGCTCCTCTCCCTTTTTGTTCAGTGTCCATGCCGCTTTGGACGGAAAAGAACCCAAAAAGCAAAATCCATACGTAAAATGAAATAATAAATTTGATAGAATTTGTGATTCCTTCCTTTAAAACGGTCAAAGGAGTCCAGGTGGAGGTTTTCTCGTCAGATTCCCCTTCCTCGGTCAAACCTTGGGGAATTATCTCCAAAAAAAATGACGCCTAGAAAATTCAAATTGAATTTTTTTTTTTGGTGTCGAAATATCAAATTGAATTTGAATGTATTAATATATATATGTTAAGTTTGAATCCCTAAATAAAACCTAATCCAAAATGAATCGTAAGGAAATCCGATCGATCAAATAAAAGTTTGAAAGTTGGATATGAACTTTGAGATCTATTTGGTTTTATCAAAAAAAAAAAAAAACTTTGAGATCTAATTGGTATACTAAAGTAAAATGGACAAACTTTCTTATTTAGAGTAGGGCCTAATGCCCTTGAAAAACCTCTAAATTTAGCTTTTGTCCCAATTTCACCTGTCCCATTTCTATAGTAAGTTCTTCTTTTCTTTTCTTTTTTTCCGTTTAAAAAAAAATTTAACTTTAACTTATGTCCTAATTCTACCATAATTTTTTGTCCTATGAAAAACATGCAACTTTAGGTTTTGTCCCAATTTTACCCTGAAATTTTTGAGTCTTATGAAAAACCACAAATTTTTACTTAAGTCACAAATTTGCCAACACTAACCTTCATTCCAAAATTTATCACTAACAACCAAGAGATAGAAAAATCCCAAGCATGAGTTGTTCGAACATCCTGAGCATGAGCTCTCCAATCGCGAGCGATGGAACATTCCCAAGCATAAGAAATAGATGAGTGCAAAATCCTGAGGGTGATTTGATTTTGGGGGGTAATGGAGAGCAGATTTTAGATTTAAATAAAAATTGATGATATTTTATGAGACAAAAAAATGCTTAAGGTAGAAGTGATAGTTGACCTAAGTTAAGGGTTTGTTATGATACAAAAGAGAGTTTAGAGTAGAATTAGGATTTGAACTAAAATTTGGAGTTTTTTATGAGACGAAAAAAAAAGTTTATTATTGAATTGAGACTTGACCTAAAGTTGAAAGTTTTTTATGAGATAAAAGGTAAAGTTGAGACAAGAACTAAAATTGGATATTTTTTAGGGTATTGAGCCTTTGGAGTAAAGTCAAATAATTTAGTTGGCCATACAATGTCTTTCATGGCAATATGTATTGTTCTAGGTCTTTGGTTTTCGTGTGGTCGTTGAAGCGCAGTTTGAGTGCTTGATAGTGGGGTTTCTTTGTGGAAGTACACCAACAAGTTCAAGCATGGAAGCCTATAAAATTCATAATAAGATTTATTTAATTCTTTTATGAGATTGAGATTATTTTGTGGGCATTATAGGGTTAAATATGTATAAGTTATTGGGTGTAATTAGGGACTATGAAATGCTAATATTATTTGAGTGGTTTGAATCTACTTGTAATTTTTATTATATCACTCGATTTATTGTGGAAGTCTTTGTTGTTATACCTATGGACGTAAATCACACCAATTAAATCACGTAAATCTAGTGTTTGATTTATTTCCTTATTATGTCACTTTATTGTTTGACTGCTTGTTTCCACACTAGGATGATTTGGCATATCAAATTTTGAACAAATAAAAATCTTAAAATCTTTTAAAGTTTCATACACGGCTCAAACTTGAGACCTGGCTTAACGAAACTGGCGAAGCTTAAGCTCAGACGGTACACATCATCATCAATGCTGATATCATTTTCAAGAAGATGATAGTGAATGGACTCGACAATGTCGAAATGAAAATAGGGTTCATGGGAAATATTCATGTCCACGAGCATTTTCTTCCCCCTTTCCTTGTGTGGTGTTTTTTAAAGAGAGCGTTTGTTTGCAGACTTCCGGTGGTTGACCGAGAATGGACGAAGCAAAAGAAGTACATAGAGGCTGAGGATGTGGATTAAAGCAAACATAAAATGTACTTTTTTCTATATTTATTACTTCTTTTGGAGTTTTCAAGAAGCTTCAATTAAGGGTTGAGGGTGTAACGCGTGTTTCAAGTGTTGATATTCTAGTTATTTAATATGTCATATTGTCAGCTATAAATAAATGTATTGTAATTCTTATTATCCCATACGAAATTAGAAAAAAAAAGTGATGGGTCACGTTCCCTTTAATTTTTAAAAAAATTTATTGAACAAGGACCATAAAGTTTAGAATGCACGCTCAAGTGCATTATTACATAAAAATAGTTTAATATCAGAAATCAAGATTCTCGTATCCGGTGGGTGCCTTACGCTTCCAAACGCACAACGTAAGGAAAATTTTAGTTAATATATAATCATGCAAAACAAAAGATGGAAAAAATATTAAAAAGAAATACATATTTCAATAAAGTAGATCTGTACAATAATTTCTTTACACAATAACGTATCCCGATGAATTCTAAGTAAAATCACGGTGAATTGTAATGATGTGACATAAAACGAGCAACAAAAATGTAATCAAAAGAAAATTCAAATCCCTGAACCTCTACAATATGATTTTTCTAGATCTGTCATACATTTTCTACGGTCATCGATTGAATTATGGCCAAACAAAAAGTCTTGATTAGTAAAGACAATTTTTTGGATCATTGAGAAGCGATAAGAGAGCATGCGAAGTCTAAGCCCTAATAGCAAAAGCTGGTTTATGCAAGTAACCCATCCAAATAATTATCATATTCTGGGTAACATGAAAATTAAAATAAATTCAAGTAAAGTTCAGCCGATGTTGATGAACATGCTTGCGCTCTTTCTACATGAAATTTTATACATTGCAACTCTAGTTTGGTCAATAAACTTGACATACAGAGAATTTACATATGTTAAAGTAGGAAATGAATACAGCGTGGAATCCACAAACTACAATTTTTCAGATGCATATTTTTGCATGCTTGCATGAGCATCGCACACGAGGTTGACTTTGTACTTTCGAGACGAGTTTTAGACTTTAGGATAAGATGGAGAGGAGCAAAGTCAAAGGGAGGTATTCTTTGTGTGTCCTTGAACGAGTTTCTGACCATCTAGAAACACGTACTCTTGGGTTTCAAGCGTCTTGATGGAGTCAAATAAGATCCATTACATGCCATTTGTGTAAATCTTTGCGAAGATACAAATGTATGACCTCGGTTGGTATGTAACTTTTGCTTTACGTAGCTCTATCCATTTCCTTACAATGGAAGTCGGACGTCCATCCAAACTAGTGTGGCTTTTACCAAACAACAAAGAAATGAATTTCTATGGTGATTAAAAAATTAAGAGTAGGTTAATGAAATTCCGGACTTCTTGAGATGCCCTGATCACAATTTGAACGGTCATACATTTAGCAACATCATCATTTTCGGTTAATCAAATGGGTCAGTTAAGGGAGATACTGCATTGCTTCAATTAGGTAAGTTTTAGCGCTTGATTGTATTTTTTTTTTTTTTAAATTATGACTCATTTGCATCTTCATGACGTAAGAGTATTGGTACACTTATTCCATTCTTAAATGATTTTTTTTTAACATTTTCCCACATTATTAAAAGGGATATGATGCAAATAATCTAAGAACTTCAACCCTATATGTAATATGTTTTCCTGAACTTTAAATTTGTTTACTGTGGTTCTAAAATTTAGCCAAATATGCAATGTGGTCCCCGAACTATTAATTTATTTAATGTGGTTCTTGGACTTTTGGTTCTTATTCAATTTAATCTCTAATTATATAAAAATATTCAATGTTGTCCCTAAACTGAAATTAATGAAATGAGAGTATTGAACATTTTCATATAGTTTAGGGACTAAATTGAAAAAGGACTAAATATTTATGAATCATATTGAACAAATTAAAAGTTCAAATATCACATTGCCTATTGAGCCAAATTTCAGAGATCATTTGTATCATTACTTCTTATAAAAACCTACTGACAAAAAAAAAACTGAATATTTAAATAGAGAATGATACAATTCTGCAATTTTCTTTGAATCACATGCACAATATGTGATTGTGATAACCATAATATAGATACAAAAGCATGCACCAATAACAATGTCTTTCCCCAATTAAATAAAACGGAGCGTGCCCCCTGCTTTGGCTTTTTAATTCATTACGGATCACAAAGAATCTATCAAATTATGTCTTTCGTGATTAAAAAAGTCTAATTGACCATTTGCAACATGTGTTGAGAATATCATTAGTAATCACCAAATCCACTTTCTCAGAAGCTCCATCTGAAATCATCCCTTCGATCTTCAACCACTTAAACTGTCAAGCTCGACCTATATATATATATATATATATATATATATATATATCTCCCACTTTCATGATCTTTTCAGCTTTTCACTCTTACTTCAGAAACCAAATCATCCCTTCAATCTTCCACATCAAGTGATCTCAAAGCTACAAATTCTAGCCAGAAACGAAAATGCTGCAGGAAATCTTCGGTCCCCTTGAGACAGATCAATTCGATGCTTTCAAATCCATATGTGAGCATCTCTTTGAAGATGATGATGACAGTGTCAACGCAACATTATATGCACCGACTCCTGCAAACACGTCCTCAAGGAGCTCAAGCTTCAGCAATCTCTTACTGATGGAGAGTTGGAGCGAACTGCCCCTCGAAGTCAATGACTCGGAGGGCATGTTGGTATATGGCGCTAAATTCTAGGTGGGCGATGCCTTCGGCTTCGAATCAAGAACTTGATTTTGAAGTGGTGACCATTGATTATGACAGCATTGGTCTGGCTTCGAATCAAGAACTTCATTTCGAAGTGATGACTGACGATTATAACAGCATTGGTTCAGCAATGGAGAAGAAATTAGAGATGGTGGAGCTGGAGGTACAAGTGTCATTTGAGAAGACACATTATAAAGGAGTGAGAAGGCGGCCGTGGGGAAAATACGCGACAGAGATAAGGGATCCCAAGAAGAACGGGGCAAGGATTTGGCTCGGGACTTACAAGACACCCGAGGATGCTGCATTGGCCTATGACCGAGCAGCTTTTAAGATAAGGGGATCCAAGGCCAAGCTCAACTTCCCTCACCTAATCGGCACCGCTGATTATGAGCCTGTCAGGGTCAGCCGCAAGCGTTTGTCTATTGAGCTTAGCTCACCATTCTCGTCCAGTGGCGACGGTTTGGTGACGAGGACGAAGAAGGGAAAGAGAGAGGTCAACGTGGATGGCGAGTTGGATTTTCGAACTCCAATCCCCTTTCCCATAATGGGTACTGGTTTTTGGAATGGGGATGAACAATTTGTACTTTAATTATGCAAACTGCAGATAGATATGTTTTGATCAATGAGAAGTCAATTAGGGAATTTACGTTGTAGAAATTTGATGATTTGATTTCATTTCCTCTGGAGTTTGTCCAGAAAAACCAAAAACGTACTCTATCCCCAACTCTGTGGCCTATCTGTTTGATACAAAGACGGTAGGCTCTCCGGATATGTTTCTTAGGTTAACATGTTAGTGCCCATATGCCCCACGTCTCTAATTGGTACAATACGTTTTTTTGTTTTTTGTTTTTTTTCCTTGTATCTGACAATACCCCCTCGATGTTTTACATCATGGTATCTCGAGATCCGGATGAAGATCTGTATGAAAAATTTTGAGAGCTTGCTTAGGTCAAATTTCCTATTCTTGAAAGGAGGAGGAAAACACCTTCAAATCATAAGAAAGTGACTAGCAAAAGTAAAAGAGGAGTATAAAAACATCTCTGTATTAATTCAATATGAAAAGGTATTAACCTCGGTAGTTACAATTAGCATTTGGCTCCTTGCGAATCTTGCGTGATCTACCAGCTATGGTTGTATTCTGGAACCACCAAGAATGAAAATGTAATTTTGTGTTATTCTTATATAAGTTTGATATTTTTAATACAAAGTGTGACAATAGAATAAAGATATCAAATTTGGTTCATTGTAGCGTCTATATAGTCATTCTTTTAACATTAACAACATGAATAGCTCAAACCGAATTTCTCAATAAACAACATGATAGAACCATCTACAGCCATACGAATAGTGATGACATGTGATGATTGGTTTGTTATATATTTCAGCAATTTTGAAATATTTATTAGAAATTATGATCGTCATGAAAGTCATCATTTTTGTAATGGCTTTTTAACGGTCATATAATGGCTTTCTAATAGTTGTATAATGGTTGTCTAAGGGCTTTATAACTTTTGATTTATTACTTCATAAACTTTTCATTATTTTATAACGGTCATCTTTTTAATTATCGGTTAATTTATGACGATCTCCTAACAATTCTCTCTTTTTCTTATTTAAATATAAATTAAACTTCAAACCACAATCTTAGTAGATACAATATGTTCTCACATCTTTCCTTTTCTTTTTGCTGGGTTATACACAAAAGTTGTTCAGTTTCCTTTGTCGCGACCTCTTTTTTTCGGCGCCCGCAGTCGGGTACGAGCGCCTAAGGAGGCTAATGGCTCGGCTGAAATTGGTTAAGCCCGGACTCTCCCAAGTCCACCAATTCACGACTTAATGGTTCGATTTTTAACCTGTAAATCAATTTTTAAAATGGAGTCGCCACTAATCGATTTGGGGTGGGTTGATTAGAAACCAAGTGAAGTATCGGGAGAAATACTCACTCCCTCTGCAACTGAGAGAAATTAGGATCGGGGACTTGATTACACCAGTTAATCACTAATCTTTTCTGCATCTAATCTTGTTTAAACCCGGGTTTTTGGATGTTCGAGGATTTTCCATGCATTTTGGATGTTCGAGGGTTTTCCAAATGCATTTTTGGAGGAAAACATTTTTAGGTCCTTTTCTATTTTTTTGGACATGAAAGGGATTTTTGGACCTTTTTTTTGGTATTTTTGGAAAAATACAAGTCTTTTTGGCTTTTTCATGAAATTTTGACTTTTTTTGGATTTTTGATGGAAAATATGAAATATTTTTGATTTTTTGATTTTTCGGAAAATAAAATATTTTTTAATATTTTTTTAATATTTTTGGAAAATAAATTATTTTCGATTTTTCTCGATTTTTTTGGAAAATAAAACATTTTTTAACATTTTTTTTAAAATATTTTTGAAAATAAAACATTTCTTGATTTTTTGAAATAAAATATTTATTATTTATTTATTTATTTTAAAATATTATTTTATATTAAAATAATATAAAATATGACCCGGGTTGGATCCGCGGGTTGGGTCCGACCCGGGCCAGCGATCCGAAAGAGGACGGGCCCGCAACGCGGGCCCGACTCGGATTTTTTTGCCTTTTTTCTTTTAAGAAAATAACTCCAGGCCCATAACTTCTTTTAAGAAAATAACTCCAGGCCCAAGATTTCTTTTTTAAAAAATAACTCTAGGCCCAAAACCAAAATAGGCCCACTTTTATAAAAACTTCAGCCTAAAGACTACTCGGCCCACACGCATAACCCGGCCCGGGGAAACCCTACCCGGAAACGGAGGAACCGGGTCGAAAGGACCCGCGAACTGACCCGGTTCCGGGCCTCCTCTCTCCTTCGCTTGCTCGCGGCGCTGGTGAGAGGGACCGAAGCATCACCGGCGAGGACAGCAACGACAACGGCCACTACGGTGGCGACGACAGCAGCAACGGCGACCACCACGGCGGCGACGGCGGGCTAGACGGTGACGACACGACCGAAGGCGGCGACAAAACGATTGCGACGAGGATGGACGAGATGCGCGAGTCGGCTTCAAAAAAAAGGGGGGTGCAACGGCGACTATGCGACCGAAGGCAGCGGATCCGAGTGCCATTACCTGTCCGCGACGAGATGCGCGAGTCGGCTTCACGGCTTCGGTTTGCACAGCACGGCGGCGACGCGTGAGGACGGCGGCACGGCAAGATCTGGGGCAGTAGAGGTGTCGGGACGAGGAACAGCAACGACGGAGCAGCGGTCGCAAGTGGCGGAGAGCTTCTGGCTTCCCAGATCTGGCCCTCCCTCCTCCGGCTGGCCTCGTTCAGCCCTTATTTCACAGATCTAGGCGCTCAAATTTACCTTCCTCGGGCTCGCTTGCCGCCGGCCTCCCCCGAAGTCTCTCGGAGGGAGGTCGTTCGAGCTTCGCGACCCGATCTCTCGCGTGCTCGCTCGTTGAATCAACCCTGAAGTCTCTCAAGGGAAGATCTCCGAGTTCGCCGCGTCCTTCGACGGAGATGGTGCCTCGCTATTTATAGGCGAGGGGGGCGGCCGGTCGACGGGGATTCGACCGCCGGTCTTCGTACGCCGAACGGATGCCTGCGGCCGAACCGGCGTCTCATCCTCGCTCCTCCAACAAAGCGTGCTCGGCATTGAAGGCAGCCATTAATGGCGCCTGAGATCCGTCATCTCCGGCCGACGTCGGCCTACCCTCCTCGGCCATAGGTTGTCTCCAAGCGCGTGAGTTGCAGAGGCGTAGGGGGGAAGAAGGAAGAAGGAAGAAGAAGAAGAAAGGGGGCCGGGCTTTTGGGAAAAATGGCTGGGCCATGGGCCTGCGAAAGGGAGAGAAAAAGGAGGGGGCTGGGCCTGGCTGCCAATTTTTGTTTTCTTTTGTTTTTATTGATTTTTTGTTGTTTTTATTATTTTTTGTTTTGTTGTTTGTTTATTATTCAAAATAAATAAAAACTTAATTAATAAAACAAACATAATAAAAATTGAGGTGTCAACATCCTTTTAATATTCTGTGTGGAGTATAGAAGAATGTCTGTTGTATTTTGAGAGGATAACTACTGCCCTTTACGCACCGAGTTTTGTACTTTGAAGAGCGGAATTATCTTTAAGAATAGTGTTTGCACACCTCAAACATTTCTTTTTATTTTCTAATATTTTGTAATGTATTTCCAATAATTATTATTATTTTATGTATTCTAACCCTTTTTCCAACATGGTTTGAGTAGGCAATTACCTTTTGTTCCAAGAGAAGCTACAAAAAATTTCCCGATAAAACATCATTGTCTTGCGTCAATTCAAACAAAATTTAAGGATTAATCAAGCATATAATATTTGTTCCAATTGAAAAGCGTATCCAAACCCTAAGCTCTCGTGGTTACTTGCTATGACATTTTATAGGTGTGAGTGCTCGAACTCATTTCAAAAAGGGTAAAATGCCACGGGTTCATGCATCATGCTCATTATGGAGACATAATGGTAAGAACAAAAAAATGTAGATGACAGTAAAAAAGAACAGAACGGAAGAATGTCACATTGATGTTAGTTTCTGATGTCTATATTTATCGAGTATAGATGTTATTTCGAATTTCACAATTTACTTGGTCCAATTTGTCTTGCACAAATTAGATATAATTTTTTTTTTTTTTAAGGCAAAGTGTTTTTCAGGAACAATGAAGCAATTTCGGCTGGACGTTCCAAATAAGGTAGACCACCTTTTTTTTTTTTTTTTTTTTTTTTTTTTTTAATGTGGATTCTAGAACTTAAACATGTCTTTGGAACAATAGAACCAGTTAAAGTGCACGGTGACAAGACCGTTCGACTCAGGATCCCGGTACCTAGATTTGGGACACCAAAGGTCACACCTACGACCCAAATTTGGGGCTTCGAGGCTAGGACCTGATTATGGGACCTAGGGACACCCGACGTTAGAGACTCGGTGAAGGGCATTGGGTCCAAGTCCTGGGCCTAGGTGCCCCTATGCCTTAGCGTTTAGGGGTCATGGTCCTAGGTCGATACTTAATTCTCTTGTCCAAGTGTTGAGGTCTCTTGTTTGAGCGCCAAGGTTCGCATCCTAGCTTGTGGGCCGTGATCCAAACTCTTGAGGTCCTAATTTTGGTCCCAGAGTCTAGGATCCAACCGTTAGGGTGCTCGGTCCACCCCTCCAAGTTCAAGGTGTGGACCTCGAGGTCGATGATTTGGGGGTTGGGATCTTAGGTCCGGGGTTTGGATGATGGGATACTCATGACAACAATGGGGAGATTAAATTAGAATTTGAAAATTAAATTTTGACTTTTAAGAAGTGTAAATCATTTTTTGATATGAAAGAATATATAAATTTTTTGTTGATTATAAATATGATTTTTCTTGAATCTTTTTCAAGCGGTTCCAAAGGATGATGATATGAAAAGTAATTATTTGTTGATGTCCAATTTCTCGCGTGATATAAACTAAAATGAAGTTCTTCTCATAAAGATGTCATGTGACAAATATTGTAAATTATACCAAAAAGGTGGCAATTGCATAAAAGAGTTGGTAGATTACACCAACTATTTACTTAAAATAAAGTTGCCAATCATTCAACCAATAATTTTTTTTTTTTTACTGACTAATCCTTATTGAAAATTATTAAAAAAAAATCTCTGTATATTACAGAACAATCCAATTCTGCAATTTTCTTTTCATCACATGCACCCCACACATCAGATCTAAACACCTAAGATTTAAACGCCAAAGGGTCCACCGACATATTATTGTCCTTCCCCAATAAATAAAATGGAAACTGCCCATGCTCTGACTTTTTAATTCAGAACGGATAATGAAAATAAATATATATATATATATATATATATATATATATATATATATATATATATACCAATTTATTTATCTCGTGATTAAAAAAAGTCATAATGGAGCATTTGAAACATGTGTTGAGAATCTCATGAGTCATCGCCAATGCACTTTCTGAGAAGCTCCATCCAAAATACATTGGACCTAAGCCGTTTGATTGGTCATTTATATCATATAATATAGTAATCAACACGCTCCAGCAGTCAAGCTCAACCTCTATATATAGCTCCCACTTTTTCATGGTCTTTTCAACGATTCCACCAGCTTCAGAAGCCAATCCATCCCTTCAATCTTTCTACAATCAGCTATCTCAAAGATACAAATTCTAGCCAGAAGCGGAAATGCTTCAAGAAATCATCGGTCCCTTTCAGGCCAATCAATTCGATGTTTTGAAATCCATCTGTGACCATCTTCTTGAAGATGACGGTGATAGTTTCAGCGCAACATATGCTGCACCGTCTCCTGCAAACATGTACTCACGGAGTTCCAGCTTCGGCAATCTTTTGTCGAAGGAGAGTTGGAGCGAACTGCCCCGAAAAGTCGACAACTCGGAGGACATGTTGGTGTACGGCGCTCTGCGCGATGCGCTCAATTCCAGGCGGACCATCCCTTTGGCTTCGAATCAAGAACTTGGTTTTGAAGTGATGACCACTGATGACAACAGCAATGGCCTGGCTTTGAATCAAGAACTTGGTTTCGAAGTGACGGCCATTGATTATGACGCCATTGATCCAGTCACGGAGAAGAAACCGGAGATGGTGGAGCATGGGGTTCAAGGGTCGGTGGAGAAGACACATTATAGAGGAGTGAGGAGGAGACCGTGGGGAAAATATGCAGCGGAGATAAGGGACCCCAAGAAGAACGGGGCAAGAATGTGGCTCGGAACTTACAAGACCCCCCAGGATGCGGCATTGGCCTATGACCGAGCGGCTTTTAAGATGAGGGGGTCCAAGGCCAAGCTCAACTTCCCTCTCCTCATAGGTTCAGCCGAGTACGAGCCTGTCAGGGTCAGCCCCAAGCGTCGATCTGCTGAGCCTAGGTCGCTGTCTACATCCATTGATGACGGATTGACGAAGAGGACGAAGAAGAGAAAGGGAGAGATCAATGTTGATGCTGAGGTGGATTTTGGAAATCCAATCCCTTTTCACATATTAGAAATGGGTATCTTGAGTGGAGATGAACAATTTTTATTTTGATTGTGCGAACTGCGAAAGACATTGTCTTGATCAATGAAAAATCAATCCGGCAATTTATCTTGTAGAATCTATCAGTTCATTGTTTTTAGCTTCAGCCATCTTTTACTAGCAGAGAAATTTCGCCTGCATTCAACATGCAATCAATGTTACTGCTGAAGAAATCCTATTCATGAAGTATAGTCAGAGAATATAGTCTTGATCCTAACTTGAGGAAGTCAATAATGCCGAAAACTCTTGAGATCATTCTCAAGCCCTAACCACATTCATAGACCTTTCTTTCCTTCACGGTTCTCAACTCTGGCTATGGTGGGGTCAGCATACATCACTGCCCAATCAAGATGCATCAATTTTCAGAAGCATTTTGCTGCCGAACTGAGAATTTCTGAACTTTAATGATCAGTTACCTGATTCTCCTGTGGTTTGTGTGTGTGATGTAAACACAATAGCTGTAAGATTCGCAAACCAATCTGATATGATCCACATCCATTTTCTAAGTAGATAACCTCTTCATGTGCTCAATCTGATATGATCCACATTCATTTTCTAAGTAGATAACCTCTTCATGTGCTCGTAAAGTAAACTTTGACGTAAATGCCAAAAGGACTCGAGCAAATGAAAGCGACGAAAAAAAAAAAAAAAGAAAAGAGTTTCTGGAAAACAGTTTAGTGGCAGAGATTATCGTGCAAACACTGGCAACCATCCACGTCAAAGTGATGTCCAATTTCATCCCTTCTTTTCCACCGTTCATTCTCTTGCTCTCGGTGCCTCGACAAATCTCAATTATGCAAGCGATCCATGGAAATGAGGTCTCCATCAATGGTTGAGTTTTATGATAGAATCAAAAGAAACACCGTGCTGGAGAGAGATATTTTTCGTTAATTACGTGGTACAATGTTCCAATCCATGAACGCAGACCAAGTTGGCACGTGCTGATTCGCTCGAGTGGGCAACAATCTCGTGTTTTCGGGAGCACCTAAAGGTTCCTCCGGTCCGACCAAAGAATTCTTTGGGAGCACCTCTTCCGCTTGGAATTTGCAATTGCTTCAAGACACAAAGTATTGATTTCTTCAACAATTCAAACGAACCCGTTGTTAATCAAGCATTGTTAATATAAAAAGAAAAGTCAATCCAAACTCAGGAGATGGTCCACCGCACGTACTTTCTTTTAAAAGTATAGGTCAAAAAAGACTTCCATCGTTTTTGTTGGTAGCGCGTGATTGGTGGACAAGATTACTAGCTAAAAATAACAACAATGTGCCCCGCGGGTTGGTTTCTAAATTTGGAAATCACACGTTAGATTGACCCAAAAAGAAAAAACAATGGGAATTCCAAGAGCTGAGTTGTTCATAGCAGCCAGACAGAAAGTAAGAAGTGGGTCAAATTATTTATCATGGAAATCATGTTTTTAATTCCTTTATTCACTTAGTCCAACAGACAGATGGTCAACGACGTAACGGCCAACGCTTAAGCAGTACCATGTTGACTCATTGAATGGAGAATCATATCACAATAAGTAAAACAACCCTTCTTTTTCAATAAATTTTTTTTTTTTTCGAAATTGCTATTAAATGGTTTGATTTGATAGTTTCCATATAGTTAATAAATGAGTAAAACGCATAATTTAAATTATGACAATAAGATTTCAAAAAGTAATATAGTGTAACCGTCACTCATGTCTAAAGTCTAACCAAGAAGGAGTCAATCTATTGAGCTTTCTAAACACATATTTAGATAGATCCGTTTTTTAAGATCATGAAATTCGATACAATTTCAAGACTAGCACGTCAATAGGACCTAGAAGTAGCTGATTTCGGCTTCTGCTCCGGCTTCTGCCGGACCGTCCCGCAGCAGACGGAGAGAACAAGATTCCTGCCCTTGTTTTTTGTTTTCATTTTGTTTATGTAAAAAATGAGTGCATTTCAGGAAGGAAGCCTCTTCAGAAGAGTCAATCCTAGAAACAAAAACATGGCAAATTGAGACACAGGGGAGTGAAAAACGTGCAGAAACCAGGAGAGGAAAAGAAAGAGCCTTGGCAGTGCTCTATAACAAGACGGATGATCAAGAAATCCATCAGATCAACCCACTTGGGAAACAATCATATAGAAACCATCTGATGTTTTGCGCTGCGACAGTATTTGAACAATGGAAATCTGATGCGCGCAACAATTGAAATCCAATTTCGACACCTTTTTATAGTGTGAAATTTACAATCAACCTAAAACTTAATTAAGCTTGAAGACAATCGAAAATGACCCCGTATTAGCCACATTCAGTGTACTGTTACACTCAACAGCTCTAATGAAACAAGATCAGTACTTGAGGAACAAACTTATATAAAAAAGGAAAACAAAATACATCCAATTCTACCCAGCTTGCATATAGCCGACGCCAAGAAAATTTACAGGAGCTCATCCTACCGATGCTAAAACCAAACACCCTCATGGAGATTATGAAACAATTTAATCCTATCGACAACCCTCCGCTTCCGCAAACCTGCGTCCTGGAAAAGATTCTCTTCCATCGGCAAACTTGTGAGTCTCAAAACTGGCAAGAAGTCCCAAGCCTCTGCCTCTGCCTTAAGGTAGCAGACTTCCTGTTATCGAATGCTGGATGCAGCAGCTCCTGGAATATCTCTAGGAACAAAAGCCATTCATCCTCCCTCATGTCCGCGAGATTCACAAAGCTCGCACTTGCAGGAAGCTGCTCATTTGCACTTCTGTGCCCTGATGACGTGTTAGCCATGAAGCCGTTTACCTGCATCATACCAGAATATTTGGGTTGCTTTGGACTCCTTTTACCCAAGACGGCGTTTTTCAAGGGCATGGAAAGTTTTGATACTGAGGGAATCCTCTCAAACGCCTCGACCCCAGCAACATCGTCCCTCTTCTCTTCTTCATCTTCACTCTCTTCTTCCTCCTCGCTTTCCTTCTCCAGTCTAGACAGAGGATTCCTGCCATTGCTACCTATTCCAAGATCGAAACGTGCTCTGTACATACAATCATCCATGGTCATCTTTGGCCTGAAGCCTGACTCATCAGCATCCTCACAGTCAATATCAAATTGAAACTCATCATCTCCCAATTCTGCCTTGGGGAAAAAAAGATCCCTACCAGCTATAGACCTTCTAGCCTCAATGCACATGACCTCCAGTTTACTTGGTTCTTCCTCACCACTGCGAAATTCTCTGCTCATCATTTCACCAATTTCAGCAAGACAGAGGCCATATGCAGCAGCTCTCTTCAGGAAAATGGTGCAGAGGGTCAGCACGCGGAGACAAGCCTCTCGGATCATGGGAAGCTCCTTCTGAAGCATTTTCCAATCATCTCTATAGTCCAGCTTCTCTATGTACTTCAATTCACCCTCAGAAAAAGGAATTGAAGCCTGAGGCCAATGAAGCCACTCAAAGTATGGGTCCTCCAAAGTTTCAGGCAAGCAAAGGCCATGATCAATAGGAGTCAGTTCCACTTGACCAAACCTTCCCATGCTGTCAAGTTTCCTTACTAAAAGGTTCCCGGCATGCCTGTCCGTGTTAAAAATTCTAATGTCTAGTATCCCAATTCGATGCACAGCAGAAACAGGAAAGCTTGAGGTCCCATGATCGCTGGCATCAAAATCATGAGGTATGAACTGCTGAAAAGATGCTATCTTGCTAACCACTTTCTTTTCATTTGGCTTGTTAGGATTCACTCCATCATTAATATTGAAGACATAGTGAGTGATCTTCACCAGAGCAGTTGGAGGAACATTAGCAAAATGTTCAGAGTCTAGAAGATAAGCTGCAACCTCTCTGATCCCTGATTCTCCAACCCGCACGGATCTTTTCACACCCGGTTGTCCTAGAGCTTTGCCAACAAAGCCTTTAGGATTATTGGGGGCAGATGGTTCTTCATCAGTCGGCTTTATAATAGCAACACAATCACCCCTGCTATTTCGGAAGTAGTATGCACCTCCAAGACCACCGTGAACAGGAATTGGATCAACTCCCATGTCAATGGCCTTGACAACGTCCTTTACCAATTGCTTGATTCGATCAAATCGATTTGACTGGCAAAGTATTTCTAACGGACCACTCTCATCTCTTTCCTGGATATCCCTCCCGGTTGGTGAAAGACAAGGTGTCGATGAGCTCCTACAAAGAAAATTCCGTGTAAGGAGAAGTGGGGAATTGTTTAGGATAGCACTGAGATCATTTTTCAGTACCTTGTCCCCAAAAGTCAAGGAGCACTGTTCTACAGGGAAATTAAGAGCTATCTGCAACCGCCTTTTCACAGTGTGGGCATTATCGTCGCGATCCAGCTCCATACCCAACACACAGCCCGTTTCAGTCTGTACGAAAACCCGTCTCCTCCCAGTAGGTTGCTTCCTCTCATTTCTATTTGTCCCGCCGTACTCTCTGCTAAGAGAGCTGTTAAAAAAAGCAACAGCCATCTGAGTCTGGACGGGGCTGTCTTGCTCACGAGACATGAAATGGAAAGGGAGAGCCAGAGCTTTCGCAGCCAGCAACAGGGACGGCAGCTTAAGAGCAACTCCCTCCCGAGATTGCACCAAACTGCAATGCGAGCGATGAGTGAATGCACTAACACGGTGTGAGTATCATCAATTGGCAAATCCAAAATCTGATTCCATCAACAATCGATGAAACCACAATCAAGGCAAAGGATATGCCAGCGAAGTGACGACAGAGGCCGCCTGACACTAATTGCTACATGCAGCACGCCGTCTTGCGGAAGCCCAAATAGAAAGGGAAGAAAATCTGCATCACATGAGAGGAATGATCATTATTCAGATGGAATGCGAAGCATTTTGACCTGCTTTTATATGAATCGTGGCAGAGAGTTCCACCCACCGAGCAACTAAAATGCATGAACAGTGCATGGATATCAGCAGAGTGTGCAAACATCTAGCTAGTAACAGTCACACATCAGTTACGTACCAGTATCAGTTCACACTTCAAGAAATGTAACTGCAACATTTCCATCACAAGTTCGTCAATGCAGCAAGCACCAAATTACACCGCAATAAACACGGCATAGCAAAAACATACTAACTAGAAAAACAAGCAGTCCAGAGACACAGCGGCTGAAGCACAAGTTCAGAATGGTCACGCTAACCATCTAACAGTCACGCTAATAACAACATGGGATCAACTCGAGAACAATCTTGTCTCGCTGACATTCCACCAGAACGGTTTTCTATGGATGTGTAAAATGCCTCACTTAAATTATGACTTCAATTTTCAAAGAACAGTATATTGTAACTGTCACGTGTGATGAAGTGGGAAAGTAATTACTAATTAACTCAGTCATGTATAATGATACCGACTGTTTTTGTGACTTGAATTTGATCTGTTGTAATAAAGCTCATGATTTTACTTGAAGTGCTTCCAGCAAAAACTGAACACTGATTTAAGTTCTCTCCTCAAAGCCATTTATTTTACTTGAAGTGCTTCCAACAAAAACTGAACACTGATTTAAGTTCTCTCCTCAAAGCCATTTCTCACACCGCGCCCCAGCTTCCGTTGCCGATGACTCTGACATCACCTTATCCACAGCAATGCCCCCACACCAGCTGTTCACTATTATATTTTCTCGGGGGTGTCAAGTCTAGAGACCGCTTCACCAAATCTCTCCTCATCATCGACTTGCTATTATATTCTTTTCGTCAAGAGGGAACTGATGCACTCTCACTGTCGTTTGGAGTTTAGAGATGTTTTCTTCATTAGATAGAAGAAGATAGTCCATGGTAGTGATTACATGTGGGATACATGTTTTAAAGAGAAAAAAAAAAAAAAAAGAACAGTCTGCTTTCCTGAAAAACAAAAATAGACAACCTGCTTAATTATTGTGTGCAAAAAGGTAAAATAAGGCTACATTGTGGAAGCTGGAATGGAATGATCATCAATCCACCTATAAGCATACAGAGACCCGTCCATCCACCGTCAATGTGCCTCCATCCAAAATCGGAAATGTTGCATTGAAATCCGGCTTGGCTTGGCCCCTTCGCTGATTTGAAGTCCTAAGCAAGGCATAATCGCTTGATGTGGCAGACGGCAACCGAGGGTTGGCCAACCGGCACTTGGGGCTGATTCTAATGGGCTCGAACTCAGCTAATCCGATGAGGTGAGGGAAGTCGAGCTTGGCCTTGGAGCCCTGCATTTCATAGGCCATTGCTGCATCCTCACGCGTCTCGTAGGTCCCGAGCCAAATCTGGGCTCCACTCTTCTTGGGGTCTCTTATCTCTGCTGCATATTACAGCCTCATCCTTACCTCTCTATAGCGCATTTCTTCCGCCTTCTTCATAGCCCCTTCTCCTCTTATTTATCATCGATGACGCAATGATCAACTGGCACCTTGCTTTGAAATCAAGCTTTTGATTGAAAGGGATCCACCCCATGTCGAGTGCATCATGCAGCGTGCCGTACACATTCATGCGCTCAGAGTCGCCTACCCTTAGCAGGAGGTCTTCGCTCCAGCTCTCCATAAGCAAAAGACCGGTGTAGCTCGAGCACGAACAGTACATGTGGTCGTCAAGAAGATGATAGCGAATGGACTCGAGAACATTAAAATGAGAAAAGGGTTCTTCGGAATTAATTTACACATTCAACCGTTCCTGCGTTAAATCTATTTGACATTGCTTCTTCAGTTATATGTTCTGATCTCAGCCCAAAGCCAAAGTCCTTTCTATGTCGGAGGAGCTAGAACTCAGGATTATTGAGCGTGATTTGAGCACCCAATCAGCAGAAACAGCCAGCAAACAGCATTTAGAGAGCATAAATGAGGTAGCTAGGCTGGAAACCAAATGCCGCAGACTCAGAGCCATGTCTCGGAAAGCAAGTGCGACAATCGATCTTAAGTCTTTCTCTGCATCATCGGTTTGTGTAGAGTCCTTCGCTGACAGCCAATCAGATGTAGGGGATAGGCTGCTAGCAGTTGAGAATGATGTGCAGAAAGCGAGTTGCTTGAAGCCAAGTGATTGTGAGCCGTGCCACTCTGAGTCATGGGCATCTGCTCTAATAACTGAACTCGACCATTTTAAGAAAGAGAAATCCTTCGGAAAGAATCTCATGGTCTCTTCAGGAGAACTTGATTTAATGGATGATTTTCTGGAGATGGAAAGGCTTGCAGCTTTACCAGACGCAGAAAGTGGAAGCTGCAGCCATGGAATGGGGCCTCTGGATCAAAACAGATCTGATGAAGTCACTCTCAAATCTGAGCTTGAAGCCATGATCAATAGAACGGCAGAGCTGGAGGAGGAATTAGAATTAGAGAATAAGGAAGAAGAAAAGGAGAAGCTAGAGATGGCTCTAAGTCAATGTCAAAAGCAACTTGAAACTTCATGGAGTCAGCTCAATGAGGTTGAGATGAGATTGACAGAACTCAACAACATGTTGTCTGCAACACAAAAATCGAAGCAAGCTGCAGAGGAGGAAGCAAGGATTACCCATGAGAGGATGGAAGTAACAGAGTCAAGACTGATGGATGTTGAAGAGGAGATGAAAAACTTGCTCCGTAATGTTAAATTACTACAAGAAGAGGTTGAAAGAGAGCGTGCTTTGTCTGCTGAAAATGAGGCAATATTTCGGGAGCTGGAGGATGAAAATCTAAATATGAAAAGGGATGCCGAACTGCAGCATGAGATCGAGCTTCAGCGTGTGGCTGTCTCTGATGAACAGCTAAAAGTAAAGCAGGTTCGTTCTCTATGGCTTGTGGATGTTAGTCTATATCTAATGGAAAGCATGATAACATGAGTAAATTATTGAGATGGTATTGCTCCTTTTACATAATTTATCAAGTTTGCCGACAAACCCACTACTACATTTTGAGTGGCAATGTTATAGTTGCATGTAGAGTGAGTTCCATCTGCATGAGAAAAGAGAGATGCCTCTCTTGGTACATTCACATCCTGTGTCTGGACATCTGATTTGGGTGCTTTTTTATGAGATATGACTTCAATCTCCCAGGTGAATAGTTATTTATTTATAGCCATCTCAAGGAAGATGAAATGATTATTTTCCAGTAACGCAGCATGGTTTTGATCTTCATATTGACATATAGCTATGTTAGAAACAGGAGGGCCACATCAGCATCTTGTACCTAATTAGTACAAACCGTATGATTGGGGCACAATCTAAACAAATCTCAAATTTCACTGTAGCATTGAAGACATTCAAAGGTTAATATAGAATTTCAAAGCACTTGACCTTTGATGTAATGTAATTTTCGAGCTTAAAAAGCACTTACAGTGCTGCAATGGGGTGCTTCTAAACTAACTTAACCAGGAAATGCTCATGCTAGGCGAACTTTTTTTTTTCTGTGTGTTGTGGTGCTTTGAGCAACACTGCGCTTGCTGACACCATCGACTATCTGATAGGATCAGCTTACCAATGTTTTATTCATACTAAATGGGCGATCATGACTTAGTCTGAATTTAGTTTCCTTCTTAAGTTCTCATTTAGTTTTGTTATGTAAAACAGGAGCAAGAGCTAGCGGTCGCTGCTAGCCAGTTTGCAGAGTGCCGGAAGACTATTTCATCTCTCGCTCAGCAATTAAAATCTCTAGCTGCAGTAGACGACTTCTTCGCCGATTCCGATCCAATGTGCAATCACATGGATGAAGGATTACTAAGCCCCGAAAACGAGCTACACCATTTAAACCGCCCACCAGTCCTCATTTCTGCTGAACAAAGATGAAATAATCATGGTTTAAGAATTTCATTATTCAACTAGCTGAGGCAGGAAGATGAAATGAGTGAGGTGAGATAGGAAGAGTGTCTACTTTGATTTTTTGCCTTGTGAATAAACAACCACCATTGTAAATGCATTCATGACATCTCTGAAACCGACACTCGTGAATCTCAAGTATAGCGGTAAATATTCAGATTTTTGAATGATATAAGGTTTCAATTCCTTTATAGCATGTGGATGTCCAGATTGCTTAAAGCTGCCAATTGTCTTGTTTGGTGTTAGTGAGTTGTAGCAGAGGTCGTAAAGCTCATCTTGGCCCCTGGCAATCCCATGGCGGGCCACCTAGAAGAGTACACATGCCCCAACTTTCTTCACCAGACAAAATAATTAGCGACTTTCGTGACCATTTTAGTTTGGTTTTTTAATTTATTTTCTTAGGAAAAACCTTTAGGTAGACCGTTTGGCAACTTGGCATTCAGTTTTTTCACTAAATCAAATCAGAGGTGGAAAATAAAATGAAAAGGAGTTGTGTAGGAGCAATACAAAAACTAAACGGAAAAATAGTTTATCCTCTGAAACTTGCCATCCGTACAGCTCTACATCCTATCATTTATTTATTCTTACTTGTCCTTCTTTGCTTTCACAATATCAAGTCCTTTTAGTGAATTTTTTATTGTGAGTAGTTCATAAACCATTTCATTTTGGCCTAAGACACCATCTGTACCGGCAAAATGTAGATGGAACTGAACCGACAAAATGTTGATGGAACACAATGAGGTTTTAAATCAGGTATGTGCAAAGTTTGAAGGATTAATTTTGAGCACGGGAGTATGTACGAATTTATTTTCGAAAACTTTAAAGAAAAAAAAAAGTTAGAAAAGGGTTATTGGGCAAGAAATAGAAAAAAAATGAGGTATTGGGTCTGACGCCAATTTTTCTTTTTTGTTTAATACACAATGAGGTTTTAAACTAGGTGCGTATAAAATTTGATGGATTAATTATGAGTACAGGAGCACGTACGAATTTATTTCCGAAAGCTTTAAAGAAAAAAAAGTTGGAAAAATGTTGTTGGGCAAGAAATAAAAAAATAAAAATGAGGTATCAGATTTGGACGCTAATTTTTTTTTTTTTTTTTGCTCAATAACACAATGAGATTTTAAACTAGGTGTGTGCAAAGTTTGATGGATTAATTTTGAATATGAGAGCACGTACAAATTTATTTCTGAAAACTTTAAAGAAAAAAAAGTTGGAAAAGGGTTGTTGGGCAAGATATAGAAAAAAAAAATGAGGTATCGGGTTTGGACGCCAATTTTTTTTTTTGCTCAATAACACAATGGGGTTTTAAACTAGATGCGTGCAAAATTTGATGGATTAATTTTGAGTACGGGAGCACATACGAATTTATTTCCAAAAACTTTAAAGAAAAAAAAAAAGTTGGAAAAGGGTTGTTGGGCAAGAAATAAAAAAAAAAATGAAGTATCGGGTTTGAACGCCAATTTTTTTTTTTTTGCTTAATAACACAATGAGGTTTTAAACTAGATGCGTGCAAAGTTTGATGGATTAATTTTAAGTACGGGAGCACGTACGAATTTATTTCCGAAAGCTTTAAAGAAAAAAAAGTTGGAAAAAAGGTTATTGGGCAAGAAATAGAAAAAAAAAATGAGGTATCGAGTTTGGACGCCAATTTTTTTTTGCTCAATAACACAATGAGGTTTTAAACTAGCTGCATGCAAAGTTTGATGAATTAATTTTGAGAACAGGAGTATGTACGAATTTATTTCCGAAAACTTTAAAGAAAAAAATATTAGAAAATGGTTATTGGACAAGAAATAGAAAAAAAAAAAAAAAAAAAAAGAGGTACCAGCCTTGGACGACAATTTTTTTTTGCTCAATAATACAATGGGGTTTTAAACTAGATGCGTGCAAAGTTTAATGGATTAATTTTGAGTACAAGAGCACGTACAAATTTATTTCCGAAAACCTTAAAGAAAAAAATATTAGAAAAAGGTTGTTGACTAAAAAATAGAAAAAAAAAAAAAAAGGTATTGGCCTTGGATGACAATTTTTTTTTTTTTGGCTCAATAACACAATGAGGTTTTAAATTAGATGCGTGCAAAGTTTGATAGATTAATTTTGAAGTACGGAGCGCGTACGAATTTATTTCCAAAAGCTTTAAAGAAAAAAAAAAAGTTGTAAAATGGTTGTTAGGCAAGAAATAGAAAAAAAAAAAAAAAAAAAGTATCGGGTTTGAACGCCAATTTTTTTTTGCTCAATAACACAATGAGGTTTTAAATTAGATGCGTGCAAAGTTTGATGGATTAATTTTGAGCATGGGAGCACGTAAGAATTTATTTCCGAAAGCTTTAAAAAAAAAAAGTTGGAAAAGGGTTATTGGGCAAAAAATAGAAAAAAAAATGAGGTATCGGGTTTGGACGCCAATTTTTTTGCTCAATAACAGTATGAGGTTTTAAGCTAGGTGCGTGAAAAATTTGATGGATTAATTTTAAGTATGGGAGCACGTACGAACTTATTTCCAAAAACTTTAAAGAAAAAAAAAGTTGGAAAATGGTTGTTGGGCAAGAAATAGAAAAAAATGAGGTATCGGGTTTAGACGCCAATTTTTTTTTTTTTTTTGCTCAATAACAAAATGAGGTTTTAAATTAGGTGCGTGCGAAGTTTGATGAATTAATTTTAAGGACGGGAGCACGTACGAATTTATTTCTGAAAACTTTAAAGAAAAAAAAAAAGTTAGAAAAAGGTTATTGGGCAAGAAATAGAAAAAAAAAAATGAGGTATCGGGTTTGGACGCCAATTTTTTTTTGCTCAACAACAGAATGGGGTTTTAAGCTAGGTGTGTGCAAAGTTTGATGGATTAATTTTTAATACGGGAGCACGTACGAATTTATTTCCGAAAGTTTTAAAGAAAAAAAAAAACTTTGAAAATGGTTATTGGGCAAGAAATAGAAAAAAAAAAAAAATGATATCGGGTTTGGACACCAATTTTTTTTTTACTCAATAACACAATGAGGTTTTAACTAGGTGCATGCAAAGTTTGATGGATTAATTTTGAATATGGAAGCACGTAGATATTTATTTCCGAAAACTTTAAAGAAAAAAAAAAATGTTATAAAAGTGTTATTGGGCAAGAAATTAGTAAAAAAAATGAGGTATCGGATTTGGACGCTAATTTTTTTTTGCTCAATAACATAATGAGATTTTAAACTAGGTGCGTGCAAAGTTTAATGGATTGATTTTGAGTACAGGAGCATGTACGAATTTATTTCCGAAAACTTTAAAGAAAAAAATGTTGGAAAAAGGTTGTTGGGCAAGAAATAGAAAAAAAAAAAATGAGGTATTGGGTTTGGACGCTATTTTTTTTTTTTGCTCAATAACACAATGAGGTTTTAAATTAGGTGTGTGCAAAGTTTGATAGATTAATTTTTAGTATGGGAGCACGTTCGAATTTATTTATTTTATTTTATTATTATTATTTTTTTTTTTGAAAAAAAAAGTTGGAAAAAACCCTGGGTTTTGGGCAAGAAATAGAAAAAAACGAGACCCGGGTTTGGAAACCAATTTTTTTTTTTTTTTTGCTCAATAACACAATGAGGTTTTAAACCTGGTTCTCCTCGGTGGAAACATTTGATAGATTAATTTTGCAACGTACGGGTGGTCACGTATGAATTTATTTCCGAAAGTTTTAAAGAAAAAAAAAGTTGGAAAAAGTTGTTGAGTAGGAAATAGAAAAAAAAAAAATGAAATATCGGGTTTGGACGCAAATTTTTTTGCTCAATAACATAATGAGATTTTAAACTAGGTGTGCAAAGTTTGATTAATTAATTTTTAGTACAAGAGCACATACGAATTTATTTCCAAAAGCTTTAAAGAAAAAAAAAGTGGAAAAAGGTTGTTGGGTAATAAATAAATAAAAAAAAATGAGGTATCGGGTTTGGATGCCAATTTTTTTTTTTTTTTTTTTGCTCAATAACACAATGAGGTTTTAAACTAGGTGTGTGCAAAGTTTGATGGATTAATTTTGAGTACGAGAGCTCGTACGAATTTATTTCTAAAAGCTTTAAAGAAAAAAAAAGTTGGAAAATGGTTGTTGGGCAAGAAATAGAAAAAAAAATGAGGTATCGGGTTTGGACGCCAATTTTTTTTTTTTTGCTCAATAACATAATGAGGTTTTAAACTAAATGCATGCAAAGTTTGATGGATTAATTTTGAGTACAGAAATATGTATGAATTTATTTCCGAAAGCTTTAAAGAAAAAAAAAAGTTAGAAAAGGGTTGTTGGGCAATAAATAGAAAAAAAAAATGGGGTATCAGGTTTGGACATAATGTTTTTTGTTTTAAATTAGGTTTTTAACTAGGTGCATGCAAAGTTTGATAGATTAATTTTGAGTACGATAGCATGTACAAATTTATTTCCGAAAGATTTAAAGAAAAAAAAAGTTGGAAATGAGTTGTTGGGCAAGAAAAAGAGAAAAAAAAATAAGGTATCAAGGTTTGGATGCCAATTTTTTTTCCCTTAATAGCACAATAAGGTTTTAAACTAGATACGTACAAAGTTTGATAGATCAATAACCATAGGACAATCGATTATCCTTGTTTTTATCGTCCTGTTCTATATATATATATACTAAGTGCTAAGTCTTCTAGGGTGCTCAATTTAGTATTTATTTACACTATGGAACACGGACTGAAACAACTCATGTTATAAATAAAAAACCAAAAATACCCTTCATGACCCATGAACCCCTTAATGCCATGACCTCCTTAATGCATTGACCTAAAAGAGAAATTATGGCATGGTCTATAGACTATAAAAATGAACATTACAAGATCAATTATCTTGATGAACTCAGTCTACATGATTTATATGTCATGCAATGTTTTTTCCTCAGATTTGAGAATGTGTTAATTTCCATTGTCATTACCAACTAGAACGACCATCTTGATATCCTTTGCTTTTCAGGTGAAAGTTACCAAGAAAACAACATAAGAAGAAAAACTGAAGCTTTATAAACATGCTGATTCTGGACACGGACATATACATCAAATGAAGTTTTATTTGCCAAAAAAGGTACCTAAATCATATACCGATGATCTCTACAGATATCAGAACCAGTAGCTACAAGCATTTAATTAAGAAATTCCACATACAGAGAAAAATTGAAGGAACCATTAGCCAAAAGGAACTCAAATGCTCAGAACTCAGTCCCTAGAGAATGCCATTTACAGGTGATGTGCTAAAAACTAGCTTGTCTTTGCTAGCTTCATACATTGCGGTGCCATTGCTACTGCTCTTCCTCTGAGGCTTCACCTCTCTGAGCATGGTTATGACATCCCTCATGCAGGGCCTATCTCTCGGTAGCTTTGCAGTACAGAGGAGCGCTATTCTGAGCACCAAAAGCATCTCTTCCTGCACATGCTTGCAGTTTCCTACATTGGGGTCTAGAGCTTCTTCCAGAGCTCTGTTGTCCCTGATTTTCCTCCGTATTCACTTGACAATGTCAACGGATTCTCCAAACTCGAGGTCTAGAGGCCTTTTGCCTGCGATGAGCTCCAACAGTACGACACAGAAGCTGTATATGTCTATCTTTTCGTCAACCTTCATGGTGTATCCATACTCTGTCGGTGAACATCAAAAAATTGCAGCATTGTTAGCTAAGGAAAGGTGATGAGCATATGTGATACTTTCATCACTTTTTAGCATTGACCAGTAGCTATTTTGCAAGGGTAATACAGTTATTAACTGGGACACTGGAAAGATATGATAGTTGATCAATTCGATGGAAGATTATGAGAGTAATAATCAACTTACCAGGCGCAATGTATCCATAGGACCCTGCCACTACCGATACTGTTTCGTTCTTCCAGAGCATCATTGGTGGTCCTTCAAGCAGTCTTTGGCTTGGGCTTAATGCGCTTCACGCGTGAGTGCAGAAAGACTCCAGCAAGGGCCACTCCCGTACCTAATAACATCACCACAATGAGAAAGATAACAAAACCATAACCATGAGAGCAAAATAATCTAAATAGCAATGACAATAGTAGTATTATGGAACCAAGCTAAACCGGTTGATTAACCAATAAACAGATACCAGATCTCATTTTCCCTAGAAGCAAATGCCATTATATGCTTTCTCGCTAAGGTTTGGGGAGGGAAGGGGAAGAAACAAAAGCCAAGAAAATAATAAACTTGGAAAAAGGCTGTTCAGATGGTAGCATAAATCACCTAGGGAATTTATGGGTGAAACTAGAGTTCGGAAGAAGAGAACTGAGCTGACAATGACCACAACACGCTTCACGCAATTTCCTACGGAGTGGGTCACTGGCGATACCCTCTATAGTATCGTGTAAGAGACCTGCACAAATTCAACAATTAAGGTTGGTATTTCCCCCATTAAAAAGTACTATTGAAGACCTGCATGACTGAAAACAATCAATTCCTTCTCTTGCGTGTACTTCATTGTTCTTGCGGGCACGAACACTATGCACATTAGTGCAGATATTGTGGCATATCGTGATTAATCCGAAGCAGACGGTTATGCAATTCTATAGACATGTAAACAGACAACATTATAGAGTTTGCTGATCCAATAAGAAGATCAACAATATCATGGGATAATTGATCTGATGCGAGATGAGTTAAAAATTCCACAGTGATTTTCAATTGATGTCACAATGATGGAGACACAGCTATTTCATTTCTCAAAAAGTTCCAAAATTTTTTGACTAGTGATGTCACAAATTGATCCTTTCGATTTTCTGCCATCCCGTAAAGTTTCTTATCTAAAGTCGATGTCCTATAGAGAAGACTCAAGGGGTTCTGAGTGCTTAAAGTAATGGGTCACAGTTATAGATTTGACGATGAATGCCAAAAGCAATTATGAATGAGGCACACAACATAGCTAAAGATTTAGATCGTCAAAGAAATGTGTGGCCCGTGACCCAAAAATAATGAAAATATTGCATTGGCCAAAAAGCCTCACCTGCTGATATGCATGGAAGCACAACGCTGCAAGGAAGGACCTGGTTAATACCTGCTGGACATTTAATCCCTGTTGCGCTTGTTGTTAAGATGAGAAAAAAGGCATATCAGTAGAACTTCCATATACAGAACCCTTTTGAGCAATTATTAAAGTTTGAAAGAACACTCACTGCGGCTTGTAGGGATGCAGGAGTGAACTTGAGACCTTCCGTGAAAAAAGTCACAGGGAATAATAAAACAAATGACATCATGGTTATAATCGAAAAGAGAGTTATATTGTCCAAGGATTCCTGTTCATAAGCAAATTCAACTGCCAAAATAAGAGAACAATCGCATAATGTAGCTTCAAATACTTAACAGTCTGAAGATAAAGACAAAACGATTCATGATCCTTATTGACCATGACTTTCTTGCTGAGCACATTACGAGATTGATTACTCAGATTCGAGGCCATTGCGCTCCAAAACCCAACCCTTAGAAACCATAAAAGCCAAAGTCATGCGCACCGAACAAAAATAAAAGACCTAAACTATGACTCTTCGACCGATGAGCTAGCTAGAATACATATCTGAAATCAAACATAAAGTTTAGGCTATATCCATTTTTCTACTCCTATATCTTTAGCATTTTACTAAAGTTTCTCACCAGTTAAAGGAAGCCTCTGTCATTGATGCAAGTGCAACTCCACCAACGATTGGTAAAAGAGAAGAGACAACCCAGATGGTCGGAAAATGTAGGGGCCAAAAAAGACAAAAAAATTAAAATGGGAGGCGGATATTAAATGCTACACCATGAATATCATTAGTCTTTTGAGATCATCAGAAAATTAAGAAACATGAACATTACATGTTAAGTTCAACAGGTAACCATATCAACTCAGCAAACTAAATGGTTGCAAAAAATGACGAGCTTTACAACAACTCACAATAAAATGGTGCATCATTTAGTAACCGAAAAACTACATCAGAAGTGAAAGTTGGAAATAAAAGGGCAAGATCTATAAGTATTTGCACCTCCCCAAGAAACATAGCCAATAGATGGACAAAGAAAAATGGCTCCATGCCGACGGATTATCCGAACTCGAGGTCTAGAGTCCTTTTGCCTGCAATGAGCTCCAACAGTACGACACCGAGCAGACTAGAGGTCACAAGAGGGAGGCGGAGGGGCATAGGCATCAGAGTCGGGTTCAGGGGAGGAGGTGGCGTCGGAGTCGTGGGCGACAGAGTCAACCGGTGGAGGCGGAGGTGGAGGGCCGTTGGCGTCGCGTTTCGCTGGAAGAGAGGCACAACTTCACGGAGGGGGGAGAGAGAGTGTGCAGGCTAGGAAGAGGAGAGAGAGGAAAAGAAGGTAAAAGACACCAAATGGGCCCACCCCTCCACGTGGCACCTCGTGAGTGGCCGAGGACCACGCTGATGTGGAGCTCCCAAACCACCCAATACTTTCTCGACTAGAGAACATTGAAATGAGAAAAGGGTTCTTCGGAATCAATTTTTTTTTTTTGTTGACGATTTCGGAATCAATTTACGCGAGCATTTTTTCTTCCCCCTTCCTTTGGTAGGGCTTTTCTTTGAGGACTGTATGGTTGCAGACTTTCAGTTGGTGACCATGGATGGACGAAGCAAGAGATATATACTTTTTCTTTAATTTATTACTCCTTTTGGAGTTTCCAAGAAACTTCAATTAGTGGCTAGACTGGAACAAGTGTTTTAAATGTTTATTTTCTAGTTGCTTAGTATATATTTGTGGCAGTTGTTAATTAATGTACTTTAATTCCTAATTATCCGATGCAAAATTTGAGAAAAAAGGTCTGGGTCGCGTTCCTTTATTTTTATTTTATTGAACAAGGACTATAATGAACAGAATGCGTGCATGCGTGTATAATCGAGGAAAACATAAGGTGGAAGAAATGTTACTAGAAATGCATAGGTTCATTCTATAAATCCATCCAATAATTTCGTTATGCAAAAATGGGGACAAGATCATTAAAAAAAAAAAATAAAACTTTACAATATGATTCTTTAGATATTGCGCCTTACCCCTCTTTGAAAGGAGAGCTCATAGAAGTTCTCTATAATGATTTGGGATTTTGGACCTTCAACTAATCACCCATTCAAGTTTATTCTTTGCCCCTACAAGTTATGAGTCGGTTTGCACAACAATCATATTTTTCAAGTGATGGGGAATCAACACTTGTAGGATTTGGGAAACTGCAATCATCCTTGCTAAGCATCTTGTCACCTACAAAGGAAAAGAGTGGTATTAATCAAGCTATGTTTAGGCATGAGATACACCATTTTCTTCAAAAGTCAGATGATCCCTTTGTCTCAGTTCCTTTATATCTCCTCGTTTGCTAGTGGCTTGTAGCGTGCATGAAGTTTTAAGAACGAACACTTCTTAACACTCTTGGAGATGACATCGTGCTCGATCGATATAAGATTAGCCCCCACATTGACTCTGTCTACCTCTGTAAGTTTCTTTCTCAAGGGCACCTGTGGAGCTGATTGGTCTCTGCCATGCTATTGGGTTTATGTAATCTAGATTAAGTACAACATCATACGTTAGCATATGAATGAATAGTGCGGAGTTAGAACAAATGGGACTTGATGACAATCCTCCCTTATTAAATCGTATCTCAAAGGTGTGAATATTTCAAGGCAGTCTTCCGACTCGGTTTGCACAAAAAATGGCTTCTTTGAGCATCTATAAAATTCAAGGCTTTATTCCTCCACTAGATCATCGGGATTTGTCTTGCCACCTCATGTGTATTGTGAAGTCACAAGTTTTTATTTTTTATTTTTTGAGATGTATTGAAATTTTTGACTTCGACAAATTTTGGAAGGATTGTGCAGAAGCCTGGCTTTCAAAGAGATTTGATCATAGGGCCAATTTAATGTGCTTTCACATGCTCTCAAAACATGAAAAATTCTCATGAACTTGCAATTTATTGAAAAAAAAAAAGAGTTATATTATTGAAAACGGGAAATCGAAATCTAAGAAAGTAGGAAAGATTCATATGTAGAGGAATATGCAGATAATTAAACATGCTCCTACTCTGGGCAATTCGAACTCATTCTATCATCCAAATCCTCATCAATGACAATGGCAGTATCATTGGTTGCTTGGACATTTTTATCACCTTGAGCTTTGCCGGTCGAATTAACATTGGTGGGCTTTACCCGGTTCATTGGGTTTGACCTTGGAGGAGGACGTAGAGTCGCAAATACCTTCTCCAGCTTATCCACGCGATCTGACAAACGTTGCACTAAATTGTTCATTTCATTCGACGTCCGAGGGGTGTCATCCTTCGCTCTCTCCTTCGAGCGCCAACTTCTTGGTCATTTCTTCGACGCAATCTGACAAGTATTGCTTGATCATGATTGGGAGACGATGTAATATATAAGAATGACAAAGAAGATAGAACACTTACAGGGATAGCGAGGGTAGAAAGATAAAAAAACATGCACATGTACATGTGAGGTTTAACCCCTAAAAGTGGAAAATTCAATAATCAAAATAGTAAAAAATTACTCAGAAGATTAAAGAACCTGAAATGCATGAGCAAGCAGGAATGGATGTGTATTTGACACTCAACTGAGACAAGGATTCTGCAAATTTAGACTTAGAAAACAAACATGCGATGGCAAATGCATTTATTAATGAAAATGTTGATGAATTTGACTAATGCATGACCTAAGCTATTTTAAGATAACTAAGATGTAATGTCGATTCATTCTTTGTTGTGTTTTCTTTTTAATGAGATGAACTCCCTAAATGCAATATGGACACGACTCAGATAATGCTATGATTATATGCACTAATCTAGCATGCATTGATGAAGTAACATAAAGTCCTAAATGTCATGCTTGCTATGCTATAATGAATTAACTATATGCAGTGATACGGGATCAATTCCTAAAGCTAGTGATATGATATGCCGAGAATGCAATGACATAAGATAGAATTAATCATGGACTAATCCTAGGGTGAAAGTTAAATGAAATGCTTTTTCTTTGTATTATATTTATGTTAACGAAAACAGCAAATTATATCCTAGGAGTCTAGGACCCTACATGTGACATACTGACTTTTGCTCAACGAATATCAACTTAGTGATGCAATGCTGACTTTTTTCATATTTTTCTTTTTACGATGTGCAATATGAATAATGCATGAAATGCAATGACTAATTATTCCAATATTCAACACATAATTATCAAAAATGTGATTTTAATGTGATTTTCTAGATGACGTGAATTACGTGATATAAAACACAAGTAACATTCTTTTTTCTCTTTTGTTTTCGATTAGTAAAAACCATGAACCACCCTAAATCCACGGATACTCTTAAGACTAAAATGCATTGCCCTAGATAAGAAATTATGAACTTGCGCAAAACTCTAAATATGTACGAGACAATGACAAGCAATGCCAATGTGTTGAAATACACGTTATGGTTAGAATTAATCACATCATTCATTGGAGTTCGATCTTAGTGCCTAAAGGTCCAAAAGGAAAGGATCGGATCAAATCGTGATATCATAAGCTTCAACTAACTAATAACATGCATTTAAAAACCATATACTAAAATGAATTTAGACAGACCCAGCTTACCTTGAGCAAAGATTAACCTAAGACAATCGAAGCGAGGAAAGGTGCGACGCCTTCAGGTGGGTATTGGCAAGAGAGTGTAGCCGGTGAAGCTACGGCAGCGAGGATTGACGACCGTTGTTCAATGCCGGAGTTTGCAAAAGGGGCTTGCCGAGGGAACTAGCGACTAGGACGGACGTTAGCTAGAAACGCCACAGACAATCACCAATGTCGCTAAATGACCACCGGTGCCGAGCTGCTTTGCCAGGAAACCTGAAAGCTTGCAAGGAGGTCTAGAAGACCTACTGGGATAACTGGCCGTGGCTGGATTCGCTTGACTTCTCGGCCTAGCTGCTGTGCGTGATAGTCAGGCTCGTCAGCGACCCGACATCGTGTCAGTCACTGCGCCTGGAACTCAGGGCTGAGCAAGGCGGAGGCACGGCGGAGCTGACGTCAGCGTTGATGAGATGAATGACCACGTCAGGGCAACGTCGCGGATGGAGAGTAGGATATGGTGGCTTGGCTTACGGAGTGGTGGTGGGCGGCGGAGTGCGGAGGAGAGCAACGGCGGATGAAGATTTGCTCTTTATATGATGATACCCACGGACGTTAGATGCTGATCACAACTTTTTCAAATAAACCTCTTTAACAACCGGGAGATGATATCGCATTTCTATGGAAAAATCTCCCAACAGCCCGGACGTCAATTGTGGGAAAAGAGATCACATCCGCTGATTTTTATCATCTTCCTTAGGGAAAAATTCAATGGCTCAATCTCTTTGCCTTCTGACCAATGATCGATCACCGAAATCTGAGTCTTCATCCCATCTCAAAAATCTCTTCCGTTTTGCTAGCCCATTATCAGATTGCCACCGAATTGATCTCTTTAGCGTTACCAAATTCCGTTGTTTCCTCTCTAGCTATAAATATTCTCGCTTTGCCGATCGCGATTGCCTCTCTCTCCTTTCGAATTATTGACCGAGACAAAGAGCTCGTGACGGCCAGCTATTTATGGGAGATGATCCTACGTGCGCTTGTCCGTGCATCAGTCCATGGTAGCATCGAAGGGAAGTCACATGATGACTTAAGCTAAAAAAATGCAAATGTGAATAATGCAAGTGATATTTTTATTATTTTTAGGAGTCGGGTTGACTCCCATTTTCTTATGCAACCTAAATAACTAAATAGGTTACCAAAATTTAGATTTCAATAATCTAATAATCCAATTGACACCTAAATTTCCCTTTTACTCAATCTTCTGACGAGATAAAAATAATTTCTTGGAGCTAGCCGAAAATAAAGTAATGCCTCGTAGATTTCATTTCATTGAAAGGCAATCAATGACACATGCCATTCGCAAACTAGCATGTTTTTGTAATGCAAGCATGATTCTCAAATAATGTGGCAAGTTAGCCATGCCTCACACACGACGTTGATTATGTACGCTTCGAGATGTGCGTGAAACTTGAAATTAGATAGAGAGGATTGTTAACATTATTCATTTAGGTTTTAAATTACATAGAAAATTAGGAATTGATTTTAACCCCTAGCAAAAATCATTTTCATTCAACTACAATGCATAACTAGTATAAACTAAAACTTTAATTTAAAAAAATATATTTAAAAGAGAAAAAAAAAAAAAAAGCGGAAGATGGCCGGGCTTGGGCTGGCCCGCCCCCTCTTCCTTTTTCATCTTTCCCTCATTCTTCCCCCCGCGGGCCGGCCCACCTATCCCTTTTGCCAGCCCGGGCCCCTTCTCTTCTCCTTCTCTCTTCCCTGCTCGGCTTGGACGGTAGCTCGCCGACAAGGCAGAAGGACGACGCAAAGAAGGACAGCGTACGTCAAGGACAACGAGGAATGTCGCGCGCGACGTGGTCAGGACGGGCTGGCCACCAACGGCTGGCGTCGGACACGGGGCTCGGAAGAGAGAGAGAGAGAGACAGAGAAGAACTAGAGTCCCGGCCAACTTCTACCCCTCCTCCGCCTCAAAAAAGTGGTAAGACCCGGATGCTCTTTTTTTCTTATTTTTCCGGTTTGGGTCTATTCCTCGAAGATCCCGGCTCAGAGGCGCGCGAGGCGAACGGACGTGGCCCGATCTATGGATCTCGCCCACCATTCGCCGCGGCCGAGCCGGGTAGAGAGCACCACCAATAGCCCCCGTTTGCCCTGCTTTGTGCCCTGTTTCGGCTCGTCGGACCGGGCTTCGTTGTGGTACGGTTTGTGCGAGTCCCAGCCCCCATCTATGTCGTGCTAAGCTTCATTTCGATCTCTGCTTATCGATTGCTAAGCATCTCGGCGCGGTTTGACTCCCAGTTAATTCAATAGCCTCCCTTCAGTCGGCGCCTGTCATGTGTTTGTGAAAATGCCCAAACCGAGTTATGTAGATTTTCCGTGATTTTGGTCTGGTTCTAAGCGTTTGTTGGTTATTGACATGTTTGTGGACTTTCACTGTTGTCTGTGGAGTCGTGCGCTGTTTCTTTTGCGTGTCGTGTGTGTATCCCGACGGACAATCCTTTGATTGAGCCAACTCCAAGGGCGGATACGAGCCGGCTTATGGCCGTTCGTCTCTTCTGTTTTCATGGGTTTTAGGAATCTGGGCTCAACTAGAATTTGTTGAGTTCGGGTCGATTTCGAGCTATATTTGGACTGGTGATCTTCGGGCCTGATTTGCTTTAGTCTAGCTTCAGAAAACTTGGGCTTAAATTGCTGTGCTTAGTGCAATTAGAAGAGGTGGCTGGGCCGGGTATATTTGGGCTGGCGAAATAGGTTTATTTGGGCCGAGCCTTGGGGCTGGTCCGATTTCTTGACTTCCACATGAAGCTATCGTTGCTATAGCCAAACGACAAAAAAATGAATTTCTGTCAAGATTTCAAAAGAATGAGCTAGTTAATGAAAATCGTGACTTCATGAGGTTCCTTGGTCGGAATGAAGATGGTCTATCTCTGACCATACCAGTGAGCTGCATGCAATGACCCAAGACATCGCCTATTTGTTACGTCCAAAAAATAAAAAGGAAAATAATTCGATAGTGAGAAATCATCGAATGATTTACACCATCACTTATCCTATCTCAGTCGATACTTATATATTAAATTGAGATTCTTATAACTTATTGAAGCATTAACTAGATATATATTGAATGATGCGAGACGATGTTTTCTCCAACATCAAAATTGGTGCAACCCAATTGAAGGAAATGAATCAATTAGTCAACACATAACTTCAACCATGCCCTGCATGTACGTTTCTGAGGGTAAGTAGAGATTCAGGACAAAAAAGCAGTCTAATCAAGAATCACAATGCAAAATGTGATTTTTTTTACTTTTGGTGGCCGGAGTGAGAAAACTTTATTTCCTCTATCAAGTTAAATCCAACGGCATATGCTTTTATGGAAATTACAACTTGTTTACCTTAAATTCATTTTCCCCCAAATTAATTACCTTAAACCCAAACATATTTTGACTTGGACTATGTTCTTTCCTCTGAAATTCGTATCCTAATTCCTACACTAAACTACCTAGTAATGGTTTATAACCTGATGCGGTCCTAGGAGTAGACAAGATTCGTGTGAGGTGTTTTAACCCGCTAAAGGAAGCAAGACCAGCCCTTTCATGCTGAGATGTAATGTGGTTTATAAGTTTGGGCAAATTTTTATCTTTTAGGCCAAGATTTACTCTAGGAAGTCTGGCATCACTAGGTCGAGAACCGAACCAACCATCCGGAAATCAATCACTCTTAGTTCAAATTGGAACTTTGACCAAAAACATACGCGTAGATGGTCTACACTCCAACAGGTGAGCTGCATGTAAAAGAACATGCAGCTAGTGTAACTTGGATGTGTAGTCCCAGTTCGGGCTTCAAACACAAAAGATTTATAAATGAAATATTTCATTATGAAAATGATGGTCGTTCACAAGGTTCATTGCTTTTCTTCAACAACTAATATGTACAATATGGCTAATTTTCAACGGCATAAAGCATAGTCTCTACAATTAATTTTCAACGACATAATTTTTCCATACGGAAGATTGCAACAATTGTTGATGGATAGCTGAAGAAAAGATAAGAAGCTGAAGTCGAAATACGTTCGAACTAAATATAGCCCATCTATTTTATAGATAAAAGGGAGGTAATTGTCAACTCATCTAAAATTTGAAGTGTTGAATGTAGAAGTGCTTTAATGGTAAGTATTATGACAGATAACTACCGCTGACTTTATTGTTTAGGGTTAATACCCTAAAAAACCCAAAACTGGTACATCTGTGACAAATTTACCTCAAATTATTTTTTTGACCATGAAAAACCCCAAACTGGTACACTTATGACAAATTTAACCCGACTGACCATAAAAAAACCCTAAACTAGTACATTTACCACAAATTTACCCTAAACTAATTTATTCGACAGCAAAAAACCCAAAACTAATAAATTTGTGACAAATATACCCTCCGTTAAATTAGATTAATACCACAAAAAAATTAAAAAAATTGTAAACTGTGACAAACGATGCGTAAAATCCTAAATCGATATACTAGTCAACTGTCACGTGTAATTTAACTTAATAATTTGACAATAAAATTTAACGAAAACTAACAGAAGGTAAATTTGTCACAAGTGTACCAGTTTGGAGTAAATTTGTCAAAGGTATACCAATTTTGGGTTTTTGGTGATAAAAAAAATAGCTTAAGATAAATTTGTTACAAGTGTACCAGTTTGGGATTTTTTAGGATATTAACCCTATTATTTAAGAGATTTATAGATCCAACCCATTTGGATTTTTGTACTTTTCATCTTGATGATGATCCGAGAATATTATGTACAATCTGACATTTGTACAGGTGAACCATTTCTAGTGGCCCAAACAATCATAATATCAGGGATAAATAGGCATTATTTCACAATAGCTACCAAATTTGAAAATGTACCGAACTCGATACCGTTGCACAATAAATCCCGACTCTGAAAAATTACAAGTTAACTCTAGAATTTTGATTTTTGCTGCAAAGGCTAATTCTTTTAATCTACATCTCCGTTAAGTGTGTTAATTGAGTATGGATTAAATTAATTTTCTTGACAAACTTAACCGTATTATTGTTAACTTCATTAGTCATACATCATTTCTATTTTCTTAACTTCGTTCACCATGTGGTAGAGATTATTCTAGTCAAGAAAAATGAGCAAGTCCCTATTCAGGGAACGTTTAATTTGCCGAGGCAGAGGGGGAAAATAGTGACAAAAACAAAAATCAAAGCTCAAGAGGATACTGTGTAACTTCTCGAAATTCGGTGCTATTGGGCAACGCGGTCATAGTTTGGAAAAGTAATTTACAACTAATATATACAATGCGGCTTATTTCCAACGGCATGAAGCATTCCTCTATGGTTAATTTGCAATGACATGAGTGTTTTCTCTTATTCAATGCATGTGTATAGTTAGATTATCGTAGTTGCTATGAAAATATTACCGATAGTCATAGAAATTCATGACTATGCTAAGTCGATGCATATACACCACATTGAAATGATACTAGAAATATAAGCAAGAGGCAAACATATTCAATTGAGAAGAGTAGATCGACACAACTCTATAATTGCCGGGAGCATAATGTAATCAATCCTACGAACCACGTCAAATGACAACGCTCGATAATCTGATCCAAACTAACACTGTGTCACTTATTGCAATAAATGCCACCAACGGCTGAAATTTGAAGATTCTAACATTTTTTGCTTCAAGTCGGGATTGACATCAAGGCTACTTAGGTTAGGGGGAAGGGTAGGCAACTCTTTGAGAATGTCGCAGTGTAGCAAATCCAAAGTCTGAAGTCTTGGCAAGAACTGTATTTCTGATGGAAGGCTCGATATACGAGTACCTCGAAGCCTCAGTTCCCTGAGAAAATATAGGCGCACAATATCACTTGCCAATACTCCCTCCAAACTCCTGCACCAGGAGGCATGTATTTCTTCCACGTAAGAAAATCTTCCAATATAACGAGGAAATTCTCTTACGAAACAAGAATCCATTTTCAGCACTTTCAATTTCCACAGGTTTTTAGTTGAATCGGGCAAATTCGAAATACCCGTACCTGAAATATCCAACTCTTCTAATGAGTGCTCCAATTTGCCAGTGAATTCTGGAAGCTTTCCAAGCCCACGACAGTCCTTCAAAGACAAGCGTCTAAGATGCCCCATGTCTCCTATTGACTCAGGGAGTTCAAGAATTTTCGCGTTATCCAAGGCAAGCATTGAAAGAGCTTGAAGTTCACAAACCGAAATGGGAACACGAACCAATGAGAAGCAATTAGTGGCACTAAGAATTCGCAGTTTAACCAGTTTGCCTATCGATGCAGGAAGTTCTCGTATGGAAGTGCCATCAATCAGGAGCTCTTCCAAAGCATTCATCCCACCCATTTCTGCTGGCAACATGCTAAGTTCGGAGCAGAACGTCAAATTCAGGGTGACCAAACACTTCAGATAATTAATTGAAGAATCTAAATGAACCAATCGAGAACACCACTCAAAAATCAGTATCTCCAAATTTGGGCAACAAGAGAAGCTGGGGGTAATTAATAAGTCCCCACAACCTGTAAGATTCAAGACTTTCAAACGCTCCATCTGCAAAACAAGGGAAAAAGTTCAGATGGCATAGAACTCTCAATTTACTGAGGGACCAACATGACGACAACAACAAATGATCAATCAACCCACCTTTATTCTTTTCCAACCTCCCCAGGATTCTGTTACCTTACTCCATGAAAGATCGAGAATAACTAGGTTTTCATTTTTCTCTAAATGAATGCTGATTGCATCCGGACGGCACCCTTGCCAATGAAGCCACCGAACATTCGATAAGGCATCGACAAATTGTCCACCAATATTGGCGCGACCCAAGCTGAGAAATGCTGTGTTCGGCAGGATCTCGTAGCCTGCCTCTTCAGAGTTGAGGTGGACTGCTCCCTGTATGATGGAGACCACAAAAGTCAACAAAAGAAACGTGAAAGTCATCAGACAATGAAATAGTTACTATGAATGCCTAAACTCCCATGAGGTAAAGAAAATCGAAAAACATATAGAGGCTCAAATGCTACTTTTTTTCCCCCAACGTACCCTTTTCCCCTTCTTCCTGCCCTGGGCTATGGCAGGACCGTACAATCCAGCACCTGTTCCTGGATCGTGGAAACGTTCGTGGACAATCTCCCTGGCAAGGCACCTTAGCATGCTGTGCATGCCAAATTTATTTTCGTCCATTTCTATTAGGGACATTTGACAAAGGACACTGACTTCATCATGACTATTATAATGATGAGGCCGAATAATCAGATACGGAAGACGAAGACGAAGAGGACGAGGAAGCTGACACCACACGAGTGAGGCATTCTGACAATCCACATCCGGGGGAAAACTTGCAAGATTAAGATACATCAGCTTTAGATCTTCATCTAAAGCATCATAAATTATTCTCAGAATCTTCTGGTAATCTTCCTGAAATTGTTGCATGAGATCTTTGAATTTAATCCATTCTTCCAGTCCTTTATATTGCAAAAAAGAACCAAAAACTTTGACAAGTAGCGGAAGTCCCTTCGCAGCCTTCACTATTTCGACTGCAATTTTAACATAAGATCGTAGTTCATCGCTCTTTCCGGTTGCAGCATACTGCCAGAAAAAGTTGAAAGCTCGATTATCATCCATCGGATTAACATTGTAAGTATGAGCCAACCCTCGAGCAACAAACCCTTGAAGAACTCTGCTTTCTTTTGAGGTGACAATTACTCTACTTCCACAACCAAACCCATCAAGCTTAGCTCCTACAAACTCCTTGAGGAGGGATGCCTTCTTCACATCATCAAGAACAATAAAAAACTTTCATACTCCTAAATATCTCTTTCAAAAATCGTACTCCTTCGAAAGCAGAAGCAACCTCATGCTCTCTTTTCAAAATATTATAGATCAACTTGGTTTGAAGATAGTGAACACCTCCAGGTTGCTGTGTTGTTTCTTCAATCTCAGCAAGAAAACTGCAAGCGTCAAAGCAAAGGGATATTTTATCATATATGATCTTGGCAAGAGCAGTCTTTCCAATGCCATCTCTCCCATGGATTCCAACAATTCGTACGTCGCTTACTTCCAGTTCCAATAATTCCATTATTTTCGATTCTTGACTGTCTTCAAGCTCCTATAAAGGTACTTAAGTTTAGGAGAATGTTAGATAAGAAGAGAAGTGAAGAAATATACAGATGTGGCACTGTAAGTTCCAGATGAAAATGCCATTCTCTGAGACATGTGCTTTGATTGTGCCTGCCAATCAATTATATGCCTTACCAGTTGAGATGTTGTAACTAATATTTAGCTGACACAGAAGACAGGTTGTTGAAGATAAACTCCTCTGAAGTTCCTCCCCACAATCATTTACTACACGCATCTCATTTAAGCTAAAGATACGTGCTGTCTCTATTATGGAAAAATCTAGTAAGCAAACTGGCTTACTAAACATAAAAAAGCCTAATCTGGCTTAACACACCCGTTTCTTGTCCTTTGCAAAAGGAAGCACAGAAAGGTGATGACCAGCTTTATCAGAGAGCATCTCCGAGTTGCCACAGTGATAAATTAAGCAGGAGTTTACCATGAGAATATAATGAATGAAAATATCTAATACATGATTAATATGCTGGCTTTCTATGACATTTTGAATCTTTCTTAACGAGATTTTTTAGGACTATATCTTGTGATATTATGGCTCACATATGTATGATATATTATCGTTATCTCGAGTTTGTGTTGTATACAACACCCATATATGTTGGAAGATTTTAATTTGTTCAAAATGTGATGTTGCCTTTTATGAATAAGAATCTTGGATTATAGTGGATATATATATATATATTTATTTATTTATGCAAGGTTCAGCACAAAATTTTCGTTGGTTACTTCTTTTATCCAAGTTCGAGTATTTGACCAAGAAGTAGACGTCTCTTCCATGTTCAATATAAAAGTCGCACAAGAAAGACAGAAAAAGGCAGCTATTTTCAATCCGTACAGCGGACTCCAAAAAGGATCAACAACCAGCCGAACCGACGACTCTTTCCAGGACGCGCGAAAGAGTTTGTTCTTCGGCCAGGCATAGGAACAAGACAAATGTAAATAATTTATACTATGAACTTTACATTCAGTTGAGTTATTTATTTATAAAAACTGTTGGTTTGGACTTAATATAAATATAAGAAACACTCGAATATATATGAGCGATTGTAACCCTGATTTTTTTATTATTAGTGGGTTTTTACTGTTGGCTCTCTCCGTGGAGTAGGCACCGACTGTCGAATTGAACCATGATCTCTGGTGTTATTCATTTTTCCTAGTTTATATAACTAGTAATTTTGCATTAGCTTAATTGCAAGATCTTGTCAATTTTCGCATTATCAGTTTTCGCATTACTTTTACAACACTAGAGAAAAAGAAATATATTTTAAAAGAACATTTTGATCAACTAAGTATATCCAATTCTAACAAAGTGTGAAATGGTATAAGTAAGTTACTTAGATCCATAGGACCCAAGTAATTCCACTTTCATCTCAGGAGAAAAGGCCAGAAATGTTTGGCCCCGGCTGCGTTCATAGTCATACGGTGCTTGAAAGCATCGCCGCCAGCTTTTGGATGCTCAATAGACATTTGTTTATCTACATCTTTTGGACCACGAGTCAAAGTTTTGTTTAATGCACATGGGTCATGGAAGGATCACCACAACATATATCTTGTTTTCTCTGCGATAAACTAGCGGCTGCGCCGAAAATCTTACACGAACTAAGCCGACAAATAAGACGACGCCATCTCAACTTGCAGTTGTTAAGTTGCCTGTGGTGAGCTCGTGTACCACGTTTTTCTTCCAAACCCGCCAGAATTCAAAATGGGGCGTGTGCACGAGAAATCAAATCATACATTGCAATCGAATACTCGAGATAAGAATAATTGCGTGCACGTGGAGTTATATCACTGAGAGTGAACGAAAAGGTTAGTGGAATTGTTGGTCTTTGGATCTGCACAATGTGGTGGACGCGATGGGGCCGGCTTTCGAGAACAGCGTAAACACTACGGGACGCACGGAAGAACGCTGAGGAGTGACAGAAGGGCCTCAGCAACCAGCGGCTATGATCCAACTCACGCTCAGTCACCAGCTCGATTGAGTCAGTGTCGTGACTCTGGATTCGACAAAGTTTTTTTTATCCATATTCACTTTATTTCTTGCCAAGATGGAAATTTGTGCTCCGCAAGCTGGGCAAGAGCTTAGCTCAGCCGACAACAGAGGGAGAGAGTGAAAGACAAACACCTTTTAGGACATACTCTCAATGTTTAGTGTCGATGCTCAAACTTAAATCTTTTTTTTTTTTTTCTGATCATAATTCAAATCTTTTCCTTGTGTTTTTTGGAGAACACGACCAGTTCCACATAGCAACGACCCAACTCATGGTCACTAACTAACTCAATCGAGTCAATGTGGTGACTCTTGGTTTCCACAAGGCTTTTATCCATCTTCACCGTATCCCTTGTCGATGGAAATTAATGCGACTAGGCTGGGCAAGAGTGTAATTCGACCGACGAAGAGAGAAAAGTATACACCATTAGTACATACCCTCCACAATTAATGTTGATTTTCAAACTTTAATCCTTTTTGTTTATAATAATTCAAATCTTCTCCTATTGTCTCTTGAAGAATAGGACCACGATCCCTCACCAGCTCAATCGAGTCAATGGTGCAACTTTCAATTTCGACAAAGCTTTCTTTATCCATCTTCATTTTATTCCTTGTTAGATGGAAATTAGTGTTGTCCAAGCTCGGCAAGAGCTTAATTCGGCCGACGAGGAAGGAAAAGTATACACCTATTAGTACATACACTCAATGTTTGATGTTGATTTTCAAACTATAATCCTTTTTTCATAATAATTCAAATCTTCTTCTGAACATGACCACAATCGCTCATCAACTCAACCAAGTCAATGTCGTGACTCTCGGTTTTGACAAAGCTTTCATTATCCGTCTTTACTTTATTTCTTATCATATGGAAATTAGTGTCACCCAATCTGGGCAAGAGCTTCATTCGACTGACGAAGAGAGAAAAGTATTCACCTTCTAGTAAAAACTCTCGACTTTGATGTTGATTTTCTAACTTTAATCCTTTTTTTCAATAATAATTCAAATGTTTCCTATTATTTCTTTGAAAACAGGCTCACGATTGCTCACCAACTCAATCAAATCAAAGGCATGACTCTCGATTTCGACAAAGCTTTCTTTATCCATCTTCACTTTATTTATTATCAGATGGAAATTAGTGCTTTCTAGGCTAGGGAAAAGCTTAATTCAGTTGACGAAGAGAGAAAAAGATACACCTTTTTGTACATACACTCAACATTTGATATTGATGTTCAAACTTTAATCCTTTTTTTCATAATAATTCAAATCTTTCCTATTGTTTCTTGGAGAGTAGGACCACGAGCGCTTCCTAACTCAATCGACTCAATGTCGTGACTCTCAGTTTCGACAAAAGTTTTCTTTATTTATCTTCATTTTATTCCTTATCAGATGGAAATTAGTGCTGTTTAGGCTGGGCAAGAACTTAATTTGGCCAACGAGGAGGGAAAAGTATACGCCTTTTAGTACAAGTACTCAACTTTTGTTGTTTCTTTTCAAACTTTGATCCTTTTATGAGATAATAATTCAAAGCTTTCCCTACTATTTTTTGGAGAACACAATCACGATTTCTCACTAGCTCAATCGAGTTAATGCCGTGACTCTCAGTTTCAACAAAACTTTTTTTTATCCATCTTCACTTTATTCCTTGTCGGATTAAAAATAGTGTTATCCAAGCTGCGCAAGAACTTAATTTGGCCGATGAAGAGAGAAAAGTATGCAACTTTTAGGACATACTCTTGACATTCGACGTTGATGTTCAAATTTTCATCTTTTGTTTTTTATAATAATTCAAATCTTGTCCTATTGTTTCTTGGTGAGTAGGACCATGATGCTCACAAGCTCAATCGAGTCATTGTCATGACCCTCGAATTCGACAAAACTTTCTTTATACATCTTCGCTTTATTCCTTATCCAATGGAAATTAGTGCTGTCCAGGCTAGGCAAGAGTTTAATTTGGCCCAAAAAGAGAGAAAAGTATGCACATTTTAGTACATACTCTTGACGTTTGATGTTGATTTTCAAACTTAAATCATTTTTTTCCGATAATAATTCAAATATTTTTCTAATATTTCTTGGAAAGCAGGACCGCGATCGCTTAATAGCTCAATTAAATCAATGATGTGACTCTTGATTATAACAAAGATTTCGTTATCCATCTTTACTTTATTCCTCATCAGATGGAAGTTAGTGTTGTCTAGGCTGAGGAAGATCTTAATTCAGCTGATGAAGAGAGAAATACATACACCTTTTAGTACATACTCTCTGATATAACTAGTATAAGCACCTAGAGGGGGGTGAATAGGTGTAAAAACAATTTCTCGAGATACAAAAGCAATACTAGGCAGACAATAGAAAGGAAGTTCTCCTTTAGTTATCAAAACGAATTATGATTAAAGTAAAGCAAAGAGTAGGGAAGAGAAAATTAAACACAAGGTTTATAGTGGTTCGGCTTATTCCAAGCCTACGTCCACTCTTCGCACCGACACCCACCCTACTGGATTTCACTATGAACAAAAGAGATGTTACAAAGCAATGCTTTCCCTTGATTCCACAAAGGTGTAGATACTCTACCATACTTCCTCAAGGTATCTCAAAATATAAACTCTCTTTTGCGTACAAGATTTCGCTCAGTAAATGAATTGACTAAAAATCAAGGAGCTTCAGACTTTGGAATTCTTCTATCATGCACCTTCTCGAACAACTGGAACGTCTTCCTTTTATACTCCTTTATGCCATCATACCCGTTGGCACTTACCAAAGGAATTCTTCCAATCTACCCGTTTGACAGAATCAATTAGGAAGATCATTCGAGTTATTAAAGGAACATGTCGATAGCCCACCAATCCTGCTCGCCCATACAATCAGGATCTTGGTTTCGATAAGTAGAACCTTCCAAGTATTCTTCGCCAATCATCAGATCCTTAATCAATCTTGATTCGAATAAAGGAATCCGTTACGTCATATCCAGCCAAGAGATCTTCTCCCGATAAGGTTAAATCCTTAATGAAGCATCCAGTTTGGATAACCTTTCTTCAACGGATTATAAACTATCAATGAGAATAGACTTTGAGTCTTGAGTCCGGCAGTCCGGAGGTCTTCGGACTTTAAATAGTAGAGTCTCGCAAATCTTCGACTAGATTGATAAAAACGTTTTGTCGCTTCAAAATATTCCAAAGATTTCTCCAACAATCTCCCCTTTTTGATGGTGACAAAACTTTCCTGCAGATTTGAATAACTTTGACCTGCAAAACATTACTTAAGCAAATATGGATATCTCATAAAGATTAATGGCTTAATGATAACACTAGAATTTGCAACCACAGGAAATAGGTTAGTCTTGCATGAGAACAAAGCCATTCATAAGATATCGGTAGTACTTAATATAAGCAAAGTCAAATCCAAATCAAAGTTCGCGACATCCGGACACAAGCCAAGTCAAACATCAAAACAAACTAAACGATCAACAAATTTAAGTTCAAAGTTTTCAAATCTCGCATCTCTCCCCATTTTTGTCATCATAAAAAAAGGTTGAGATGGGAATAGAATGGAGTCAAGATTGCTTGGGAACGCGAACAAGCTGGAAATCTCCCATTGATCGTACGATGCCTTCCGGCTTTTTCAAATCTTCCTTCAGATGAACCACCTCTTCACTCTTAGCATTTGATTGATTCTGAAGAGTAAGGGCTTTAATCTGATCAAACAAGGAAACAAAAGAAGCTTGACCTGAAATCTTCAAGTTCTGAACTTCGCACTCCAAAGCATATATCTGACTCTTCATTTCCAAGAGAACATCAAGGATTCTGCGGAAATCTGCTGAATTATCAGTCTGCGTACTAGCTTCGGCTCGATCTGATGGAGTAAAGGCAGACGATGGTATATCAGCATAGTCACGCAGATTTGGCGATGAAACATCATGTCCCTCCTCAAGAAATTGAGAGGCATGGATGTCCTCTGGATCTGCTGGAGAGCGGCTGACTCCTTCACTGGTAACATGATATGAGGACATTCCTCTTTTCTCACCATCTCCCCCTGTTTCCATGGCTTCAGGTGGAGAAGAGTGTTCCTCATGCTCTCCTTCCTCTTGATTTTCTCTTTCTTCTTCTTCTTCTTCAAACCTTTCCTCCTCTGCTTCTCTTTCTTCAGCTCCTCTCTCCTCTTCTTCCTTCTCCTCTGCTTCTTGCTCCTCTGCTTCTCTTTCTTCTTCTTCTCTTTCTTCTTCTTTCTCTTTCTTCTTCTTCTCTCTCCTCTGCTTCTTTCTCCTGTCGTTCCATTGATTCTGGAATAGAACGACTCAGCTTCTTCAATGCCATAACAGAAATGGTGAGGTCATCCTCATCATCTTCATCCTCAATGATAAGAGCTCTTCTCTTTTTGGATGGAGCAACCATGGGCTCCTTCCCTTTTCTTTTCGCTGCGAAGAGACTTGATGAGGCTTGGCGGGGGTTGTCTCCTTCAATTTCTCCAACGCCTTGTCGAGTTCTTTCAGACGCATTTTGGACACCATTTTCAGTCCTACCACCAATTTGTCACACGGTCGAACACAGAAAATTTGTGGAGGCTGAATATTCAAATGTCTGAATATTTTTTACACAAGACCTGGATAAGGAAATTGACCCCTATCCTTCACCACTGCTCTATACATGTGGAACAGAATAGTGTGAGGAAGAGAAAACTTTTTCCCTGCATTGATGGCGTACATAACCTTTGCCTCTGAACTGGAAACATCAGTTTTTGAAGTAGACTTTGGCCTGAGACAATTAATCACAATCTTGTGAAGCAGAATGTTGAACGCACGCATCCTTGAGTATGTAATCCTTCCTTCGTCCTTCCGTCTTTAACAAGTTCCAATGTGGCACGAGTTATAGAAACACCGATGGGTTGATATCTCCTTCTCTCAACCCCAATCATATCCGCCAAAGATATCCACATCAACCGCAAAGTCCTTATCTCGGACACTAAAAGAGATTCTATTCGCATCCAAGAAGCTAAGATTTGAATATAAGTATGCAGTTAATTGAGCATAGGCTTCTGTGGTGTCAGAACAGAACTATTCAAGTTGAAGAAAACTGAACTTTTCCCTTAAATTTACATTCACAGCATCAAGGAAATCAAAATCCACACTCCTAGGGTTTATCACCCCACGCTTCAACAATTTAGAGTATAGATCCTTATGTTCCTTCGATCTAAACAACTTTGTCATTTTTCCTCGAATTTTAGCCGCAACACCCATTCTCGGTTGAAATTGGCTGTACAATTTGTCATCATCATTCCCATCGATTAGATTCAGTCCTCCAACACGTGGATCACTTGGGATATTTGCAAGGGTTTCTTCTGCCAAACCCTTAGGAGCAATTCCCAAATCCTCCATTTTTCGCAAAAAGATATATTCATTCCCATATCCCTTGTCTTTAAGAAACCCATCGATGTAGTTCAATGGAGTAGCAATCCTCTTTAAAGCACAGTAAAGCTTATAAATAAAAGAGGGCTTTTGAATTCTTACAAGGTCTGCGTCCTCAACGATTTCTTCCTCTTGTTGATGACCAACACCCTGTGGACTAGATGGTGGAGAATGACGCTGCTGAGAATGTTGTGGGCTCTGCTGCTGATTTGGTAACTCCTCTTCTTCGGTGAGATCAAAGTAAGTAGGCCCCTCACTCATTCGCCGTGGAACCCTGCTTGTGATCCTCGAAGACTTTCCTGAAGACGACATTTTTCACAGTCTTCGGAAGATTCCAAACTTGTTTTTCCCAAGAAAGATGACAACTTTTTGAAGATTAAACAAGAGAAGAAGACGCAAGTGGAAGATCGATGCTTTTTAGGGTTTATTAGTTAAGCGAAGAGGAACCGACTTTATATAGCTCGGTCGAAAAGGGGTAAATACCAAACATCATAAAGGAAAATGAAAAGGTGCCTCTTTTAACAATAACTGCCTTTTTCAAAAATAGATAACTGCCATTTTTAAAGAGAAATTAACTCTTTTTGAAAAGGTAAAATTGCAAGGTAAAATTGCACTTTTCACGGAAATTGAAGATAGCATAAATCAATTATAAATAGATAAATGATCGTACCTTTTCGAGATTTAATATAAGAGAAAATAAAATAACTTACAAATCAAGAACCATGTTTATCTGAGTCTGAGAGTCTCTAGACCTTTACTTCTTCAAGCTTCAAGATGTTGAGTCTGGAACGGATGATTTCAAATTGATTTTTCTCCAAAGGCTTTGTAAATATATTCGCCAATTGGTTCTTTGAGTCAACAAACTGAATCGAAACTTCTCCGTTTTGAACATGATCTCGATGAAGTGATGTTGAATCTCTATATGCTTTGCTCTTGAGTGAAGAATTGGATTTTTGATCGATTGATTGCGCTGGTGTTGTCACACTTAATCTCCGTGCATGAATCTTCAATTCCAAAGTCTCTTAGCTGTTGTTTTATCCACGAATTTGTGAACAACAACTTCCAAGAGCTACATACTCGCTTCGCCGTGAAAGAGATACTTGTATTTTGCTTTCTTGAAAACCAAGACATTGTCCTGTTTCCAAATAACTGACAGGTACTTAAGGTGCTCTTTCTATCAACTCTGCAACCGGCTAGGTCTGCGTCTGAGTATCCAAGAAGAGTAAAGTCTCCCCTTTTTGGATACCAAAGACCGAGACTTGAAGTTGAAGCAATGTATTCGATAATACGCTTTGCAGCACTTAGATGAGATTCTTTTGGGTCCGCTTGAAATCTAGCACAAATGCAAACACTAAACAAAATGTCGTCTAGAAGCGTAAGATAAAGAAGTGAACCAATGATACTCCCGTATAGCTTCGATCAACTTTCTTTCCTCCTTCATCTTTGTCTATCTTCAAAAACTTGACATTGGTATGTCGGTCTTTTTGCAATTTTCCAGTCCAAACTTTTTGACAAGATCATTAGCATATTTTTCTTGATGAACAAAAGTTTCTTCCTTCAACTGTTTAACTTAAAGCCCGAGAAAGAAGGTTAGTTCACCCATCATGCTCATCTCAAATTCATCCTGCATAGTCTTAGAGAATTTCTTACACAAACTTTCATTAGAGGATCCAAAAATAATATCATCTACATATATTTGAACAAGAATAAAACTTTTGTTTTCTCTTTTGATAAACAGAGTTGTGTCTACTTTACCTTTGACAAAGCCGTTTTGTATTAAAAACTTACTAAGCCTGTCGTACCAAGCTCGGGGTGCTTGCTTTAAACCATACAAGGCCTTTTTCAGTCTGAATACAGAGTCTGGCTTCCTTGGGTCTTCAAACCCAGGTGGCTGTTCCACATAGACTTCCTCATGGATAAATCCATTTAGGAAAGCACTTTTGACGTCCATTTGGAATAACCTAAAATTCTTATAACAAGCAAAAGTAAGTAATAATCGAATAGCTTCTAACCTTGCTACTGGTGCGTAAGTCTCGTCATAGTCTATCCATTCTTCTTGCGTATATCCCTTGGCCACGAGTCTTGCTTTGTTTCTTACGACTTTTCCTTTCTCGTTCATCTTGTTCCTGAAAACCCATTTAGCTCCAATAATAGACTTATCTTTTGGTTTAGGAGTCAACTCCCAGACATCATTAATGCTGAATTGTCTGAGTTCTTCTTGCATAGCTTCAATCCAGCTTTCATCAGATAAAACTTCTTCTATGCTTTTGGGTTCTATTTCAAATATAAGAGCCACGGCACTAGACTCTTCGCGCCTTTTGGATCTTGTGCGAATTCCTTCATTAATGTCGCCAATAATGAGATCTTTGGGATGACTTGGACTTATGCTTCCGATTCTTTGGTTGATTTGTCGGGTTGATGATCACTTCCTTCATTTGAATCTTCATTAACCACTTGTTGCTTTGGTCTTTCGAAATCGAGCTTCTACTTGAGATTTAGACTTTGTAGAGTCTGGAGCAGGTTCAGATTCTTCAAGAAGAGTATGAATAGATTCATTTTGCATAGAGTCCTGGAATTTGACATTCATAGATTCCTCCACAGACTGACTCTTCTTGTTATAGACTCTGTAGGCTTTGCTTGAAGTTGAATATCCAAGGAAGATGCCTTCATCTGACTTTTCTTTAAACTTACCAACTCGATCATTTGCATTTTTCAATATAAAGCATTTGCATCCGAACACATGAAAACATGAAACAATAGGTTTCTTTTCTTTGAATAGCTCATAGGGGTTTTTTTTTTTCAGAATAGGCCTTAGAAAAACTCTGTTGATAATATAACATGCAGTTGAAACTGCTTCGGCCCAAAAACGTGAAGATATATTACTTTCAATTAAAAGAGTTCTAGCCATTTCTTGAAGCGACCTATTCTTTCTTTCCACAACTCCATTTTGCTCTGGAGTATATGGAGAGGAGAACACATGCTGAAAACCAGATTCATCACAGAATTTTGTAAAATATTGATTTTCAAATTCACCTCCATGGTCCGTTCTTATTCTTGAGATAACATACCCTTTTTTTTCATTTTGAACCTTTTTAGCAAACTTTTCAAAGTAAGAGAAGGTTTCAGACTTACTTGCTAGGAAATATACCAAAGTAAATCGTGAGTAGTCATCCACAATTACTAGGCAATATTTCTTACCTCCAATGCTCTGAGTTCTGGTTGGTCCAAAGAGATCCATATGCAGAAGCTGCAGTACACGATTAGTGGAAACTTGATTTATTGGTTTAAAGGAATTTCTTACCTGCTTTCCCAATACGCATGTTGTACATAGATTAGACTTTTGGTATGATAAATTGGGTAGACCACGAACAAGCTTCTTTGCTGAAATTTTGGCTATCTGCTTCATATTGATGTGCCCAAGCTTTCTGTGCCATAAGCTCGCTTCGTCTTGTATTGAGATTAGACATTGCGATTCATCTAGTTTCACATCCAAGAGGTAGATATTTCCATGTCTTCGGCCCATGAATGACTGAGTAGAATCTTTACTGGTTCCTGAACATATTCCCTCTTGAAAGTTGATTTTGAAACCAGTATCACACAGCTGACTGATACTGATCAGATTGTAGTTGAGTCCTTCTACTAGGGAAACATTGCTTATTGTGAGGTTTCCAATCTTTACAGTTCCAAATCCCACAGTTCCAAATCCCACAATTCTTCCTTTGCCGTTTCCTCCAAATGAGACTTTTCCACCATTTACTTTAATGAGCTTTATGAAGCAATTTGAATCTCCTGTCATATGTCTTGAGCATCCACTATCCATATACCATTTTACCTTTTTCTTGATAGTGACCTGCATTTAAAAAGAGACTCAAGCTTTCTTTGGTACCCATATTTTCTTGGGTCCATTTGTGCTAGTATGATATGCAGTTTTAGCCCATACTCTCTTAACAGGTTTCCAAACCATAGGACATCATTTTTCAAAATGATCTGCACTATTGCACTTTGAACATCTGAGAGCATTTCGTCCTACGGATTTTACAAAAACCTTTTTGAAATGATCCTTGTAAGCATTTCTTGTGGGTCTTTGCTTAATTCTTTCCTTCACTTTAGGAAAATCAATTAAAGGAATGGTTTATGCTTTGTCATTCCTAAACCAGTTTATTGAAATAAGGTTTTTGTCTTTGAAAGAATTTTCTCAAGTTTCTCAAATCCTATTGAAAATCTTTTTGAAATATTTGATATGTCCTTTTTAGAAATTCATTTTCTTTTAGAAGATTATCTTCACTTTCTTTAAGAGAAGAGACATTTGTGTCTAAACATTTAATCTTTTCTTTCAAAGCATTTTCCTGTTGTTTCAATGCTTTGAATTATCCTTTTGAGTTCAAAATCCTTTTAAGAGAAGTCTTAAGACTAAAACATAACTCATCAATGTATTTAGAAACTTTAACAGGGATTTTGAAGTTACTTACCTCGAATTCACCGTCTCGAATCCGAGTCTTTGAGTTTGAATTTGAATCCGATTGTGTCATCGGACATATGTTGGCATAATCATCATCACTTTCTTCACACTCTGTATCACTCCAAGTCTCTGCTTTGAGAGCCTTTCGATACTTTTCAACTTTTCCTTTCTTCTTCCTCAGAAGCGGACAGTTGGGTTTGATGTGTCTATTTTTCTTACATTCAAAACAGACTACATCTTTGTTTGATTCATCATCCTCAACAGACTTAGTCTGTTGCTTTTGAAAACTCTGTTTCTTTGGATTGAATCTTCTTCCTTTTTTGTTCAGCTTTCTGAATCTTCTTATCATGAGGGCAAGCTCCTCATCATCCATATCGTCTTCAGAATCAGTAACATCATAATCATCATTGGATTTTAATGCAATGGATTTCTTACCTTTAGGATCTTCGTCTTCATTGATTCGTTCCACTTCATAAGACTAAGAGTTCCAACCAACTCATCGACGATAGTGGCATGATCCTTTGTGTCTCTCTTATTGAGGTCTTTATGTGATTCCAATCCTTGGAGAGTCCTCGCAGTAGCTTGTTTACCTTCATAGGATCAGAAATTGGTTGACCTTGATTTTCAAGACCATTCACGATATCTGTAAAACGACTAAACATGTTAGTTATAGATTCTCCTGATTTCATTTTGAAGGCTTCATATTGACCAAGGAGAATGTTGATTCTTGTCTCTTTCACTCGATCTGTTCCTTCATAAGTAATATGTAATCTATCCCAGACTTCTTTCGCTGTAACATAAGAAGATATTATATTCAGTAGGTGACAAAGCACAATATAAAGAATAAATTGCTTTTGCATCAAGAGCTTGTCTCTTGATTATCTCTTCCTGAGTCATTTGACTAGACTCAACAGATTCTTTTCCTCTCTCGAGACAAATGCAGCTTTAGGAGTGATTCCTTTTTCTACAACGTCCCATTCCGAGAGGATCCTTTGATCTTAGGAACGCTTTCATCTTGTTTTTCCGGATGTTGTAATCCTTTCCATCAAAGTAAGGTGGTCTCGGTATTGCTTTGCCCTTCCACCAGCCACGGAGCTAGCATACTAGCCATTGATCTTTAACTCTGAAGTAAAACACTTCAAACAAAGTGAGTACACAGGCTCTGATACCAATTGATATAATTAGTATAAGCACCTAGAGGGGGGTGAATAGGTGTAAAAACAATTTCTCGAGATACGAAAACAATACTAGGCAGACAATAGAAAGGAAGTTCTCCTTTAGTTATCAAAACGAATTATGATCGAAGTAAAGCAAAGAGTAGGAAAGAGAAAATTAAACACAAGGTTTATAGTGGTTCGGCTTATTCCAAGCCTACGTCCACTCTTCTGCACTGACAGCCCACCGGCTGGATTTCACTATGAACAAAAGAGATGTTACAGCAATGCTTTCTCTTGATTCCACAGTGTAGATACTCTACCACACTTCCTCAAGGTATCTCAAAATATAAACTCTCTTTTGCGTACAAGATTTCACTCAGTAAATGAATTGACTAAAAATCAAGGAGCTTCAGACTTTGGAATTCTTCTATCGTGCACCTTCTCGAACAACTGGAACGTCTTCCTTTTATACTCCTTTATGCCATCATACCCGTTGGCACTTACCAAAGGAATTCCTCCAATCTACCCGTTGGACGGAATCAATTAGGAAGATCATTCGAGTTATTAAAGGAACATGTCGATAGCCCATCAATCCTGCTCACCCATACAATCAGGATCTTGGTTTCCATAAATAGAACCTTCCAAGTATTCTTCGCCAATCATCGGATCCTTAATCAATCTTGATTCGAATAAAGGAATCCGTTACGTCATATCCAGCCAAGAGATCTTCTCCAGTCGATAAGGCTAAATCCTTAATGAAGCATCCAGTTACGGATAACCTTTCTTCAACGGATTAGAAACTGTCAATGAGAATAGACTTTGAGTCTTGAGTCTCGCGTCCCGAGGTCTTCGGACTTTAAATAGTAGAGTCTCGCAAATCTTTAGACTAGACTGATGGAAACGTTTTGTCGCCTTCAAAATATTCCGAAAGATTTCTCCAACACTCTCAACGTTTGATGTTGATTTTCAAACTTTAATCTTTTTTTTTTTTTTCAAGATAGATCAAATCTTTTCCATTCTTTCTTGGAGAGCAGGACCGCTAGTGCTCACTAGCTCAATCGAGTCAATGTCGTGCCTCTCGGTTTCGACAAAATTTTGTTTATCCATCTTCACTTTATTCCTTATGAGATAGAAATTAGTGCTGTCTAGCCTGGGCAAGAGTTTAATTTGGCCGACTAGGAGAGAAAAGTATATGCTTTCTAGTACATGTACTCAACTTTTGTTCTTGCTTTTCAAACTTTAATCATTTTATTCGATAATAATTCAAAATTTTTCCTACTTTTTCTTGGAGAACACAACCACAATTGTTAACTAGCTCAATCGAGTCAATATCGTAACTCTCAGTATCAACAAAATTTTTTTTATCCATCTTCACTTTATTCCTTGTCAGATGAAAAATCGTGTTGTCCAAGCTGCGCAAAAACTTAATTTGGCCGACGAAGAAAGAAAGGTATGCAACTTTTAAGACATACTCTTGACATTGACGTTGTTGTTCATACTTTCATCTTTTGTTTTTTACAATAATTTAAATCTTCTCGTGTTGTTTCTTGGTGAATAGGACCACAATCGCTCGCCAGCTCAATCGAGTGGTTGTCATGACTCTCGAATTCGACAAAGCTTTCTTTATACATCTTCGCTTTATTTCTTGTCAAATGAAAATTAGTACTGTCCAGGTTGGGCAAGAGCTTAATTTGGCCAAAAAATGGAGAAAAGTATGCACCTTTTAGTACATACTCTTGACGTTTATTGTTGATTTTCAAACTTAAATCCTTTTTCTAATAATAATTTAAATATTTTCCTATTATTTCTTGGAAAACAGGATCGCGATCACTTAATATCTCAATCAAATCAATGATGTGACTCTCGATTTTAACAAAGATTTCTTTATCCATCTTTACTTTATTCCTCATCATATGAAAATTAGTATTGTCTAAGTGGGAAAAATCTTAATTCAGCTGATGAAGAGAGAAAAACATACACCTTTTAGTACATACTCTTAACTTTTGATGTTGATGTTCAAACTTTAATCCTGAATATTTTCCATTCTTTCTTGGAGAGCATGACCGCTAGTGCTCACTAGCTCAATCGAGTCAATGTCGTGTTTCTTGGTTTCGACAAAATTTTGTTTATCCATCTTCACTTTATTCATTATCAGATAGAAATTAGTGCTGTCTAGGCTGGATAAGAGCTTAATTCGGCAGACAAGGAGAGAAAAGTATATGCCTTCTAGTACATGCACTCAACTTTTCTTCTTGCTTTTCAAACTTTAATCCTTTTATTCGATAATAATTCAAAGCTTTTCCTATTATTTCTTGGAGTACACAATCACGATTGCTAACCAGCTCAATCGAGTCAATGCCATGACTCTCAGTTCCAAAAAAACATTTTTTATCCATCTTCATTTTATTCCTTGTTCGATGAAAAATAGTGTTGTCCAAGTTGGGCAAGAACTCAATTTGGCCGATAGAGAGAGAAAAGTATGTAACTTTTAGGACATACTCTTGACATTTGACGTTGATATTCAAATTTTCATCTTTTGTTTATTATAATAGTTCAAATCTTGTCCTATTGTTTCTTAGTGAGCAGGACCACAATCGCTCACCAGCTCAATCGAGTCATTGTTATGACTCTCGGATTCGACAAAGTTTTCTTTATACATCTTCGCTTTATTCCTCATGAAATGAAAATTAGTACTTGTCCAGGCTGGGCAAGAGTTTAATTTAGCCGAAAAAGAGAGAAAAGTATATACATTTTAGTACATACTCTTGATGTTTGATGTTGATTTTCAAACTTAAATCCTTTTTTCGATAGTAATTCAAATATTTTTCTATTATTTCTTGGAAAATAGGACCTCAATCACTTAATAGCTCAATTAAATCAATGATGTGACTCAATTTTAACAAAGATTTCTTTATCCATCTTTACTTTATTCCTCATAAGATGGAAATTAGTGTTGTCTAGGCTGGGGAAGATCTTAATTTAGCTGATGAAGAGAGAAATACATACATACTTTAATGTTGAAGAGAGAAAAATATACACCTTTTAGTACATACTATCAACGTTTGATGTTGATGTTCAAACTTTAATCCTTTTTCAAAATAATTCAAATCTTTCCCATTCTTTCTTGGAGCACAGGACTGCTAGTGCTCACTAGCTCAATCGAGTCAATGTCGTGCACCTCGGTTTCGACAAAGCTTTGTTTATCCATCTTCACTTTATTCCTTATTAGGTAGAAATTAGTGTTGTATAGGCTAGACAAGAGCTTAATTTGGCCAACAAGGAGAGAAAAATATATGCCTTCTAGTACATGCACTCAACTTTTGTTGTTGCTTTTCAAATTTTAATCCTTTTATTCGAAAATAATTCAAAGCTTTTCCTACTATTTTTTGGAGAACACAATCACGATTGCTAACTAGCTCAATCGAGTCAATGTCGTGACTCTCAGTTTCAACAAAACATTTTTTATCCATCTTCACTTTATTCCTTGTCAGATGAAAAATAGTGTTATCCAAGTTGGGCAAGAACTTAATTTGGCCGATGAAGAGATAAAAGTATGCAACTTTTAAGACATACTCTTGACATTCAACGTTGATGTTCAAACTTTCATCTTTTGTTTTTTTTATTTATTTATAATAATTCAAATTTTGTCCTATTGTTTCTTGGTGAGTCGGACCATGATCGCTCACCAGCTCAATCGAGTCATTGTCATGACTCTCGGATTCAACAAAGTTTTCTTTATACATCTTCGCTTTATTCTTTGTCAAATGGAAATTAGTGCTGTCTAGGCTGGACAATAGTTTAATTTGGCCAAAAGAGAGAAAAGTATGCACCTTTTAGTACATACTCTTGATGTTTGTTGTTGATTTTCAAACTTTAATCCTTTTTTTTTTCCGATAATAATTCAAATTTTTTCCTATTATTTTTTGGAAAAACAGGACCACGATCACTTACTAGCTCAATCAAGTCGATGACGTGACTCTTGATTTTAACAAAGATTTCTTTATCCGTCTTTACTTTATTCCTCATCATATGGAAATTAGTGCTGTCTAGGCTGGGGAATGAAGAGAGAAAAATATACACTTTTTAGTGCTGAAGAGAGAAACATATACCTTTTAGTACATACTCTCAACGTTTGATGTTGATGTTCAAACTTTAATCATTTTTTCAAAATAACTCAAATCTTTCCCATTCTTTCTTGGAGAGAAGGACCTCTAGTGCTCACTAGCTCAATCGAGTCAATGTCATGCCTCTCGGTTTCAACAAAGTTTTGTTTATTCATCCTCACTTTATTCCTTATGAAATAGAAATTAGTGCTGTCTAGCCTGGGCAAGAGCTTAATTTGGCCGACTAGGAGAGAAAAGTATACGCCTTCTAGTACATGTACTCAACTTTTGTTCTTGCTTTTCAAACTTTAATCATTTTATTCGATAATAATTCAAATATTTTCCTACTTTTTCTTGGAGAACACAATCACGATTGTTAACCAGCTCAATCGAGTCAATGTTATGACTCTCAGTATCAACAAAACTTTTTTTTATCCATCTTCACTTTATTCCTTGTTAAATGAAAAATAGTGTTGTCCAAACTACGCAAAAACTTAATTTGGCCGACGAAGAAAGAAAAGTATGTAACTTTTAAGACATACTCTTGACATTGATGTTGATGTTCATACTTTCATCTTTTGTTTTTTACAATAATTCAAATCTTGTCGTGTTGTTTCTTGGTGAGTAGGACCACGATCACTCGCTAGCTCAATCGAGTCATTATCATGACTCTCGGATTCAACAAAGCTTTTTTTATACATCTTCGCTTTATTCCTTGTCAAATGGAAATTAGTACTGTCCAAGTTGGGCAAGAGCTTAATTTGGCCAAAAAAGGGAGAAAAGTATGCACCTTTTAGTACATACTCTTGACGTTTGTTGTTGATTTTCAAACTTAAATTCTTTTTTCCGATAACAATTTAAATATGTTCCATCTATTTCTTGGAAAACAGGATTGCGATCGCTTAATAGCTCAATCATATCAATGATATGACTCTCGATTTTAACAAAGATTTCTTTATCCATCTTTACTTTATTCCTTATCAGATGGAAATTAGTGTTGTCTAGGCCGAGGAAGAACTTAATTCAGCTAATGAAGAGAGAAAAACATGCACCTTTTGTGACATCCTGAAATTCGACCCCGTTTTCGATAAAGTGAAATGGGCATTTCGTCGACGTGTTTACGGTCCTTTTTCTCTGAGCTGATCACTCATGAGTTAACTAACTTATTGGGTGAAGCCATTAAGGGATGTATCTCAAGAAAATCCCTAAAAGCTACTCAATTGGTTGGATTGACTAAAATCACGTCGATTGATTTTTAACTACGAAATTGAACTCGATTTCGGGAATCGAATTTTAAGCGCGTCATAATTCCTTTTTTAGGACATTGTCTCATCGTTCGTCAATTTATTGACGAGTCCGAAATTTCAAAGAAATTATCGGAAAAAAAATCGAAGACCAAAAGAAAGGGAAAGGGAAAAAGAAAAGAAAAATAAGAATAATGTTATTATTTTAATTCTTTTCTCTCTCTCCCTCTTCTCTCTTTCTTCTCTCTCTCTTCTCTCTCCTCTCCCTCCCCCTCGTGCGAATCCCTTCCCCACCGAACACCCCCTTGCCAATTTGAAATTGGCTTCTCTTATCTCTCTCTATTTTGACTAGTCAAAAGAAAAACCCCTTCTTCTTATCTCTTCTTTCTCTCTCTTCTCTCTCCTCTCTCTTCTTCCCCACTCCTCGTGACCGAGCCCTCCTTCTGCTTCTTCTTTCTTCTTCGTGTGAAGCCAGCGGACAGAAGCGGAGGAGCTCGCCGAAGTCGTCGCCGCCCGCACCGCCGCCCGGACGTCCACCGCTCGCCGCCGTTCCGCCGTCCGCGCATCCCCGCGTCTGTAGCTCGCTGCTGTCCCTCCCCCATGCGATTCCAGCCGCTGCCCAGCCTTGTTCGGCCAGCTCAGGCCGTGGCCCGACCCCCTCCGGCCACCGTCCGGCCTCACCGGAGCTCCGCCCGCTCTCCCGACCTCTTGCTGCCCCCAACCATCTCTTTTTCCCCTCTGTTTTGCAGCAACCCAGCAAGTTGCGGAGTGGGTCTCCAGCGACTTTGTGCGCCATTTTGGGCCGTTTCCGGGCCCCGAACCCGAGCCGTGCTTTGGGAAGAATCGTTCCTCGCGTCGCCCCCGTCGGATTGATCCGATTTGCGCGCGATTTGGTGAGTAATCTCACTAATCCCGGATTAGTTGACTAATTATGCTTAAGGTTGGTTTAGTTTTAATTAATTATGTTTAGGTTGTTAGATTAGAATAAATTAGCAATTATTAGTCAAATGTGATACGATTTATATAAATTGATTGTGTAATTAGCAAGTAGACGTGGTCTACTATTTATTGGAAGCATTTCGGGATTTTTCCGAACCCTTAGTGGGCTTCATTTTTTGGCTTTTCGGTGGAATTTTAGTATTTAAATATTAATTTCCGGAATTAAATTAAATAATTATTTATTTTCCGAAAATTCAACTGAGATGGTTCGGAACCGGAATTTTATGCTGGAGACTGTGGTGAAGTCTGTTTGTTTAATTGGACTTTAATTTGTGCTAAATTGAATTTTTTAATATTTATTAATTAATTTTCGAAATTAATTAATTAATTAATTATTTTTCGGAAATTAAGATTTTGATGGCCGACGACCGAAATCTCGTGTTGGTTGTCGTGGCGCAGTTCGTTTATTTATTTGAGCTCTACGTTGCATGGAATTAAATAAATTGTGGTGTTTTAGGGGTTTACCCTAAATTGATTTGGAATTAATTGAGATTGAATGATTGATTGGTAGATGGCCGAGTATGTTTGTTTAGCATTTATAATGCTTTGATTGAGTTGTAAAGTGGATGGAATTATGAGAGAATTGGAAATACTGGGGATTGAACCGTCCCGACACGGTGTATGGATCTACGTGGTTCGGTGATTGGGACATCACCATTTGGTGAAACGGTGCGCTTTAAAAACGCACGTATCGGTCTAGTACATACATTATTGTGGACCTACGTGGTTCGGTGATTGAGACATCATGAAAAAACGCGCGCCTTAAAGAACACACGTATCGGTCTAGTACATACATTATTGTGGACCTACGTGGTTCGGTGATTGGGATATCACTGGCGAAAACGGCGCCTTAAAGAACGCACGTATCGGTCTAGTACTCATATTGTTATAGGCATGTATGGTTCGGTGATTAAGGACATCACTGGCGAAAACGGCGCCTTAAAGAACGCATACACTTGTCTATTAAATACATTGTTATAGGCATGTGTGGTTCGGTGATTATGGACCTCACTGGCGAAAACGGCGTCTTAAAGAACGCACACAATTGTCTATTGAGTACATGGTTATAGGCATGCATGGTTCGGTGACTAAGGATGTCACTGGCGAAAACGACGCCTTAAAGAACGTACGCAATTGTCTAGTGGATAAGTCACTTGGTGAACTTGACGTCTGAGAGCATTGACCTAGAATGGTCCGTCTGACATGTAATCGACTGGGTCGATTGATCATTGCTTTGATTTGATGTCGTGAATTGATTGACTGATTGGAAATGACCGTGAGTGGTCTTGTTGGCATGTAATCGACTAGGTTGATTTGATCGATGCTTCGATCTGTGATTTGATTGATTGTGCATTGAGATATTCGAAGTATCTGTATATAACCTTGAATTGTAGGTTGAGACTGATGCCAAGGTACGTCTTCTGCCCTATGCGTGTATAGGCAGCCTATAGTATAATGGTTTACTAATCGGGCTTAGTGGGGTAGAACTCGCTGAGACGTAGTCTCATCCCAGTTTGGGGAAAACATTTCAGGACCCCAATGAGAAGCTGAGGAGGAGTCTGGGAAGGAGAACTCGGAGGTAAAACCTGAGGAGAAGAATTTTGGAAGAAGAAGATAATCCCGAGAGGGGCCTTGAGTACGGCCTAGATGGATTGAGATTTTATCTTCTTTTGAGATCTCCATTTTGATGTGAATAGAGTTTAGAAAAAAAAGTTGTGAAGTGCTCTGGTTTGTGTTTTATATAAAAGTTTGGTTATAAATTTCAATATGAAAAATATGGCCCCGCTTTTCTATCCCATCGTTTTATTGTCAGGGATTTTTTAATCGGCTTCCGCATGTCTTAATAAATGAAAGGGTCGGCGATACATTGTCCTGGGATATCGCATTTTAAAATCGACCAAGAGAAGGATGTGTGCGTGCCTGAGGACCGGGGCGTGACACCTTTTAGTACTGAAGAGAGAAAAACATGCACCTCTTAGTACATAATCTCAACAGTTGATGTTGATATTCAAACTTTAATCTTTTTTTGAAAATAATTCAAATATTTCCCATTCTTTCTTGGAGAGCAGAACCACTAGTGCTCACTAGTTCAATCGAGTCATTGTCGTGCCTCTCGGTTTCGACAAAGTTTTGTTTATCCATCTTCACTTTATTCCTTATCAAATAGAAATTAGTACTGTCTAGGCTGGGCAAGAGCTTAATTCGGCCAACGAGGAGAAAAATGTATACGCCTTCTAGTACATGCACTCAACTTTTGTTGTTGCTTTTCAAACTTTAATCATTTTATTCGATAATAATTCAAAACTTTTCCTACTATTTCTTGGAGAACACAATCACGATTTTTAACCAGCTCAATTGAGTCAATGTCGTGACTCTCAGTTTCAACGAAACTTTTTTTATCCATCTTCACTTTATTCCTTGTCAGATGAAAAATAGTGTTGTCCAAGTTGGGCAAGAACTTAGTTTGGCCGACAAAAAGAGAAAAGTATGCAACTTTTAGGATATACTCTTGACATTTGACATTAATGTTTAAACTTTCATCTTTTGTTTTTTTATAATAATTCAAATCTTGTCCTATTGTTTCTTGGTGAGCAAGACCACGATCACTCACCAGCTCAATCGAGTCGTTGTCATGACCCTCAGATTTGACAAAGCTTTCTTTATACATCTTCGCTTTATTCCTTATCAAATGGAAATTAGTGCTGTCTAGGCTAGGCAAGAGCTTAATTTGGCCAAAAAATTAGAGAAAAGTATGCAACTTTTAGTACATACTCTTGACGTTTGATGTTAATTTTCAAACGTAAATCCTTTTCTTCGATAATAATTCAAATATTTTTCTATTATTTATTGGAAAATAGGACCACGATCGCTTAATAGCTCAATCAAATCAATGATGTGACTCTCGATTTTAACAAAGATTTCTTTATCCATATTTACTTTAATCCTCATCATAGGGAAATTAGTGTTGTCTAGGCTGGGGAAGATCCTAATTCAGCTGATGAAGAGAGAAATACATACACCTTTTAGCACATACTCTCAACGTTTGATGTTGATTTTCAAACTTTAATCCTTTTTTTTTAAATAATTCAAATATTTCTCATTCTTTCTTGGAGAGCAGGACCACTAGTGCTCATTAGCTCAATCAAGTCAATGTCGTGCCTCTCGGTTTCAACAAAGTTTCGTCTAACATATTGCTTGCCCCAAAACTAACAAATTGGGGCAAAATTAATTATGTTTTTCACCTCTAAATTAAGGAATTGGGGCGTAATTCAGTTTGACTAGATTCAGCTTGGGCAGAAATCTTGATACAGTTTTCACACTCTAACTATTTAAACGATGTTGTGCAACATGGGAATTAATTAAAAATTATTATTTTTAAATTATTGTGCTTTGAAAACCACCAATTTGCAGCATTATTTTGGGCAACATATCTTACTAGATTGCCCGTGTATTAAAGACTAATCGAAACCCAAAACATGTTGGTCTAGTGGTATCTTTCAGGTTCAAGAGGTTTCAAATCATTTTACTTGGGTTGGACTAGGCTGTACTGGGCTGGGCTGGGTGGGACTCATTCTCATTAAACAAATCGAAAAAATATAATTCAAGTGAGAAGCCCTAAAACATGTTCCTCCTATTTATTGGCCGCATCCCTCACGTGAGGCTCTCGAGTAGATTATTTTTAAGAGTGATAAATCACGCTAAATTCTTCTAATTGAAGTAGATTTATTTTGTTTCGTATGTTGTGCTTAAGTGACAATTCAATACTCACATATTCCTAGTTAACTGGATTTTGGGGCAAAAAAAATATGCATTGCATTGATATGGTTGATTCTAAGTCCATTATAGTGAGACTTTTCCATATTTTACAATAAAATTAATGAAAAATTCATTAGCATGAATTTGGCAATGTCATATAACTAATTTTGTTTATGAAAATGCTTTCTATAAATAATAGTGTTCTTGTATTGTTTATCCAGGCACTAGCTTTCATTTGATTCAGAACTTAGAGGGTAGTATCCAGGCTCAAAGTTTTAGAACTGGCGTCAAACATGGTTCATAGCAGAGCCAATAGTCATTCTTTTGAACTGATAGCACAAGTAATCTACATACTCCCAATATGAATCCCTCCATTGCTTTCATTTTTTATTCAGAATAATCACTTGGATACGAAAATGAATTTTGCTGATGGACGCAATCTCAATTTGGCCAATAGACAGGTTTAATAACTAGGGACGATCTACAGTACCAAAAAATAACTAGGGACGATCTCTGCATATACTCATTTAAGTCGAAAATTTCCAGGACAATGCTGCTGCAGATTTGTTTCGACACATAATGAATGCGGCTCATTGAGGAACCGCGGGTAATGGAGAGAGAGGACAATCAAGCTTCACAGTGGAGCTAATGGCAGCATCCTCCAGCTGTAATCTTGATATCCTTGGCTCATATCAACCCAATCCCTCCTCTAAATGCATATGTTGCTGCAGAAAGCTCGCTAGTCTTCATACTCGGTCTCTTCATCGTCACCTTCGCTGTTTTCTGCATGGGTCCATCCCTCCACGTTCTCTTCGTCCTCTTCCGTTTCTTCTCTATCTTCTTCCTCGTGTATGTCTTCTTTAACCGGCCACGGTTCCTTCGTCACATCAAAGTGACGGGAGTAGAGGGGTGGCGGCGCCCTTTCCTTCACCACATTAACAATACATATGGTACTTTCATGCTTTTCATGATTAAATCCTTGTATTTTTAATTTATCTAATCGAGTCTTTCTAGTTTCACAAATTTTGTAATCAAGCTTTTTAGATAGCAAATCCTGTCAAATCTAGCTGACTTGTAGGATTTGGGAAACTGCGATCGTCCTTGCTAAGCATCTTGTCACCAACAAAGGAAAAGAGTGGTACTAATCAAGCTATGTTCAGGCATGAGATACACCATTTTCTTCAAAAGTCAGGTGATCCTTTTGTCTCGGTTCCTTTATATCTCCTCATTTGCCGATGGCTTGCCCCACTTTGTTACTCGGTGGCGTGCATGAAGTTTTAGAGCGAACACTTCTTAACACTCTTGGAGATGACATCGTGCCCGATCGATATAAGATTAGCCTCTACATTGACTCTGTCTACCTCTGTAATTTTCTTTCTCAAGGGCACGTGTGGAGCTGATTGGTCTCTGCCATGCTATTGAGTTTATGTAATCTACATTAAGTACAACATCATACGTTAGCATGTGAATGAATAGTGCGGAGTTAGAACAAATGGGACCTAATGGCAATCCTCCCTTATTAAATCGTATCTCGAAGGTGTGAATATTTCAAGGCAGTCTTCCGACTTGGTTTGCACAGAAAATGGCTTCTCTGAGCATCTATAAAATTCAAGGCTTTATTCCTCCACTAGATCATCGGAATTTGTCTTGCCACCTCATTTGCATTCTTAAGTCACAAGTTTTTATTTGTTATTTTTTGAGATGTATTGAAAATTTTGACTGCGTCAAATTTTGGAGGACTGTGCAGAAGCCCAGCCTTCAAAGAGATTTGATCATAGGGCCAATTTAATGTGCTTTCACATGCCCTCAAAACATGAAAATTTCTCATGAACTTGCAATTTATTGAAAAAAAAAAAAAAAAAGAGTTACGTTATTGAAAACGGGAAACCGAAATCCGAGAAAGTAGGAAAGATTCTTATGTAGAGGAATATGCAGATAATTAAACATGCCCCTACTCTGGGCAATTCGAACTCATTCTATCATCCAAATCCTCATCAATGACAATGGCAGTATCATTGGTTGCTTGGACATTTTTATCACCTTGAGCTGTGCCGGTCGAATTAACATTGGTGGGCTTTACCCGGTTCATTGGGTTTGACCTTGGAGGAGGACGTAGAGTCGCAAATACCTTCTCCAGCTTATCCACGCGATCTGACAAACGTTGCACTACATCGTTCATTCGACGTCCGAGGGTGTCATCCCGTCGCTCTCTCCTTCGAGCGCCAACTTCTTGGTCATTTCTTCGACGCAATCTGACAAGTATTGCTTGATCATGATTGGGAGACGATGTAATATATAAGAATGACAAAGAAGATAGAACACTTACAGGGATAGCGAGGGTAGAAAGATACAAAAACATGCGCATGTACATGTGAGGTTTAACTCCTAAAAGTGGAAAATTCAATAATCAAAATAGTAACAAAATTACTCAGAAGATTAAAGAACCTGAAATGCATGAGCAAGCAGGAATGGATGTGTATTTGACACTCAACTAAGACAAGGATTCTGCAAATTTAGACTTAGAAAACAAACATGCGATGACAAATGCATTTATTAATGAAAATGTTGATGAATTTGACTAATGCATGACCTAAGCTATTTTGAGATAACTAAGATGTAATGTCGATTCATTCTTTGTTGTGTTTTCTTTTTAATGAGATGAACTCCCTAAATGCAATATGGACATGACTCAGATAATGCTATGATTACATGCATTAATCTAACATGCATCGATGAAGTAACATAAAGTCCTAAATGTCATGCTTGCTATGCTATAATGAATTAACTATATGCAGTGATACGGGATCAATTCCTAAAGCTAGCAATATGATATGCCGAGAATGCTATGACATAAGATAGAATTAATCATGGACTAATCCTAGGATGCAAGTTATATGAAATGCTTTTTCTTTGTATTATATTTATGTTAACGAAAGCAGCAAATTATATCCTAGGACCCTACATGTGACATACTGACCTTTGCTCAACGAATATCAACTTAGTGATGCAATGCTGACTTTTTCAATTTTTTTTCTTTTCACGATGTGCAATATGAATAATGCATGAAATGCAATGACTAATTATTCAATATTCAACACATAATTATCAATAATGTGATTTTAATGTGATTTTCTAGATGACATGAATTACGTGATATAAAACATAGGTAACATTCTTTTTTCTCTTTTGTTTTCAATTAGTAAAAACTGCCGCGACCTCTTTTTTTTCGGCGCCCGCAGTCAGGTACAGGCGCCTAAGGAGGCTAATGGCTCGACTGAAATTAGTTATGCCCGGACTCTCCCAAGTCCACCAATTCACGACTTTAATAGTCTAAGTTTTTAACCCGTAAATTAATTTTAAAACGGAGTCGCCACTAATCGGTTTGGGGTGGGTCGATTAGAAACCCAAGCGAAGTATCGGGAGAAATACTCGCTCTGCGCAACCAGAGAAATTAGGATCGGGGACTTGATTACACTAGTTAATCACTAATGCCCTTTCGGTACCTAATCTTGTTTAAACCCCGAGGTTTTTGGATGTTCGAGGGATTTTCCATGCATTTTTGGAGGAAAAACATTTGAGTATTTTCTAATTTTTTGGATATAAAGGGATTTTTTTGGACCTTTTTGGTATTTTTGGAAAAATATAAGTCTTTTTGGCTTTTTGAATTTTTTTGGCTTTTTCATGAATTTTTGGCTTTTTTTGGATTTTTGGCATTTTTTGGAAAATATGAAATTTTTTTGATTTTTTTGATTTTTTTCGGAAAATAGATATTTTTTGGAAAATAAAATATTTTTTACTGTTTTTTTAAATATTTTTCGAAAATAAAACATTTTTATTTATTTTTTTGAAAATTATTTATTTTTAAAAATATTATTTTATATTAAAATAATATAAAACCGACCGGAGGGGATCCGCGGGTTGGGTCCGACTCGGGTCGACGACCCAAAACGGGACGGGCCAGCGTTGGGGCCCAACTCAGATTTTTTTCTTCTTAAAAGCTCAGCCCACACACACGGAATTGGGCCTATTTAAAAAAAAAAAAAAAAAGGGATGCCCGGCCCGCGCAAATAGAAACAACCCGTGCGAAACCCTACCGGCCGCCGACATGGGTCCGACTCGGGGGAAACCCTACCGGACACCGACCCGGGTTCCGGCCACTTGGGGTTCACGGGAACCCTACCCGGCGACGACCGGGTCCGACCCGGCCTCGACTCGACGCGGCGCTTCCTCTTCCTCGTCCAATCGCGCGGCGGCGACGAAGGGGCTCGGACGGCGGATTGGCGTCGACGACGGCGGCGATACGAGAGGACAGACCAATGGCCGGTCGTTCGTCGGACGAAGAGCAAGACTCAACAACGGCGCCGAGATCTATTTGGCTGGTCGGGGCTGGGGATTAGGGTTTCGCCGACGGGGGCGACGGCAACGACGCGGTAGACAGAACGGCGAGGGATGGCAAGTGGAAACGACGACGGCCGAGCGGGGCTGATACCTGCCTATGGAGAGGGTCCCGACGGCGGCGTGGAGGATGGTGACGATAGGGAGCGGCGGTCGGGATGGTGCGGCGACAGTGGGCCCTCAACCTTCGCAGATCTGGAGCGGCGTCGGGCATGACTCGAGGTGACGTCGGGGGGGGACCTCTTCTTCCGCTTTCTTCGCGAACCCAGAACTCCTTCGCCTCCTCCGACCTCGCTTCTCTCTCACTCCGGTCGATCCGAGCCTCCACCGGCCAGATCGACCTCCTCGACTCGCTTGGCCGGCGGCCTCCCGAAGTCTCGGTGGGAGGTCGGCCGAGCTCGCGACGACCCGATTTCTCTCTCGCTCGCTCTTCGATTCCTCCCCGAAGTCTCTTAGTGGGAAGATCTCGAGCTCGCTCGTGCCGTTCTTCGACGAAGGTGGTGCCCTTTTATAGGCGCGGGGCAGCCGGTCGACGGAGCTTCGACCGCCGGTCCTCATGCGCGCGGCCGAGCGGCCTCCGCCGGCCGAACCGGCGTCCCATCCAAGCTTATCCGGTGAAGCGTGCTCGGCATTGATGGCGCTTGAGACCTTATCCTCTTCGGCCGACGTCGGCCTACTCCCCTCGGCCGTAGGCCGTCCCTTCGCGCGTGTCGTCGTCTTACTCGTGCGCGTGAATTGTAGAGGTGTAGGGGAAGAAGAGGGAAGAAGGAAGAAGAAGAAGAAGAGAAGGGGGTCGGGCTTTAGGGAAAAAATGGGCCGGGCCTTGGGCTGCGTGAAAAAAAAAAAAGGGGCTGGGCTAGCTTTTTTTTTTTGTTTTTGTTTTGTTTTTTTTTTGTTATTTGTTTATTATTTCGAAAAAGACAAAATAAATAAAAACTTAATTAATTAAAATAAACCTAATTAAAATTGAGCGTCAACAAATTTTAGCCCTCTTTGAAGGTGAGCTTGTAGAGGTTGCATTCAAAGACAGACTGATGCCTAAATTTTATCCATGCATGCGTAGCAGATTATATTTTATTTGGGACCTATTATTCTATGCAGAAAAAGAGCAATATTGAGATTACATATACTAAGACAGATAAGAAGATACCTGTAGTTACTTACCGAGAGTGAGTGAGATAGGGTGTGAACCCCGAGTTTGGCAAGTATCAAGGCGTCATCTTACCTGGTGATATGAGGAAGTTGCTTTTCCAAGGCTCGAACCATTCTTCGGTCGCGTGTTAAAACAATCAATGATTTGTTTAGGACCCGAACCTTTCTTCGGTCGCCTTGACGGAAATTGCTCCTCCGGACCCGAACCATTCTTCGGTCGCCCGTTGGAGCAATCGGTGGTTTGTCTTGGACCCGAACCATTCTTCGGTCGCCGTGACGGGAAATTGCTTCTCTAGGACCCGAACCATTCTTCGGTCGCCTGTTAAAACAATCAATGGTTTGTCTAGGACCCGAACCTTTCTTCGGTCGCCGTGACGGGAAATTGCTTCTCCAGGACCCGAACCATTCTTCGGTCGCCTGTTGGAGCAATCAGTGGTTTGTCTCGGACTCGAACCATTCTTCGATCGCCGTGACGGGAAATTGCTTCTCTAGGACCCGAACCATTCTTCGTTCGCCGTGACGAAAAATTGCTTCTCTAGGACTCGAACCATTCTTCGGTTGTTAAAACAATCAATGGTTTTCTAGGACCCGAACCTTTCTTGGTCGCTTTGACGGGAGATGCACCGACCTTTCTCGGGGCATCTCATTTGTGGGTGCACGATTTGTATCGAGGACACCGGTTGGTACCGACCTTTCTCGGGAGATGCGCCGACCTTTCTCGGGGCATATGTTTTGTGGGGGTGTTTGACCTCTCAAAGACAATAGCAGTACCCCACTTTTCTCGGGAGGATGCGGCGACCTTTCTCGGGGCATCAATTACATTGAAGCATTGAAAGAAGATACCTTGGATATTTGTGAAGGTGTCCCACCTCCTGTCAATTGGGAAATATCGAGGGCGTATTTGGGATATTCGTGAAGGTCTCTCGCCTCCTGGTAATTGGGAATATTGAGGATGTGCCTTGCATATTCATGAAGGTCTCTCACCTCCTGGTAAAGGAGAATATCGAGGACATACCTGGGATATTCGTGAAGGTCTCTCACCTCTTGGTAATTGGGAATATCGAGGGCGTACCTGAGATATTCGTGAAGGTCTCTCACCTCCTGGTAATGGGAATATCGAGGGCGTGCCCCGCATATTCGTGAAGGTCTCTCAGCTCCTGGTAGTGGGAATATCGAGGATGGGTCTCGCATATTCGTGAAGGTCTCTCACCTCCTGGTAGTTGGAATATCGAGGACGTACCTTGGATATTCATAAAGGTCTCTCACCTCCTGGTAGTTGGAATATCGAGGACGTACCTTGGATATTTGTGAAGGTATCCCACCTCCTGGTAATGGGAATATCGAGGGCGTGCCCCGCATATTCGTGAAGGTCTCTCACCTCCTGGTATGGGGAATATCGAGGACGTGCCCCGAATATTCATGAAGGTCTCTCACCTCTGGATGGCTGCGGGCATTCAAAGGGCTAGAGCACACAGGTAGCTGGACGGTAGTGCCAAGCAAAGCAATGGAGTGCTTGAACAGCTGCTATATTATTTTGGGGACAACTCGGGCAGGTTGAGTGTCATGAAAAGGAAGTACCTAGACAACGGTGGGTACTTGATGATATGGGGATACCTAGACAGTAGTAGGTATTCCAAGAGATACTTGGTCAGTCACAAGTATCAATACTCTAGGGACAACTCGAACAGGCCGAGTGTCAGGAAAATGGAGTATCCGAACGGTGGCCGGTACTCAAAGACAATAGGGATACCTAGACAACAGTAAGCACCCAAACTCAAGGGACGACTCAAATAGGTTGAGTGTCAATAAGAGAGTACCTGGACAGTGGTAGGTATTTTAAGACAAATGGGGATAGAGATACGCTTACCTAGCAATATCTCGATCTCTAAGAGTATGTCTCGTTATTTGCACAATATGCACACATGATTGTATATGCTGTAAATTCATGAGTTCAAATGAGATTCATGCATGATAATTTTGTCAATTTTGCATCTTTTGATTTCCAGGGAAGATTTTTGAAAGACAACCTTCATTTAGAATGTAGATGTCTTGAGCATGCCGGATGAGGGACTTTCGATGCGAAAGGACTTTTCACTCACTCATGGAAAATGCTATCCCGACCATTGATGCAGGATTTATAAGGACCACACTATCTCACTGTCATCATGTCAACAGGGGTCCGAGTATTCTCGCAAACAGTACGACTTTACTAATGTAAGAGGTCTTTGTTGAAACTGTGATGAAGTCTTGGCCAGTGGCTCATCGAAGGGGACCATCAAGGTCAAGGCTTATGAATGGAGTGCCGCACGATCGTCTCGGGTTTGCAAGTCAAGAATCCTGCGAAAAGAGATAGAATAATCTTGCTCGTACTTCTTCGAGTGATGTTTATAGACATATGAAATCCTACGTTAATTGAAGTGCCCTGGTCTGAAGAGACTTTTACAATGGGATGTAACGTAGACTTGGCTCATATGTAAGAGGGTGAGAGTTGGTGACTGTCTCAGCATTTGTCACTAGTCTTTCTTGTCAGATGGAGGTTCTATGGACCACAACGCAACTTTTTCTTAGCTGTATTTTTGACTCATTGGCCTTGCTTTTACCAAGCACACGCTTTTTTTCATGCCCCTATTTTTATTCCAGTTCTTCATTAATGGGCATTGACCTTGCTTTTACCAGTACACTGCTTTTTATGCCCATGTTTTTCTTTCTTGTTGTTAGAGGAACTAGCCTAGGCAAGTTCAATCACGACACCGTTGTTAGACTCTTGAGTCTTCATCTTCAACTAGCACTCTAGACTATCTTTGTTTAAATGGCGAGTAGATTCTGTTTTGCCTCCATGTGGTGGTGAAATTACAGACTCGATTGGGTTGTACAATGAATACAAGTGCAAAAAGAATTGCTCTTTGTCATTCTAGGGCACTTGAATTAACGTGAGTGTTCATATGCAATAAAGACACTCGAAGATTGATGCAAGTGCGAGCAAGAAAATTTCTATCTCTCTTCTCACCTTGTGATGCTTTGCTTTGCCTCCGCTCCGCCCCAATGTGGGGTGGTTCTTGATGGGGGTATGAGAGAAGCTTCACCGTGTATGGGGCTCAATGGGGTGAGTGATGGAATGCCTCTTACTATTTTGGTTATCGTACCATTCGCGAGAGAACTCTTTACCCTGCAGCCATGGAATCTTCTGCACTCATCTCACAAGTGTATAGATGGGGGGGGGATTGTGTGTAGGATATGACTTGCCTTTCATCATTCTGATGCGCCTCATCCAACATGCTCGATTAATCTTGTATTCTTCACTTAGCTGTCTATTCTAATTATCCTTAATGGAATCAATGATTTAGATAGACAAAATCATCATGCAAAATTCATTTGGAAAAGGCATGCGGTATTTTAAATATGAGAGAGTTTGTACTCTCAAAACAAATTAATGGTTTTTGCTCAAAAGACCTTGTTGGCAACTTTAAGGGTCAACAAATGGTATTGTTAAATTTTGAACATCAAAAGGATTATTCACAAATGGGTGTCAATGGTTGTCCTTATTGATTAGGGATATGACACATGAATGATCAGCCAAAGGTTGGGAATTTGATCGGGCATCTCTGCTTTTGCCCCTGTAGAAGAGAAGATGTACAAGTAGATCAATTAGTCTAAAATCAAATGTGAGTTGAGGCCTTAAGATTTTCTGTCATTTGCTTTGGCGATTACTCGGGACGCCCTTTTGTTTAGGAGAGTTTGTCATGCCTCTCATTGATTTATTATCCTTGTTTTTTACGGTCGGGTGATCCTGCAAAGCATAACAAGAGGGAATATGTTAGTCATGAACTCTTTCAAGAGTCAAAACTGGAAGCGATACAACTTTACCCTTCACTGGTTTGCAGATGATTGGGTGAACCTGAAGTGAGAGGGAGACACGAAGTCCTATATCCCTTGCTTCGTTAGGTCAATTATTCTCTGAATTGGCTCCTGGATGACACGTCCTCTTACACGAAGTCAGGTGAATTCAATGCGAGTCTTTTCCATGTACTAGCTTGGCCAATATTGATTTGCCAAACCTAACCATCAAGTTTGGTTCTTGAATCTCAATGCTTCCTGTCAATAGGGAAAATATGTCAAAAGTGGGTTCAAAGAGGGGAGTATTGGAAAGCGATACCAAATTACTATTCTCCAAAGTTTGTATTTGTTGATTCCTAAGGATATTTGAATGTCGATGATGGCCTCTTTATCTTGGCATAGTTCAATGTTTCCTTCAATTGGCCTTCCTCTCTTGTGACCATGTATGTATGATTGTTGGTCGTTGATTCATCTTCAACGCCTTCCTTCTGTGGAATTTCTCTTTCTGTCTTTAACTATAGCATCATTGGGTAAAAGTCATGTACCTCAAGCTTCTATGAAATCTGAGATAAAAAATCTCAAGCTTTCTGATGGCAATTATTCCTTGGAAAAATATGCGTGGAGTGAAGTTTCTAGGTTCCAAAGTCATTGTCCGAATGTGGAGCTATAGATCGCTTTGACTGTCTAGATTTTCTCCCTGTTGACAGTAGCCAATTCAAAGAAAGAGAAAAGATCCCTTCCTTGTGCTTTTGGGTTTATCGAAGCTGGAAGTCCTATTGATGAAACCACAGCATTTGGTTGCTCAGGCACATTGTGGGGAAAGGATATTGCTCTGGCTTATGAAGGAGTTGGGCAGGAGCGAGGTGGAGTGCACAAAGCTCTTAGGGACGGCTTGATTTTCAACCGTATACCTGTACCTATTATGTCTTATCTTCCGTTTCCTGTAAATAGAAGAGAGAGGGCATCATTTCCAAATTATATTCAGAGAATAAGACTTACCCTCTTTTGGTGTAGAATGATTCTTTCTATTTGCCCCTGTTTTCTTGGCAGGGTGTCTTTGAATTTGGCGAGTTCACCTGATGCGCTTGCTTCAAATGCCCCCTATCACACTAAGTCAAAGGGGACAGGAATGATCTTCTGAGACATGAAGTGAGTGAGTCAAAAGACAAACATGATTAAACTTATCATCTTGTTTTAACAAAAGCTTTTGGGTGATGAAATATTTTTATTTTCAAAGTACGTCTTTGGGGGAGAAAAAGCATGAGGAGGCCCAGCCCTCAGTATTCTCCTTAGATGATATTTTCTTTTCATGGTTGGATAACATCACCGGGCAGGTTTGGAGTACCGCCTCATGCTCTTAAAACAAAATATTAGAACTGTACAATAAAGTACTTGGAAAGGAAAATACAACAGTAGCACACTAGACAAGATAAGAAACATGAAATTATAAAAACCAGTAAAACCCATGAAAACTCCTATGTAAAAGAGTGCTTTGATAGTGTTGGTTCCGGAATCAAGCGCCTTTGAGTTCCTCGCCTCCAGTAGACTCGAAGTATTCGCATGAGAGGACCACTTCATTGAAGCTATGGAAGTGCAACCCCTGCAACCAACAACGATGCTTACGAGGTAAAGACCCTATGAACAGCTTTATCATTTCTTCTTCGGCCGCTTGAGGGTATGTTTGCATCATAAAAGCCTCTCACCTCCTTGCATACACTCGGAAATCCTCCATTGGTCTTCTTACGTAGTGAACCAAGTTCGACAAGGCACTTCAGTCCCAATCGCTTTGATACGAAGCGGAATGCGAAGACAGCTCATTCCAATCTCTCATGAGATAGATATCCTGCTGTGATGAACCATTGTAATGCGGACCGTAAGACTTTCTTGGAAGGCTTGAGTTGTGAATGACATCAGCCATAGTACCGACTCATTTCAGCGTGGAGGTACTGCAAATGAGCCACGGGGCAAGTTGTGCCATTATACTTACTGAGATTAGGTATCCACATCTCTCCGAGAGGTCATGATCCTATGAGCGCAAGACGGGCTTGATGTATCCTGGTTAGGCCACCGGTTTTCCCACTTTGCATATTCGTTGTAGTGGTGTTTTTTTTTTGTTTCGGGAAGTTGGACTCTACCGAGATTACCCCATTGCTTTCTTCTTGGTCAAAATTTCTGAATGAGGATGAAGTATTGAAGCTATCCTCATGGTTAGAAGACGAGCTTAGTACTTCGTTAGGATCGTAGCGGATAAAGACGTATGCTTCCTCTTCGACGGGCCTTCATCCCCGGATGAGTAGGAAACTTGTTATACGATGAATCGTCGGTTTCATTGTTGAAATAACGCTGGAAGTCCTTGGGATTGTATTCTAGGGCCGGGAAGTCTTCAAGGTTGTACTCTAGAGGAGGGTAGCCTTCAAAGCTGTATTCTTGGGAATGCTCGAAGCTTTGGTGCGATGGCTTGTCGGTAGATCTTTGCATTGATCTGTTTAGGCTTTCTTTTCTTGGCTTTTGGTCCAAACCTTTTGAGTAAGGCCCTTCGTTTTGCCAGCTCAGTTACAGCCAAGGGAAGTGAGAGACATTAGAGTTTCATTGTTTGATTCACTTTCCAGATTGATAGGGGTTGGTATTCTTTGGACCCTAGCTCTTGGAGTAAGCTTGGGGAGTTGTCCGCGTGCCCCGGTCTTGAACAGGCTCTGTGTCTTTGATCTCGTACAAAGGCTCATTGCCTTTCCTAGTAGGAAACTTCTCAGTAACAGGATGTTGCTCAGTCGCCCATTTATTATGCAAGGCTTCATTGACATGCTCTTCTCCTATCTCAGCGACTAATGGCTCCTCGTGCTCTGCAATCATCGGCTCTTCGTAGGGTAGGGTGATGTCAGGGGTGATGTCAATATTATGCTCTTGGTGAAAAACATGAATTAGTTCCCTCCAGCTTTTAAGGGGACTAATCTTCCTAACAATGTACCATCGCAAGGCGGGGCCAATCAAGCTTGATTGGTACGATTGAATCATCCTTCGGACCGAGGTAGGCACAGTAAGTAAGTCTCACGGGCGGGAGGTATCGGCATACCTTTCGCATTCGGGTGCTTTGAGTTTTTCAGGGATCTCAATGCCGCGTAATTGGACAGGTCCATGGGATTCTATTCCTGCAACTGGTTTAACTTTTTCATGATCTTTTCAAACTGTCTATGGTATTGGCTATTTTCTGGAAAATTTGCGGATGTCATGACGGCAACTACAGAGTTGGGCTCAGCTTGAGTGGATTTCATTTGTCTCGAGAGTTGTTGAAGGACAATGGACATCTGTCCCACGCCGTCTTCAATGTTAATGAGACGATTTTGTACATCATTCTGATCGGGTCCTATTGCATGAGGCCATTCACGAGCGATTGGCGGCCGGCGATTCATAATTACCTTTCATTGCGAAAACAATGAATGAGCATGAAAGTAAACAAAGATTGACCCATGGCAATGATCTAACTGCTTTTTATTTTTATCAAAAGAGGATTTATAGAACCGCAAACTCGACTTGAAATTGAAATGACGAGATGACATATTAGATATTAAACAAAAAGTCCCTAAACAATGGGACAAAACTTTCATACTATTAACACTAAGGGGCACATGATTGCCAATTTATATGCGACGGGGAGTCTTGCGCTTACGTAGATGCTTGCTTTCTTGGGCCGGCTCTGAGGTGTGTATCCAGTCCATTCCCAAATCCCTCTCCATGAGCTCTGCTTGCTCGTGCTGGCTGCTCCCGCTAATCGAGTGAGGGACTGATGGCTTCCATTTTGTCGGGATACGATGGTTGTGGATGTAGGACATGGAGGCGTGGTGGGCTTTTTTTTTCTCCCTCAAGCCCTTCAGGTATCACGATTCTTTTGCAATGGCAATTGTTCCATGCTTCCTCAATAATGTCAATCATGTCTTCAGAACTTTGATGAGTGAAGAGAAGTGGAGGGACCCTCTTCTTGAAAGATGGCGGGATCTCCTGAAGGGCTCCATACTATCGTGCCACCCTTTGTGGGAAATAGGAAAAGGCACCGGTGAGGCCGAGTAACGGAATTGGATAGCGGCACTTGAAAGCAAAGCGAGCTCTCTTTTCATAGAACCAACCAGCACACCATTGGAATGCCTCAGGAGCCGGGTCTCTTAGGAAGTTTATCCAATTTAAACAGCTTTGATTGGGAATGTATGGTCCTAAAACCATAAATTTTTGTAATGGACTTTCGAAATCATTCATTCCAGGATGATCGCATGAAGTCTCGGAATTCACTTAGGTGAGAAAAGAACCGGACTTGTAAAATTTCCGGAGAGACCCGCATGATTTTTTCCGTGTTTTCTTTAAAACGATTAAAGGACAAAAATGTTTCATTAAAATCATGTTGACATAATTTTGCCCCCTTGAGATCTAATCAACTATCCATCCCATCTTAGGACTTATGATATTTCTTTGATGTGGGAAAATGATGAACCCAAAGAAGGCCATGAGAAAAATCTCACTTTTTTGGGTCACGGCCGATTTTGAAAACAGGCATTCATGAATTCTAGTGGGCGAGGTATTATTGTTGTTTTCAAGAATTTGTCTCATGACATGTATTTCGCCTCCTAAAGTCGCGCTAACCCGCGCACGGGAGGGCGCCTGTCGATGGCCTAACAAGCTTTTTTCGAGAGGCATTCCAGTGATGATGTTTGTATTATTCTAGAGTTGGGGTTAGCTCAAACCCACCAAACATGAAAGTAGTCGTCTTCGGGCACCGAAATGTGCCATGGCCCGTATGACTTCGGGACGAATAGTGATTTGAATCAACGATAGAAGATGACCGATTTTGGCTTTCACGCGCTCTTGGGCAACCGATCCAATTGACCCCACCATCTGAAGAGTTCCGCTTTGGGAGCAAGAATGAACTGGATATCGTCTTTCCCCATCACATATAGACCGTGACTTTGAAAAGCTTATCCTAAATTGCCATGGGCCAATAAAAAGACTAAGTAAAAGTAAAGAAATCACTTTGCTTTTAAATAAAATGGCAAGCACAAAGACATGCGCATGGGACGTGCGGCTTGATTTCTAACTCGAAGGCTTGATAAAATTAAAAGGTATCCGTCCGTCGCAGTCTCACGTTAGCGGCATACCCCCTTAACCTCGGCTAAGAAATTCGGAGAAAAGAAAGGCAACCTCTACATCGCAGTCTCGCGTTCAAGGTCGTATCTTTTTTAACACTATCCTAGAAATCCTATGGCGGCCGGTCCTAGGTGGTCGGGTTGTGTGTGCCATGTGTAGTGCTAAAACATTTAAGAATACACAAATGGTTTACAATCACAAAACATTTTATTTTAAAAAAAAAAACTTTAAGCTATTACCCCGCACAAAAAAAAAAAAACCAAGTCGAAAAGCATTTAAACAAAGATAAAATGGCCTAAGTCCTCAAAGTCCCCGGCTGAGTCGCCACCTCTTTTCTTTTTTTTTTTCCTCTTTTTTTGGCGCCCGCGATCGGGTACGGGCGCCTAAGGAGGCTAATGGCTCGACTGAAATTAGTTATGCCGGACTCTCCCAAGTCCACCAATTCACGACTTTAATAGTCTAAGTTTTTAACCCGTAAATTAATTTTAAAACGGAGTCGCCACTAATCGGTTTGGGGTGGGTCGATTAGAAACCCAAGCGAAGTATCGGGAGAAATACTCGCTCTGCGTAACTTGAGAAATTAGGATCGGGGACTTGATTACACTAGTTAATCACTAATATCCTTTCGGTACCTAATCTTGTTTAAACCCCGAGGTTTTTTTGGATGTTCGAGGGATTTTCCATGCATTTTGGAGGAAAAACATTTGAGTATTTTCTAATTTTTGGATATAAAAGGGATTTTTTTGGACCTTTTTTGGTATTTTTGGAAAAATATAAGTCTTTTTGGCTTTTTATTTTTTTTTTGGCTTTTTCATGAATTTTGGCTTTTTTTGGATTTTGGCATTTTTGGAAAATATGAAATATTTTTGATTTTTTTTTTATTTTTCGGAAAATAGATATTTTTTGGAAAATAAAATATTTTTTGATTTTACTGTTTTTTTTTCAAATATTTTTCGAAAATAAAATATTTTTTTTTTTTTCGAAAATTTTTAAATTATTTATTTATTATTTATTTATTAAAAATATTATTTTATATTAAAATAATATAAAAACTGACCCGGTTGGATCCGCGGGTTGTGTCCCGGCCGGGTCGGCGACCCGAAACGAGGGACGGGCCCGCGTTGCGGGCCCGACTCAATTTTTTTTTTTAAAAGCTCGACCCACATACACAGAATTGGCCCTATTTAAAAAAGGGATGCCCGGCCCGCGCCAGAAACAACCCAGGCGAAAACCCTACCCGGCCGCCGACCTCGAGTCCGACTCGAGGGGAAACCCTACTCCTGGACACCGACCCGGGTTCCGGCCACTTGGGGTTCACGGGAACCCTACCCGGCGACGACCGGGTCGGCCCGCCGCCGGCCCGGGTCCCGACTTGAGGGAAACCCTACCCGGACACCGACCCGGGTTAGGCCACTTGGGGTTCACGGGAACCCTACCGAGCGACAACCTGGTCGGCCCGGCCTCGACCCGACGTGGCGCTTCCTCTTTCTCGTCCAATCGCGGCGTTGACGAAGGGGCTGGGACGGCGGATTGGCGTCGACGACGGCGGCGATACAGAGGACAGCAACGGCTGGTCGTTCGTCGGACTGAAGAGCAAGACTCAACAACAAAGGCCGAGATCTATTTGGCTGGTCGGGATAGGGATTAGGGTTTCGCCGACAAGGGGCGACGGCAACGACGCGGTAGACGGGGACGGCGAGGATGGCAAGTGGAAATGACGACGGCCGGGGGCCGATACCGCCTATGGAGAGGGTCCCTGCACGGCGGCGTGGAGGATGGTGACGGTAGGGAGCGGCGGTCGGGATGGTGCAGCGACAGTGGGCCCTCAACCTTCGCAGATCTGGAGCAGCGTCGGGCACGACTCGAGGTGACGTCGGGGGGGACCTCTTCTTCCGCCCTCTTCGCGAACCCAGAACTCCTTCACCTCCTCCGACCTCGCTTCTCTCTCACTCCGGTCGGATCCGAGGCCTCCACCGGCGGATCGGCCTCCTCGACTCGCTCAGTGGCGGTCCCCCGAAGTCTCTCGGTGGGAGGTCGGCCGAGCTCGCGGCGACCTGATTTCTCTCTCGCTCGCTCTTCGATTCCTCCCCCGAAGTCTCTCGGTGGGAAGATCTCGAGCTCGCTCGTGCCGTTCTTCGACGGTTGGTGCCCTTTTATAGGCGCGGGGGCTGCGGTCGACGGAGCTTCGACCGCCGGTCCTCGTGCGCGAGCGGCCTCCGCCCCGGCCGAACCGGCGTCCCATTCGAGCTTATCCAGCGAAGCGTGCTCGGCATTGATGGCGCTTTGAGACCTTATCCTCTTCGGCCGACGTCGGCCTACTCCCCTCGGCCGTAGGCCGTCCCTTGGCGTGCGTCGTCGTCTTACGTCAGCGCGTGAATTGCGGGCGTAGGGGAAGAAGAGGAAGAAGGAAGAAGAAGAAGAAGAAGAAGAGAAGGGGGCCGAGCTTTAGGGAAAAAATGGCTGGGCCTTGGGCACTGCGTGAAAAAAAAAGAGGGGGCTGGGCTAGCTTTTTTTTCTGTTTTTGTTTTGTTTTTTTTGTTATTTGTTTATTATTTTGAAAAGACAAAATAAATAAAAACTTAATAAATTAAAATAAACCTAATTAAAATTGAGGCGTCAAGAAAAACCATGAACCACCCTAAATCTACGGATACTCTTAAGACTAAAATGCATTGCCCTAGATAAGAAATTATGAACTTGCGCAAAACTCTAAATATGTACGAGACAATGACAACCAATGCCGATGTATTGAAATACACGTTATGGTTAGAATTAATCACATCATTGATTGGATTTCGATCTTAGTGCCTAAAGGTCCAAAGGAAAGGATCGGATCAAATCGTGATATCATAAGCTTCAATTAACTAATAACATGCATTTAAAAACCATATACTAAAATGAATTTAGACAGACCCAGCTTACCTTGAGCAAAGATTAACCTAAGACAATCGAAGCGAGAAGGTGCGAAACGCCTTCAGGTGGGTATTGGCAAGAGAGTGTAGCCGGTGAAGCTACGGCAGCGAGGATTGACGACCGTTGTTCAATGCCGGAGTTTGCAAAAGGGGCTTGCCGAGGGAACTAGCGAGTCTTGAACGTAATGGCAAGGACGGATGTTAGCTAGAAACGCCACAGACAATCACCAATGTCGCTAAATGACCACCGGTGCCAAGCTGCTTTGCCAGGAAACCTGAAAGCTTGCAAGGAGGTCTAGAAGACCTACTGGGATAACTGGCCGTGGCTGGATTCGCTTGACTTCTCGTATTAGCTGCTGTGCGTGATAGTCAGGCTCGTCAGCGACCCGACATCGTGTCAGTCACTGCGCCTGGAACTCAGGGCTGAGCAAGGCGGAGGCACGGCGGACTGGCGTCAGCGTTGATGAGATGAATGACCACGTCGGGGGCAACGTCGCGGATGGAGAGTAGGATATGGTGGCTTGGCTTACGGAGTGGTGGTGGGCAGCGGAGTGCGGAGGAAAAGCAACGGCGGATGAAGATTTGCTCTTGATATGATGATACCCCCTACGGACGTTAGATGCTGATCACAACTTCTTCATTCAAACCTCTTTAGATGATATCGCATTTCTATGGAAAAATCTCCCAACAGCCCGGACGTCAATTGTGGAAAAGAGATCACATCCGCTGATTTTATCATCTTCCTTAGGGAAAAAATTCAATGGCTCAATCTCTAGTTGCCTTCTGACCAATGATCGATCACCGAAATCTGAGTCTTCATCCCATCTCAAAAATCTCTTCCGTTTTGCTAGCCCATTATCAGATTCCCACCGAATTGATCTCTTTAGCGTTACCAAATTCCGCTGTTTCGTCTCTAGCTATAAATATTCTCGCTTTGCCGATCGCGATTGCCTCTCTCTCCTTTTAAATTCTTAACCGAGATAAAGAGGTCGTGACAGCCAGCTATTTATGGGAGATGATCCTTCGTGCGCTTTTCCGTGCATCAGTCCATGGTAGCATCGAAGAAGGAGATCACATAATGACTTAAAAAGCAAAAAAAGAATACAAACGTGAATGATGCAAGTGATATTTTTATTATTTTTTAGGAGTCGAGTCGACTCTCAATTTTCTTATGCAACCTAAATAACTAAATAGGTTACCAAAATTTAGATGTCAATAGTCTAACTACCTAATTGACACCTAAAATTTCCTTTTACTCAATCTTCGACAAGTTAAAAATAATTCTTGGAGCTAGCCGAAAATAAAGTAATGCCTCGTAGATTTCATTTCATTGAAAGGCAATCAATGAAGCACATGCCATTTGCAAACTAGCATGTTTTTGTAATGCAAGCATGATTCTCAAATAATGTGGTAGGTTAGCCATACCTCGCAAAGTTGATTATGTACCTTCGAGACGTGCGTGAGACTTGAAATTAGATGGAGATATTTGTTGTGTGTCTATTCATTTAGGTTTTAAATTACATAGAAAATTAGGGTTGATTTTAACCCCTAGCAAAAATAACTCATTCAACTACAATGCATAACTAGTATCAATTAAAACTTTAATTTTAAAAAGAATTATTTAAAAAAGAAAAAAAAAAAAGCGGAAAGAGGGCTGGGCCTAGGCTGGCCGCCCCCCTCTTCCTTTTTCATCGTTCCCTCATTCTTCCCTCCACCAGGCCGGCCCACCTATTCCTTTGCCAGCCCGACCCCCTTCTCTTCTCCTTCTCTCTTCCCTGCTCGGCTTGGACAGTAGCTCGGCGACAAGGGCAGAAGGACGACACAACGAAGGACAGCGTACGACAAAGGACAACGAGGAATGTCGTGCACAACGCGGGTCAGGACGGGCTGGTCAACAACTGGCATCGGACGCGGGGCTTCGAAGAAGAGGGAGAGCCGTGTGAGTGAAAGAAAGGGAGAACTAGAGTCTGGCCAACTTCTGCCTCCTCCCGCCTCCACGAAAAGTGGTAAGACCCGTCTGCTCTTTTTCTCTTATTATTCCGATTTGGATCGATTCCTCGGGATCGGCTCGAAAGGCACGTGAGGCGAACGGACGTGGCCTGATCTATGGATCTCGCCCACCATTCGCCGCCGCCGAGCGGAGGCACCACCAACGGCCCCCCGTTTTCCCTGCTTTGTGCCCTGTTTCGTCTCGTCAGATCGGGCTTCGTCGTGGTACGATTCGTGTGAGTCCCAGCCCCCATCTATGTCGTGCTAAGCTGCATTTCGATCTCTGCTTATCGATTGTTAAGCGTCTTGGCGCGGTTTGACTCCTGTTAATTCAATAGTCTCCCTTCAGTCGACGCTCGTCATGTGTTTGTGAAAATGGCCGAGCCGAGTTATGTAGCTTAAATGCTGTGCAGTACACGATTTGGTTGACCGAGGAAATCCGGCGTGGCATTTTTTATTATTAATTTTTGAAGTTAATGTGGCTTGTCGGAAAAATCGTCGGCATTTAAACAACAAAAACGACGTCGTTTGGTGTCTCTCCCCAATTCAAAACCCTAAATTCCCAAATTGTGAGAGAGAGAGAGAGAGAGAGAGAGAAGATAAGCCGGTGATGGGCCAATCACCGTCCTCGACGGCCCCGTGCTTGGTGGCCGGCTCCAACCTCGACGTCGACCCCGACGACGGCCACTCGACAGCCAAGTTGAAGGCCGTGATACGGCCGGTGCTCAAGAAGGCCGGGACAAAGTGTGCCGCCCCGATCTCTCCCTCTCCATCTCCGATCTCCCGACGAGTGCCCTGGGCTGCATCTTCTAGTACCTAGGCTCGGCGATTGAGGTCGGTGCTCCCTTGTGTGCCACCGCTCGCTTGCGATTGAAGGCGAGTTGCCGGAGGCTGGCCCTCCCACGCCTACTCGGAGCTGGCTGGATGCGGTCTGGCGTTGTTTGCACCTTTGTTTGACTCGGTCACGAAGCTCGCGCTCAAGTGCGACCGCAAGTTGTTGAGCATCGGCGATGACGCATTCGTGGAGGGCGTCCGAACAGCGTTGAGCGACGAGCGGCGGGCGACGGTGGCTGACGGCGAGCGGTGGAGGCCAAGTGATGGCGGCCGAGTGACGGGCGGAGGCCGAGTGACGGCGGCCGAGTGAGCTAGGTTGGTGTTGGGCGAGATCGGACAAAACCTAATTTCAATCCTCAAATAAAATAAAAATCCCAAAATGAGTTGTGCGGCATTGTTTTTGTGAGGCCATTCACTTAGGACGGCAAAACGACATCGTTTTCTTAAGAATGATGGAAAACGAGGTTGTTTAAAAGCCATGTCGATTTTATTTTTTTTAAATATAAAAGTTACGTAATCATTTTGGCCGGAATCTCTCGCGGGTAGCACCAAAGTGATCGTTTTTTCTCTGATTTTGCACTTAAGTGATTCAAAATAAAGTTTTGGCACCAAAGTGAGCGCCGTTAACAAGTTTTGGCACTGATAGTGTATTTACCTCCAATGATAAAGTACGGAAATCAAGGACCGTGACATACTCCGTTACATCAGCTTGCAAGAGCAAATGGAGAGCTGCAGGAGGCCCCTCGGAAGCAGCAGATGGGTCCGTGAGCCGATGTCCGAGGTTTGCCAAGAAGCCCGTATTGAAATTACTTTCCCGAGAAGCATGTGCCGACCGGGGATTCCGATCCGGAGCCGATAACGAATGGCAATCAAGGACGGCACTTGCCAAACGATGGTGAGCGACATCAGTAAATTTCACTAGGTCGGCCCCCCTCGAGAATCAATATCAACCGCCAAAAGGCGGATTCTATGTCCGTGTTGCGGTCCTTAAGTTCAAGCAGCACAATGCTTCCATGTCTCGATCGCAGCGAGAATCCACGAAATGGATCATCAAGAGTCAATCCCCACCACTCAACTCATCGGGATTAGTTTTTGCACTGCCATCCGAACTGAGTTTTAATACCATTTCAACCGAGGACTCTCTCTCTCTCTCTCTCTCTCAATTTCAATCTTTTTTTTCGTCTCTTCAACTTTTGGAGGGGAGAGATTTGACCCAGATCTCTCCCTCCCCTCCCCGTTTTTCCTTTTATCTCCTCTTGTTTTCTTTCCTTACTCTCTTAATCTAGATTAGACCTGTCAAATGGGTGGGTTGGGTCGAAAATGGATTGACCCATATTTGACTAATTTAACCCGTTTTGACCCATATTCATGTAGTGTAAATTAAGTGACCTATACCCGACTCAACCCGTATTGATAAAACCTATTAATATTCTAGGAAAATCCACTTCTACTATATGCTAATTGGATTAAAACTTCAAATTAAATTAAAAATAGTAAATAAAATAAAAAAAAGTGAAAAAACCTATAAATTGAAATATTTATAAAGAATTAGACTATGTACATGCTTCTCTTATCTGAAGTAAACATACCATTGAATAACTAAAAATCTGTAACATGAAATTTTTTTAACTAAATCTAAAAAAGTACATTTTTATGATTTTTATTAAAAAAAGTATTGTTAAAACATTTTTATGCAATACAAATTTAATGGAAAATTTTATAATTATTTTTAAATTATTATTTTTTTAAAATCAAATTTTTAATTTTTAAAATTAATTTAAAATTAATTTTATTTTTTAAAATATAATTTTTAATTTTTAATAATTATTTTTTTTCTTTTTCTCTTTTCTCTTTTCTTTTTTTTTCTTCTTGACCGACCGCCATCCATGACGACGGTGGCGACCAGCCACGAGGCGAGATCGAGTTTGTTGGCGTCGGGCGGGGCTCGACCTCACCCGACATTGGCGAGCTCGAGTCTCACTAGTTGTCGGTGAGGCTTGAGCCTTGCCGGTAGTCGGCGACTTGCCGGTGAGCCGGAGCCTCACTTGGCTTGTCGCCGGCCGTCGCCTGCCGGCCGCCGGCTAAGGAAGGAAGAAAAAGAAAGAAAAAAGAAAAGAAAAAAAGAAAATAAAAAATTGAAATATGAAAATAATTATAATTTCGATTTTTTATTAAAAAAACATTTGATAAAGTTAAAGAAGGCCACGGGTTCAAAGTGAGTTTCCTAATAACTCATTTAGACCATTTCTTTTTGTGCTTTACTTTCTCACAGACTCATTTCTGACCCATATTTAACTTCCATTTAACCCATATATGACCCATTTAACTAAAAATGAGTCATAATATGGGTTAAAACCATTTTGCCAGCTCTAATCTAGATTTAGATCTAGGAGTTTTGCTTTTCCGATTTCACATTCGGGAGTTTCTCTATCTAGTTCAAAATTTTGGGAGTTTTGATAAATAAGTGATCCACCTCTAATTTCAATGGTGTTCACGCGGCTTTGATGTGCTTATTCGACATGTTTTTGTTAAAAGCTTTGGTAGTTCGCACTTACTAAAGGGCTCACTCTCACAGATGACAAATCTAAACTTGTTCAACATATTTATGCTTATATTGTCTCCATACATTGATGGTGTTGAGGACGTTGAATCTGACGCACACTATCGAAAGGCAAAGTCATAACTACAATTGAAGATCCCAATATGTGCTCATCATTGATAATGATGTGATTTAGTAATAAGCCGCCGATGTTTCGCTTGAACAGATCTATTCATGAAGGACGAGCGTACGATGATCTTTGCCAATCATGCTCTAATGATGTACCTTGATTTCTGGTTTTTGGTTTGTTTTGGAGCTCTATGAGTTTGTCTTATTAGGGTGCTTTTGGAATTTCCATGGATCTTGTCATGTATTATTTTAATAATGAATGAAAATTTCTTTTGACAAAAATAAAAATAAAAAATCGAGTCATCCCCAGGAGACTTGAAATTGTTGACGTAGCAATTTAGTTAGCACTGGCCGTCCTATGTGATATGGCCAACATTGACGTAAATAATTTTTGCAATTTTTTTGTTCTTAAAAAGTTTTTTTTTTGCTTTCCTTTTCCTTTTTATTTTCCATTTCTTTTCCTTTTTTCCATCCACTGGCCATTGTCCACCTCGTTGATGGTCGGGAGGTCACTGGCCTTGAGTGAGGGACGTTGCACTTGGGTTGGTGAGGGCGACCCTTGCCAAACTTGAGCAGGGTTGCCTTCGCCTAGTCTGGGCAAGGGTGGCCCTCCTGCGGTTGGTGACCTCCAACACCATCAATGAGGCTTGGCAAAGGAAAAAAGAAAAAAAGAATAGAAAAAAATCCATAAAATTTAGAAAATATTGAAAAAATTGTTAATGTTAGTGCTACCATGCAATGTAGAATGGCCGACACGAGATTAAATCATCACATCGACAATTTCTAGCTAAAATTAGCTAAAATGACTAAATTGACAAATCATTAAAATGTTTTGAATTAAATTGAAATAATTGAAAAGTTTAAGACTAAAATTTGATAAAATTAAAAAGTTTATGACTTTTTAGACAATTTTCACGAACTTTATTAGCTTCCTCCATATCATACATTACCTACGAATCGAAGCCAATTGCCTAGTGGAGAGATAACTCCGTTCATCCGGAATGCTATTGAGCGTGTGGCAAAAGGAAAATAAATGTAGTTAAAATGCTATCCCATGGAGTTTGATTTTACTTTTCGCTTTGTTTTATGCTTTGTTATGCTTTTAATAGACAATCTCTAATTCATTTCCTATGTAATCGAGCTCTTTACTTTATCATGTTCATTGATTGTTATATGTGGTTTGGTTACGTCTAATTGATTTCACATTACTCTGATAAATTAAGATTGGTTCCAAGATGTCCTTAAGTGACATCGAGAGTCCGTTAGACGAACGAGTAAAGATTCTTGGAAACAAACCGAGGATGTGAATAGAGCTCTACAAGGAAAGAGAATGACAAGGGGTGCATATGACAAAATTTCTGGAACAAAAATTGATTTTTCAATTTCTATTTCAGAAATTGAAAAGTTAAAAATTTTAGCTTATGATTTCTTCTTCAAACCTATTTCGGAATAGAAATCATTACGAAATAGAAAAATCAAATTGTATTACCAAATGCATTTGTTAGTTTGGGTTCATTCCTATGTGGAGGAAGCCCAATGAATTGCAAGCTCAAAAAGGGCTTGAGTTCATATGATAAGTCATATGGAGAAATATGGTTTCTCACTATCTATATAAAGTGGTAGCCGCAAAAGAAATAGTAACAAGAGAAAGCAAAAATCTGGGGTTGGGGTAGTATCGATTTACATCAAGTTGGCATCGGAGGTTGATTTGTGGTCGATTGAGTTGAAATTTTGTCAGCATGTTCGTGGCATAATTTTCTCGAATCTAAACGGTTTAATTTTCGTTTGAAGTTCCCAACATCAGGTTTTTCGTGGATTGATCAAAACTTGCGTTTTTGATCAGATTTATCATTGATCTCTTGTGAAGTTTATGTGTATTGCCAAGAATTATGTTCTTGAGGTCTTTGTTGCTATGTACCTCTAGTATTTGATAGAGAAGAATATTGTTCACCCAATTTTGTTGATAGTGAAGATTTTCGGGTGGACTCGGTCCCGTGGTTTTGATCTCCTCACATTGATGAGGTTTTCACGTAAAAAATCGTCTTGTGTTCGCGTGCTTGGTATTTATTTTACTCTACTATATTGATTCCTATTAGGTTTATACAAGATAGGAGATTATTTTATTCCACTGTGTTAATTCGATATTGTTCGAATTGTTCTTTCTCCCATCATGATTTTTGTTCCAAACCTGTTTCGGGGAACGGAGAAACGAGAGAAAGTAGAGAAGTAGAAATTTTATCATGCGCGTCCAAGGCAACGACTATTCCTAAGACTTTTCAACCTAATGTAGTTGTTGAAAGAATCTTGCTCTGAAATAAAAGAAATTCTCGGAATTTGTAAAGAGTTCCGTCATAACAAAGAAATCCATTCCTTCAAAGCCACTTTCGACAAAGAAGGATGAAGATCGATGTTGTACCCACGATCAAGAGTTGACTTTAGCCATGCCCTTACTAATGATTCCGCATTTACAGCTAAATAAATTCAGGTTTACATATACTTCTGTTTACTGTTATAATTGAAATTGGGAAGGATTTTTTTTCTTTTATTTATGGAAAAGAGCCAATACTGATTAGTTATGCATAAATTTAAAACTTTTTACAGAATCGCCTAGTTAGGAAACATTTGAAGTAGTATTGAATTGAAGAAGATTTAGAATGGCGGTATTTCCATGCTTTCTTCAGGTGGATATACATCCTTTTCATGGAACCGAAATAATTTTGGTGGCTAATATTTTAGGTAGGTCATATTTCATTCTTTCAACTCCGATCTTAATTTTTTTTTTTCATGTTTCCTTGATTTTCCCGCTCCTGTCACATCTATTTCCTGTGCTCTTTCAACGACCATATCTTAGGTCGGTCGTATTTCATTCTTTCAACTCCAATCTTAATTTTTTATTTCAAGTTCCCATGATTTTCTAGCTCACTGTATATCTATCTTATTGTGCTATTACAAGCTCTTTCCTAGGGGTTGTCTAGAGCTCGTCACCTAAGACGCTAGATTGTTAATGATGCCTTCTCCTAGCCTAGACGCCACCAGACAATAATGGATTACATAGATCATACCATCCCTTAATAGTTTCTCTCATAAGAAGTCAACTTACTCAATTACGTTCTTAATGCCATTTTCTTTCTGTACATCTGAAGGGAAAGTATGGAAATCCAGGACCGATGCATACTATCATTACATCAGCTTGCGAAAGGCAAATGGAGGGCTACAGAAGGTACCTCGGAAGCAGCAGATGGGGCCGTGAGCCCATGTCCTAGTTTTGCCAATAAGCCTAGGACATGGGCCTAGGACATGGAAAATCTGATCGTAAAATTATTAAAAAATTAGAATTTTTAATTATTTTTTTAATTTTATATATTCTTTTCTTTACGCCGCCCATGGAAGAAGAAAAAGAAAAAGAAATGTATAGATATTAAAAATTCAACTTTTTAAAAATAAAATTTTTAATTTGTTTTTAATAGTTTGTAGTAACAAACGTTTCATTAACCAAGAAACCGCGCATGACCTTTGTTGACTTGAGCCTAAGGGTTGAGACTAGAACTCGAGTGTCGGGGATCCAAGCATGGCCTTTATGGACCCAAGTTCAAGTGCCAAAGCATTGGGCATGAGCACCCATGATTTAGGCCTAGCCTCAATGGACCTAGGTCATTTGCCGAAAACTTGCCCCCGAATGCCGTGACTTGAGAACTAACTTTGGATTTTCCGTGGCCAAGCATAAAGTTTCAGGCTCAAGTATTGATGTCCACTAATATTTTAAAAAACATTTTCTATTTCTTTTAAAAATAAAAATATTTTCCCGAATTTAACCTTCGATAGGAAAATATTTTCCGTTGATCACGAAAACATTTTCCATTGACTCATTTTCCTAAAAAAAACCAAATACCGGCGAGGAAACTGTTTTCTCGAAAAATATTTTCGATGAATTAAACAGACCACAAGGCTACATTTGGTCATTTGGAATTCCGATCAAAATAGGATTGGAAACGTTATGATAGGATATAAAATTCATAGATTTTGCTATATCCTATATATTGATTGATGAATTACAATGATAAATTTGGATATATTTATATTATATCATATATATTGTTTAATATAAACAGTATATGAATGTCAACCTAAAAGTTGCATAAACGAAAATGTTAAGAATTTCTTGTGACACTCTTGCCTACTTTATTTATATATATATATATTTTATTTTTTTTCCCTTCCATCATTCTCTAACAAAATTTTATTAAGTTATACCTAAAAAACTACTATACCTAAAATAAGTAAGATATATATTTATATATTAAATTTATATTATAAGATAGAATTAATTCGAATACACTTATATTGTTTTTATTTTTTTTATTTTGAATTTATTATATTAGAATTCAAATATTATTTATATTGAAATATAATTTTAATTTCATTAATTTAATAAATTTGTTATTCGAGAAAAATACCTTTCCAATTATAAATATTAGAAATTTTACCCACATTTATCTCACATTCCCATGAGATAATTTTATTTAGATTATATCTCTCTTATATCGACTTAATCTTGACTTGAGTATGCACCAAATGCAAGATAGAATAAATTTTATCATATCTTAAATTTTATTCGATTACCAAACGAAGCCTAATAGGTTTATAGTGCGTGTACAAAATCCATACATTAAATTTTTGGATTCTAATATATGTGGCCCAACAAATGTGAGGGCAAGGCATGTAGTTCTTTACTTTGTCATGTTTCATTGATTGTTTACATGGTTTGGTTATGTCTAATTGATTTCACATTACTCTTAACGATTTAAGCTTGTTTAGTTTTGACTATTGAGACAAAGAGAGATTTCACATTACTCTAATGATTTAAGGTTGCTTCGGAGATGTCCTTTAGTTTTGACTATTGAGAGAGAGAGAGAGAGAGAGAGAGAGAGAGAGAGAGAGAGAGAGAGAGAGGTCCTTTAGTGAAGTAGAGAATTAGTTAGACGAAAGAGAAAAGATTAATGGAACAGATTGAGGAGGTGAATATCTATATAATCAATTTAAAAGCTCTATAAGGAAAGAGAATGACAAGGCAACCGATTATTCCTGAGACTTCTCAATAGAATGTAGTTGTCGAAAGAATCTCGTTGTGAAACGAAAGAGATTCTTGGAAGCTGGAATGAGCTGGAAAAAGTTATAATGTTATAATAAAGAAGTCATTTCCTTCAAAACCAATTCTGACAAAGAAAGATGATGAGCAGTGTGACGCCCTCGATGAAGAGATGGTTTAAACCATGCTCTTGCTAATGACCCTGCAACTATAGCTAAATCAATTGGGGTTTACATGTACTTCTGTTTACTATTATAATGGAAATTAGGAAGGAATTTTTTTTTTCTTATGAAAAAGAATCAATAATGATTAGTTATGCATAAATTTGGCTACGCTTTCATCCTCGACGTCTCAACCAGTCCACAACCCATTATGTTGGTTTAGTTAGCAATTTTGATCGATAGATTTTTATTTATAGTAACATCCTTACATATTATTGCAATTGACTAATTCTAATAGGCCATTAATGCTGAATTCTTTTGAGAATTAACGAAAAATGCACACACATTGCATGTGGCATAAATTTAAAATTATTTACAGAATCGCCTAGTTAGGAAACATTTGAATCATTATTGAATTGAAGAAGATTTAGAATGGAGGTATTTACACTCCCTCTTTAGGTGGATACACATCCTTTCCATGGAGCTAACCAAAATATTTGCAATAAATGTATTCGAAATCCTTAAATTTGTTGATAAATACAATTCAGTCCTAAAACTTTCAAAAGTGTAATGGAGTCCTAAACTTATCATGAAAGTATAATCGAGTTCTAAATTTTTTGAAAAGTGTAATGAAACTTGTCAAATTGGTCCAATCAAATCCTTCTGTTGATGACATTTTTTTAAAAAATTTTAAGACTTGATTGTACTTTATTAACAAATTTTAGGAATTGATTACACTTTTTGAAAGTTTTAAAACTCAATTATACTTTCTTGATAAGTTTTAGGAATGAACTGCATTTTTGAAAGTTTTAAGACTCAATTACACTTTTGTAATAAGTTTAAGGATTTCCAATGAACTTATTTTGAAATATTTTAATGGGTCATATTTTTAGGTGGGTCATATTTCATTCAATCAACTCCTTTCCTAATTTTTTTTTTATATTTTGGAATATCCATGAACCACTAGAGAATGAGGGTAAGAGGTTTCAGGATCCATACGGGTTCCGTTTGGAGTCCGGAACCTGAACCTATTTGTTGAAACGGGTTTCTCATTTTTAAGAACTTGCCGTCCATTCTACATTTTCTAGAACTTGAAACCTACCCCTATTCTGATTTCATGGTGTACTCGATTCCACCTATATTATTAATTGAAAAATTGCAATAAATTAAAACACTTGTCATTACAATTCATTAACCATAAAAACATATGCAAAATATGAACATTAATGAAGTAAAAGTTTTAATCATAAAATCGAAACTCAAATTAGTGTTTCTATATTATACATTCATCATTGAATGGTATAAAATAACGTAAAATCGCGTGAAGACATAAACCAAAAAAATATTCCTTTCCCCAATATTTTACTTAAGAAAGGGACGTCTTAATGGAGGTTGTTGGAATGAATCCGATCAATATGAAGCGTGCATGAGTTACTACCTTTTTGGTCAATTTGTTAAGTATATTTTTGGTCAAAGTTTCTTAAGTAAATAGTAAAGCAAATTTCATGTGTATGTAAGTCCCCATTTGATGTGATGTCCCAACTTGTCACAATAAAAAAGATAATCAAATTTTTTTTATCTTGGTCAAAGTGAACCGGTGGCTTGTTTTTTTTTTAAGTGTCATGATCTTCTCGCTTTGCACAGTATAAATTGGGTTCTGGTTATAACACACCATGCCATTTCTAGCCTGCTCACTCCTCATTTCTATTGTGAACACCACACATCTAAATAACAACACTCTATCTGAGGGCCATGACGCCTTCCTCTCTCATTCTGGCCACAATAGCCATCTCCGTCATCCTCTACTCCCTCCTCAGCTACCTCGCTCGGCCCTCCCGCCCTCTCCCACCCGGCCCGAAGCCATGGCCCCTCATCGGGAATCTGCCCCATCTCGGCCCCATGCCCCACCAATCCATGGAGGCCCTAGCCCGGGCCTACGGGCCGCTCCTGCACCTACGGCTCGGGCTCGTCGATGTGGTGGTGGCCTCATCGGCCTCCGTGGCATCCCAATTCCTGAAGACCCACGAAGCCAACTTCTTAAGCCGCCCGCCCCACTCCGCGGCGAAGCACCTCTCGTACAACTACCAGGACCCGGTGTCCTTGCCGTACGGACCAAGGTGGCGGATGTTGAGGAAGATAAGCTCCATCCACCTCTTCTCCGGCAAGGCTCTTGATGATTACAGACATGTTCGCCATGTGAGCTCCAACTTATCTCTCTATATGGAAAGAGTGTTTATTCAATGAACGGGTCATTTTCCATCAATTGAGAAGGATAGTTGTAAGCGAATATTGTTGTCTACCTCTACGTCTCTGTCACTATTCTTTTCACATCATTCAGGGTCTTATTAGAGAATAGAATCCGGCGGTCGTCACCCATGACCCCCAAAGTCTGTGTTGAATTTGAACTTCCCCGCAAATCAATTTTAGATCTTGGCCATGCTTCCATGGTCTATTCGGTGCCCCTATATAAAGGAAGGACTTACTTTTTGGTTACTTATATAATTTAATCGGGATTAGTGCGCCGGCCAGTCGCCAGTTGCATGCCCTCGATTGGTTTTTCTTTCTTTCTTTATTTATAAATTTAGCTTACTTTTAATCTAATTTTTTATAAAAAAATTTGGGTCAAAAAATCATTTTTGAACTCAAGCTTGGCATTGTTAGTCATATGCTCTATTTATTAGTCACGTTGCGCTGCATAGTATAGAGAAAATAATAATAAATAAAAAACATTGTGTTTGGGCGAAGTTCAAGAAATGACTTAATTGTATTTTTAAAGTTTTAGATCCTTTTTGGTCCAATAAAACTTTAGAATTCATGAAATTTTATAACTTCCAATATAATAGGAAGAGGTTGTCGTACTGACGCATGCGCTGGCACATGTGAGCTCGGCCCCGAAGAAACTGGCCCAACTACTCAACGTGTGCACGGCGAACGTGCTGGGGCGGGTGATGATGGGGAAGAGGGTGTTTGGGGACGGGAACGGCGGGGGCGACCCAAGGGCGGACGAGTTCAAGTCGATGGTGGTGGAGTCGATGGAGCTGCTGGGCGTGTTCAACATCAGCGACCTGGTGCCGGCCCTCCAGCGGTTCGACCTCCAGGGGGTCGTGGCCAAGACGAAGACGCTGCACAAGCGCTTCGACGCCTTCCTGACGGCCATCGTGGAGGAGCACAAGACCGGCATGGGCAAGGCCGGGAGTAAGCACAACGACTTGTTGAGTACTCTGATCTCTTCCAGGGATATTGCTGATGAGGAAGGAGGGAAGCTCACGGACGACCAGATCAAAGCATTTCTTCTAGTACCACTCTCTCTCTCTCTTCCGCTCTCTATATATAGGAACTTAAAATACTGCAAGTAATGTAACTTGTGTCATCTCGTGTTGTGTCGCAGAGCATGTTCACGGCGGGCACCGACACTTCCTCCAGCACTACCGAGTGGGCCATTGCCGAGCTCATCCGTCGCCCCGACATCCTGGCTCGGGTCCAGGAAGAGATCGACTCCGTGGTGGGACGAGACCGCCTCGTGACCGAGCTCGACCTGCCCCGCCTGACATACCTCCAAGCTGTGGTCAAGGAGACCTTCCGGCTCCACCCGCCCACGCCTCTATCCATCCCCCGGGCCGTGGCCGAGAGCTGCGAGATCAACGGCTACCACATCCCCAAAGGCGCCAAGCTGCTAGTCAACGTGTGGGCCATAGCCCGTGACCCCGACGCTTGGGCCGAGCCCCTGGTGTTCCGGCCGGAGAGGTTCCTACCGGGCGGCGAGAAGCCCAATGCCGACGTGAGGGGTAACGATTTCGAGATCATCCCGTTCGGAGCGGGGCGGAGGATCTGCATCGGAATGAGCATGGGCTTGAGGATGGTCCAACTCATGACCGCGACGTTGGCCCACGCTTTCGACTGGGAGCTGGCCGCCGGGGTCTCGCCGGAGAAGCTGAACATGGACGAAGCTTACGGGCTCACCTTACAACGGGCCGAGCCGCTGTTGGTCCACCCGAAACCGAGGCTCGCCTCCCATGTCTACAAGGCCTTGAGTTGAAGAGCTAATGAACATTGGCTGGAGCTACAGATTAGGAGGTGATACAACCTCACATGCAGCTGCTTTACCAGCTTCCCATCTACTGTAACATTATCCTACCGATCAAAGCTTAGTTGCCCTTGTAGAGAGACGACTCTATATCCATCCTCAGGTGCTATCCAGTCCGTATGGTTCTGGGAAAATAAATGTAGTCAATGTGCTAGGCTACCACATCCCCTACATCATCTACACACTTTATTTCACAATTATGTGTTAAGTACATCTAAAGCATTTTATTGTGATTGATGGATTTTTTTTATATATTGTAATACCCTCAAATATTATTGCAATTGTCCAATTCTTGCTGCGTGGGTCGCTGTCTAATCAAGACCAACCCAATAAACGCTTCATTTATTTCGCGATAAAATATGACATTTCTAAAAACATTTTTCAAGAAACCATTTTTAAGGAAAATGATAATACTTTCTAGAGTTTGGCTAAAATCTAAAAAGGAATTGGAAAATATTTTTCGTCATTTGGTTATTAAAAGTTGATTGATTTTCCTAAATAATCAAACCTTATCTAGGTACTAATGACTTGCACATGAGCAGGACTCAGGTTCAGCCTCTATAGACCTCGGCCTGAGCACATAATTGATCCTCGGTTCAAGCACTTGACTTGGGTGCCAGGGACCGAGGTCCTAGGCATGGGCATTAGGCCGACCTCAATGGATAAGTGCATAGGTATCAAGGTCCAAAGTTTAGCCTCGATGGACCCAAGCATGGGTGCCGAGGACCTAGTCATGCATGCTAAGGTCCTAGGCTTGGCATCAATGGACATGAGCTCAGCCTCAATGGACCCAAGCACTGGCGGTGGATTACTCCTCTCAAAAGTAGATGCTAATGGATCGGGGATAGATTCAATATAGGTATGAAAGATTGGATACTTTTTAATAGGATTAAAAGGTCAGTGTAAACTTGAAATAACTCTGAGTCATTGTTCAATGAACGGATCATTTTCAAGTAGTTTAAAGGGATCTAATAAACCAATTTTGTCACCAAACCTCTATATGTCTATCGTTAATCTTCACATCAGGTATGGTCATGTAAGAGAAAAGAATTCGATGGACAAATCTGAAACATGCTTCTATATTTTAGTCGATACTCTTACGTGATGCTATCTATTTACTTGTTTATTTTAATGTAACAAGAAGAGCTCGCGATACTCGCGCATGCAGTGGCACAAAGGGGTTGGCCCGGTGATCTCGGGCCAACTGCCCAATGTGTGCATGGCAAATGCCCCAGGGCGGGCGATGCTAGGGAAGCTGGTGCCCGGAGACGGAGCGGCGGGGCGACCCGAAGGCGGATGAGTTCAAGTCGATGGTGGTGAAGTTGATGGTGCTGGTGTTGTTTTGCGGAACGTATTCGCGGCGGGCACCGATCCTTCCTCTAGCACTACGAAATGGGCCATTGCCGAGCTCCTCCGGCGACCCGGAATCTTGGCCTGAGTCCAGGAAGAGATCGACTCCGTGGTGGGACGAGTCTGTCTCGTGACTGAGCTCGACCTGCTCCGGTTCGACGTACCTCAGAGCCGTGGCTTCCCCCCGGCCACCCCTCTATCCCTCCGGCAGATCGCGGCCGGGAGCTGTGAGATCAACGGCTACCACATCCCTGAAGGCGCCAGGCGTCGGTGAAAACTGAAAGATGGAATAGTAAGGAAATAATAGAGAATATATAGGATTATTGGGTGTTTAATCTTTGAAATGGTGGTGAAAACTGAAGAGACGATAGAAATAGAAAAGATATGAAATTCATATATATTATTTTTTAAAGAGATTCTTGTCAGTTCACTAAAAAGAATGTACGAAAATTTGCTCCCTCGATTTTATTTTATTTTTTGATGAAATATGAAGAATTTTTACACATATAAGAAAAGATAACAAATATTCCAAAACTTGAACTTTTTGGTAAAGCTAAGATAAGATGAAAAAATGTCCACATTATTTGATAATTGAAATCCATGAGAGAGAATAAAATTATAAATTTACGAGTTTGTCCACCATAGATTATTTATTAAAAGAAAAATGATTGAGTGACAAACTCCAATCTATTGTGAGAATAAAATTCTGTTCTAGATCATAAAAATCAAATAATAAATAATTATAAATTACCGTTGGATTTACTTCTTCAATAATTTGTAACTTACAATAAGTTGTTATTCTCATAATAATTCAAAAACTATCATGCTAACAAACCCTTTATAAATTACTTTAGACAGATCTCATCGAGAAGAAGGAAGAAAAAAAAATGGGACTCCTTGAGGTGATCTTCACATTATACAATAAGGAAAGTGGTTGACAGAAGTTTGGAGTGGTAGATGCAAAATCCTTCCTTTTGACTAAATTTAGGTAAATTTTTTTATTTGATTTCATCGGCAATGCATTCGCACAGGAAACCTCATTTTGACCAATTCAGCGCGGATAACTTCATGAGCAATAATATGTTAAAGGGAAAGGAGACAGAGTCGTTCAATTTGTGATGAAAGAAAGGAAGCCTCGGGTCAACGGCGACATTGGGAACCTGTCTCACATGTAAGTAGTCAATAAAAGCTATTTGACGGTTAAAGTATTTCACATCATCTGTTTACGAGATTTATATATTTTTAATATTCGTATGGTCTTCCTCCATTGATCAATTTAAGTTTTGGATTAGACATATTAAGTCAGGTCCTATCTCAATATATTGTGTTTTGTGCGCCCTTATGCATGTGATCTGACTTTACCGATTTAAATTTTTTTGGTTGGACATTCTCATGAAAACTACACGATGACTTTGACTTTCCCTAGATTAGAGCGAATTTTCCGCAATGTGCTACCTTGTCAAAATGAAAACTTTGAAAAAAAATAAAAATAATCCCTAGAGATGACAAGTGGCGGCTTTTTTTGAATTGTCAAGGACCTTGGCCTGTATAGAAAACAACAAAGGTAAATACCCCTTGAAGGCAAGTTATGGGGTTTGTCAAATAGTGATGAATAGAGCGAGGAGATGCAACAGCTATTTAAAGCGTATGCTCTCCATCCAATTGTAACATTACCTAACACTAGTTCACACATGCACACAACCACTTCACTTGTAACACACACATACGCAAGCCTCTAACCTACTCACTCCTCATTTCTCTTGTCACTAACCCATCCATCATAAATCTCCAATCCTTTTAAATCCCATCTAAATAGTAGCACTAATTCAAATAATAACACTCTCTTCTAAGGCCATGACGCCTCTCTCTTTCATTCTACCCTCAATAGCCACATCCATCTTCCTCCGCTCCCTCCTCGGCTACCTCGTTCAGCTTGCCCGCATGTGTGAACGCTAGTACGAGCACCTAGAGGGGTGAATAGGTGCGAAAACAGATTTTCACAATGTAAAGAAAATGATTTCACTTTTAAACAAATTCTGCTTAGCAATAGGTTATGAAAATGAAATTAGACTCTAATAATTAAACAAAGTTATGATCAAAGTAAAGAGCTTAGGGAAGAGAATAAGAACACAAAGTTTATAGTGGTTCGGCTTGATCTAAGCCTACGTCCACTCTTCCGCACCGACAGCCCACCAGTGGATTTCACTAAGAATCAAAAGAGTTGTTACGGTATTACTCTTCCTTGATTCCACAATGTAGGGACTTTGCTATACTTCATCGGGTCTCACAGAAGTATAAACGCTCTTTTGAGTACAAGATGTCGCTTAACAATTGAATTGACAAAGAACAAGGAGTTTCAGACTTTGAAATTCTTCTATCGCGCACACACTTGAATAACTGGAACATCTTCCTTATATACTCCTCCATGCCTTCATACCCGTTGGCACTTACCAAAGGAGTTTTTCCAATCTACCCGTTGGACATAATCAATTAGGGAGATTTTGAGTTATTTAAGGAATATGACGATAGCCCACCAATCCTGCTCGCCCATACAATCAGGATCTAGGTTTCCATAAGTAGAACCTTCCAAGTATGCTTTGCCAATCAACGGATCTAAATTATCTGAATCAAAACGAATAATAGATTCCAAGATGCTATCTCCAGCCGAGAGATCTTCTTCAGTCGATAGAATCAAATCCTTAACAAGATACTCAGTTTTGGATAAGTCTTCTTTGACGATCTAGAAACTGTTAATGAGGATAGACTTTGAATCTTGAGTCGGCGGTTCGGCAATCTTTAGACTTTGACTAAAGAGTCTGCAAGACTTCAGACTAGATTGATGGAAACGTTTTGTCATCTTCAAAACGCAAGGAAGTTTTCTCCAACAATCTCCCCTTTTTATGGTAACAAAACTTTCCCTGATTTGGATATTTTTGACCCGCAAAACAATACTCAAGCAAACATAGATATCTTATAACAGATAATTGACTTAGTATAAACAACATTAAATCTGCATCCACAGGAAATAAGTTAGTCTTGTAAATAAACAACTATCTTTGCCATGGAATTACAATAGTGCTTAAAATAACCACATAATCAAACAAACCAAACCAAATTCAGTCATAGCCAAACAACCAAACAAAAGTCATTTAAAGAGTAAAGTCAAACGAAAGTTAAGTTTCAAATCTGCACCATCTCTTCCCCTTTTTGTTAGCATGAAAAAGGTAGAGATAAAAAAGATAATGGAATTAAGGTTGCCTAGGAATGCGAACAAGCTGGAAATCTCCTATTGATTTGGACAATCCCTTCCAACTTTTTCAAATCCTCCTTCGGTGAGCCACATCTTCACCTTTAGCATTTGCTTGAACTTGAAGAGCAAGGGCATGGACTTGATCATGCAAGGAAACTGAAGAGGTTTGACCCGCATTCTGCAAATTCTGAACTTCGCAACCCAGGGCATAAATCTGTCCTCGCATCTCCATAAGAACATCAAGAATTCTGCGAAAGTCTGCTGTATTTTCAGTCTGAGTACTGACTTCTGCATGATCAGTGGGAGTATTTGCAGATGATGGCAAGCCAGCATGATCACTCAGATTTGGCGATGAAACCTCATGACCTTCCTCTGGGAATTGAGACGCAAAGATGTCTTCTGGATCTGCAGGTGAGCGACTAATACCTTCACTAGTAACAGCAAATGAAGATGTACCTCTTTTTTTAGCAACTCCCCCTGTTTCAATGCCCTCAGGAGGTGAGAAGTATGCTTCATGCTCTGTTTCTGCCTCTTCACCTCTCCCTTCTTCTTCTTCAATCTTTTCTTCCTCTGCTTCTTTTTGTATTGATTCTCTCTCTCCACTCCTTTCTTCTACTCCTCCATGCTCTGTTTCCTCCATGTCTTGATCCTCTCTCTCCTTAGTCTCCGGAACAAAGACTTTGAAGATTTTTCGGTGCAAGAGCGAGAAATGGTAACATCATCCTCATCCTCTTCATCCTCCATAACAAGTGTTGTTCTTTTCTTGGATGGAGCTGTCATGGGCTCCTTCCCTTTCCGTTTAGCAACGAAGAACCTTGTTGGGACTTGACGGGGTTTTCTCTTTCAATCGTTCCAAAGCCTTGTCCAGCTCTTTCAAACGCATTTTGAAAACCATTTTCAGTTCCACTACCATTTTATCACATGATCGAACACATAATATCCTAGGAGGCTAAATATTGAAACGTTTGAAAAGCTTTGTAACAAGCCCTGAGTAAGGAAGTTGCCCTCTGTCTTTCGCCATTGTTCTGTACATGTGAAACATGATTGTGTGAGGCAGAGAGAATTTCTTGCCAGCATTGATGGCATACATTAACTTTGCTTCGGAGTTAAAGACGTTTGTCTTCGAGGTTGACTTGGATCTGAGGCAATTGATCACAATCTTGTGAAGCAAAATGTTAGAAGCATTCATCCTCAAGTACGAAATTCTTCCTTCAGCCATTGCATCCCAAACAAGCTCTATTGTCGCACGATCAGTAGATACACTAATCGATTGGAAAGCCCTTTGCTCTACTCCAATCACATCCGCCAATGTGTCCATGTCAACAACATAGTCCTGGTCTCGAATACTAAACGAAAATCTATTCGCATCCAAGAAACTGAGATTAGAATAGAAGTAAGCAGTAAGTTCTGGATATGCCTCAGTCGTCTCAAAACAAAATTGCTCAAGCTGAAGTTTAGAGAATTTCTCTCGCAGCTTCACATTCACGAATCAAGGAAATCAAAGTCTACACTTCTAGGATTGATTACCCCTCTTTTTAGCAACTTAGAGTAAAGTCGCTTTGTGTTCATCCGAGCGAAACAAATCAATCCTTTTGCTTCGAATATTCGCCCCAACACCCATTCTAGGCTTGAACCGAGTGTACATTTTGTCATCATCATTCTCATCGGGTTGACTAAGTCCTCCAACACGTGGATCACTGGGAATATTCGCAAATGCTCGATCTGCCGACCCCGCAAGAGCAATCTCCAATCGTTCCATTGTTCGCAAAAAGTGGGTTTCATTTTGATACCCTTTATCTTTCAAAAATTCATCGATGTATTTCAAGGGAGTCCCTCCCCTCTTCAAAGCAGAGTAAAGCTTAAAGATAAAAGTGGGCTTTTGAGATCTTACGGGTTCTGCGCCTTCAATGATTTCTTCCTCCACTCTACGAACACTACCTTTAGGTCTGGCTTGAGGAGATTGACGCTGTTGAGAATTTTGTGGGTTTTGCTGCTGTCTTGGAGATTCTTCTTCCTCGGTGAGGTCAAAATGTGTAGGACCCTCACGCATTTGTTGTGGTCCTCTATTCGCGATTCTCGAAGACTTTCTTTGGGATGCTATTCTCACGTTTTGAGAAATTCCAAACTCGATTCACGAAAAAAGGTGAGAACTTTTGAAGATTAAGCTAGAGAGTAAAAGTAAGAAAACGAAGGTCTGTACTTTTAGGGTTTTTGAGGAAGACGAATAGTATATAAAGCAAATCGAAAAGAGGCATACGGAACGACGTAAAAAGGAAAAAAAAAAATAGAAAATGCCTTTTAAAAAATAACTGCCTTTTTAAAATAGATAACTGTCTTTTAAAAAATAACTCCTTTTCGAAAAGGAATGATTGCGATAATCATGAAAACTGGGGAAGATGATCGTACCTTTTCAAGATCAATCAATTACAGATTAATAGATAATCGTACATTTTCGAGATTTTATCCAAGAGATAAATTTCTAAAAATACTTACAATCGTAAATCTTGAACTTCTGAATCTGAATGTCATTAGACTTTCATCCCTGAGTCTGAACTTCTTCAGACTTTAAGATATTGAGTTTGGAATGAATAAGCTCGAATTGACTTTTCTCCAAAGGCTCTATGAAGATGTCTGCTAGTTGATTCTTTGAGTCAATAAACTAAATCGAGACTTCTTCATTTTGAATATAATCTCTAATGAAATGATGTCGAATCTCTATATGCTTTGCTCTTGAATGAAGAATTGGATTCTTGGTGAGATTGATTGCGTTGGTGTTGTCACATTTGATCTCAGTGCACGAATCTTCTATTCCAAAGTCTCTTAGCTGTTGCTTTATTCACAAAATTTGTGAACAACAACTTCTAAGAGCCACATATTCTGCTTCTGCTGTATATAGAGCTACGGTACTTTACTTCCTCAAAAACCAAGATACTGTCTTGTTCCCAAGCAATTGACGAGTGCCCGAGGTGCTCTTCCTATCAACTCTGCATTCTGCTAGGTCTGCGTCTGAATATCCAAGAAGAGTAAAGTCTCATTCTTTAGGATACCAGAGACCCAAATTTGAAGTAGATGCAACGTATTTGATGATGCGTTTTGCAGCACTTAAATGAGATTCTTTGGGATCGATTGAAATCTTGCTCCGTGCGTAAGTCTCATCATAGTCTATTCCTTCTTCTTGCGTATATCTTTTGGCCACGAGTCTTGCTTTGTTCCTTACGACTTTTCCTTTCTCATTCATCTTGTTCTGAAAACCCATTTAGCTCCAATGATAGATTTACCTTTTGGTTTAGGAGTCAATTCCCAGACATCATTGATACTGAATTACCTGAGTTTTTCTTGCATAGCTTCAATCCAGCATTCATCAGTTAAAGCTTCTTCTATGCTATTGGGTTCTATTTCAGAAATAAGAGCCACAGCACTAGACTCTTCATGCCTTTTGGATCTTGCACGAATTCCCTCATTAATGTCACCAATAATGAGTTCTTTAGGATGACTAGACTTGTGCTTCCAGTTGCCGGTTGATTTGTCAAACTGTTGATCATTTTCTTCATTTGATTCTTCAATGATCACTTGTTGCTAGTCTTCTGAAGTCTGAGCTGCTTCTGGAGATTTAGACTTTGTAGAGTCTGGAGCAGGTTCAGGTTCTTTAGGTTGAGTCTGAATCGATTGATTTTGCATAAAGTCTTGAAATTTGACATTCATCGATTCCTCCATAGATTGAGTCTTTTTGTTGTATACTCGTAGGCTTTGCTTGTAGTTGAATATTCAAGGAAGATGCCTTCGTCGATTTTTCTTCAAACTTACCAATTCGATCATTTGCATTTTTCAATATAAAACATTTGCATCCAAACACATGAAAATAAGAAACAATTGGCTTCTTTCCTTTGAACAACTCATAGGGAGTTTTCTCCAGAATAGGCCTTAAGAAGACTCTATTGATAATATAGCATGTTGTAGAAACTGCTTCTGCCTAAAAGTAAGAAGAAATGTTACTTTCAATTAAAAAAGTTCTAGCCATTTCTTGCAACGATCTATTCTTTCTTTCCACAACTCCATTCTGCTCTAGAGTATAAGGAGAGGATAATACATGCTGAAAACTAGATTCATCACAGAATTTAGCAAAGTCTTGATTTTCAAACTCACCTCCACGGTCTGTCCGTATACTGGAAATAACATACCCTTTCTCATTTTGAACTTTCTTAGCAAATTTTATAAAATAAGAAAATGTTTTAGACTTACTTGTCAGGAAATATACCCAAGTGAATCGTGAATAATCATCAACAATTACTAGACAATATTTCTTACCTCTAATGCTCACGGGTTCTAGTTGGTCCAAAGAGATCCATATGCAAGAGCTGTAGTATACGATTAATGGACACTTGATTTATTGGTTTAAATGAATTCTTTACCTGTTTTCCCAATACGCAAGGTGTACATAAATCGGACTTTTGGTATGTCGAGTTAGGTAGTCCACGAACAAGCTTCTTTGCTGAGATTTTGGCTATTTGCTTCATGTTGATGTGCCCAAGTTTTCTGTGCCATAGATTTGCTTCCTCTTGAATTGAGATTAAACATTGGGATTTTTCTGGTTTAATATCTAAGAGATAGATATTCCCATGTCTTCGCCCTATGAAAGTCTGAGAGGAGTGTTTACTGGTTCCTGAGCATATTACTTCTTGAAAGTTGATTTTGAAACTGGTGTTGCACAGCAAGTTGTAGTTGAGTCCTTTTACTAAGGAAACGTTACTGATCGTGAGACTTCCAATCTTTACAGTTCCGTATCCCACAATTCTTCCTTTGCTATTTCCTCCAAAAGAAACTTTTCCACAATTAACTTGCACAAGCTTTATAAAGCAGTTTGAGTCTCCTGTCATATGCCATGAGCATCAATTATCCAAGTACCACTTTACCTTTTTCTTGATAGTGACCTGCATTTAAAAAGAAACTCAAGCTTTCTTTGGAATCCATATTTTCTTGGGTCCAAAGTGGAGTTAGTATGATATACAGTTTTTGTCCAAACATTCCTCATAGGTTTCCAAACCATAGGACATTCTTTCTCAAAGTGTTCTGAGCTGTTACACTTAGAACATTTAAGAACACTATGGCCTACTGATTTTACAAAAACTTTTTGGAAATGATTTTTGTAAGAATCTTTTGTAGGTCTTTGTTTAATTCTTTCCGTAACCTTAGGAAAATCAATTAGAGGAATTGTTTCAGTAGTCATTCCTAAACTTGATTTGTAGAAGTAAGGTCTTTGCGCTGAAAGAATCTTTTCTAATTTCTCAGATCCTATAGAAAATCTTTTAGAAATACTTGATATATCATTTTTCAAAAATGCATTTTCTTTTGAAAGATTGTTTGCATTTTTTTTCAAGGTAATAACATTTTTATCTAAACTTTTGACCTTTTCCTTCCAAATAATCTCCTATTGCTTTAGTGCAGAATTTTCCCTTTTAAGTTTGGAAATCCTCTTGAGAGAAGTTCTACTAAGACACAATTCATCAATATATTTGGAGACTTTAGCAGGAATTTTTAAATTACTTACCTCTATTTCATTGTCTGAGTCTGAGTCTGTCTCAGAGTCTGAATCTGATTCTGAGTGTGCCATGAGACAAATATTGGTGTAATCATCATCACTTTCTTCACACTCAGTATTACTCCAAGTTTCTGCTTTAAGTGCTTTTCGATATTTCTCAGCTTTTCCTTTCTTTCTCTTGATGTAGCGGACGGTTGGGTCTGATGTGTCCATTTTCTTGCATTTAAAGCAGATTACATCCTTGTTAGATTCATCATCCTTAGCTGATTTATTTTGTACCTTTTGAGAACTTTGTTTCTTCGGATTGAATCTTCTTCCTTTTCTATTCAGTTTTTTGAATCTTCTTATCATGAGAGCAAGTTCTTCATCGTCCATATCGTCTTCAGAATCTGTGACATCAGAATTATCGTTAGATTTCAATGCAATAGATTTCTTACCTTTGGAATCTTCATTTTCGTTGATTTGCTCCACTTCATAAGACTGAAGAGTGCCAACCAATTCGTCAACAGATAGTGGCATGATTATTTGTGTCTCCCTTATTGAAGTCTTTACGTGATTCCAATCCTTGGAAAGTCCACGCAGTAACTTGTTAACCTTCATGGGTTCAGAGATTGGTTGACCTTGATATTTAAGACCATTCACGATTTCGTAAAACAACTAAACATGTCAGTGATAGATTCTCCTGTTTTCATCTTGAATGCTTCATAATGACCGAGCAGAATATTGATTCTGATTTTTTTCACTCGATCAGTTCCTTCATAGGTGATGTGCAATCTATCCCAGACTTCTTTAGCTGTTTTACAAAAAGATATTCTGTTATATTCGAGAAGATAATGCACAATATAAGGAATAAATTCCTTTTGCATCAAGAGCTTGTCTCTTGGTTATCTCTTCTTGAGTCATTTCACTGGACTCAATAGCTTCTTTTCCTCTTTCTGAGACTGTTGCAGCTTTAGGAATGATTCTTTTGTCTACCACATCCCATTCCAAAGGATCCTTTGATCTTAGGAATGCCTTTATCTTGTTTTTCTATATACTGTAATCCTTTCCATCAAAATATGGCGGTTTGGTGTTGCTTTGCTTTTCAACTAGACCTAGAGCCAACATACTAGCCATAGATCTTTAACTTTGAAGTAAAAACACTTCAACTTAAATAAGTACACAAGCTCTGATATCAATTTTGAAAGCTAGTATGAGCACCTAGAGGGGGTGAATAGGTGCGAAAACAGATTTTCGCAATGTAAAGAAAATGATTTCACTTTTAAACAAATTCTGCTTAGCAATAGGTTATGAAAAGGAAATTAGACTCTAATAATCAAATAGAGTTACGATCAAAGTAAAGAACTTAGGGAAGAGAATAAGAACACAAAGTTTATAGTGGTTCGGTTTGATCCAAGTCTACGTCCACTCTTCCACACTAACAGCCCACCGGTTAGATTTCACTAAGAATCAAAAGAGTTGTTACAGTATTGCTCTTCCTTGATTCCACAGTGTAGGAACTTTGCTACACTTTCTCAAGGTCTCACAGAAGTATAAACGCTCTTTTGAGTACAAGATTTCGCTCAACAATTGAATTGACAAAGAACAAGGAGCTTCAGATTTTGAAATTCTTCTATCGCGCACACACTCGAACAACTAGAACATCTTCCTTATATACTCCTCCATGCCTTCATACCCGTTGGCACTTACCAAAGGAGTTCTTCCAATCTACCCGTTGGACAGAATCAATTAGGGAGATTTCAAGTTATTTAAGGAATATGATAATGGTCCACCAATCCTGCTCGCCCATACAATCAGGATCTAGGTTTCCATAAGTAGAACCTTCCAAGTATGCTTTGCCAATCAACGGATCTAAATTATCCGAATCAAAACGAATAACAGATTCTAAGATGCTATCTCCAGCCGAGAGATCTTCTTCAGTCGATAGAATCAAATCCTTAACAAGATACTCAGTTCTGGATAAGTCTTCTTCAACGATCTAGAAACTGTCAATAAGGATAGACTTTGAATCTTGAGTTTGGCGGTTCGTTAATCTTTAGACTGTGACTAAAGAGTCTGCAAGACTTCAGACTAGACTGATAGAAACGTTTTGTCATCTTCAAAACACAAGGAAGTTTTCTCCAACAGCATGCTCCCACCCAGCGCAAAGCCATGGCCTCTCATCGGGAATATTAGGGGGCGCATGACAAAATTTCTGGAACAGAAATCAATTTCTATTCCATGAACGAGTTTCTGAGTAAAGAAAGGTGTTTGATAACAATTTAAAATTTCTACTTCTGAAATAAAAATTCATTTGATAACTGAATAAAATTTCTATTTCAAGGAGCGGCAACGACTAGCGTTCGGTGGCCGTAGTTCGACGTTCAGTGACTAGTGTTCGGTGTCCGGTGACCAGCAGCGGGCGGCCGAAGTTCGAAGGTTGACGTTTGGCATCCGGTGCCAAGTTTGGTGACCGACGGTGGGCGGCCAAAGTCCGGAGTCCGACACCGGAGTTTGATGACTGGCAACCGACGTCCAACATCCTGAGTTTGACGTTTAACGTCCGACATCCAGAGTCAGGCGATAGGACGCTGGCGGCGGGTTACGAGCAGCCGACATTCGGTGGCTGATGGCGAGCAATGGACGGTTGCTAACAAACATCTGGTGGTTGGTGGTGAGCCTCCAGCATCCAATGATTGGTGATGAGTGGCCAACAACCGGTGAGCGTCTAGCATCTGGTGACGGGCAACCGGAGTGCGGTGGCCAGTGTTCAACGTTCGTTGGCCGGCGGTCGATGGCTAGTGGCCGGGGCCGGTGGCGGGCAGCCAACAACGACGGTAGGCATCCGACATCCCACGGGGGCGGCAAGTGGGCAACGGGCGGAGACGAAAGTGAACGATGAGAAAAATTTTGATTTCTCATTTTTGTTCCAGAAGTAGAAAAACTAAAATTTTTTATTTCTGTTTTCTGCTTCAAATTTATTTCTGGAATAAAAATTTGTTCTAGAAATAGAAAAATGAAATTGTATTACCAAACGGATTTATGTTCCAAACCTGTTTCGGGGAACATAAAAACTGAGAAATAGATTAACATAAATTTTGTCATGCGCGCCCTTAGAGTAATTGCATACAAAACCACTAGAAATCATATGACTTAATCTAGAAAAGGAAGTATGACCCAAACGAGAATACCAAGTTTTAGATAATACTGTGGTAGCATAGCTACCGAGAGCATTTGGAATCTTTAGGGAGATAAATTCGAATAAGCGTCCCACTTTACGGCCTGCCCCAATTATTTGTCCCGTCCTTGGATTCTGCACATGACAACTATTAGAGGAAAGTGAATATCGAAGCTGAGTTCGCATAATTGACCCACAAATATCAAGTTTAAGGAGATTATAGGAACAATGAAAGTGTTTGGCAATGACAATGTGGATATTGAATTGTTTCCTATATGGCCAACTAGCATCTATGAGTGCTCCAAAAAAAAAAAAAAAAAAAACTAGCATCTATGAGTTATTAGCTCTATGAATAGTAGGTGTTTATGAAAGTAACGACTTTGACTTAAACAAAATGGTGTTCGAAGTTATGTGATTGCAATAGGCAAAATTAAATAACCATGAATCAAGTACCTAGAGTCATAAACATATTAGAAATGCTAGAGACATAAGAATTAGAGGTATTGGATTCTCGAACAATGGAGTGAAGATTCTCTAAAGATAAAGTAAAACGGACAAGTTGTTGAAAGAACCCTCAATAGTAGCGACAATGGCGGATAAGCATGCAAGTGGACCTCTGTATCGGGATCAGTTGTTTGTCCTTGTAGGTTCCCTAGGTCATTGCCAATAGCTAGAAGGTGCAAGGTAACTAGTTCGATGACAATACTTGCAATATTTGCCACACGATGAGGAAGAGGCAGGTGTGGCAAGTACCGCGTCTATAGGAATGAATAATATAGGACGCTGCACCTTCAAAGTAGCAAGTCAAATTTTTTCAGTCAATAACTCTAAAACAACTGCCTCGAGGTGATGGATCTCATTGTAAAAGTGAATCACAGCCCCATGCCCCACCACTCCTTGGCAGCCCTACCCCGGGCCTACGGGCTGTTGTTGCACCTGCAACTCGGGCTTGTTGGCATGGTGTTGGCCGCGTCAGGCTCCATGGTAGCCCAGCTCCTAAAGACCCATGATGCCAACTTCTTGAGCCAGCCGCCCCGCTCTATAGCAAAGCACATGGGGTACAATTACCGGGACATGGTGTCTGTGCCATACTGCCCGAGGCAGCGAGTGCCGATGAAGATAAGCTCCCTCCACCTCTTCTCCAACAAGGCTCTTGACGATTATAGACATGTACGCCAGGTAAGTAACCTAGTGAACTCCAATGCATCTCTATATATTCATACATATAGACATGTGTACGTAAATGAACATGGGTGTGTATGTGTGTGTACATAAATAAATTACATGCATAGAGAATTTACCATACATGGTATTCTTTTTCTTTATAGTAAAAATAAATGGAAACACTTTATTAATGTGTTGATTATTATTATGATCTGTAACAAATTAATATAATGGGAAAAGAAAAGGCTCGATTAGTTTGCTTAAAAGAGAGTTGCAAACTAGTGAGGAGATCAAACCCTTTTTTTTTTGGAAGGTGAAACGGGGTTAGATCTCCAAGGAGCAACTGCTTATATGAAAAAAGGGAAAATTATAAATAAGAGTTTGAAGTAACCTTATTTTCTCATATAAGAACTTGAATTGGACATTATTTCAAATAAAGGTTCAAAGTGTCATTATATTCCTCAAATAAGGGCTTGAAATTAATCTTGTTTTAAATAAGGATATAAAGTTGTTATATTAGTCTTTAGAAAAGGTATGAACTCATTGTTTGCTAGATGAAAATTTCTTCTTTTAATTTTTTTTAATTTTTTCCTTTTTTCTTTCTTTTTTGCATTTTTTATTTCCATAAAAAATTAAAAAATTAAAACTTAAAAAAATGAATACACATGGGAAGGAGCCCTCCCGCCTATATTTTTGCTTTTTTAATTTTTTTAATCTAATTTAATTTAAATTGTATTTGGATGAAAATATCTTTGATCAACCAAAATTTTTGTTAGTCGGCGAGATTAGGCCCTTATTTAAAACAGTTATATCCACCTCAAACTTTTCTTTGAGACTGATATGATTACTCAATGCTCTTATTTGAAAGAATGTCCACTTCAAATCCTTATTTGATGAAGTAATGGCACTTTAGGCCTTTATTTGGGATTTTCTCTATGAAAAATAATTTGATATGGGCGTATATATATCCCAGCTCCCCTATGCACCGATATGGAAAGAGTGAGGACCATTGACAGAAATAATAAAACAAAAATGACATAGATGGTGTACATATATGGTCTACTATTGTATGTAAAAATATAAGATACTCTTTATATCTAATATCATAGTAAAAAATTTATGCTCTAGCCAACTTTCTTCTTTTTATTTGGGGGTTCACTTGAAAAAGTTCCTTTTTTTTTTTTTTTTTTATTAATTAAAGGCGTAAATGCCTGCTCTCGTATGAATAAGCTAGTGCACAAGCATACAAAGAACTTGATGTGGAACTTAAAGGCCAAAACGCAGTATAAATCCTCAGCTTTTCTCCATTTTTAAATTTTATCCCCAACTTTTTTGGGTTGTCAAAATAAATCCCCACCTTTCGAACTCATACCAAATCTATCCCAAAATCTAGGTCGCCTCCCAAAACTATAGTTTTAACTACCTTTTTGCTCCTTTTTGCATTATGAATCCGCAATAGTCCCATTAAGGTCATACTTTCTTTTAAAGAACCTATTCCTAAATTTCTATTTACAAACACAATCAAGAATATCATACTAAATGAAAGTTTGCAGATATAAAGCTGTCTAAAAAATCTCCAATTTAAAAGGTAAAAACCAAAGAAAAAGGGGTGGCATAAGAAAAATCACACAAAATACGAAAAATAAAAGTCTGGGCCAAATTGAAATTTGGAAAGTAATCTAACGAAGTATCCCCATTCAGAAATGGATGCTAAGGGTTTGGGATAGAATTAAAACAGATTTGGGTTGGATATTTTTCTGATATGATTAGAATGCCTGGATAAAAATTAAGAACTACCTTTTCAATGGGATTTATTTTGTGGTTTGGCCTAAAATATATTGAATAACTCTACTTGGTTGTTCGATGCAGATCATTTTCAGGCAATTAGTAAGGATCGAATTGGACCAATTTTGTTATCAACCTCTACATCTCTATCATTGTTCTTTTCACATCATGTAGGGCGGTGCCGGCGAATGTGGCCCTATTGCTCAATATCAGCACGGCGAAGGCGTTGGGGCAGGCGATGTCGGGGAAGAGGGTGTATGGGGACAGGAAGGGCGGGGGCGACCCGTAGGCGGAGGAGTTCAAGTCGATGGTGGTGGGAGATGATGGTGCCGGGCGGCGTGCTCGACATCAGCGAATTCGTGCTGGCCCTCAAGCAGCTCGATCTCCAAGGGGTCGTGGCCAAGACGAAGAGGCTGCACGAGCGCTTCGACGCCTTCTCGACGGCCATCGTGGAGGAGCACAAGGCCAGCATGGGCAGTGCTGGGAATAAGCACGATTACTTGTTGAGTACTCTGATCTCTTCGCGGGAAATTACTTGTGTGATCGTGTGTTGTTTCGCAGAACAAGTTCGTGGCGGGCACCGACAGTCCCTCTAGCCCTACAGAATGGGCCATCGCCGAGCCCATCCGGCAACCCAGAATCCTGGCCAGAGTCCAGGAAGAAATTGACTCCGTGGTGGGACGAGGCCGCCTCGTGACCGAGCTCGACCTGCGCCGCCTGACGTACCTCCAAGCCGTGGTCAAGGAAACCTGCCGGCTCCACCCGCCCATGCCTCTATCCACCTCGCGGTCGTGGCCGAGAGCTGCGAGATCAACGGCTACCACATCCCCAAAGGCGCCAAGCTGCTGGTCAACATGTGGGCCATAGCCCGTGATCCTGACACTTGGGCCGAGCCCTTGGTGTTCCGACCAGAGAGGTGATTGCCGGGCGGCGAAGAGCCCAGTGTCGATGTGAAGGGTGACGATTTCGAAATCATCCCGTTTGGAGCCGGGCGGAGGATGTGCATTGGAATGAGCATGGGCTTAAGGATGGTCCAACTCGTGACGGCGATGTTGGCCCATGCTTTTGACTGGGAGCTGACCGACCGGGGTCTCGCCGGAGAAGCTCAACATGGACAAAGCTTTCGGGCTCACCTCACAATGGGCCGAGCCTTCGTCATTCCACCCGAAACCGAGACTCGCCTCCCATTTCTAGAAGGCCTTGAATTGAAGAGCTGGACACTGGCCCTATCTACATGTGGCTTAACAGGTTAAAGAGTAGGAGCTAGCTACAGAGTAGGAGGTGATATAACCTTTCATGCAACTGCTATTCAGTGTGTATGGTTCTGGGAAAATAAATGTAGTCAGTATGCTAGGCTATGCCATCCCCCGTGTCACAGACACCGACTTTATTTCACAATTATGTGTAAGTTCATCTAAAGCATCCTATTGTGATTGATAGATTTATTTTATTTTATTTTTTTCATATACTGTAATACCCTCCAATATTACTACAATTTTATAGTTCTTATGGCTATCCCACACAATGCGCAAATTGCCATCTAATCATAACCAAGCTAATAGATTTCGTTTGTTTTGTGAAAAAAATGTGACATCTTTGAAAAATGTTTTTCAAGAAGCCATTTTTAATGAAAATGACAATACTTTCCGGTGTTTATCTAAAACTTGAAAAGGAACTAGAAAATAGTTTTGGTCATTTAGTTAGGAAAATTTGATTTGATTTTCCTAAATTAACATACTTTATTTGAGCACTAATGACTTGCAAGTGAGTAGTCCGGAAATTAAGCATAGGCACTAGGGCCTCGGGTTTGGCCTTGATGGACCTTGGCCAGAGCACAGGCTTGATCTTGGGTTCGAGTTCTGGACCTGGGTGCCAAAGACCAAGCTACGGGCTTCGGGGTCTCGGGCACAGGCACCAGGCCAACCTTGATGGGTTGGAGCCCGGCCTCAATGGACAGGGGCATAGGCACCAAGGTCTCGAGCCTAGCCTAGATGGACCCAAACATGAGTGCCTAGGTCTCAAACTCGACCTCAATGGATTCTAGCCTGAGCGCCAAGGACCCGGTCATGGGCATCAAAATCCTAGGCTTGGCATCAATGGACACGAGCTCGACCTCGATGGACCCAGGCACAGGCGGTAGCAGATTACTCCCTCTTAGAAATAGATGCTAAAGGGTCAGCAAAGATTTAAATAGGTTTGAAAGATTGGATACTTTTTAATAGGATTAAAAGGTTGGTATAAACTGGAAAACTACCGAGAAGTTGGGGTTTGCTTTGTGATTTGGCCATAAATAAAATAAGTAACTCTTATTCATTGTTCAATGAATCGATCATTTTCAATCAATTTAATGGAATCGAATAAACCAATTTTGTCACCAACTTGTACATATCTATGGTTAGTCTTTCACATCACGTAGGGTCTTGTAATGGATAAGAATTCGGTGGACATTACGTAATTTCAAGTTCTCCTTGGTCTTGTTAGTCTTTCACATCACGCAATTTCAATTTTGGCCAAAATTGGTTCACCTTGTGATTTGGCCATAAATAAAATAAGTAACTCCTATTCATTATTCAATGAATGGATCATTTTCAATCAATTTAATAGAATCTAATAAACCGATTTTGTCACCAACCTGTACATATCTATGGTTAGTCTTTCACATCACGTAGGGTCTTGTAATAGAAAAGAATTCGGTGGACATTACATAATTTCAAGTTCTCCTTGGCACAAATCTTAAGCACGCTTCTATATTTTAGACGATTCTCTAATGTGATGCTAGCTATTTACTTATTTATTCAAATGTAACAGGAAGAGCCCGTGATACTCACACGTGCAACTGGCACGTGCGGGCTCGGCCGCCCTGATCCTGGGCCAACTGCTCAATGTATGCACGGTGAACCCGCCGGGGCGGGTGATGATGGGGAAGAGGGTGTTCGGAGACGGGAGCGGCAGGGGCAACCGGAGGGCGGATGAGTTTTGACGGTGCTGGTGTTGTTTACCAGAACATGTTCGCGACGGGCACTGACATTTCCTCTAACACTACAGAATAGGCCATTGCCGAGCTAGTCCGGCAAGCCAGGATCCTAGCCTGAGTCCAAGAAGAGATCGACTTCGTTGCGGGCTGAGGCCGCCTCGTGACCAAGCTCGACCTGCCCCCATCCGACGTACCCCCAAGCAGTGGCTCCCCTCGGCCACCCCTCTATCCCTCCGCGGAACACGGCCGGGAGCCACGGGATCAACGTCTAACACATCCCCAAAGGCGCCAGGCCTCAGTGAAAACTGAAAGATGGAATAGTACGGAATAATGGAGAATATACAGAATTCTTGGGTGTATATTCTTTGAAATGGAGGTGAAAACTGAAGAGACGAGAGAAAGAGAAATGATATGAAATTCTTGTAATTTTTTTACAAGATATTCTTGTCAGTTCACTAAAAAGGATGTGAAAATATTCTCCCTCAATTTTTTTTTTTTTGATGAAATATGAAGAAATTTTACACACATGAAAAGATAAAATTATTCCAAAACTTGAACTTTTTTTTGTAGAGTTAAGATAAAAAAAGTGTCCCCACTATTAGAAAATTAAAATCCACGATAGAGAAAATAAAATTATAAAATTTACGAGTTTGTCCACCATAAATTATTTATGAAATACTTAATAGACAGTATCTCGGAGAAGAAGGAAAGTAAAAAAGAAATGCAATCCCTTAAAAAGAGGAGGTCATCTTCACATTATACAATAAGGACAATAAGGAAAGTGGTTGACGGAAGTTTAGACTGGTAGATGCAAAATCCTTCCTTTTCTCTTGAATCTTTTAAGGATCTACTCATATTCATGACAGATCTCTTGGATAAGAAGAAAGAGAAAAGGATTGCGATCCCTCGAAAGCATGACGTCAATTTCACGTTATACAATAAGGATGCGTCGCCAATGAAATCAAATAAAAAATTTACCTAAATTTAGTCGAAAGAAGGATCTTGCATCTACCACTCCAATTCAACGTGGGTGACTTCATGAGCAAATTATATGTAAAGGGAAAGGAGACAAAGGGGTCGTTCAACGTGCGACAAAAGAAAGGAAGCCGGAGGTGAACGGCGACATTGGGAGCCCGTTTCACATGCAAGAAGTTGATAAAGCAATTTTGCAAATCCATGAGGAGCGTTAGGACGATTAAAAAATCTCAAATTGCTTATTTACAAGATTTATATGGTTGTGATATTTGTATGGTCTCTTTCCATCAATTAACTTAAGTTTTTGGGTTGGATATTCTAATATGGTGTTAAGAATTAGGTTTTGTCTTGTTTTATTTTGTCATGTGCAACCTTGTGCACGTGGTCCTCACAAGAAGTACACAATAACTACGATTTCCCCTGGATTAGAGCAGATTTTTCGTGACGTGCAACCTAACTCCTTTTTTAATCTTTGGAGATAGTGGTGGCTTTCTTGAATCGTCAAGGACCTTAGTCTGTATAGAAAACAACAAAGGCAAGTATGGCTTAAAGGCAAGTTGTGGAGCCTGTCAAATGGTGATGCGTAGAGCGAGAGAGATGCAACAGCTATTCAAAGCGCATGCTATTCAAAGCGCATGCTCTCTATTTAACAGCAACATTACCTAACAGCGTACACACAACCACTCGTAACGCACATACACAATAGCCTCTAACCTCGTCACTCCTCATTCCTCTTGTCACTAGCCCACCCATCATAAGTCTCTAATCCTTTTAACACACATCTAAATGGTAACACTAATCCAAGAACACTCTCTCTTCTAAGGCCATGATGCCTCTCTCTTTTATTCTAGCCGCAATAGCAATATCCATCTTCCTACGCTCCCTCCTCGGCTACCTCACTCGGCCTACCCGTGCGCTCCCGCCGGGCCCAAAGCCATGGCCCCTCGTCGGGAACCTACCCCATCTCGGCTCCATGCCCCACCACTCCACGGCGGCCCTAGCCCGGTCCTACGGGCCGCTCCTGTACCTGCGACTCGGGCTTGTTGATGTGGTAGTGGCCGCGTCAGGCTCCGTGGCAACCCAGTTCCTGAAGACCCATGACGCCAACTTCTTGAGCCGGCCACCCCGCTCTGCATGGAAGCACCTTGCGTACAACCATCAGGGCGTAGTGGCCGCACCATACGGCTCAAGGTGGCGGATGCTGAGGAAGATAAGCTCCGTCCACCTCTTCTCCAGCAAGGCTCTCGACGATTATAGGCATGTACGCCAGGTAAGCCGTTTAGTGAGCTCCAGTTCATCTCTATATATGCATAAATATGGACGTGACTACGTAAATGAACGTGGAAATATATATACAGACACGGGCGATTGTGCTTGAAATCCGGTATGAATCAAATTTATATGAATGTATGCATAGAGAATTTACTATAAATGGTATTCTATTTCTTATAACTAACATAAATGGAAACACTTGTATAAATGTGTTAATTAATTTGATGATGTACAAACTAAAATGAATAGGGGAAAAAGAAGGCTCGATTAGTTTGCTTAAAAGAGAGCTGTAAACTAGGGAGAGATAAAACCCTTTCTTGGTAGATGAAAAGGTATTAGATCTTCAAGGATCACCTGCTTATATTAAAAATGGTTTGATGTTGCTATATATATATATAACCCAGCTCCACTATGCGCTCACATGGAAAGAGCGAATATTAGCAGAAAAATAAAATAAAAATTGCATAGATGGTGTAAATATATGTATAGGGTGTTTGTTGAAGAATTTTTTTGAAAAAAGTGCATATATGGCGTACTAATGTATCAAAAAATATAAAATGTTGTTTATTTTAGGGATATGTATACTAAAATTCCTAAAACTTATCATGAAAGTATAATCAAGTTTTAAAACTTTCAAAAGGTGTAATCACATCCTAAAACTTGTCAACTTGATGCAATTACATCATTTTATTAGCTTTGCCCAACTAGGCTAACATAAAAAGTTAATGTGTCTTATTTTATTACTTTCTTAAAACATTAGCGATGGTGTGGCGCCCACTTAAGTGCCACGCAAAAAAAATAAAAATAAATTCAAACTAAATTATATTAAAATGTAAAACTAAAAAAAAATAAAATACACAACCTCGTTCCAAGTGGCCAAGCCCTCCCTGATGGTCGTGGTGGTGGCAAACGCTTGGCCATAGCTGTTGGGGTGAGTTTGGATCTTTTTTATGGCTTTTTTATTTTTTAATCTAATTTACTTTATATTTTTCAATTTTTGAATATATTTCTGACATGATATTTAGTAAGTGCCACGTCATTGTCACGTGTCTTAACAAAGTAATAAAATAAGATATTAGTACTTTTAGTTAATCTAGTTGGACGAAGTTAATAGATGGACTTGATAATTTTTAAAATTTGATTATATTTTTTAAAAATTTCAGGACTACACTTTGATGACTAATTTTAAAACTTCCTATACACATAAGTTTTATATTTAATATCATAGAGAATTTCATCCTCTACTTAACTTTTTTTGCGGGGTTGCTGTGTTTATCACTCACTCAAAAACTTACGTAAATTCCGCTCTCATTTTAAAAAGCTAGGATACAATCATACAGAATTAACTTGATATTTAAAGGCCAAGTCGCAATAAAAATCCTCAGCTTTTCTCCATTTTTAAATTTTATACACAACTTTTTAGGTTGTCAAAATAAATCCCCACCTTTTGAACTTATATCAAATACATCCCAAGGTCGGTCCCCCCCCCAAAAAAAAACTATATTTTAATTACCATTTTGCCCTGTTTCTGCAAAATTTATCGACAATATTCCCATTAAGGTCATACTTTCTTAAAAAGAACCTCTTTCTAATTTTTTTTTTATTTACAAACATAATTCAAGAATATTATACTAAATAAAAAAAATTGGTATCATAATAGTTTTTGAACTATTGTGAGAATAACATCATGTTATGAGCCACAAATTTTTGAAAAGTAAACCCTATAATAATTTTTAATTATTTTTTTTGCCCAAAATAGGTTGTTATTTCACAATGGATTGACAATAGTCCCACAAGCATAGTTCTCCAATGTAAAAAGATAAAAACCAAAGAAAAGGGGTGGCATGGGAAAAATTGCACAAAAATATGTAAGGGATAAGTGCATTGAAAGCCTCAAGAAAGTGCAATTTAATTCTAAAACTTTCAAAAAATATAATTAAATATTAAAACTTGTTACAAAAGTGCAATGAAGTTCTAAAACTTTTAAAAAGTGCAATCAAATTATAAAACATGTCAAATTAGTCAAATCAAGTCCTTCTATCGATAATACTTTTTGAAAGTTTTGAGATTAAATTGTACTGTTGTGACAAGTTTTAGAACTTGATTGTGCTTTTTGAAATTTTTAGGACTCAATTGCACTTTCGTGATGACAATTTCTAGGATTTCTAGTGCACTTATTCCTATATAAATAAATAAAAGTTGTGGCAAAATTGAAATTTGGAAAGTAATCTAATGGATTATTCTATCTCAGAAGTAGATGCTAAATGGTTTGGGATAGATTTAAAATAGATCCGAAAGGTTGGATTTTTTTTTTTAATAGGATTAGAAGGTCGGGACAAAATTAAAAACTGCTGAAAAGGTTGGGATTCATTCTGTGATTTGGCCAAAAATAAAATGAATAACTCCATGTGGTTGTTCAATAAATGAATTTTTATCAAGCAATTAGCAAGGATCGTTATAAACCAATTTTGTTATCGACCTCAACATCTCTATCATTGTTCTTTCCAACATGGAAGGGGGATGTGAGGGGTTCAAATCCCCACCTTCTCAGGGGGGGATAGGGGTGGGGACGCGTAAGTTTCAGGAGTGGGTTTCGACTCCCACGCCCTGCAAGAGGCAGGGCAAAAATCTGAGAGTGAGTGTAGAATAGGAATAGAGTAGGACTGACAAAAAAAAAATAATAAAAAAATAATAGTGGAAAGAATTCCATGGGCGTTACACAACTTCTGCGTTGCAATTTTATATTGTGCAGGAAATCAGTTTTATATTAGACCTTGTCAAGTTCTCCTTGGCACAAATTTTATCCACGCTTCTATAATATATGAGGTCCTCTTTACATGATGGAATGACTTACCGTTTATCTTCTTATTTATTTCAATATAACAGGAAGAGGTTGCGATACTCACGCGTGCCCTAGCACATGTGGGCTCCGCCTCAGCGAACCTAGCCCAATTGCTCAATGTGTGCACGGCGAACGCGCTGGGGCGGGTGATACTGGGGAAGAGAGTGTTGGGGGACGGAAAGGGCCTGAAGGCGGACGAGTTCAAGTCCATGGTGGTGGAGATGATGGTGCTGGGTGGCGTGTTCAACATTAGTGACTACGTGCCGGCCCTCGAGTGGCTCGACCTCCAAGGGGTCGCGGCCAAGATGAAGAGGCTACACAAGCGCTTCGACGCCTTCTGGACGGCCATTTTGGAGGAGCACAGGGCCAACATGAGCAATGGTGGGAATAAGCACAATGACTTGTTGAGTACTCTGATCTCTTTGCAGGATGTTGCTGATGAGGAAGGAGGGAACCTCATGGATACCGAAATCAAAGCATCGGTTCAAGTAAAATCCCTCCCTCCCTCCCTCGCTCTAAAACAGTACTTGCAGAGGTGAACATATAAAAACACCCCAATCAAAAATTGCCAAGAACAGGACCAGATCAAATTGGTCAATTGGGTCTGGTTCCGATTTCATAAAATTAGAATTAGTGATTTTTGGTCCAATTATGGTTCCAAGTGAGAACCAGAGTGCCTGAACTAGATCGAATCAATTTTAATTTTTTTTTTTAAATTTCTTAAAGAACAGCACAATCACCCACGTGTACACACGTTCCCCTCACCCACGTTCATTGGGAAGACAGAACCAAGAGCAAGGAGAGACAGACAACCCATCGCACAGCCTTCGCTAACCCACTCACGGCCACCGCACAGCCACCCTCGTTTTGCTCCGTTTTTTGGCCGAGAAAGCCTGAAGTGCTTTGTCGGTTCCTTTGAACCACCCAGGAACTAGACTAGACCAGTCTAGTCCAGGGATCAAGTTGTCCAATTCCCAGTTCTAGAGAATTGGGAACCAATCCCACCAGTCCAATTTGAAGAAACTCAAAATTTGAGTCGATGAGGCGTTGTACAATATACATCACCTATAATTATGGTGAAATTTAAAGATAAAATATAACAATTTAATCAACAAGGAAATTGAATAAAAGACCAATCAGAAAAGATCTTCAAATGATCAACTCATTGATACTTTGCTTGATTTATTATCTTCATACTGATTTGTAAAAAATTTGCACTACAAACATTTTGATTCTTTATCACCCCATGTGGTGGCCGCGTTGGCTTGGGCTTCCATCCCCCTCACGGAGGGGATGAGTTCAAATCCCAGTGTGGTCGCTAGTGTTTTTAAGCGTGACGCCGTGGTGGTAGGTCCTGCGCTAGTGTCACCGGGGGCGTGGCTGTCGGCTGCAAGCTGGTTCCTCCTGTCCCAAAAAAAAAAAAAGTGGGAGAATGATGATATCCCGTGGGGGTGGCCTGATGCTTCTTATATCCTCAGGAATCGTCTAGTCTCCTCCAAAGATGGTGGAGAATGCATCAAGACTCCACAGCTCTTTTTATCCTTTGATTGCAATTTATTATGTCAACCTCATGTTTTATGATGACTTGACGAACTCCAGGTAGTGAACTCGTTTCATCATGTGTCGCTTTGCAGAGCATGTTCGCGGCGGGCACCGACACTTCCTCTAGCACTACGGAATGGGCCATCGCCGAGCTCATCCGGCAACCCGGAATCCTGGCCTGAGTCCAGGAAGAGATCGACTCCGTGGTGGGACGAGACCGCCTCGTGACCGAGCTTGACCTGCCTCGCCTGACATACCTCCAAGCCGTGGTCAAGGAAACCTTCCGGCTCCACCCGTCCACCCCTCTATCCCTCCCACGAATCGCGGCCGAGAGCTGTGAGATCAATGGCTACCGCATCCCCAAAGGCGCCGTGCTACTGGTCAACGTGCGGGCCATAGCCCGCGACCCCGAAGCTTGGGCCGAGCCCTTGGCGTTCCGACCTGAGAGGTTCCTGCCGGGCGGCGAGAAGGCCGATGTCGATGTCAAGGGTAATGATTTTGAGCTCATTCCGTTCGGGGCCGGGCGCAGGATATGCGTCGGAATGAGCCTAGGCTTGAGGATGGTCCAATTCATGACCGCGACGTTGGCCCACGCTTTTGACTGGGAGGTGGCTGACGGCGTTTCGCCGGAGAAGCTTAACATGGATGAAGCTTTCGGGCTCACCTTACAGCGAGCCGAGCCTTTGTTGGTCCACCCGAAACCGAGGCTTGCGTCACATGTCTACACGGCACCAAGTTGAAGAGCTAGTGAATATCATTTCAGTAGTTTTTTTTTCGCATCTGGTTGACGAATAATGAGGGCAATTTGCTCGAACATTAATTATATCTACTTGCAGTTGGACGATTAAAAGAGTAGAAGTGATAGATAACGAGGTCCACGTGTATCATGCTATCGATTTTGGAACCCTATTTTTGGAAGTTGGAAAGTTTTCCATCTTATGTATTTCTTTTCTTACAAGTAAATCTTTCAGAATGTACTTTTGGATATATAAATATTCACCTAAGCTTAATGAAAATATACAACAATTTCTATCCGAGCATGGTATCAAAAGCCATCTAGGGCTCATGCCCCTTTCAACCATAGCTTTCTTTTTTCCTTTTATTTTTCTTTTCTACTAGGGTAGTCGGCATGGCCCTTGAGAATCCTGCCGCTGCCACCATAACTGCTATTATAAACCCTTCTTCTACACATTGTCCACTCGGACCTATTCACTGCTTCCTTTGTCTACGTGTCATAGTATCCAATTTACAACTCTCTAGCAACAACATGAAGCTTTTATCATGAGTCTTCTAACTGCGTCCCTCTTAGAATCGGTTTTACTTCTCATTTTTTATAAACCAAATAGCAAAGCCAACCAAGATGCTCTCAATATCTCTTTTGGCTTAGCTTCCGCTACACGAATACTCTTTCTTTATCTCAGTCTTCAACGTTTGCAACAAGAACAGAATGAATCAGTTATTCATATCCTCCAACATGCTAAATCCATTGTAGATGAGATGCGTACAATAAGCAAGCCTCTTGAACCGGAGGATTTCAATGTCCACATCTTCCATATATGATCTCCAGGACATCGTTCCTACATTGTTTGGCAGTTTTGAACCAATCTCATTTTTTTTTCAATTCAAAAATTGGTGACTAATTATCAAGTTTTCTCTGAATTCTATTATACCCACTTTCTTGTTAAGGATCTAATGATGAAGGTGATTCTTTTTTTTTGACTCGAGTGGTGGTGGTTTGTACACCATATCACAAGGTACTGCCAATATTGCGGAACAAACTTTCATGGATGGTTGGCATCAACGTCTTGGCCATCTCCGTGTGCATCTTTTACAATTTATGATCAAAGAGAATAATTTATCATGTAAGCCCACACAGTTAAGACAGTTATATGCAACCTATCAATTAGGTAAGACTAGTCGTTAGCCTTAAGAATTGTCTACAACCAGTCAATTCAGCAAGACTGGTCGTTACTTTATTTCCATTGGATATAGTGAAATTAATGTCATTGTATTTTTTATGGTACTTTGGTCTGTTCATTAACTACGATGTCTCTTGATCTTGTACGTAACATTGCACAGTCTTAATTGACCAACAAAGGGCCAGCACAATTTAAAGGCTCGTTGCACCTTAAAGAGCAAAAATGGCCCATGTATACTCGTTTGTGATTTTCTGTAATATACCCACATCTTGTCTTATCAACCCCGTAGCACATATTATTTAATGTTGGAAATGTGTCAATGTCAAATTAAGTAATATGATTCATCTCAGCGAAGAATCACTAAAGTGGGTCCAAATCTTTATCTCACCTAAGGTCTACTAATGTGCCCGTAGAGGACACAATTCTCTCCTTTCAAGCGCCGAAAACCCTTTGGTCAAGACACACCTAGTCGCGACCTGAGCGACCAGACATATGGCCCGTTTGGTTCGGCTTTGGAGGAATGCCCTTGGGAGAATGCAAATACGTTTGAGGTAAAGGGGTTTTCGGAATGTTAAACCGTTTGGTAAATTGTAATCTCAAATAGTATTGAAATGCAACTTTAACATAAATACCGTTTGGCAAAACTAATATTTGTAATGGGCTTTTGCTTTTATTTATTTTTGTAAAATCTGAAAATCAAATCCGGCGACCGGCGGTATTGCCGGACGGCCAGATTTAGCCGTCCAGCGACCAAATCTGGCTGTCCAGCCACCAGATCTGTCCGCCTGAGGTCATAGCGGCAGCCATATCTGGCCACTTGAGGTCGCAACCTCAGGCTACATCGCCTGGAGGCATGACCTTAGGTGCTTGAGGTCGTAGTGGCGGCCAGATCTGGCCGCCTGAGGTCGCGACCTCAAGCGACGCCGTTGCCGCCTTGAGGCCTGACCTCAGGTGACGCCATTGCCACTTGGAGGCTCGACCTCAGGTGCTTGAGGTTGCAGAGGCCAGATTTGGCTGTTCGGCAGCCAAATCCGGCCTCCGACCGCCAAATCTAGCGACCTCAAGCAGCGTCGCCTGAGGTTCGTGAGCACCAGGCAACGCCGCCTGAGGTCCGCGCGACCTAGGCGACGTCGCTTGGGTCGCGGGTCACGCCACCCCCTTGCGGCAGTCACCAGGGACGTGTAACCCCGAGGCGGCGGCGGTGGCTGCCGGAGAAGCCCGATGGGTAGGAAGAAGAAGATAAACAGTGAAGAAGATGGGTGGGGAAAAGAAGAGGACGAAGGGGGAGAGACGATGAATAGTGATGCATTGCATTTCCTAAATGCCCAATGCTCAATGCACCCCATCTCCAGCATTCAGCTTTGAGCATTTAGAATGCCCACATTTGGCAAATGAGCATTCCAAAACACTTGCCAAACACACAAAATTTTCCCCAAGGGGCTTTGGGGGCTCAAAGCCCCTTGGGAAAGCCCAACCAAACGGGGCTATAAAGGACAATGCTTAAGGCAGCTTTCTTCATGGGCCCGTACCTTCAATGCATGTTTCAATCCGGGAAGTTAACGGTTTTGATGTGATAATATAGGAGCAATTAAATGTCAAAATGTGAGCGAAAATTGGAAATTTTCAAATTATTTTAATATATTATAATGAAAAGTATATCGGTCTATTTATAAGCCTATAAAAAAACTATCAAAGATAAAATATATCAATCAAAATATGTATAATCAAAAGAGAAATTGCACAATCTTAAGAGATACAGAAAATCAATCGAAATATTTTAATTATATATAATTTTTAGAAAAATATTCTAAAAAATTATCCAAATTATCTCTAAGAGGAGCTTAACACGATCCGGTCGATTCTATCTAGCCCAAGACCTTAACAAGCTAGGCCATGCTTTTTCTTGTCTATGTGGAATAATCTCACCTTCTGTTTTCCCTTTCGTATTCTTTGGTTATGTTAGGATTGGAAATTCTAGTTCAGAGTAAAAAAAGCCATTGAATTGGTCTATGTCTTGTGCGTACCAATTGTAGTATTTTGAAATGAACTTGAATTTAACATAGGGAAAAAATTCAAGAATTCTCTATTCTTTCTTCAGCATAGCATAGCTTAATAGATTTTTTTTTTTTTTTTTTTTTTTTTCAGAATGTTTATCCGAGCTAAAGTATGCATATATGGAGCATCCATACAATGAAAATCTTTTTGTATGGGTATTCCTGCATGAACAAGGTTTTGGTATAGATTTTTGGCATACTTTATCATCCCATAATTAGAAATTCGTGATATATTTCGAAAACAAAGTTCCTCTAAACGGGTCGGGCCCAACTACCAGCTCAACATGTCCAAGCCCACTCAGAAGAGCGGGTCCACCTAGTTGGCCCATTCGATCGGACAGTCTACGTGGGAGTGACACGCGTCGGCAAGGGCAATAAGCTTCCAAAAGTTTCAACGCTTTATCATCTTCCTCTCGCTCTTTTCCGCACCGAAGCACCGCCACCTTTTTGCGCTTCCTCATGCACTCCGGAAGGAGGAGAACGCTGGAGGAGGCCAAGCGTCAAGCAGCGGGAAAACCAGACGAAACCCTAATCAAATTCTAGCCTTCTCGGGGCGGATTTCGCAGGTACTGCTGCATGGAGCTGATCAAGCTTGTGCTCATGTTTGCCTCTATTTTGCTTCGTTGGTTATGCCCACGTGCGTGTTTCTGTGTGTGCTTGTCGACGATTACAAGGAATGTTGTTGTCATCTTTTACTGAGAGAATTTTGGTTCAGTTTCGTTCCAAATCTAGTGGTTTGAGGGTTAGAGTAGTAGTTGGTTGTCACTTGTTGTCTGCTGTTGTTATTCGTTTGGTGGGGAGGGGTTTCTTGATTCGTTGGTCGTTGATATTTCACTCGATTAGCGGGATGATTCTGACATTGGCATGGTGTTTATAGCCTTTGGAGGCGCAGGATGAATCCTGAGAAGTTCACCCTCAAGACGAACTAGGCGCTGGTCAGTGCTCGCAAGCAGGCGGCGAGCGCTCGCGCTGCATGCCCTCGGTTGGTTTTTCTTTCTTTCTTTATTTATAAATTTGGCTTACTTTTAATCTAATTTTTTCAAAAAAAAATTGGGTCAAAAAATCATTTTTGAACTAAAGCTTGGGAAAAAAAAAAATAGCCACCCCGCAAAGGATACTCTCTTTTTTCTCTCAACCGATGTTGAGCTTCCCCTCTATCCCTCAGGGTGATAGCTAGCCTTTTCTTCAGAAATCCCACTCTCTCAAACCCTAAATCCCACCTCCATGGCTAATTCTAGATTTCCCCCACTAGATTAGCCACCCCGCATCTTTGATCTTTACCCAGATAGCCTTTAGCCCCAAAAATCCCATCCTCCCAAACCCTAAAACCCACCTCCATGGATGCTTCTGCTTTTTCCCACCTGACTAGCCACCCCCACAGTTTTGACCATTTAATGCGTCCATCATCAGCGCCTGGAATGAAGCAGTGAATCCACACCCTTTGACCTCCAAGTTGATCCATGGCGTCTCTTCAGCACTTCAATGAAACTCTCTCCACTTAGAACTCTAGTCAGGGGAAATCGTAAATCTTCTTGGGTTGCTTGTAGTTGGCAAAGTTGCACATCCTACTGGTCCTGTTGCTGCCTAGTTTTTTTTTTGTATCAATCTTGCAGAGGATTCCCTGGAAAACAACCAAAGCCAACCCTATTTAGAATCTATGAGAAAACAGGAAACCAGAACACAGAACCACCCAGATGCCAAACACTCAACACCCATAAACCTACATACCCTTAATGCAGGCACCAATCAAACCCAGAACTCCCTTTAATCCACAACTACCACCCTGTAACTCTCACTAAGCCTAGAACAACTGGCAGAAATGGCAGGGGGGGAGGATAGCCATCTTCGAATGGCAGCCTTGTGTCGAAGAATAGGAGATTTATGGTCGGAAGAGGATATAATAGATCTTCGGGCTGAGATTCTAGAGGAAGAACAACAAGAAAGTGAGTTAACCATGGCAAACTTTACTCAAAACCTAATGTTAATTTCCAGGCGTTCATTACTACTATGCGAAGAGCCTGGAAAACAGAATCAGTAAAATGTGAACAGATTGAGACAGGGTTTTTCTCCTTCTTATTCAATACCATTGAAGAGAAAAAAAAGGGGTTTTAGAATCGATGCCATGGTCTTTCGCAAGCAATCTACTTGTCCTAAAGGAAGGAGATCCAAATATACCTGAACATTGTTATGAGTTCTCACATTATGCATTTTGGGTGCATATCATAGGCCTCCCTCGTGCCCGAGTAACTGAAGAATCTATACGTTGATTAGCCTCTAAGTTAGGGCAAGTTGAGGAGATAAAAATAGAGGCGAGAAACAACAATTCCTAGAAAGGTGGAAAGGCCAAGGTGCTGTTGAACCTGTCAAACCCACTCAAAAAAAATGGTGGATAGATTTTAAATATGAACGACTCCCACATTTCTGCTTCTCTTGTGGATGCATTGGACATTATGCAAATTACTATTCGGAAATACCTTATGAGGAAACCGGTCTAGCTCAGGATCAACCAGGCCGATATGGGTCGTGGATGAAGGCAGAAGTCCGAGAAGTCCGTCCTTACTGGAAGACCTTTTATGGGAAAGTTGAAATTACTGCTATGGAGGAAGAGGTAGTGCTGGAAACTCCCATGACGGCTGCTGATGATCCCTTGAGAACAGAGCAAAATGAAACAAATGTATTAGCAATAATTCCTGCTCATCCTAATGTAAAAGAGAGTAGGATGGAGGCCCAAAAGATAAATCAAGCCCCAACATGCAGCAGCAAAAGACCACAACAGAAGACCACAACAGACCCAACTCTTATTAACCTCTCTTGTAGAGAATGAAGATCATCACATGAAGGTAAAGAAAGGAAAGGCAGTGTACAAGGCTCCCATGTTTAAAAAACAAAAGCGAATCAGTCCTTATGAGAAGAAGAAGACATCACAGGATCTCTTAATGGATGAAGAACAACTCCTGGATGCCCCAATTCAGTTATAGGAAGGGGCTAATGCGTGGGCTTTGGTGGCTAGCCCTAAAAAGCCACCAAAGAACAAATGAAGTTATTAAGCTGGAATTGTCAGGGGTTGGGCACACCCTTGACAGTTCAGCACCTTAGAGCCTTAGTGGCTCAGGAAAGGCCCAATATGGTTTTTCTCATGGAAACCAAGAATAAGTTAGATGTGGTAGAAAGAGTGAAGGCACGGGTTCAGCTCCCATATTCCCTGATTATTGATCCGGTTGGTATTGCGGGAGGTCTAGCACTATTGTGGGATGAGGAGGTCAAAGTGGAAGTGGAGGGGTTTTCAAATGAGGTAATAAACATCAAATGCCAAGACTTAAACAGGGGCTACTTAATGAGGATATCATTTATACATGCATCAACCATTTTTCATGAAAGGGTCAGGCTATTGAGCTCTTTGAAAGACAACAACTATAATCATAACTCATTTCCATGGCTGTGCATAGGAGATTTTAATAAAGTGCTCTACTATTGGGAGAAATTTGGGAGGAGAGAGGTGGACCGCTATTGAATTGCAGCTTTTCGGGGCTTTTTAGACGCTTGCTCATTAATGGACATTGAGAGTAAGGGTTGTGCCTTCACATGGTCAAATAACAGGGAAGGCAATGCATTAGTAAAAAAGAGACTAGATAGAGCAACATGCAATATGGAGTGGCGGGTTCTTTATCCAAACGCGGAAGCTTTTGCTTTTCCAGCTATAGGCTCCGACCATGGCCCAATTTTGCTATCCTTAAATCCCATAGAGCTGAGAAGAAAGAAAATGTTCAGATTTGAGACGTATTGGCTAGAACATCCGGAGTGTGAGGAGGTGGTAAAGAAAGTTTGGCATGCACATAGAGCAGATCAGCCTACTATGGCAGGTAAAACAAGGCAAGTAGCTGCTGATTTAACTAGATGGAGCAAGAGAAACTTTAAAAATGCTCAACAACAGCTCATTCCACTCAAATATAGGCTCCAAGAATTGACTAATAGCACTGATGAGAAGCAAAATAGAGAGGAAGCCCGCTATATTGCAAGAAAAATTGAAGATTTATGGCGACAAGAAGAGATGCACTAGTGTATGAGGTCGAGAATTCAATGGTTGAAATGGGGAGATCAAAACACAAAGTTCTTTCATGCTAAAACAGTCTAAAGGCAACAACGCAACAAAATATCCATGCTAAGGCTCAATGACCAGACTTGGTGTAGAGACCCCTCCACCCTAAAACAACATATCTGCAGCTTCTATCAATCCTTATTTAGTTTGGTGGGAGAAAGGAATTACCAACCAGTATTAGACCAATGTCTGATGATGGTGAAAGAGGAGATGAATGCTGATTTGATCAAACCAGTCACAAGAGAGGAAGTCAAAGATGCGATTTTTCAACTAGGGGCCACAAAAGCACTGGGTCTAGATGGGCTAAATGGAGTTTTCTATCAAAGCCACTAGACTATCATACATGAAGACATCTTCAACATGGTTCAATCTTTCTTAAGCCAAGGTACCTTTGATCCCGAGCTTAATAGAATGCACATCACTCTCATTCCTAAAGTAACAAATCCTGAAGATATCACTCAATTTCGACCTATCAGTCTATGCAACTTCAATTATAAGATTATAGCGAAGGTGTTGGCTAATAGACTGAAACCATGGCTTCCAAAACTCATCTCTGAGGAGCAAAGTGCTTTTTTAAAAGATCGCCAGATACAAGACAACATCTTCATAGTCCAAGAGGTGATTCATCAACTCAGGGTGAGAAGAAGAAGGCGTCATTTTCAGGCCATTCTAAAACTAGATATGAAGAAGGCTTATGACAGGGTCGAATGGGATTTCTTATGTGATTATATGCTGCGATTGGGTTTTAATGAGAAGTGGTGAAATGGATAAAGTATTGCATCTCATCGGTATCTTTTAGTATTCTAGTAAATGGAGAACCCTCAGCCGTCTTTAGGCCAACCCGAGGGCTTCAACAAGGTGATCATCTCTCCCCTTATCTATTTATACTTATGGCTAACGTCCTATCTACCCTTATGGGCAAAACAGTAACATATGGAAGTATCAGAGGTATCTGCCTAAACTCCACATGCCCAACTCTTTCACATCTTCTCTTTGCTGATGATGCAATCTTTTTCTTAAATGGAACGATAAGAGAAGCTCAGAATGTGGCTAATGTACTCAACCAGTATTGCTATGTGTCGGGACAAGCCATAAATCTCAACAAATCAGGGCTTTTCATTGGGAGAGACTGCCCACAAAGCCTTAAACAAAATCTAGCTGCTGAACTGAGAGTTCCAGTCATAGAAAAAACAAGTAAATACCTGGGGATTCCATTTGATTGAGGTCAGACCAAAAAGCAAATGTTTGTGTGGATTCTTACTAGAGTTGAACGAAAACTTGAAGGATGGAAAGAGAGGTTGATTTCAAAGGCGGGAAAGGAAGTTCTAATCAAAAAAGTTATTCAAGCACTTCCTCAATACGCTATGGCTATCTTCAAAATCCCAGTATCCATTTGCCACACTATCGAGCAACGAGTAGCCTCCTTTTGGTGGAAACATAATGCAGCTAGAAGAGGTATCCACTGGAAAAAGTGGGAAGATTTGAAAAACAGGAAAGATTGTGGTAGCATTGTTTTTAAAGATTTAATGGATTTTAATAAAAAAAATGCTGGGAAAGTAAGCTTGGAGATTTATCCAAAAACCGGATGCACTATGGTGTAAAGTTCTGAAAAGCATTTATTTTCCTAGAGGAGATTTATGGACAGCAAACAAAGGGTTTCGACCTTCGTGGGGATGGCAGAGCCTATTAATGGGGAGAGAAACAATTGAACCTGACTCTAGTTGGTTGTAGGGGATGGACAGAAAATTAGAATTAGACAAGACACTTGGCTATCGACAGGAAAGCTCTTTGGCCCTGTAAATCGGGATGAACCACAGGTGGTGGCTGAGTTAATTGATCAAGCGTCACATGCATGGGATACCCAACGAGTGCACAATTTGTTTGAGGAAGAAGTAGCAAAAGAGATTTTAGCAATCCCCATGAGCTTAACGCCCCCATCCAGATAGACTAGTGTGGACAGCAAACAAATCGGGCTCCTATACTGTGAAAAGCGGATACAATCGACTACACAACAAAGCTGATTCCCCTGCTACAAATACCCCGTCTTCATCCTACCAAACTCATAAGTCGCTATGGAATAAAATCTGGAAGATTCAAACTTTTCCAAAAATCCGCCACTTCCTATGGAGTATTTGCAGCAATACGCTCCCCACAAAGGAAAACTTGCATAAAAGGAGAATGCTCGTCGATCCTACCTGTTAGATATGTAGACGAGCCTCAGAATCAACAGAACACCTCTTCATCCTGTACGATTGGACCAAAAACTTATGGTCAAGCCCTTATTTTCATGCAGATACATCTCCAGAAAGGATTACCCGAATAGATAAGTGGGTCTTCAAAAATCTTACCTCACGAGCATATCCAACATCAAAAGCCCTGTTTGCTGTAGCTCTATGGCAGATCTGGAAATGCAGGAATGCTCTGGTTTTTCAAGGGCAAAAGCCCGACCCACTCACAGCTCAAGAAGAAGCGCACCTCACAGCAGCCCTATTTACGAAATGGCACCTACAGGGGAAGAACGGCGGAAGAGAATCAGTTGAAGGCCCACATACAGTGACAAACTGGAAGCCACCCAAAGCCAACGAGATGAAAATGAATGTTGATTGCTCCTGGTGTAAATCGTCCATGGCCGCATTGATCGCTAGAGTTTGCAGAAATGAAGCCGGTGTCCTCCTCCATGGCTTCACGAAGTTGATCGCTGCTTCGTCCGTGTGGGTCGCCAAAGCCCTAGCTTTAAGAGAGGCGGCACTGTGGGTACACAACAGAAGACTTGCACGAATGGGAGAAGACATGGAACTAGAAGGGGATGATATGCAGGTGCTCATGTCTTCTGATCACTTATCACTTGTGAACAGCTTATTAGGCTTAGAGGAACCACCTTGGCTGGCCTAGCCCATAGTAGCAGACTGCAAGGAAATCTTGGCCCAAGTAAATGGAGTGTCAATCATCTACGAGCCTCGAGACACAAACAAAGCCACGGATTGGGTTGCCAAAGCCCATCGAACCAATTTACTTCCTCGTAACTGGATTGCTAATCCCCATTGTTCCTTATGTTTAATTTTATGTTTAGACTCACCAATTAATGGTACCCCTTTAGTGGGTTAGTTATGGAAGTATTATCTTTCAACCAAAAAAAAAGAAAAAACTAAAGCTTGGGATCGTTTTAGTCATATGCTCTATTTATTAGTGTTGGAAGATATGCAATCATGTGGATTTGTACAATATTCTTTAGGATTTAGATTGATATGGCAAATCAATTAATATCAGTCTAATATCGGATTTGATTTGTAATATTCTTTATTTCTATTTTCTTGTACATGCCTAGTGCTATAATTGTAGAGCATTGCACATTATTGATACACGGAATAGAATATACAAAACTCTCTACATTTTCCTCGTTCCTCCTTGCATTATTTCATGGTATCAGAGTGGGCTTCGCTTCTGATTCAGCTTATGCACCTCTCCTCCTTGATTGCCTGCTGGTAAATTTGAAGAACACGTTAACCTACAAAAGAACGTTAGCACTCTAGCGTAGGAATCGATTTCTAAGGAAAAAGAGCAAGTGAAGAAAAGGAATATCTTATCATCACCATGGCAAAAGATCAACCAGAATCTACTAGAATGCATATCACAGAAGAACAAAATTCTATTATGAACTTACCTACTGAAGCCGCTAGAAACCAACCAAATGCGGGTTTTTTCCCATGGCAGCCCGGTCTGGGGCAACCCATTCTAGGCCAATCCACATCGGGTCCGGCCATGGCGGGTCAACCATACTAGTGGGTACCCGTTCCCGTTAGCCCAGCCCATGGTACTACGAGCCAAGCCCAACTACTCCATAGCCCGGAGCTCAAATTTCCGAAGGCAATACCCAGCCTGATAATGGCTCGCCAAGCATAGGTGGGTCAAGCACAGATACCGAGTCTGGAAATCAAGATGCGGGATTATCCAGTGGGTCGCTTAACTCGGGTACGGGTTCAAATACCTACCTAATGATAAGGCCCAGATTTTTGCCATACCCATTTTCAGTTGTTTCCAGTCGGCCAGAACTTGGTGACCCATGATACGTATCTACCGTCGATGGACTGATGATACGACTTATCAGTCAACAGCTAAAGGAATCTGAGAACTACTCAATATGGGCTCAAGAATTCCGTCAAGCCCTTGTTATTAAAGATAAAGAGGGATTTATCAACGGATCTGTTCCCATTCTGACAGACGAGAGGATGGCGAGACAATGGAAGAAATGTAATGAACTAGTGAGAACGTGGATTGGGAATTGCATCAGTCTAGAAATTGTAGCCGGACTTCCACCCATAGAAGATTCGAAAAGGATGTGGGACAATTTACGGGAATTGTATGGAAAATTAGATCATGCAAAAAAATTTTCCTTGACTCAAGCACTTTTCGAACTCAAATAGGGTAATATGAGCATTACAACCATTTTTAACAAATTGTCAGCCCTCTAGAACGAGCTGGAGGTAGCAGAGGAAAAACTCAAAGGGCCTGAGACCACTTTGCAGCAGTACAAGGCGATACGGGATAGAGAAAAGGTTACTCAATTCTTGCTCATTTTAAACGACTCTTACCTGACATTTAGATCTCAGATCTTAGCCATGGAACCCATGCCATTGCTTGACCGCATTTTCCAGTTGGCTGTTCAAGAAGAGAGTCAGAGACTCGTGGCAACGGAGCATGTGAGAGGACCAGAGATGCTGGCCTTGGCTGCTCGTGGGATGCTGGCTGCTCACGGGACGTTGGCTGCTTGCCGTGAGAAGGACCGAAACCAAAAGACTCTAGAAGAGGGATGTGGCCAGACGAGCTAGGGTTTAGGACAGCTCCACTTACTTTTAAAGTACCAGAGATGGACGGTCCGGATCGTGAGGCACGATCAGACAGCTAGAAAGGACCCGATTCTTCATCAAGATTAGACGGTGGGCATGCGGCTGTTCTTAAGGGATCCAACGATCCATATTTTTCCGCGAGTTCAAAGGCATATGGCCAAAATTTAAAAGGGAAAAATTAGTTATTTTGTGAATACTACAGGCGACCCCATCACACCATCAATAATTGCTGGAAATTGCACAGCAAGCCCGGTGAAAAAGGAAAACGCGGGAAGGAATCTTTGGTCGCAGCTTATCAAATCTCAGGTTCAAATATTGATCAGTGTATCACTCAAGGGCAGGCATTGCAAAAAATGGACATTTTTAACAAAAGAAATAGCTTCTCAGGTATTTCTCATTGCCTGATAAATTCTATTTCTCGGAATTCTTGGATAATCGACTCAGGGGCTAGTGATCGTATTGTTTGTGATAAGGGTTTTTTTTTTTTTTTCCATTGTTCAGGAAAATTTAAGTATTCCTGTTTCTATAAAATTGCCAAATGGAAGTACTACCTATGTGACTACTACAAAAATTGTGAACTTTAGCCCTCAAATAACCCTGAGAAATGTCATCTATGTGCCAGATTTCTAGTTCAATCCGATTTCCGTGTCTAGAGCCTGCAAGGAAAATTCTTGCTAAATTTTATTCAATTCTGATATATGTTTCTTTCAGGCCCTTTCGACTGGGAAACTGATGGGCTAGGGTAATCTTTCCAATTGACTATTTTTCTGGACTAGCATTCCAAGAACTTTAGATTTATCTCAAGTTTCCTTCAATAATCAATCATTGTGTAATGTCACTACCAATAATAAAAATTTCCTTTTGCATTCTAGAATGGGCCATAGTGCTTTGTTTCCTTACTCTTAGTGTCATATATGCCCTCTTGCAAAACAATCATGTGCACCCTTTCCAATTAGCATGAGTTGTTCTATTGGTGCTTTCTCACTTATTCATGTTGATGTATAGGGACCGTATCATACACCTAATCATGATGGATCAAGATATTTTCTTATCATTGTTGACAACAATTCCCGAGCAACATGGATCTTCCTCATGCAAACTAAGGGTTAGGTCGGGTCCGGTCTGACCCAACTTGGGTTAGACTTGTTGGAGAAATCTTCGTGGAGTATTTTAAAGCTGACAAAACGTTTCCATCAGTCTAGTCTGAAGATTTGCAGACTCTTCTATTTAAAGTCTGAAGACCTCTGGACTGCCAAACTCAAGACTCAAAGTCTATTCTCATTGACAGTTTCTAGTCCGTCGAAGAAGGCCTATCCAAGACTGGATGTTTCGTTAAGGATTTGACCTTATCGACTGACGAAGATCTCTTAGTTGGATATGACATAATGGAATCCTTTATTCAGATCAAGATTGATTCAGAGATTGAGGATCCGATGATTGGCAAAGTATACTTGGAAGGTTCTACTTATGGAAACCGAGATCCTGATTGTATGGGCGAGCAGGATTGATGGGCTATCGTCATGTTCCTTAAATAGCTCGAATGGTCTTCCTAATTGATTCTGTCCAACGGGAAGATTGGAAGAATTCCTTTGGTAAGTGCCAACGGGTATGATGGCATAAAGGAGTATATAAGGAAGACGTTCCAGTTGTTCGAGTGTGTGCGCGAAAGAAGAATTTCAAAGTTTGAAGCTCTTTGTTCTTAGTCAATTCATTTACTGAGCGAAATCTTGTATGCAAAAGAGAGTCTATATTCTTGAGAAACCTTGAGGAAGTGTGGTAGAGTATCTACACTGTGGAATCAAAAAAGAGCTTTGCTGTAACAACTCTTTTGTTCATAGTGAAATCCAGCCGGTGGGCTGTCAATGCGGAAGAGTGGACGTAGGCTTGGAATAAGCCGAACCATTATAATTTCTGTGTTCATTTTCTCTTCCCTACTCTCTACTTTACTTTGATCATAATTCGTTTTGTTAACAAAAGGAGAACTTCCTTTCTATTGTTTGTTTAGTATTGCTCACTTATCACGAGAAACTATTTTTACACCTATTCACCCCCCTCTAGCCGCTTATACTAGCTATCTCACGACTCGCCGGGCTAGGGTTGGGTCTGGTGGGGGGGTTGGTCAACCCGCCCAAAAGGGAAAGGCCGGACCAAATGGTCGGGCCTTTCTTTGATTGCAAGTTGGGCCCGAACGACCGGCCCAACCCTTTTGCAAAAGGGCCCCCATGGGCCCACAACCCAGCATGATTTGATTTTAAAAAAGGGGCCCAACTACAGCCCAAAAATCGGTGGGCCTGTGGCGACAGCCCATGTGGACAGAAACCCTACCTACGAATTGCACTGGCCTGGCCCGGGCGACCCAGTTCGTGCCTCCTCTCTAAGGCTTCTTGGTAGCGGTGGTGCAGTGTTGACACCTAATTTTTTATTTTCAAGCACATAAAAAAAAATCTAATTTAAAAAAATTGATACCAAAAAAAAAAAAAAAAAAAAAAAACCGCGGGGTTGGGTCAAGCCGGATTCGGCCTTGGCCCGACTCGCCCCCTTTTTCCTCTTCTCTTCCCCTCGTGTGGGCCTTCGGCCCAGCCCCTCTCCTTTCCTTTTTCTTTTTCTTTCTTTCTTTTTTTTTCTTTCCTTTCCGCGGCCCAAAGCCCTTCTGCCCTTTGGCCCAGCCCATGCCTCTGTCTTCTCCCTCGGCCGTCGTCTGCATGGGGAATCCGCGAAGACTAAAGCATGTTGGAGAAAACTTTCTTATTTGTTTTGAAGTTGACAAAACATTTCCATCAATCTAGTCTGAAAACTTACAGACTCTATCATCAAAGTCTAAAGACCTCCAGACTCAAGATTTAAAGTCTACCATCACTGATAGTTTCCAGACTTACGAAGAGAAGACTTATCCAGATGGTCGATTAACAGCGACGTCCCAGGATACATCGCCGACCCTTTCATTTAATATGCGCATGCAGAAGCATAAAATAAAATCCCCAGACAATAATACAATACTATTCACAAGTCTGATCTACTATATATCCGATCACGACTCGTAGTTTGCTAAACAAGAGTGGGAATTTAGTCCTCCACTCAGTCTTCATCTAGCTTCTTCTCCTACTCAACAATCCTTCCTCCTTCCACGTTCTCACTGGAACCTACCATAAGATACTCAGTGATCCTGGGTCTTTAAGGATGGGAGCCATTGGATCAACCACCTCTCCAAACACTACTCCCAAAGCATACTCAGGCACCTCACACTCCAGTATCGGGCCCACTCTTCGCCCATCGCTATAATGGCAGTACCATGCCCGGTATGGATAGGACACCCTTTGCTTTCTACCCACGTCCACCCAGATGGTGGATCTCACCATTACATACTCTAGGCCTTCAGCACGGTTAGGCATCGGCGCGTGGATCCTCTCTTCAGTGATTTTCTTCGGCAAACCATAACACATGGGAGGAGGTGGAGGTGTTGCCATCTACGGGCCTGAGATGGTTATTCAATAACCAATGAGACTACGTCTCAGCAAGTTGTACCCTCTAAAACCCGATTAGTAAACCAATACACTTGAGCTGCCTATGCATACACGAGTCAGATGACTTACCTTGGTCTTAGATTCCACCTACATATTAGCACAGTTCAATAGGCACTCAAACAGTCACATCACAGATTGAAGCATCGATCAAATCGACCTAGTCAATTACATGTCAAACGGACCACCTCTAGGTCATCTCACTTATTCGATCTCAAATCTCACTCACAGCTCAACGAGCATAGTCTACCAAATTTCTTGGCTATAAAACACAATCCAAAGGACACGACCTATCTTTAGGTGGTAATTAGGCTCCACTCGACATTTTTCGATATTTAGTGGCATCACGGCCCCACTCGGCACGGCCGATTTCTATTTTGGCGGTAATGCTAAATCATGACTCAGTGGGCACGACCTCTGTCAGGTGGTGGGTCACAGCCCTACGGGCATAATTTATACGTAGTGGAATCACGGCCCCACTCGGCACGACCTTTAATAAGTGGTAGATTACGGTCATATTAGGCATGACCTCTAGCAGGTGGTGAATCACGGCCCTATTGGGCACAACTGATTCCAATTTGATGGCAACTCTTGGCCCTATTTTCCAATCAATACCGACACTTCTCAATTTTAGGACATTTTCCCATATTCACCAATTTTACTTAATTTTCACAATTTTCCGTAGTTCACTAATCAATTAAACACTGACAACCGATACCCGAGTGTTCCTCTATCAATTACTCAAAATCAACTCATTTAGGAATATATCCTAAAAATCCACAATTTATTCAATTCCACACAACGTAGAATTCAATTAAATAAACGGACTACACCACGGTGATCAGCATAAAATTCCGGTTGTCGGCCATCCCTGCCTAATTTTTGGAAAATAAATAAATAAATAAATAAATAAATAAATAAATAATTTCAAAAATTAATAAATAATTACTAAAAATCCAATTTAGGCCCGTATTGCCTAATTGAAGCCCGAATCAAGTCGGGAGAAATCCCGAGATACATTCAATAAATTCTAGCACGTTTTTATTTGCTAATGATTATATCTAACCACTTACCATGCATCACAATTATCTAATAATCAATAATCTACTATAATCTAACTACTTAATTGTACTTAATTAAATCTAATCAACCCTTAAGCATCATTAGCAAACTAAGAAGGCATTAGTGAGCAAAACTTACATGATTAAAAGCGGAGACCGAATCATCGCGATAGCGACGCGATGGTGGCCGAAATCGAGCTTTCGACGACACCAGCAGGCTTGGATCAAGCCTTAAACTTGGCCCAACAGATCTCAGCCCAACTGAGATTTGTTCTTGCTTTTGGGCTGGACCCAAGTTGGGTTGGGCCTGCTGAAGATGGGCTTCAAATTGTGGGTCGAGCATCAATTGATTTGCTGGAATTGGGCTTGAAGACTTCAACTAGGCCTTAATTAAGCTGCTGGGCTCCTGGACGCTGGAGCTGCTGGATTTATGGGTCTGCTTTGTGGATGGTGGGCTTATGGCTTTGCTGGCTGATCCAAGAGCTGGCTTTTTGGTTGACGTCGCGCACGAAGGAAACACAGGCCACGAAAAGGAAGTAGCTGGTCGAGACGGTGGGATTCGTGGCTTCGCTGGGTTGATGGGTGCGGAGATGGGCTGCTTGGTCAACCAGAGGCTTCGATTGCTATTGTTGTTGACCGAAGGAGTTGAGCTTGGACGCGTGGAGAAGTGACAAAGCTAGGAGACAACAGGAAGTGGAGATGGGCGATTGCAGCTGCTGAGTTGCTCTGTCTTCACTCGGCGGGGCTGGCGCACGAAGAGAAGGAGCAAATGGCGTGCGGATTGAAGCTCGCTTGGTCTTGCGGAGTCAACGAACCGGTGGAAGACTCCACTAGCCGACTGAACGTGGCAACAAACGACCGTTCGGTGGATTGGAAGCGTGGAGATGGAGCAGCTTCGTGGGACATGGACTGAGCAAAGAGACGAGCAGGTGGGCGTGGGGTTTCGATTGTTGAAGGCCAACCAAAGGAGCTGAGCTTCTTCTCTTCTGTTGGTGTTGGCGTCACACGAAGTAAGAGAGAGAGAGAGAGTTGTCCGGTTGAGGTGAGAGGAAGAGGGAGATGGATAGAGATGAGACGTGAGGGGCTCCACTTGGCTTGATATCTTGCAAAATATCTGCCAAAAATCATTCTAGGTCATGTATATTCACTTGGTCTTCAATAGGCCACCAAAAATGTCTCTTATAACCTCTCAAACGGTTCATTCTTGTTAGGGTGTGGGGGTGTCACGAATTTGAAGTGATATGGCTTCAGTCGATTGTTTATTCCACTTTAATTCCCTCTCAATTGGCCTCCATAAAATCAATCGGTCATCCATCGACCATCTCGACACTTTTCCTCACTTGTACATCCATTATGCACATCGAATTTGCAATCAAAAACAAGCCTCGGCTTTTTCTACATAAAAACGATCTGGCGACGACTTTTTCCCAAAAAGTCTCGGTTGTCAGAAAAATCTTCTGAGACTGAGTCGACACTCCTAGAATTTATTGTGATATGACAGAAACTTCAATTTCTGAAATTAGACTTGAATTCACAATTAATTTCACTTGGCGCGTTTTTAGCGTGACCTAGGTTACCGAGTAACTTTCAGAAATTTTTAAGTGCAATTGACATGTGGTCGATTTTCTTTGAGCCACTATGAACTCACTCGACTCATTGGTGACTCTCGGTTGTCGTGAAAATCTCGAGGATTCAAATACGAACACAGGGTCCCAAAACAATAGGAAAATCAGTCTAGTGCCGGTCGACGAGAATTTTCTAATTTAGTGATGTCACCCACGATTAGCCACACATCTCAGTCGAACCAGCCTATCTCTAATTTCAAATCGATTTTATATTGTGACATATTGGCCTATAAAGATGAGCACGGTCAAGAAGCCAATTCCCGGTCAAATTCTCAAGTCTATTTGCCTTAAAATCCTTAATGGTTTTCCCGGATAGTCTAGTTATCTCAATAGTGATCGGCTTTGAGAATAGCCCTATAGGCGCGTCAATGAAATGCCTGATTTATTCAGTAGAAAATATGTTCGAAAATCTGGGATGTCACAGAAGGCATTCCTAAGATCGAAAGATCCTTTGGAATGGGATGTGGTAAAAAAATAAATCATTCCTAAAGCTGCATCAGTTTCAGAAAGAGGAAAAGAAGTTGCATATGCTAGCGAGATGACTCAAGAAGAAATAACCAAGAGACAAGCTCTTGATGCTAAAGCAATTTACTCCTTATATTATGCATTATCTCTTACTGAGTATAACAAAATATCTTCTTGTGAAACAACCAAAGAAGTCTGGGATAGGTTGTATATTACCTATGAAGAAACTGATCGAGTGAAAGAAACAAGGATCAATATTCTACTCGGATGGTATGAAGCCTTAAAAATGAAGTCAGAAGAATCTATCACTAACATGTTTAGTCATTTTACAGAAATTGTAAACAGTCTAGAGTATCAAGGACAGCTAATCTCAGGACCAATGAAGGTAAACAAATTGCTGCGTGGACTCTCCAAAGACTAGAATCACGTAAAGACTTCAATAAGGGAAACACAAAGGATCATGCCGCTTTTTGTGGATGAACTGGTTGGCACACTTCAGTCTTATGAAGTGGAGCAAATCAACGAGGAAGAAAATCCCAAAGGTAAGAAGTCAATTGCTTTAAGATCTAACGATAATTCTGATGTTTCAGACTTTGAAGATGATATGAATGATGAAGAGTTAGCTCTTATGATAAAGAGGTTAAGAAAACTGAACAAAAAAAAAGAAGAAGGTTCAATTGGAAGAAACAAAGCACTCAAAAGTTTCAAAACAAATCAACTAAGGATGATGAAGCCAATAAAGATGTGATCTACTTTGAATGCAAGAAAAATGGACACATCAGACCCAACTGTCCTATGTTAAAGAAAAAGAAGGGAAAAGCCGAGAAATATAGGAAGGCTCTCAAAGCAGAGACATGGAGTGATACAGAATGCGAATAAAGTGATGAAAATTATGCCAATATTTGTTTAATGGCAAAATCAGAATCAGACTCAAACTCTAAGATAGATACAAACTCAGACTCAAACATCGAAACTGAGGTCACTATCAAGAAATATGTTAAATGGTATTTGGATAGTAGCTGTTCAAGACATATGACTGGAAATTCAAATTATTTTATAAAACTTGTTCAAATGAATGGTAGAAAAGTCTCTTTTGGTGGAAATAGCAAATGAAAAATTGTTGGGTGTGGAATTGTAAAGATTGGAAGTCTCACAATCAACAATGTCTCCTTGGTGGAATGATTAAATTACAATCTACTCAGCATTAGCCAACTGTGCGACATTGGATTCAAAATCAATTTCCAAGAAAGAGTATGTTCAGGAACTAGTAAAGATCTTTCTCAATCTTTTACTGGACGAAGACATGAAACATTTATCTTCTGGATATAAAACCAAAAAGGTCTCAATGTCTAATATCAATTCAAGATGAAACGAACCTTTGGCATCGAAAGCTTGGCCATGTCAACATGAAGCAAATTGCCAAGATCTCTTCCATGAAACTTCTTTGTGGGCTGCCCAACCTGAAGTTTCAAAAATTTGACTTATGCACACCATGTGTGTTGGGAAAACAAGTTAGAAGTTCTTTTAAACCAATAAATCAGGTTTCTACCAATCGTGTTTTGCAGCTTTTGCATATGGATCTCTTTGGACCAACCAGAACTCATATGGATCTCTTTGGACCAACCAGAACTCAAAGTATTGGTGGAAAGAGATATTGCCTAATAATTGTGGATGATTATTCTCGATTTACTTGGGTTCACTTTCTAGCAAGTAAGTTTGAAACATTCTCTCACTTTTCAAAGTTTGCCAAGAAAATTCAGAATGAGAAATGATATGCTATTTCAAGCATACAGACAGATCATGGCGGTTAGTTTGAAAATCAAGACTTTGCAAAATTCTGTGATGAATCAGGTTCTTAGCATGTTTTCTCCTCTCCATACACTTTAGAATATAATGGAGCTGTGGAAAGAAAGAATAGATCTTTGCAAGAAATGACAAGAACTCTTTTAATAGAAAATAATATTTCTTCTCATTTTTGGGCTGAAGCAATTTTTATAACTTGCTATATTATTAACAAAGTATTCTTAAAGCCTATTCTAGAGAAAACTCCCTATGAGTTATTCAAAAGAAAGAAGCCAATTGTTTCTTATTTTCATGTGTTTGGTTGTAAATGTTTTGTCTTGAAAAATGCAAATGATCGAACTGGTAAGTTTGAAGAGAAATCAGACGAAGGAATTTTCCTTGGCTACTCAACGTCAAGCAAAGCTTACAGAGTATTCAACAAGAAGACTCAGCCTATGGAAGAATCTATGAATGTCAAATTTCAAGACTCTTTGCAGATTCAACCGATTCAGACTCAACCTAAAAAATTTGAATTTGCTCCAGACCTTACAAAGTCTATCTCCCCTGAAGTGGTTCAGACTTCTGGAGAAAATCAACGAACATAAGTTGAAGATTTAACTGAAGTAGAAGATCAGCAAACTGTCAGACAAGTCTAGTCATCCCAAAAAACTCATCATCGGTGATATTAATGAAGGGATTTGCACCAGATCCAAAAAGCAAGAAGAGTCTAACGCCGTGGCACTTATTTCTGAAATAGAACCTAAAAGCATAGAAGAAGCTTTAGCTTATGAAAGTTGGATTGAAGCAATGCAAGAAGAACTCAAACAATTCAGCATTAACAATGTATGGGAATTAACTCCTAAACCAAAAGGTAAATCCATTATTGGAGCTAAATGGGTTTTTAGGAACAAGATGAACGAAAAAAGAAAAGTGGTCAAGAACAAAGCAAGACTCGTGGCCAAAGGATATACGCAAGAAGAAGGGATAGACTATGATGAGACCTACACATCAGTAGCAAGGTTAGAAGCAATTAGATTATTACTTGGTTTTGCTTGTTATAAAAATTTCAGGTTATTCCAAATAGACGTCAAAAGCGTATTTCTAAATGGGTTCATCCAAGAAGAAGTCTATGTAGAACAACCTTCTGGATTTGAAGACCCAAAGAAACTAGACTCAGTATTCAGACTGAAAAATGCTCTATATGAGTTAAAGCAAGCACCTCGAGCATAGTACGACAGGTTAAGTAAGTTTTTAATTCAAAATGATTTTGTTAAAGGAAAAGTGGATACTACCTTGTTTATTAAAAGAGAAAGTAAAAACTTTCTACTTGTTCAAATCTATGTTGATGATATTATATTTAGATCACCTGATGAAAACCTGTGCAAGAAGTTTTCTAAGTGTATGCAAGATGAGTTTGAGATGAGCATGATGGGTGAACTATCCTTCTTTCTCAGATTACAAGTGAAACAATTGAAGGAATGAATTTTCATTTACCAAGAAAAATATGCAAAAGAACTTGTTAAAAAGTTCGAATTAGAGAATTGCAAAAAGACTGAGATACCAATGTCTAGTTCTTTGAACCTGGACAAAGATGAAGGAGGAAAGAAAGTTGACCAGAAGCTCTACAGGAGTATCATTGGTTTACTTCTTTATCTTACTACTTCTAGACTTGATATTTTGTTTAGTGTTTGCATTTGTGCTAGATTTCAATCTGATTCCAAAGAATCTCATTTAAGTGCTGCAAAATGCATCATCAAATACGTTGCAACTACCTCAAAGTTAGGTCTATGGTATCCCAAAGAAGGAGATTTTACTCTCCTTGGATATTCAGACACAGATCTAGTAGGTTGCAGAGTTGATAAAAAGAGTACTTCCAGTACTTGTCAATTGCTGGGAAACAGGACAGTATCATAGTTCTCAAGGAAGCAAAGTACTGTAACTCTTTCAATAGCAGAAGCAGAATATGTGGCCCTTGGAAGTTGCTGTTCTCAAATCTTATGGATAAAACAACAACTGAGAGACTTTAGAATCGAAGACTCATGCACGAAGATCAAATGTGACAATACTAGCGCAATTAATCTCACAAAGAATCCAATTCTTCATTCAAGAGCAAAGCACATAGAGATTCGACATCACTTTATTAGAGATCATGTTCAAAATAGAGAAGTTATGATCCAATTCATTGATTCGAAGAATCAACTGACAGACATATTTACAAAGCCACTGGAGAAAAGCTTATTTGAGTCTATTCGCACTAGACTGAACATTATATCTTTTATTCAGTAAAGTCTAAAGGAGCTCAGACTTAGAGATAAAATCTGAAGATGTTCGGACTCAAAAGACCAAGAGTTACAATTGTAAGTTATTTCGGTACTAGTAATTTAATTTTTAGTTAAAAACTTGAAAATGTACGGTTACTTATTAATCGCTAATTGATTGAAATTATCTTTCCAAGTTTTTTTGAATTTATAACAGTTATTCATTTTCAAAAAGGCAGTTATTCATTTTCGAAAAGGTAGTTTTATTTTTCCTTTTATGACGATTCGTTTACCTTGATTCACTTGCTTTATATACTGTTGTTTTTCTTTTTCATTTTCACTCACAAAGCCTAGAGCACAAAACTTCACTTTCTTACTTTTTCTCTAGTTTAATCCATAAAGTTTTCATCTTTCTTGCAAATCGAGTTCGAGAAATCTCTCAAAGACTGTGACAATGTCTTCCCAAAGAAAGTCCTCTAGGATCGCAAGTAGGGGACCATAGCATATGCGTGAGGGTCCTATGCACTTTGATCTAACCGAGGAAGAAGATTCTCTAAGGCAGCAGCAAAGTCAACAACAACATTCTCAACTGCGCCATTCTTCTTAGGCTAGAACTCAAGTGCCTCCACAACAACAAGCAGAGGAAGAAATCATCGAGGATGTGGAACTTGTAAGGACTCTTAAGCCCGCATTTACTTTCAAACTCTACACCGCTTTGAAGGAAGGGGTTCTGCAATGACTTTTATTGATGAATTCTTTAGAGAAAATGGGTGCAAAAATGAAACACACTTTTTAAAGACGATGGAGAGTTTGGATATTGCTACTATTGGTTCGGCAGAAAGGGCTTTTGCAAATTTCCCAAGTGATCCACGATTTGGAGGATTTAATCAACCTGAGGGAAAAGATGACGATGAGAGGATGTTTACTCATTTTAAGCCCAGAATGGGTGTCGTTGTGAACATTCGTGGTAAAAGAACGGATCTTTTTCATTCTAAAGAGCACAAGCGATTTTATTCTAAATTACTGAAGCAAGGGGTGATGAACCTTAGGAGTGTAGATTTTGATTTTCTCGATTCGTTGAATTTAAAGTTGTGGGAGAAGTTTACGTTGCTTCAACTCAAACACTTTTGCTCTGAAACAACTGTTGCTCATCTAGAACTTACAGTTTATTTCTATTCCAATCTATCCTTTTTAGATGCGAATAGATTTTTCTTTAGTGTTAGAGACCAAGATTTTGTGGTTGATGTGGACACTCTGGCTAATGTGATTGGGGTGGAAAGAGGGCATTTTCAACCAATCAGCGTGTCTGTTGCTCATGCTATCATGGAACTTGTTCGAGATAGGATTGTAGAAGGCCGGATTTCTTACTCCAGAATGAATGCTTTCAATATTCTGCTCCACAAGATTATCATTAACTGTCTCAGACCCAAATCCACATCAAAGACTGATGTCTCAAACTCTGAAGCGAAGCTGATGTATTCCATCAACATTGATTATAAGTTCTTTCTGCCTCACACCATCATGTTTCACATGTATAGGACAGTGATAAAGGACAAGGGACAACTCCCTTATTCTGCTCTTGTTACTCGTTTGTTCAAACATCTTAACATTTAGACCCCCAAAATTCTGTGTGTTCGAACCATTGATCCAATGGTAGTGGGACTGAAGATGGTTTCCAAGATGCATCTAAAGGAGCTAAACAAGGCTTTAGAAAGCTTTAAAGTGAAGACCCCTGTCAAGGCAAGACAAGACTATGCGGCTACAAAAAGGAAAGGCAAAGAGCCCATGACGGCACCGTCTAAGAAGAGGAGAGCACTCATCTTGCAGGATGAAGAAGATGAGGATGACATCACTATCTCCGCCTTATTCTTGAAGAATTTACAGCATTTTGTTCCAGAGACAGAGGATCGAGAGAACCGAGACAGAGAGGAGACAGAGCAGAGAAATGAAGAGAGGGAAGTGATCAGGAAAGAAGAAGAAGAAGAAGAAGAAGGAAGAATAAAGAAGAAGAGCGAAGAGGAGAACAAGCAGAAGAAGAGGGTCATGGTGATTCTCATGCAGAGGGAGGAGGACAAGATCATCGTGACACTGAAGAAGAGCAAGAGCAAGAAGAGTATTTCTCTCCACCTGAAGGTACTGAAACAGGGGGAGTTGCTAATAAAAAAGGTACTTCTTCACTTGCTTTTACTAGTAATGATGTTAGTCGTTCTCTTGCCGATCAAGAGGATGTGTATGCCTCTCAATTTCCTAAAGATAGTAATGAGGCTTTATCTCCAAGTTTGGATGTTCATGCTGAAGTTCCATCATCCGCCAACACTCCATAAACTGATCATACCAAAGCAAGCACTCAAACTGACAACTCAGCAGAATTTAAAAGACTGCTTGAGCTTCTTCTGGAGATCAAAGCTCAGGTTTATGGGTTGGGATATGAATTTCAGAATATGCATAATGCTTATAAAGCCACTTCAGTTTCTTTGCATGACCAGGTACAAGCCCTTAATCTTCAAGTCCACGCAAATGAAGGAGGATCTGAGGAAGCTGGAGGAAACTATCAAATCTATGGGAGATTTCTAGCTCATTCGCATTCCCAAGCAATCTTGATTTTATCCAAATTCTTTTTATATTCTCCACTTTTTGCTATTGACAAAAAGGGGGAGAAAGATTGTACAAATTTGGCTTGGCTTTATTTTTTATTTGACTTAGGATTGGATTATTTTTATCTTTTGTTTGGTTATGGATTGGACTTTTTGACTTCGGACTGATGGATTTGATCTTTGATGCTTGCAGTAACTTAGGCTATGATTATGGAAATGATAGTTATTTTGCAGGGCTAACATGTTTTTCTATGGTTACAAAATCAATACTATCCATATCCTAATCTATTTATCTTGTATGAGATATCTTGTTTTGCTTAAGTGTTGTTTTGCAGGACAAAGTATTCAAATCTGCAGGAAAATTTTGTCACCATCAAAAATGGGGAGATTGTTGGAGAAAACTTCCTTATTTGTTTTGAAGTTGACAAAACGTTTCCATCAGTCTAATCTGAAGACTTGCCGACTTTATCGTCAAAGTCTGAAGAACTCCAGACTCAAGATTTAAAGTCTACCATCGTTGATAGTTTCAAGACTGACGAAGAGAAGACTTATCCAGATGCAAGTTATCTTTAAAGATTTGGTTCATAAGGTTGAAGATCTCACGGCTGGAGATAGCATCCCATGATCAATTATTTTTATTGGAATCAATTCAGATAATTAGATCTGTTAATTGGCGAAGTATACTTGGAAGGTTTTACTTATAGAAACCTAGATCCTGATTATATGGGCGAGCATGATTGGTGGGCTTTCATCACATTCCTTAAATAACTCGAAATCTCCCTGATTGATTCTATCCAACAGGTAGATTGGAAGAATTCATTTGGAATGTGCCAATAGTTATAATGGCATGGAGGAGTATATAAGGAATATGCTCAAGTTATTCGAGTGTGTGCGTGAAAGAAAAATTCCAAAGTCTGAAGCTCCTCTTTGCTGTTTCAATTGCTGAGCTTAAGTTGTACTCAAAAGAGAGATTAAATACTTGTGAGACCTTGAGGAAGTATAGTAGAATTTCTACACTATGGAATCAAGGACGTGAGACTGTAAAATCTCTTTTGGTTCTTAGTGGAATCCAGCCTGTGGGCTGTCAGTGCGGGAGAATAGACATAGGCTTGGTCTAAGCTGAACCGCTATAAACCTTGTGTTTCAATTCTCTTTCCCTAATCTCTTTACTTTAATTCGTAGCTTTATATAATTGTTTATAATCTTTTACATCTTCAGCCTATTATTCTTAAAAGACAAATTAAGTTGTTAAGTCTTGCAAAAACTTCTTTTCTTACTAGTCCTATCAAAGTAGAGTCGCTTGGGCAGCAGGAGACGGCATCATCTCGCGAGGGCAAGCGTGCGACGCAATCCTCGATTCAGAGCCAGCTGGTAGGGGCGGATGATTGGTCGGACAAAGTCACACGGGCGAGCTAAACGGGAAGAACGAAAAGCAAAAGAAGAGGGAGGTAGGAAGAAAGAAAAGGAACAGAGAGCAAAGAGAGAGCGAAACAGAGAGAAAATGGAGGAAGAAGAGACCCCCGGAGGAACCATCGATCGCCGCCGGAGCTGCCGACCGCTTCCAACCCCGCCGGAACCCATAGAACATAACAAAAAGAAGAAAGGAAAGAAAAGCCGAGAGCAAAAGAGGGAGAACCAGGAGGGGAGAGGAGGCGGAAAGAGGGGGAACTCATCGAGGCCACCGCCACCGACGCATCTCCCCATCGCTGCTACCGCCATCGACGCATCTCCGGGCCATCGCCGACGCGTCTCCGAGCCGCCATTCCCGCCAGAACTCAGGTTGGCATTTCATCGAATACCTGGTGTGCATTTATTGAGCTCAAGCTGGCTGGAGCTCGTTCCGCCTGTTTCGGGCGAGCTTTGGCCTTCGTAGGTTCCCCTTAGGTCCCCGTTTATTGTTAGTTATTTGCCGGTTGCCGTTGCCGCCGCCTCGAGTCCCGTTTAGGTCGGAAGCCCCCCGGTCCGCTCGCGCCCTCCCCCTGTTTGCCATAATGCTCGAGTAAGCTCTCCTTCCCCGAAGCTCCTCCACGTGGAGCCCTAGGACCCCCGGTTGTCTGAGGGACGCCGCCGTGGCCAGGGAAGCCGGGCCGTCCCCCCGCTTGGCCACGGCGGCACCGTCGCCGACGTGCGCCTTCATGGCGCCCCCGGTCGCGACTTTGCGGCTGGGTAGTCGCGACCAAGGGGGAGTCGGCCGAGTGGGCCCGGTCACAGATCCGGCCCACTCAGCTCCTGTTTGTCGCTTGGCCTGCTTCCGGGCAAAGTTGGGTCGAGGTTAGGCCCGACTAGGGACGGTCGAGCCTAACCCATCCGAGTTGGACCCGGTCAAATCAGATCTGATCGGGTCGAGTCGGGTCAGACTCGACCGAACCCAACCCGGTCCAGGAAAAAAAAAAAAATAAAAATTAAAAAAAAATAAAAATATATTTTTAAAATTTTTTAAAATCCAAAAAATGTAGAGTTTGGTAGGAATTGCTATGTTTTGCATTCTTAGTGTAATTAGACCTCTATTTGCTCGTATTTTGATTATATCGTGTTTAATTTGCATATCTAATTATGTTTAATTGCACGTGTTTAATTTGATTGTAATTAGGATCTTAGTAGCTATGATTGTTACTTTAATGATTGCGCACTCACATGATCACCTCACATATTTATGGATAGGTATAAAATCAATCCAAACTGTCTGCCAAAAAAATCATTTTGTTAAAATGAACAAGATTAGGTACCGAAATGGCACTAATTAGTCAATTAGTATAACCAAGTCCCTGACCCTAGATTCTTTGATTGTGTAGGAAGTGAGTTACACTCTCATGTCTCACTTGGTTTCTAGCCGATCTCAATAGGTTAGTGGCAACTCCTTTTATGCAAAATTCCTAAAAAATATCACAATGCCACGCAGGGTATGGGCTTGGGAGAGCCCACGCCTAATCATGGGCAATACCCCTAAATTTGTTCCCTCCCCTCGAGGGTAGGTTGCGATAGCTTGGCGACTCCGCTAGAAACTTGGTTTTAAACCTTAGAGGACTTAGGCCAAAATTAATCTTGTTCAAAAATATTTTTATTTGGCAACAAGGATTCCAGGTACGCCTTTAACATTAAATGTGTTAAATGTTTTTGCAAAATGGGAGATATAAGGAGAAGTGTTTGCTCACCTTTGTCTTGTAGGGAGGTGTAGGAATGTATGGTTTATTTTTTATGTATGAAGTGTTGCTTGCCTATAAATTGTCATGCCTGTATTTCTTGCATTGCACTACACCACGGCACACACTACCTGCCGCCGAACCTGGGCCACATAAGATCACCTAGGATGGTGTTAAGGTGGATACCACTCCGACTATAACCGTGTATTATGAGTCGTCCATCTTAACCCCGAAATTTCTTTCTTCATGTTGAAGGTACCCATCCGGTCTGCAACCGAGCGACACGGGTCAGTTCTTTGACAAAGCCGGAGTCATGGGTAACACGATCTAACCGCAATCTTGTTGGTTCAATCCGGTGATCCTATGACTCCATTATGAGCCGTCTAGAGTAGAAATCGAACCACCGCCCATGCGCATGTCTATGTCATTGGCATTGCTACTCAATGAATATGGAAGTTTTTCGAATTCTTTTCTATGCAATATATTTATTCGCTTTCTTTTTTGTCGGTCCATGACAACTTAGGTTTGTCGTAACTTTGGTTGGCATATGATGGAGGTACCCGAGCTTCACATCATTTCTGTTCCAATGAGCTTCGTACGTGGTGGGATAGACTGGATCTGATTGGCCATGACTGGGTGCAATCTTACATCGGACGTTTACTCCCCCTTTTGGAGATAGAGACTCATTATGATGTCGTGCGAGCGTTAACGCATGTTTGGTGCCCCACAACTTGCACATTCATATTCGGTGATCACGAACTCACTCCAACCTTGAATGAATATAGTATTGTCATTGGAAAGCCCTTAGTGTCGGAGTTAGTTAGCCCACCTGTAGGAACTGAGCATGCATCGACCTTATCTGAGTTCCTTAAAGTTAAGGGAGAGGATGTGAGAAAAGTTTTGAAAGCCAATCGCAAAACCTACCTGTTTTCATTTCTAAATGAGCTTTTTCAAAATGCCCTATCTTTCCAAAAGAATAGGATTTTCCTGCTAGCTTTCTTTGGGTTTGTGATATTCCCACACTGTAGGAATGTTATTAGCCCTTCCGTAGCATGGGTAGTTCATGAAGTATGTATGGGAAAGGGCTTTGTTAATGCTATCTTGATTGAAACATTTCTTTCCCTTACTCATTTTAAAGAAAATAAAGACAAAGCTTTCCATGCTCCTTTTGCACTCTTACAAATTTTGTTCTTCTCTCACATTAAGAGGTTTGGTGGCTTGATGACCGTAAGCAACATTTCTGACTCTAGCCACCCTATCATGAGGTTTAGAGATAGGAAAATGTTTTCCCCTAATTATCATTATTTTAAGTGGTTAGTTTTCATGACCAACCTTGGACCTGAGGATTTCCAATGGCATGCCAAATGGCTCCAAGTTCAAAAAGCGCGGTTCGTGTGCGGGCTTACGGGACCTATTCCTTTATTAGGAATCACTGGAGTCACCGAATATTACCTGACCCGAGTCACCCGTCAGTTTCAAGAGATTCAACAGCTTCCACCGTCAATTTAGGAAGACTCGCTCAAGATAGACTTCCCTGACGGATGCCAAGATCACGAGGACTCCGTCACATTGGTCAAGTCGATATGGGATATGTGCCACCCTCAGAAGCTGATTTGGCCTGAAGAAGAGTTGTGGGGCAGGAGAAGACCTATTATGCCTCGAAGGAATACATCCTTAAGCACAAGATCCTTGAGAGCCTACGCCCGAAGAATCCTGAAGTGCCATTGAAGATCACCCACCGAGCCAAAATCAAGCACCTCAAAAGGAAGCTCAAGGAGGCCGAGGAGCGTGCTTTGAAGTTAACCCAAGTTAGTGGAGCTGCCACGAGTGGAAGCTGTCCTCGTTAGTTAGACTGAGTCAAGTGCGATTTATAGCGGGACCATACTCACATGCGTTACAATGTTAAAGAATTTGTCTCGAGTCTCAATGTTGGGAGTTAAGAGAGTGTCTTTCTGTCTTCGAAGTAGCTTCGTTGTTTAGGGGTTTTCTCTCATGTTTTTTCTTGTATTATGTGGTAACCTGGCTTTCAATGAAACGAACAAGTTGGGACAATTAGATCTTTGTTGTGGGTTGACCACCTAATTATTACTTGTACTTATATGCGTATCTACCCTTGGACTCAGGTACTAGCCGATTGATTGTCTTCTGCCAATCGTCGACATGGCTAAGCAGAGATCCCTGATTCACAAGCGCGCGAAAGTCAGAATGGAGAACAAGGACACCAACGTGGGCATGGCCAAGATGGAGGACCAGCTGGCCCAACTCACCGCAATGATACTTGAAATAAGCCAGAAACTTAAGGAGCCCCCCACTATAACTGTCACTAGAACATCCACTCTTATGTCATTAGGACACACTCCCCCGTTGACTGGAGGCACGCACATTGCTGATCTTCCCGGGAAAGAAACTACCAGGGAGGCTCTTTCTGTCACGCCAATCATCGTCAATTTGGATCCTCCTCCGAAGGAAAACCTAACACCCCGCCTAAGTGAAGAGAGTGAAAAATGTTTGGCAAAGATGGAGGAGCAACTGTGTGCCTTGCAAGGTTACGAACTGAAAGGAGCTGATAGGCTGTCTCCATACACCAAAACGAACTTCCTTGAGAATTTCCAAGAACCTAAGTTCACAAGAAAGTATGACGGAACGGGATGCCCCAAGATCCACCTTAAGTATTACCTGAGGAAAATGGCTCGTTACGCTGACAACGTGCCATTCCTCATACACACATTCCAAGATAGTTTGGAAGGCATAGCCCTGATGTGGTTCATCACACTAGACATTGAAGAATTCACTAGTTTGGACGATTTAACCAATGAGTTCTTGCACCAATACCGATTTAATATCGAGCTCACCCCTACGAGGGAAGAGTTGACCCGTATTGAGAAGAAGATGAATGAGTCATTTAAGGCTTTCGCGCAAAGGTGGATGACTATAGCCTCACAAGTGAAGCCGGCCTTGAATGAGAGGAAAATGAAGCAGCTATTCCTTAAAACATTGCCCCTTGAATACTTCCAAGGATTAGTGCTCTCAAGATGCCAGACGTTTTCACAACTGGTAGATGTGGGTGAAGGAGTCGAGTGGGAAATCATCGAGGGAAAGATATCTATTGGAAGCGCTAAGAGATTCCTGACGAAGGGAGATAAGGAAACTGCGGTCGAAGTAGCGCTAGTGCAAGAGCCATTTCTCTCTAGGCCACCTTCAACACCTGCGCATAAGCCTGTAATGGTTCAAGGTAGCTCGTCACGAGCATATGATAATGGTAAGAGGCCTATTCGAAAGGGATTTTAACCATTACCACGCTCGCTATCAAAACTATTGCCCATGCTTCTCGAAAAGAGGATGGTCATGAAAGAGGTACCTAGAGACAATCCCCCGAGGTTTGCCGGGTTCGATATGATCAAGATTTGCGAATACCACATAGGAGAAAGGGGGCATGATGTAGATGATTGCAATGTGCTAAGATATAAAATTCAACGGCTTCTAGACAAGAACATCTTGACTTTTAGGGAGGCTCGGCCTAATGTGCAACAGAACCCTTTACCAAACCATGCAGAGGGAGTGAACTCAATTTTCGAGGAAGACGTCATATGCACCATCCTGATGTGCGAGGAAGCTGAGTCCTTCATAGTCGTAGTTGTCCCTCCAGAGTAGGGCAGTTTTCGTTCAGCATAGTCTTTTGTCTTATGTCCAATCCCCTGCGTGAGATCTTGTCATTATTTCTTTCTTGTCTATGTTGTTTGTAGGGTGAACAATGTTCAACCCCGATCTTGAGCCGTTAGTCGAGGGTGGTATATGTTTAAATACAGCCTTATCTTTCCTCATTCAATAAAATAGACATATGTTTTATTAAGGACATGTGGAAGCATATCAAACCAGTCCTAGGATGGTAGCTGAGGTCTGGGCCTCCACATGCTCCCAAGTTTGACTGTTTTGCAAGGACGAGGAAATCCGAGGATATGAAGATGAGTTCTTGAAACTTTTTACAAAAATACTCCAAAAAAAAAAATTTCAAAAAATTGCATGGCATCATTCGCATGACCTACTTCCGGTGTCACTATATGCGTGCTTCATGTTGGTGGCCCTCGAGAAAAAGGGTTTGTAAAAATGTTTTTATTCGAGCAAAAAGGTGAAATGTTAACCATGCCAAACAAGAAGTGCTTAGGATGAAAAAAAAAAAAGGTAAGCCATTTCCAAACACGTCCTTCAAACACTTTGAGAGTTGAGTGAAAAACAACATTCTCTTAGGACAAATGATTCATTTGCATTAAGCGCAAAGATTGAAATGATAAAGGCATTTCCTTCATCAATCCCAAGCATTGTACTAATCTCTTACTACCCCTTTGGGCAAAATAAGGATGATCCTTCAAAGTACCCCTATTGAGAATGACCCACATTGGGGCAGCATAAGAGGTTACGATCATGTCGTAGAGCGAATGATTGAGAAAGGTTCTATTACTTTCACTTGCATCAATCTTCTGGTGGTAACTTCGGAGGAATTATCATCAGAGCTTGACTCATCCCAAGATGAAGAAGAGCATTTCCTTCTCTATCCAAACACTGATACCCATTATTTTAACCAATTTGGGCCTAATTATTCATTTATGAACCATGAGAAGTGATCATCTCCCTTCATTGGGGCAACGCATAAAGATTGACCACATACAATTGACATTTACGAGAAAGCATGAAAGAAAAGATATCTCGAAAGTCATAAGAGCTCCAAAAGTTCAAAGAGCAAAAAGTTCGATAAAATTAGGGGGCATGAAAAAGCAGTATGCCTGGTAAAAGTAAGGCCAATGCCCATAAAAAAAAAAAGAGCCAAAAGGCTGCATCTTATGTGAAAGAAAAATCATCAAAATCCAAATGCTTGCGAAAAAAGGAAAAAATTCATTGCAAAAGGCAAAAGAAATTAGAGAAAGGAGCAAAGCTTCCATGCAGAAATGATTAGTTATTGGACTTTCGAGATGTGCTGTGTTTCAAAAGCCGAATGATTCCGAAAGATTGAGTGACATGATCACGACACCATGATGATCACCAGCTCTTAAAAAAAAATCCCCTTAAAAAGTTAAAGCCTTTCAAGCCTCTCCCGAGCCAACGTTATAACCCTCTTCCGAAGTCGCTTCTGATTGAGATGGTTTGAGTGAAAATGAGAATGTCACAAAGAAGCTATTGCTTGAAGGAGTGGAAGTAATTCTATCTTGTCTTATCTTCCAAGTTCTCGACTTGTAAACCTGATGAAAATAGCGACAGATGTTCCTTTATTGGCCTCAAAACAATAATTCCTTTGTGTAAGCCCCTAACCGAGCCTATATGGCGATCCTTTCAAAAGACCTTTTTGATCGATCAAATTGTGCTCATCGTGAATGTTTCTAAAAGCTTTTGACAAATGTAATGTGAGATACCCTCAACAATCAGTTACTTCCCATGCGAATGGATGGGATCAAGCAGTCATTTCATCGAGAGTGTGTGAGAAACCCTTTATGACGAAGAAGCTCTAGTTTAGCATGCTTAATGAGCCTATTTCATGAGTTATAGCCATTCTGATAAGAACCTGGCTCCCAGAGAATTTGATGATTAATTATACATCCTCGAGCAAAATGACAGTTTTGCGCCACATGATGCTGATTGACATTAAATGTTTTTAAAAGTAGTCGGATTTAGCTTGATTAGCTTGTTCAATTAATGCTGCAATATTGCCAATATGTCTCTTGATGACGTCCCTAATGACATTTGCTCAAGTTGAGTTTGATAGGATTCCCCAGTGAAGCCATGCAGATTTCAAGGGATTAGTGGATGCTTCCCTAAAGACAACAAAGGTTCGTGGTCAGCCTTAAACTATGTCATCTACAAAGGTTTATGGTCCACCTTAAACCATGTCATCTACAAAGGTTCATGGTCAACCTTAAACCATGTCATCTACAAAGGTTCATGGGTTTTCCTCAAACCATGTATTTTCAGCCCGGTCAAAATGACGACGAAGACTTTACCAAGAGAAAAGCTTGAACATTGCCAATTGATAGCAGGGATGGTGAATCCCTCCACATTGTCGTGAGGGGGAGATTTATTAGCTGGGTTCACTCCTATGTAAAGGAAGCCCAATGAGTTGTAAGCCCAAAAAGGGCTTGAGCACATATGATAAGTTATATGAGGAAATACGGTTTCTCACTATCTATATAAAGAGGTAGCCGTAAAAAAGGAAACAGTAACAAGAGAAAAAGAGAAAGCAGAAAATCTGGGGTTTTGGGCAATATCTGATTTACATCAAGCTGGCGTCGGAGGTCGATTCGTGGTCCGATTGAGCTGAAATTTTGTCAGCATGTTCATGGCGCAATTTTCTCGAATCTGAACGGTTTGATTTTTGTTTGAAGCTCCATACATCAGGTTTTTCGTGGATTGATCAAAACCTGCATTTTTGGTCAGATTTATCCTTGATCTCTTATGAAGTTTATGTGTATTGCCAAGAATTATGTTCTTGAGGTCTTTGTTGCTATGTACCTCTAGTATTTGCTAGAGAAGAACAATTTTGTTGATAGTGAAGATTTTCGAGTGGACTCCGGTCCCGTGGTTTTTTATCTCCTCACATCGAGGAGGTTTTCCACGTAAAAAAATCGTCTTATGTTCGCGTGCTTGGTATTTATTTTACTCTACTATATCAATTCCTATTAGGTTTACACAAGAGGGGAGATTATTTTATTCCATTGCGTTAATTCGATATTTTTTCGAATTGTTACCGTTCTCCCATCACTCATGACCGAGCTCGACCTGCCCCGGTTTGACGTACCTCAGAGCCGTGGCTTCCCCCCAGCCACCCCTCTATCCCTCCGTCGGATCGCAACCGAGAGCTGTGAGATCAACGGCTACCACATCCCTGAAGGCGCCAAGCCTCGGTGAAAACTGAAAGATGGAATAGTAAGGAAATAATAGAGAATATATAGGATTATTGGGTGTTTAATCTTGGAAATGGTGGTGAAAACTGAAGAGACGATAGAAAGAGAAAAGATATGAAATTCATATATATTATTTTTTAAAGAGATTCTTCTCAGTTCACTAAAAAGAATGTACGAAAATTCGCTCCCTCAATTTTATTTTATTTTTTGATGAAATATGAAGAAATTTTACACATAAGAAAAGATAAAAATATTCCAAAACTTGAACTTTTTGGTAAAGCTAAGATAAGATGAAAAAATGTCCACATTATTTGATAATTGAAATCCATGAGAAAAAATAAAATCATAAATTTACGAGTTTGTCCACCATAGATTATTTATTAAAAGAAAATTATTGAGTGACAAACTCCAATCTATTGTGAGAATAAAATTCTGTTCTAGATCATAAAAATCAAATAGTATATAATTTATAAATTATTGTGGGGTTTACTTCTTCAATAATTTGTAACTTACAATAAACCGTTATTCTCATAATAATTCAAAAACTATTATGCTAACAAATTTTTTTATAAAATACTTTAGACAGATCTCATCGAGAAGAAGGAAGAAAAAAAATTGCGACTCCTTGAGGTCATCCTTGAGGTCATCCTTGAGGTCATCTTCACATTATACAATAAGGAAAGTGGTTGACAGAAGTTTGGAGTGGTAGATGCAAAATCCTTCCTTTTGACTAAATTTAGGTAAATTTTTTTATTTGATTTCATCGGCAACGCATTCGCACAGGAAACCTCATTTTGACCAATTCAACGCGGGTAACTTCATGAGCAATCATATGTTAAAGGGAAAGGAGACAGAGTCGTTCAACTTGTGATGAAAGAAAGGAAGCCTCGGGTCAACAGCGACATTGGGAACCCGTCTCACATGTAAGTAGTCGATAAAATCTATTTGACGATTAAAGTATTTCACATCATCTGTTTACGAGATTTATATATTTTTAATATTCGTATGGTCTTCCTCCATCGATCAGTTTAAGTTTTTGAATTAGACATATTAAGTCAGGTCCTATCTCAATTTATTGTGTTGTGTGCGTCCTTGTGCATGTGATCTGACTTTACCGATTTAAATTTTTTGGTTGGACATTCTCATGAAAACTACACGATGACTTTGACTTTCCCTAGATTAGAGCGAATTTTCCGCAATGTGCTACCTTGTCAAAATGAAAACTTTGAAAAAAAAATTTAATCCCTGGAGATGACAAGTGGCGGCTAATTTTGAATTGTCAAGGACCTTGGCCGGTATAGAAAACAACAAAGGTAAATACGCCTCAAAGGCAAGTTATGAGGTTTGTCAAATAGTGATGAATAGAGCGAGGGGGATGCAACAGCTATTTAAAGCGTATGCTCTCCATCCAATTGTAACATTACCTAACGCTAGTTCACACATGCACACAACCACTTCACTTGTAACACACACATACATAAGCCTCTAACCTAATCACTCCTCATTTCTCTTGTCACTAACCCATCCATCATAAATCTCCAATCCTTTTAAATCACATCTAAATAGTAGCACTAATTCAAATAATAACACTCTCTCTTCTAAGGCTATGACGCCTCTCTCTTTCATTCTAGCCTCAACAGCCACATCCATCTTCCTCCGCTCCCTCCTCGGCTACCTCCTCGGCTACCTCGCTTAGCTTGTCTGCATGCTCCCGACCGGCCCAAAGCCATGGCCTCTCATTGGGAATATTAGGGCGTGTATGAAAAAATTTCTGGAACATAAATCAATTTCTATTTCATGGACGAGTTTTTGAATAAAGAAACGTATTTGATAACAATTCAAAATTTTTATTTCTGAAATAAAAATTCATTTGATAACAGAATAAATTTTCTATTTCAAGGAGCGGCAACGATCGGCATCTAATGGCCAGAGTCTAATGTTCGGCGACCAGTGATGGGCAGCCGAAGTCTGAAGTCTGACGTTCGGTGTCCAGCGCCAAGTCCGGTAACCGGCGCCAAGTTCAGTGACTGGCGGCGGGCGGCCAAAGTCCGAAGGCCGACACCAGAGTCCGACGACTGGCAACCAACGTCCAATGTCCGAAGTTCGATGTCTAATGTTCGACATCCGGAGTTCGGCAACAAGAGGTCAACGGCAAGTGGCCAATGGCTGGAGTCTAGTGGCGAGTGGCGGGCAGCTGACATCCGGCAGCTGGTGGCGAGTGGCGGACAGTCGCTGACAAACATTCTGTGGTTGGTGGTGAGCCTCCAGCATCCAATGATTGGCGATGAGCGAACAACAACCGGTGGGCGTTCGGCATCCGATGACGGGCGGTTGGTGACGGGCGGCCGAAGTGCGGTGACCGATGGCCGATGTTCATTGGTCGGCGGTTAGCGGCTAGTGGCCGGGGCCGGTGTCAGGTGGCCAGCAACCGACGATGGGTGTCCGGCATCCCAAGGGCAACAAGTGGGCAACGGGCGGTAACGAGAGTGAACGACAAGAAAAATTTTGATTTCTCATTTCTGTTCCAGAAATAGAAAATCTAAATATTTTAACACTTCTGATTTATGCTTCAAATCTATTTCTGGAATAGAAATCTATTCTAGAAATAGAAAAATGAAATTGCGTTACCAAACGAATTTATGTTCCAAACCTGTTCGGGGAACAGAGAAATAGAGAAATAGAGAAATAGAAATTTTGTCATGTACACCCATAGAGTAATTGAATATAAAACCACTAGAAATCATATGACTTAATCTAGAAAAGGAAGTATGACCCAAACGAGAATACCAAGTTTCAGATGATACTGTGGTAGCATAGCTACTAAGAGCATTTGGAATCCTTAGGGAGATAAGTTCGAATAAGTGTCCCACTTTACAGCCTGCCCCAATTATTTGTCCCGTCCTTATATTCTGCACATGACAACTATTAGAGGAAAGTGAATATTGAAGCTGAGTTCGCATAATTGACCCACAAATATCAAGTTTAAGGAGATTCTAGGAACCATGAAAGTGTTTGGCAATGACAATGTGGGTATTGAATTGTTTCCTATATGACCAACTAGCATATGTGAGTTATCAGCTCTATGAATAGTAGGTGTTTATAAAAGTAACGACTTTAACTTAAACAAATTGGTGTTCGAAGTTATGTGATTGTAATAGGGAAAATTAAATAACCATGAATCAGAAGTACCTGGAGTCATAAACAAATTAGAAATGCTAGAGACAGAATAATTAGAGGTATCAGATTCTCGAACGATGGAGCGAAGATTCTCTAAAGATAAAGTAAAACAGACAAGTTGTTGAAAGAATCCTCAATAGTAGCGGCAAGTGGACCTCTATATCAGGATCAGTTGTTTGTCCCTGTAGGTAGGGGTGTCAACGGTTCGATTCGGTTCGGTTTTTTTAAAAAACCAAACCGAACCGAACTGTTAGAAAAATCTTCTGAACCGAACCAAAACCGAACCAAACCGAATACGAACCGAACCGAAATTTTGGTTCGGTTCGGTTTTTCAGTTTTCAACTTTTGGTTTTCGGACTCGAAATGCGTCACCTGCTCTTCGATCGCCTCGATCTGCCGCACGTACTCGTCGAAGCCCCCGCTCCTGAACTTCAGCTGCTCCACGACACGAACACTCTCAGCCCCGACGCCACGTCGCCGAACCCCACGTACTCCTCCGGCACTCACTGGTTCATCTTCTCCACCAACTCCAGCTGATTGTTCGTGCCCTGGACCCCCCAATCGGCTGACGCAAGACACCATCATCCAATTCCTTCATCCGTCAGATCAGATAACCCCACCGATCGATTGCGGAAATCTCGAGGGCGGATTCATTCGTCGCATGGAGCAGAAAACCTCGAGGAATTTGAGATGAGGGCGAGGGAACGAGATCGAGGTACCTGGAGTTCGGATTTGACCATCGTGGAGAGGTTGAGGAAGAGATCGTTCAGCGACTCGGCGAGCGCGTCTCCCTCCATCGCTGTCCCATTCGCCTTCTTCTTCTTTTAGCTTCCGATCATCCAACCCGCCACTGGAGCTTCCGACAGAAACGGAAGAAAGTGCAGTAACATTACCATCGCTATTTCGGTTTGTCGCCGTCCCTGTCGCCGTTGCAGTCACAGTCGCCGTTGTCGTCGCCATCGCACCTTCAAGACGAGAGGAGATGGGAGAGAAATAGGGTTGGCCCTTTGCCGGTTTGGTTAATGGTTCTATTTTTCGGTTTATTGGTTCGGTTCGGTTTGGTTAACCGATAAAAACCAAACCAAAAAAATCGAATTTTTCGGTTCGGTTCGGTTCAGTTTTCAGTTCGGTTACTAACACTCCTACCTGTAGGTTCCCTAGGTCATTGCCAATAGCAAGAAGATGCGAGGTGACCAGTTCGATGACAATTCTTGCAATATTTGCCACGCGATGAGGAAGAGGCAGTTGTGGCAAGTACTATAGGAATGGATAAAATAGCACGCTACGTCTTAAAGTAGCAAGTTGAATCTTTTCGGTCAATAACTCTAAAACAACTGCCTCAAATTGAGGTAATGGATCTCATTGTTGAAGTGAATCACGGCCCCATGCCCCACCACTCCTTGGCGGCCCTACCCTAGGCCTGCGGGCTGTTGTTGCACCTGCGACTCAGGCTTGTTGACATGGCGGTGGCCACGTCCGGCTCCATGGTAGTCCAACTCCTGAAGACCCATGATGCCAACTTCTTGAGCGAGCTGCGCTGCTCTATAGCAGAGCACCTGAGGTACAATTACCGGGACATGGTGTCTGTGCCATACTGCCCGAGTCAGCGAATGCCGAGGAAGATACGCTCCCTTTACCTCTTCTCCAGCAAGGCTTGTGACGATTATAGACATGTACGCCAGGTAAGTAACCTAGTGAACTCCAGTTCATCTCTATATATGCATACATATAGACATGTGTACGTAAATGAACATGGGTATGTATGTGTGTATATATATAAATTATATGCATAGAGAATTTACCATACATGGTGTTCTTTTTCTTTATAGTAAAATAAATGGAAACACTTTATTAATGTGTTAATTATTATTATGATCCGTAACAAATTAATATAATGGGAAAAGAAAAAGGCTCGATTAGTTTGCTTAAAAGAGAGTTGCAAATTAGAGAGGAGATCAAACCCTTTTTTTGGAAGGTGAAATGGGGTTAGATCTCCAAGCAGCAACTGCTTATATGAAAAAAGGGAAAATTATAAATAAGAGGTTGAAGTAACCTTATTTTCTCATATAAGAACTTGAAATTGACATTATTTCAAATAAAGGTTCAAATTGTCATTATCTTCCTCAAATAAGGATCTAAAGTGAATCTTGTTTCAAATAATGATATAAAGTTGTTATATTAGTCTTAAAAAAAGGTATGAACTCATTGTTTGATGGATGAAAATTTCGTCTTTTTATTTTTTTTTAAATTTTCCTTTTTTCTTTCTCTTTTCCATTTTTTTATTTCCATAAAAAAATTAAAACTTAAAAAAATGAATACACATGGGAAGGAGCCCTCCCGCCTATATTTTTGCTTTCTTTTTAAATTTTTTTAATCTAATTTAATTTAAATTGTATTTGGATGAAAGTATCTTTGATCAACCAAAATTTTTGCTAGTCGGCGAGATTAGGGCCCTTATTTAAAACAATTATATCCACCTCAAACTTTTTTTTGAGACTGATATGATCATTTCATGCTCTTATTTGAAAGAATATTTACTCCAGACCCTTATTTGGTAAAGTAATGGCACTTTAGGCCTTTATTTGGGATTTTCTCTATGAAAAATAATTTGATATGGGCATATATATATATCCCCCAGCTCCCCTATGCACCGATATGGAAAGAGTGAGGACCATTGACAGAAATAATAAAACAAAAATGACATAGATGGTGTACATATATGGTCTACTATTGTATGTAAAAATATAAGATACTCTATCTAATATCATAGAAAAAAATTTATGCTCTAGCCAACTTTCTTCTTTTTATTTGGGGGGTTCACTTGAAAAAGTTCATTTTTTTTTTATTAATTAAAGGCGTAAATGCCCGCTCTCGTATGAATAAGCTAGTGCACAAGCATACAAAGAACTTGATGTGGAACTTAAAGGCCAAAACGCAGTATAAATCCTCAGCTTTTCTCCATTTTTAAATTTTATCCCCAACTTTTTGGGTTGTCAAAATAAATCCCCACCTTTTGAACTCATACCAAATCTATCCCAAAATCTAGGTCCCCTCCAAAAACTATAGTTACAACAACCTTTTTGCTCCTTTTTGCATTATCTATCCGCAATAGTCCCATTAACCATTAAGGTCATACTTTCTTTTAAAGAACCTATTCCTAATTTTCTATTTACAAACACAATCAAGAATATCATACTAAATGAAAGTTTGCAGAAATAAAGATGTCTAAATAATCTCCAATTTAAAAGGTAAAAACCAAAGAAAAAATGGGTGGCATGAGAAAAATCACACAAAATGCGAAAAATAAAAGTATGGGCAATTTGGAAAGTAATCTAACAAAGTATTCCCATTCAGAAATGGATGCTAGAGGTTTGGGATAGAATTAAAACAGATTAGGGTTGGATATTTTTCTGATAGGATTAGAATGCCTGGATAAAAATTAAGAACTACTTTTTTAATGAGCTTTATTTTGTGGTTTGGCCAAAAATATATTGAATAACTCTACTTAATTGTTCGATGCAGATCAATTTCAGGCAATTAGTAAGGATCGAATTGGACCAATTTTGTTATCAACCTCTACATCTCTATCATTGTTCTTTTCACATCATGTAGGGCGGCGTCGGCGAACCTGGCCCTATTGCTCAATATCAGCACGGCGAAGGCGTTGGGGCAGGCGATGTCGGGGAAGAGGGTGTATGGGGACAGGAAGGGCGGGGGCAACCTGTAGGCGGAGGAGTTCAAGTCGATGGTGGTGGGAGATGATGGTGCCGGGCGGCGTGCTCAACATCAGTGACTCCGTTCCGGCCCTCAAGCAGCTCGATCTCCAAGGGGTCGTGGCCAAGACGAAGAGGCTGCACGAGCGCTTCGACGCCTTCTTGACGGCCATCGTGGAGGAGCACAAGGCCAGCATGGGCAGTGCTGGGAATAAGCACGATTACTTGTAGAGTACTCTGATCTCTTCGAGGAAATTACTTGTTTGATCGTGTGTTGTTTCGCAGAACATGTTCGTGGCGGGCACCGACAGTTCCTCTAGCACTACAGAATGGGCCATCGCCGAGCCCATCTGGCAATCCAGAATCCTGGCCAGTGTCCAGGAAGAAATTGACTCCGTGGTGGGACGAGACCGCCTCATGACCGAGCTCGACCGGCGCCGCCTGACGTACCTCCAAGCCTTGGTCAAGGAAACCTGCCGGCTCCACGGTTCCACCCGCCCACGCCTCTATCCACCTCGCGGTCGCGGCCAAGAGCTGCGAGATCAACGGCTACCACATCCCCAAAGGCGCCAAGCTGCTAGTCAACGTGTGGGCCGTAGCCCGTGATCCTGACACTTGGGCCGAGCCCTTGGTGTTCCGGCCAGAGAGGTTCTTGCCGGGCGGCAAGGAGCCCAGTGTCGATGTGAAGGGTGACGATTTGAGATCATCCCGTTTGGAGCCGGGCGGAGGATGTGCATTGGAATGAGCATGGGCTTGAGATGGTCCAACTCGTGACCGTGATGTTGGCCCATGCTTTTGACCGGGAGCTGACCAACTGGGGCCTCGCCGGAGAAGCTCAACATGGACGAAGCTTTCGGGCTCACCTTACAATGGGCCGAGCCTTTTTCGGTCCACCCGAAACCGAGACTCGCCTCCCATTTCTAGAAGGCCTTGAATTGACGAGCTGGACACTGGCCCTATCTACATGTGACTTAACAGGTTAAAGAGCAGTAGCTAGCTACAGATTAGGAGGTGATATAACCTTTCATGCAACTGCTACTCAGCGTGTATGGTTTTATGAAAATAAATGTAGTCAAAATATGCTAGGCTACCCCATCCCCTTTGTCATATACACCGATTTTATTTCACAATTATGTGTAAGTTCATCTAAAGCATCCTGTTGTGATTGATAGATTTTTTTTTTATAAAGTGTAATAACCTCAAATATTATTACAATTTTATAGTTCTTATGACTAACCTGCACAATGCGCAGATCGCCATCTAATCAAAACCAAGCTAATATAGATTTCGTTTGTTTCGCGAAAAATGCGATATCTCCGAAAAATATTTTTCAAGAAGCCATTTTTAATGAAAATGATAATACTTTGCAATGTTTGTCTAAAACCTGAAGAGGAACTATAAAATAGTTTTAGTTATATGTTTAGGAAAATCTAATTTGACTTTTTCTAAATAAACATACCTTATTTAGGCACTAATGACTTGCACATGAGCAATCGGGAAATTAAGTATAGGCACCAGGGCCTCGGATTTGACCTTGATGGACCTCGACTAGAGCATGTACTTGATCCCAGGTTCAGGCTCTAATCCTAGGTGCTAGGGACCGAGGTATTGGCTTCGGGGTCTCGGGCACGAGCATTGGGCCAACCTTGATGGACTTGAGTCCAGCCTTAGTAGATAAGGACACGAGTACCAAGGTCCCAAGCTTGGCCTAGATGGACCCAAGCATAGGCACTGAGGTCTTGGACTCGAACTCAATGGACTTTGGCTCAGGCATCGCGGACCTAGTCATGGGCACCAAGGTTCCAGGCTTGGCATCAATGGATGCGAGCTTGGCCTCGATGAAGGCAATGGATTACTCCCTTTCGGAAATAGATGCTAAAGGGTCAGCGGTAGATTTGAAATAGGTTTGAAAGATTGGATACCTTTCAATAGGATTAAAAGGTCGGTATAAACTGAAAAATTACCGAGAAATTGGGGTTTACTTTGTGATTTGGCCATAGATAAAATAAGTAACTCCTATTCATTGTTCAATGAATGGATCATTTTCAATCAATTTAATGGGATCTAATAAACCAATTTTGGCACCGATTGATACATCTCTCTCGTAGTCTTTCACATCACGTAGGGTCTTGTAATAGAAAAGAACTCAGTGGACATTACATAATTTCAAGTTCTCCTTGGTCTCGTTAGTCTTTCACATCACGTAATTTCAATTTTGGCCAAAATTGGTTTACCTTGTGATTTGGCCATAAATAAAATAAGTAACTCCTATTCATTGTTCAATGATGGATCATTTTCAATCAATTTAATGGGATCTAATAAACCAATTTTGGCACCGACCGGTACATCTCTCTCGTAGTCTTTCACATCACGTAGGGTCTTGTAATAGAAAAGAATTCGGTGGACATTACGTAATTTCAAGTTCTCCTTGGTCTCATGAGTCTTTCACATCACGTAATTTCAATTTTGGCCAAAATTGGTTTACCTTGTGATTTGGCCATAAATAAAATAAGTAACTCCTATTCATTGTTCAATGAATGGATCATTTTCAATCAATTTAATGGGATCTAATAAACCAATTTTGGCACCGACCGGTACATCTCTCTCGTAGTCTTTCACATCACGTAGGGTCTTGTAATAGAAAAGAATTCAGTGGACATTACGTAATTTCAAGTTCTCCTTGGTCTCGTGAGTCTTTCACATCACGTAATTTCAATTTTGGCCAAAATTGGTTTACCTTGTGATTTGGCCATAAATAAAATAAGTAACTCTTATTCATTGTTCAATGAATGGATCATTTTCAATCAATTTAATGGGATCTAATAAACCAATTTTGGCACCGACTGGTACATCTCTCTCGTAGTCTTTCACATCACGTAGGGTCTTGTATAGAAAAGAATTCAGTGGACATTACGTAATTTCAAGTTCTCCTTGGTCTCGTTAGTCTTTCACATCACGTAATTTCAATTTTGGCCAAAATTGGTTTACCTTGTGATTTGGCCATAAATAAAATAAGCAACTCCTATTCATTGTTCAATGATTTGATCATTTTCAATCAATTTAATGGGATCTAATAAACCAATTTTGGCACCGACCTGTACACCTCTCTCGTAGTCTTTCACATCACATAGGGGCTTGTAATAGAAAAGAATTCGGTGGACATTACGTAATTTCAAGTTCTCGGCTTCTTAAGCATGCTTCTATATTATAGTCGATTCTCTTATGCGATGCTGTCTATTTACTTATTTATTTTAATGTAACAGGAAGAGCCCGTGATACTCGCACGTGCACTGGCACGTGCAGCCTCGGCCCCCCCGGATCCTGGGCCAACTGCTCAATGTATGCATTATCACCCGCCCGGCGGGTGATGATGGGGAAGAGGGCGTTCGGAGACGGGAGCGGCAGGGGTGAGCGGAAGGCAGATGAGTTTTGACGGTGCTGGTGTTGTTTACCAGAACATGTTCGCGGCGGGCACCGACATTTCCTCTAACACTACAAAATAGGCCATTGCCGAGCTCGTCCGGCAAGCTAGGATCCTAGCCTGAGTACAAGAAGAGATCGACTTCGTTGCGGGATGAGGCCGCCTCGTGACCGAGCTCGACCTGCCCCGGTCCGACGTACCCCCAAGCTGTGGTTCCCACCGGCCACCCCTCTATCCCTCCGCAGATCGCGGCCGGGAGCCGCGGGATCAACGTCTAACACATCCCCAAAGGCGCCAGGCCTCAGTGAAAACTGAAAGATGGAATAGTAAGGAATAATGGAGAATATACAGAATTCTTGGGTGTATATTCTTTGAAATGGAGGTGAAAACTGAAGAGACGATAGAAAGAGAAATGATATGAAATTCTTGTAATTTTTTTAGAAGAGATTCTTGTCAGTTCACTAAAAAGGATGTGAAAATATTCTCCCTCAAAAAAAAAAATTTGATGAAATATGAAGAAATTTTACACACATATGAAAAGATAAAAATATTCCAAAACTTGAACTTTTTTTGTAGAGTTAAGATCAAAAAAGTGTCCCCACTATTAGATAATTAAAATCCACGATAGAGAAAATAAAATTATAAATTTACGAGTTTGTCCACCATAAATTATTTATGAAATACTTAATAGATAGTATCCAGGAGAAGAAGGAAGGTAAAAAAGAAATGCAATCCCTTAAAAGAGGAGGTCATCTTCACATTATACAATAAGGAAAGTGGTTGACAGAAGTTTAGACTGGTAGATGCAAAATCCTTCCTTTTGACTAAATTTAGGCTTTTTATTTTTATTTTTTATGGCTTAAGCCTATTAACCAATGGTACAAGATAAGCAACCGATTGATAGGCTTGCGTAGAGTTTAGGGATCTACCCCCTAACCTCACCTTAGGTACAGAGAGCTAATTAGTACCAAAACATTGACGTGGTATCTACCTTCATTACTGACATGCCCCATCAATTCTCACCCAAGCATTTCTTTCCGAATAAGTGAGAATATGGAAGGTGATATTGCGTAGTCTTCCACCCCATGATGGATCTACCACCTGCTTCTTCTCCCTTCATTACTAACATGCCCCATCAATTCTCCCCCAAGCTTTTCTTTCCGAATAAGTGAGAATATGGAAGGTGATATTGCGGGGTCTTCCACCCCAGGATGGATCTACCACCTGCTTCTTCTCCCTTGAGTCTTTTAAGGATCTACTCATATTCATGACAGATCTCTTGGATAAGAAGAAAGAGAAAAGGATTGCAATCCCTTGAAAGCATGACGTCAATTTCACGTTATACAATAAGAATGCGTTGCCAATGAAATCAAATAAAAAATTTACCTAAATTTAGTCGAAAGGAAGGATCTTGCATCTACCACTCCAATTCAACGTGGGTGACTTCTCGAGCAATTTATATGTAAAGGGAAAGGAGACAAAGGGGTCGTTCAACTCGTGACAAAAGAAAGGAAGCCCAAGGTCAACAGCGACATTGGGAGCCTGTTTCACATGCAAGAAGTTGATAAAGCAATTTTGCAAATCCTCGAGGAGCGTTAGGATGATTAAAATATCTCAAATCGCTTATTTACGAGATTTATATGATTTTAATATTTGTATGGTCTCTCTCCATCAATTAATTTAAGTTTTTGGGTTGGATATTCTAATATAGTGTTTGAGTTAGGTTTTGTCTTGATTTATTTTGTCATGTGCAACCTTGTGCACGTGGTCTGACTCTACCGATTTAAATTTTTGGGTTGGCTCACAAGAACTACAAAATGACTACGATTTTCCCTGGATTAGAGCAGATTTTTCGTGACGTGCAACCTAACGCCTTTTTGAATCTTTGGAGATAGTGGTGGCTTTCTTGAATCGTCAAGGACCTTAGTCTGTAATAGAAAACAACAAAGGCAAATATGGCTTAAAGGCAAGTTGTGGAGCCTGTCAAATGGTGATGCGTAGAGCGAGAGAGATGCAACAGCTATTCAAAGCGCATGCTCTCTATCCAACAGCAACATTACCTAACACTTATTAACGCGTACACACAACCACTCGTAACGCACATACACAATAGCCTCTAACCTTGTCACTAACCCACCCATCATAAGTCTCTAATCCTTTTAACACACATCTAAATGCTAACACTAATCCAAATAAGAACACTCTCTCTTCTAAGGCTATGATGCCTCTCTCTTTTATTCTAGCCGCAATAGCAATATCCATCTTCCTACACTCTCTCCTCGGCTACCTCACTCGGCCTACCCGTGCGCTCCCGCCGGGCCCAAAGCCATGGCCCCTCGTCGGGAACCTACCCCATCTCGGCCCCATGCCCCACCGCTCCATGGCGGCCCTAGCCCGGTCCTACGGGCCGCTCCTGCACCTGCGACTCGGGCTTGTTGACGTGGTAGTGGCCGCCTCAGGCTCCGTGGCAACCCAGTTCCTGAAGACCCATGACGCCAACTTCTTGAGCCGGCCACCCCGCTCTGCAAGGAAGCACCTTGGGTACAACCATCAGGGCATAGGGGCCGTACCATACGGCTCAAGGTGGCGGATGCTGAGGAAGATAAGCACCGTCCACCTCTTCTCCAGCAAGGCTCTCGACGATTTTAGGCATGTACGCCAGGTGAGCCGTTCAGTGAGCGCCAGTTCATCTCTATATATGCATATATATGGACGTGACTATGTAAATGAACGTGGAAATATCTATACGGACACGGGCGATTGTGCTTGAAATCCGGTATGAATCAAATTTATATGAATGTATGCATAGAGAATTTGTCACATTCTAAAACTTGTCAACTTGATGCAATTACATTATTTTATTAATTTTGTCCAACTAGGCTAACAGAAAAAGTTAACGTGTCTTATTTTATTACTTTCTTAAAACATTAGCATGGTGTGGTGCCCACTTAAGTGCCACGTCAAAGAAAATTCAAATTAAATTATATTAAAAAGTAAAGGTAAAAAAAATAAAAATACACAACCTCGTTCCAAGTGGTCAAGCCCTCCCTGATGGTCGTGGTGGTGGCAAACGCTTGGCCATAGCTGTTGGGGTGAGTTTGGATCTTTTTTATGGCTTTTTTATTTTTTAATCTAATTTAGTTTATATTTTTCAATTTTTGAATATATTTCTGACATGATATTTAGTAAGTGCCATGTCATTGTCACGTGTCTTAACAAAGTAATAAAATAAGATATATTAGCACTTTTAGTTAATCTAGCTGGACAAAGTTAATAGAAGGACTTGATAATTTTTAAAATTTGATTGTACTTTTTAAAAATTTTAGGACTCAATTACACTTTGATAACTAGTTTTAGAACTTTCTATACACATAAGTTTTATATTTAATATCATAGAGAATTTCATCATTTACTTAACTTTTTTTGTGGGGTTGCTGTGTTTATCACTCACTCAAAAACTTACGTAAATTCCGCTCTCGTTTTAAAAAGCTAGGATACAATCATACAGAAGTAACTTGATATTTAAAGGCCAAGTCGCAATAAAAATCCTCAGTTTTTCTACATTTTTAAATTTTATACACAACTTTTTAGGTTGTCGAAATAAATCCCCACCTTTTGAACTTATATCAAATACATCCCAAGGTCAGCCCCCCCCGGCGCCCCCAAAAAAAAACTATATTTTAATTACCATTTTACCCTTTTTCTGCATAATTTATCCACAATATTCCCATTAAGGTCATACTTTCTTAAAAAGAACCTCTTTCTAATTTTTATTACAAACATAATTCAAGAATATTATACTAAATAAAAAATGGGTATCATAATAGTTTTTGGACTATTATGAGAACAACAACATGTTATGAGCCACAAACTTTTAAGAAAGTGAACTCTACAATAATTTTTAATTATTTTTTTTGCCCAAAATAGGTTGTTATTTCACAATGGATTGACAATAGTCCCACAGGCATAGATCTCAATGTATAAGATAAAAACCAAAGAAAAGGGGTGGCATGGGAAAAATTGCATGAAATATATGGAAGGGACAAGTTCATTGAAAGTCTCAAGAAAGTGTAATTTAGTTCTAAAAATTTTAAAAATATAATTAAATATTAAAACTTGTTATAAAAATGTAATGAAGTCCTAAAACTTTCAAAATGTGCAATCAAATCCTAAAATTCATCAAATTAGTAAAATCAAGTCATTATATTGATAATACTCTTTGAAAGTTATATGACTCAATTGCACTTTTGTGACAAGTTTTAGAACTTGATTGCACTTTTTGAAATTTTTAGAACTCAATTACATTTTTTGAAAGTTTTAGAACTCAATTGTATTTTTGTAATAAGTTCTAAGATTTTCAGTACACTTATTCCTATAAATAAATAAATGTTAGGGCAAAATTGGAATTTGGAAAGTAGTCTAATGGATTATTCTCTCTCAGAAATATATGCTAAAGGGTTGGGATAGATTTAAAATAGATCCGAAGGTTGGATTTTTTTTTTTTTTTAATAGGATTAGAAGGTCGGGACAAAATTAAAAACTGCTGAAATGGTTGGGATTCATTTTGTGATTTGGCCAAAAATAAAATGAATAACTCCATGTGGTTGTTCAATAAATGAAATTTTATGAAGCAATTAGCAAAAATCGTTATGAACCAATTTTGTTATCAACCTCAACATCTCTATCATTGTTCTTTCCATCTCACGTTGGGTCAATTTAGTGGGAAGAATTCCATGGGCGTTACACAACTTCTGCGTTGCAATTTTATATCGTGCAGGAAATCACTTTTATATTAGACCTTGTCAAGTTCTCCTTGGCACAAATTTTATCCACGCTTCTATAATATATGAAGTCCTCTTTACATGATGGAAGGACTTACCGTTTATCTCCTTATCTATTTCAATATAACAGGAAGAGGTTGCGATACTCACGAATGCCCTAGCACATGTGGGCTCCGCCTCGGCGAACCTAGCCCGATTGCTCAATGCGTGCACGGCAAACGTGCTGGGGCGGGTGATGCTGGGGAAGAGGGTGTTGGGGGACGGAAAGGGGCGGGGCGACCTGAAGGCGGACGAGTTCAAGTCGATGGTGGTGGAGATGATGGTGCTGGGCGGCGTGTTCAACATTAGCGACTACGTGCCGGCGCTCGAGTGGCTCGACCTCCAAGGGGTCGCGGCCAAGATGAAGAGGCTACACAAGCGCTTCGACGCCTTCTGGACGGCCATTTTGGAGGAGCGCAGGGCCAACATGAGCAATGGTGGGAATAAGCACAATGACTTGTTGAGTACTCTGATCTCTTTGCAGGATGTTGCTGATGAGGAAGGAGGGAACCTCATGGATACCGAAATCAAAGCATTGCTTCAAGTAAAATCTCTCTCTCTCTCTCTCTCTCTCTCTCTCTCTCTCAAATAGTACTTGCTGAGGTGAACGTATAAAAACACCCCAATCGAAAATTGCCAAGAACAGGACCAGATCAAATTGGTCAATTGGGTCCGGTTCCGATCTCATAAAATTGGAACTAGTGATTTTCGGTCCAGTTACGGTTCCAAGTGAGAGCTGAACTACCTAAATTTGACCGAATCAATCTTAATTTTTTTTTTTTAATATCTTAAAGAACAGCACAATCACCCACGTGTACACACGTTCCCCTCACCCACGTTCATTGGGAAGACAGAACCGAGAGCAAGGACAGACAGACAACCCATCGCACAGCCTTCGCTAACCCACTCACGGCCACCACCAACACAGCCACCCTCGTTTTGCTCCGTTTTTTGGCCGAGAAAGCCTGAAGTGCTTTGTCGGTTCCATTGAACCGCCCAGAACTCAGAATTTGAGTCGATGAAGCATTATACTAAATATATAATCACCTATAATTATGGTGAAAGTTAAAGATAAAATATAACAATTTTATCAACAAGGAAATTGAATAAAAGACTAATAAAAAAAGATCTCCAAATGATCAACTCATTGATACTTTGTTTGATTTATTATCTTCACACTGACTTGTAAAAGATTTTGCACTGCAAATATTCTGATTTTTTGCCTATTGATTTGTTACTTCAATATAGTTCCCGATTCTCGGCAGGAATCTGCTTGGGAGCCAATCACCCTTGACTTGTGTTATATTGGATCATTAGATTATGTGTACCCCACTTAATGCATATTGGTTTGAACGAGATTTACACGTGTGGGGCTTTATGTAAATCGGATTCGATAGGTTTTGCTCATTCACGGGTATGGACGTTGGCAAATGTGGTATGAAAACCTAAGGGCGCTTAAATTGAATTTTGCTTTCTCTTAACATGGTAGATTGCATTAACAAGAGTGGGAGAATGATGATATCCCGTGGGGGTGGCCTGACGCTTCTTATATCCTCAGGAATCGTCTAGTCTCCTCCATAGATGGTGGAGAATGCATCAAGATTCCACAGCTCTTTTTATTCTTTGATTGCAATTAACTCCAGGTAGTGAACTCGTTTCATCATGTGTCGCTTTTGCAGACCATGTTCGCGGCGGGCACCGACACTTCCTCTAGCACTACGGAATGGGCCATCGCCGAGCTCATCCGGCAACCCGGAATCCTGGCCCGAGTCCAGGAAGAGATCGACTCCATGGTGGGACGAGACCGCCTCGTAACCGAGCTTGACCTGCCTCGCCTGACGTACCTCCAAGCCGTGGTCAAGGAAACCTTCCGGCTCCACCCGCCCACCCCTCTATCCCTCCCACGGATCGCGGCCGAGAGCTGCGAGATCAATGGCTACCACATCCCCAAAGGCGCCACGCTGCTGGTCAACGTGTGGGCCATAGCCCGCGACCCCGAAGCTTGGGCCGAGCCCTTGGCGTTCCGGCCAGAGAGGTTCCTGCCGGGCGGCGAGAAGGCCAATGTCGATGTCAAGGGTAATGATTTTGAGCTCATTCCGTTTGGGGCCGGGCGCAGGATATGCGTCGGAATGAGCCTAGGCTTGAGGATGGTCCAATTCATGACCGCGACATTGGCCCATGCTTTCGACTGGGAGGTGGCTGACGGCGTTTCGCCGGAGAAGCTTAACATGGATGAAGCTTTCGGGCTCACCTTACAGCGAGCCAAGCCTTTGTTGGTCCACCCGAAACCGAGGCTTGCCTCACATGTCTACAAGGCATCAAGTTGAAGAGCTAGTAAATATCATTTCAGTAGTTTTTTTTCGCATTTGGTTGACGAATAATGAGGGCAATTTGCTCGAACATTAATTGTATCTACTTGCGGTTTGACGATTAAAAGAGTAGAAGTGATAGATAACGAGGTCAACATGTATCGACCAAATATAGGGCTATCGATTTTGGAGCCCTATTTTTGGAAGTTGGAAAGTTTTCCATCTTTATGTATTTCTTTTCTTACAAGTAAATCTTCCAGAATGTACTTTTGGATATATAAATATTCACCTAAGCTTAATGAAAATATACAACAATTTCTATCTAAACATGGTATCAAAAGCCATCTAGGGCTCATGCCCCCTTTCAGCCATAGCTTTCTTTTTCCTTTAATTTTTCTTTTCTACTAGGGTAGTCAGCATGGCCCTGGAGAATCTTGCCGTCGTTGCCGCCATAACTGCTATTATAAACCCTTCTTCTACACATTGTCCACTCGGACCTATTCAGTACTTCCTTTCTCTACATGTCATCGTATCCAATTTACAGCTCTCTAGCAACAACATGAAGCTTTTATCATGAGTCTTCTAATTGCGTCCCTCTTAGAATTGGTTTTACTTCTCCTTTTTAATAAACCAAATAGCAAAGCCAACCAAGATGCTCTCAATACCTCTTTTGGCTTAGCTTCCGCTACACGAATGCTCTTTCTTTATCTCAGTCTTCAATGTCTGCAACAGGAACAGAATGAATCAGTTATTCATTTCCTCCAACATGCTAAATCCATTGTAGATGAGATGCGTACAATAAGCAAGCCTCTTGAATTGGAGGATTTCAATGTCCACATCTTCCATATGTGATCTCCAGGACATTGTTCCCACATTGTTTGGCAGTTTTGAACCAATCTCATTTACTTTTAGTTCAAAAATTAGTGACTAATAATAAAGTTTTCTTTGAATTCTGTTATACCCACTTTCTTGTTAAAGGATCTAATGATTAAGGTGATTATCTAATGATTAACGTGATTCTTCTTTTTGACTCGAGTGGTGGGACCATATCACAAGGTACTGCCAATATTGCGGAACAAACTTTCATGGATGGTTGGCATCAACGTCTTGGCCATCTCCGTGGGCATCTTTTACAATTTATGATCAAAGAGAATAATTTGTCATATAAGCCCACACAGTTAAGACAGTTATATGCAACCTATCAATTAGGTAAGACTAGTCGTTAGCCTTTAGAATTGTCTACAACCAATCAATTCAGCAAGACTAGTCGTTACTTTATTTCCATTGGATATACTGAAATTAATGTCATCGTATTTTTTTGTTCATTAACTACGTTGTCTCTTGATCTTGTATGTAGCATTGCACAGTCTTAATTGACCAACAAAGGGCCAGCACAATTTAAAGGTTCGTTGCACCTTAAAGAGCAAAAATGGCCCATGTATACTCGTTTGTGATTTTTCGTAATATACCCACTTCTTGTCTCATCAACCTTGTAGCACATACTATTTAATGTTGGAAATGTGTCAATGTCAAATTAAGTAATATGATTCATCTCAGCGAAGAATCACTAAAGTGGGTCCAAATCTTTATCAGACCTAAAAAAAAAAAAAAAAAAAAAAGTTCTTTGGTCAAGATACACCCAGTCGCGACCCGAGCAAGCAGACATAAAGGATAATGCTTAAGGCGGCTTTCTTCACGGACCCGTACCGTCGATGCATGTCTTAGTCCGGGAAGTTAACGGTTTTGATGTGATAGTATAGGAGCAATTAAATGTCAAAATGTGAGCAAAAATAGGAAATTTTCAAATTATTTTAATATATTATAATGAAAAGTATATCGGCCTATTTATAAGCCTATAAAAAATATCAAAGATAAAATTTATCAATCAAAATATGTATAATCAAAAGAGATATTACAAAATCTTGAAAAATACAGAAAATCAATCGAAATATTTTAATTATATATAATATAAAAAAAAATTCTAAAAATTATCCAAATTATCTCTAAGAGGAGCTTAACACGATCCGGTCGATTCTATCTAGCCCAAGACCTTAACAAGCTAGGCCATGCTTTTTCTTGTCTATGTGGAATAATCTCGCCTTCTATTTTCCCTTTCGTATTCTTTGGTTATGTTAGGATTGGAAATTCTAGTTCGGAGTAAAAAAGCCATTGAATTGGTTGTCTTGTGCGTACCAATTGTAGTATTTTGAAATAAACTTGAACTAAAGAAGAATTTATTTCCCAACGTAAGGAAAAAATTCAAGAATTCTCTATTCTTTCTTCACCATAGCATAGCTTAATAAAAAAAAAAAAAATTTCAAAATGTTCATCCAAGCTAAAGTATGCATATATGGAGCATCCATACAACGGAAATCTTTTTGTATGGGCATGCCTGCATGAACTAGGTTTTGGTATAGAGTTTTGGCATACTTTATCATCCCATAAATAGAAATTTGAGATATATTTCGAAAACAAAGTTCTTCTAAACGGGTCGGACCCGACTGCCAGCTCAGCATGTCCAGGCCCACTCAGAAGAGCGGGCCCACCTAGTTGGCCCATTCGATCGGACAGTCTACGTGGGAAGGGCAACAAGCTTCCTTTCAACGCTTTGTCGTCTTCCTCTCGCTCTTTCCCGCACCGAAGCATCGCCACCTTTTCGCGCTTCCGCACGCACTCCTTCCGGAGTAGAACGCTGGAGGAGGCCAAGCGTCAAGCCGCGGGAAAACCAGACGAAACCCTGATCGAATTCTAGCCTTCTCGCCGCGGATTTCGCAGGTACTGCTGCATGGAGCTGATCAAGCTCGTGCTCATGTCTGCCTCTGTTTTGCTTCGTTGGTTATGCCCACGTGCGTGTTTCTGTGTGTGCTTGTGGGTGATTGTGCTTGTCGACGTTTACGAGGAATAATGTTGTCATCTTGTGCTGAGAGAATTCTGGTTCAGTTTCGTTCCAAATCTAGTAGTTTGAGGGTTAGAGTAGTATTGGGTTGTCGCTTGTTGTCTGCTGTTGTTATTCGTTCGGTGGGGAGGGGTTTCTTGATTCGCTGGTCGTTGATATTTCAGTCGATCAGCGGGATGATTCTGACATAGGCATTGTGTCTTTAGCCTCTGGAGGCGCAGGATGAATCCTGGGAAGATCACCCTGACGAGCGAGGCGCTGGCCAGGGCTCGCTCGCTGGCGGTGATGGCTGGCCGTGCGCAGTTCGCTCCTCTCCATCTTGCGGCAGGGTTGGTCTCGGACCCGACCGGGATCTTCAATCAGGCGATCACCAGCGTCGGCGGGGAGAGCGCCGCGAAAGCGGTGGAGAGGGTACTGAACCAAGCCTTGAGGAAACTTCCGTCGCAGAGTCCACCGCCGGACAAAGTCTTTGCGAGTCCTTTTATGATTAAGGTGATATGGCAGGCTCAGGCCGTTCAGAAGGCGCGGGGGGACTCTCACTTGGCCATTGATCAGCTGATCTTAAGCCTCCTCGAGGACTCCCATATCAGGGACCTGCTTAAAGAAGCGGGGGTTGATCCGGCAAGAGTGAAGTCCGAGGTCGAGAAGCTGGGCGGCAAAGAAGGAAGGAGAGTGGAAAGTGCCTTGGGGGACACCGCTTTCCAGGCATTGAAGACTTACGGAAGAGACCTGGTCGATGAGGCTGGTAAATTGGACCCTGTCATTGGTCGCGATGAGGAGATTAGGAGGGTTGTGAGAATCCTCTCAAGGAGGACTAAAAACAACCCGGTTCTTATTGGAGAACCCGGCGTGGGTAAAACTGCTGTGGTAGAAGGCTTGGCTCAGAGGATAGTGAAAGGCGACGTGCCAAGCAACTTAGCTGACGTGAGAGTCGTGGCGTTGGACATGGGCGCTCTGGTCGCAGGCACGATGTATAGAGGCCAATTCGAGGAGCGTGTCAAGGCAGTTTTGAAGGAAGTGGAAGAGAACCAAGGGAAAGTGATTTTGTTCATTGATGAAATTCACCTTGTTCTCGGTGCAGGACGAACCCAGGGGTCCATGGATGCCGCAAATCTGTTTAAGCCCATGCTTGCTAGGGGTCAGCTCAGGTGCATTGGCGCCACGACCCTCAAAGAGTACAGGAAGTACGTCGAGAAAGACGCGGCCTTTGAGAGGAGGTTCCAACAGGTTTATGTGGCAGAGCCAAGCGTTGCTGACACAATTACCATTCTGCGGGGGCTGAAAGAGAAGTATGAAGGGCATCATGGTGTTCGGATTCAAGACCGAGCACTGGTGGTCGCTGCACAATTGTCGAGCAGATACATAACTGGTATGGTGGCAATATGACTGTTTTCCCACTTTTTCTGCAGCGTGACAGAATTCTCGTGTTCTTGTTGCTTAATCCAAAGTGATAATGTGGCTGCGACTCTTACTCTCTTGTTCGTGTCAGGTCGTCATCTGCCTGATAAGGCCATAGATCTGGTCGATGAGGCCTGTGCAAACGTGCGAGTCCAGCTGGATAGCCAGCCGGAAGAAATCGAAAACCTTGAAAGGAAGAGAGTGCAATTGGAAATTGAGCTCCATGCTCTTGAGAAAGAAAAGGATAAGGCGAGCAAAGCTCGATTAGTGGAGGTAAGTAATATGATATGATGTGTGCAAATGCCTGGCTAAAATTTGTCTCAAGAATACGTTATACCTGGCATTAATTTGATGCTAGGTCCGTATGGAGCTTGATAACTTGAGAGACAAGTCACAGCCTCTGAACATGAAGTATAAAAAGGAAAAACAAATAATCACCGAGATCCGGCGGCTCAAGCGGAAGAGAGAAGAGCTTCTCTTTGCTGCACAAGAGCCCAAAAGAAGATATGACTTAGCTAGAGCTTCTGATTTGTGGTATGGGGCAATCCCGGAAGTGGAACACGCTATTGCAGAGCTTGAAGGAAACGCTGAAGAGAGCCTGATTTTGACGGAGACCGTTGGGCCAGAGCATATAGCAGAGGTAGTGACTCGCTGGACCGGCATACCTGTTACGAGGCTCAGCCAGAATGAGAAAGAGAGGTTGGTTGGGCTCGCAGAAAGATTGCATCAGAGAGTTGTCGGACAAAATCAAGTGGTCGATGCTGTTGCTGATGCTGTGTTGAGGTCGAGAGCCGGGTTAGGAAGACCACTGCAACCAACTGGATCATTCCTACTCCTGGGTCCATCTGGAGTCGGCAAGACAGAACTCGCAAAGGCTCTTGCTGAGCAGCTCTTTGATGATGAAAACCGAATTGTAAGAATCGACATGTCCGAGTACATGGAACAACATTCGGTCGCTCGTCTGATTGGCGCACCTCCCGGGTAAGCACGTTACTAAGCTTCAAATGCCATACCTCCATCTATGCAATTAATCTTCAGATGACTAGATGGCATTACCAAAACACGGTATAACGCGATTGCAGATATGTTGGGCATGAGGAGGGGGGGCAACTCACTGAGGCCGTGAGGCGGAGACCTTACAGCATTGTGCTATTCGACGAGGTCGAGAAAGCGCATGTATCTGTCTACAACACCCTACTCCAAGTTTTGGATGATGGAAGACTTACTGATGGCCAGGGCCGCACGGTCGACTTTCGGAATACCATAATCATCATGACCTCGAACCTCGGGGCAGAGCACCTCCTGTTGGCACTTACAGGCAAGTGCTCGATCGAAGTCGCTCGCGATCGAGTCATTCAAGAGGTGAGTGACATGACTCTCTCTCGGCAACAATATGCAGTTCGACTACTCGTGCTCGGGATCAGATAGTAGCAATCATGCTGTGTTGTGCTTTGGCAGGTGAGGAAGCATTTCAGGCCAGAGTTGGTTAACCGGCTTGATGAGATCGTTGTGTTCGATCCTCTATCACACGATCAACTGAGGAAAGTTGCCAGGTTGCAGATGAAAGAAGTGGCCGCTCGGCTTGCCGAGAGAGGCATCGCCGTGGCAGTGACCGACGCCACTTTGGACTACATCTTAGCTGAAAGCTACGATCCAGTTAGTACATAATCAAGACGCTTAATCTTGGACATGTTCGTTTCTTGTTGCGATCAAGTGCTCAATTTGAAATGCTAATGTGTGCAAATTTCTGGTCTTTTTTTCAGGTTTATGGTGCTAGACCCATCAGGAGTTGGCTCGAGAAGAGAGTTGTGACCGAGCTGTCGAAGATGCTCATAAGGGAGGACCTCGACGAGAACTCGACTGTTTACATAGACGGCGTGCCGCATGGCGACGGCTTGGTGTACCGAGTGGAGAAGAATGGAGGACTAATCGATCCGGAAACCGGGCAGAAGTCGGATATACTCATTCAGGTACCGAACAGGCCTAGAAACGACACGACTCGCCGGCCGGTAAGCTTAATCGAGATCGTGGAGATCGACGACGACGAAGAAATGGATGACCTGAATCCGTGAGAGAAGAATCATCAAAAGGTATTGCCAAATCTTTATATCCTTTTGACGTTGTCAAGATCAGCTATGCTTTTGGTACTTTTGGGCTTCTAAATAGGCTCGTCATCCTAATTTTTTTTTCCTTTTAGGTTTCGTTTAATTGCGAACAATGAATACATATTTTCTTTTAAACGATCTCATATGTCGTTTATAAAAATAATTGAAAGAAAAATATTTGTATCATTCATAAGAATATTTAAATATAATTATTGTAGATAATAAAAAATTATTAATTGAAAATTTTAAATAATTTAAGTGATTATTATTTTTAAAAAATTATTAAATTATTTATCTTTCACGAAATAAAGAGAGCGGAGTTGTTATATTCATTCTTTATATTTGCTAGTAATTTCACATTTATGACAAGGTGATGAGTGCAATCATATGGAAGACGATTCGGATTTTGTTAACACCCAAAAAAATAAATAAATAAATAAATAAATAAAAAGTGAACATACGAAAAGGGCATTATTGCAATTGAGTGGGGGACATAAATTGAATGACCGCTACATTCGAGGGGCGCAAAAGTTGATGTCACGGCCCAAACGTACTGCCGACCAATAAATTTCTAGATTTTGGTCTCCGCACTTTTACTTAATTCAGAAACTTACCCTATTCTTTTAGATAATATGATATCGAATTTCACCTGCAAAGGTGTATATATATATATATATATATATGCACGTATTTTTTTTTCTTTTGGTGAAAAAGAAAAGCTTGATTTTTCATGCTTAAAGCTACAAAAATATAAGAATATAGAGGACGTGAGCATGTGCAAGTAATGTGTCTAAATTTGCTTACACGGGTCGGGAGAATCAACCCATAGGCGAATGCACGAGAAGTTCAATTTTTTTGTTTTAACTTCTTAATTCCTTGTGCTTTTATTTTCATGCGTAGATCGTAAGTGTTTAGAGAGGAGATCTTTTGTACAATGGTACACTGCTCGAGTCGCCTACAGGGGTCCACGACTTGTGAGCCCTTCTATCTTCACGCGGCATTGCTCGATCAGAATCTTTTCGATCCCTAGGACCACCATCGTCCTCCCTCACAGGTCGAGACCCTCTCGATTGAGAGAACCAGACGGAAATATCTATCTCCACGTGGCATTGCTCGATCAGTATTTTTTCGATCCCTAGGACCACCATCGTCCTCCCTCACGGGTCGAGACCCTCTCGATTGAGAGAACCAGACGGAAATGATATACCCAAATGGTACTACTGCCAAATTCGTACTCAAATATTTATTGCAGTCGAATTTATACCTTAATTTGAGTACGAGGCCCATTTCCATTAAGCTTCTCCACCCCACGCCGCCCCCCAACTTTCCCCGGCCCCAACCCCAACCCCAACCCCCGACACATGATCGTACGTGGGATTTACAAGCTACTCTGCTTCTCAGCCTAAGACATGAGAAAAACCCTAGAAAAAGGGTTACGAAATGTCAATCGTGTGACTTCGGGGAAGATAAGGTGGGAAGTGGGTTGGACAACGCTCGTTTTGTCCCCTCCCTCCTTTCGTCCTACATTGATATGATGACACACGACATGACACAAGAAATACGGCACCAGAAATACGAGGTTGTGAACCTTCTTTTTGTTTTGCCAAGGAAAAAACCACAAAAAAAATTCTCAAATTTTATCCAAAGTAACGTATTTATTCTAAATTATTTTTGTGACATCAAAAATCTCGAATTTTACTTATTATGACACATCTATCTAAATTTTTTTTCCGTGACACCAAAAACTTTAAACTTTTAAATATATTATACATTTATCCTAAACTTTGTTTTTACTAACTTTTTCTACGACATAATTTTTTTAGGTAAATATGTCACACAGATAAAATTTACGGATTTTTTTTATGTCGCCAAAAAAAGTTTGGAAGAAATTAAGTTTTGGGTAAATATGTTACAAAGGTAAATGTGTCAAATGAGTATAAGTTTGGGATTTTTTGTGTCGTAAAAAAAAATTAAGATAAATGTGTCACAGTGGGCAAAGTTTGAAATAATGTAATCTAATCTAATTTCTCACTTAGGGATCATAGGTCATGATCAAAAGGGTTCTGCTAGTATAACAATTTTTGGAGTACTGTGAGAATAATAACTCATTATAAATCACAAATTCTTCGAAGAAATAAACCTCGCAATAATTTAAAATTATTTATTATTTGATATTTTGTATTATGGAACAGAACTTTAAGAATGTTCTTATCGTACTAAATTAAAGACCCGTTGCCTAACCATTTCTATTTACAAACCAACCCCCCTTCCTCCCTCTTCCTGCATTTGGAAAGTAAGATGGTCTCTCACATCACACGCGACGTGGCATTAGAAATTCCAAGTTGTTGACCGATCTCCTTCCCAGACGAAAATTAGTTTTGTCTTTTTTCTTAATGTAATCAAATCAGACGAAATTAGTTTTGTCTTTTTCTTAATGCAATCCAATCAGTAGTCTGATCAAATCTGATCTCTCCTCTGGGGGGGGATCATCACGGGTCATGGTCAAGCTGGATTGATCGAGTACGAAACCCCAAATTTCCTGAGATGCAACCACCGTTCAAGGGGCATGTGCTCTCTTAACATTCCAACGCCAATTTCCAGGCAATCTACCGGGCCACGCACGCACTCACCCCATAGCCACACACTTCACCTACCCATTTTATCTTGCAATCCTATGGACACACCCCCATTATAAAATCTCCCAACTTTTACTCGACATTAACATCCTAAATCATTACAATCTCTATCTCTTTCTTCTAGGGCCATGGCACTCCTCCCTCTCATCCTGGCCACCATAGCCATCTCCGCCTTCCTCTACTCCCTCCTCGGCCGCCTCGCCCGGCCCGCCCGGCCGCTCCCCCCCGGCCCCAGGCCCTGGCCCCTCGTCGGGAACCTGCCCCACCTCGGCCCCGTCCCCCACCACTCCATCGCCGCCCTGGCCCGGACCTACGGGCCCCTCATGCACCTGCGGCTCGGGTTCGTCGACGCCGTGGTGGCCGCGTCGGCCTCCGTGGCCGCCCAGTTCCTGAAGACCCACGACGCCAACTTCTCGAGCCGGCCGCCCAACTCCGGGGCGAAGCACATCGCGTACAACTACCAGGACCTGGTGTTCGCGCCCTACGGCCCGAGGTGGCGGATGCTGAGGAAGATAAGCTCCGTCCACCTCTTCTCCGGCAAGGCTCTCGACGATTACAGACACGTTCGCCAGGTGAGCAGCTCGATGAACTCCGATCAAACGCCCCGTATGTATGCCTAATTCTTTTTTTTTTTTTTTGGATATTATTTTCATGCGATCTTACTATTGTAATAAAAACATTTTTTTTTCTTTTTCTGGTGGCGGCCTTGACTAAAAATAGTCCTTCCCTGTGGGACAATGACTTTCAGTAGTGCCCCACTCTTGTTCGAGGGAGCTAGGATAGAAATCATACGGGAAGAACCTGATTGTTAAAAAAGGGCAAATTGCAAGAGAGGTCCTCAGCTTTTGTCCATTTTTTCACTTTTATCCTCGACTTGTGAACTCGAATCGAATCTATCCAAAGATTTTTTTTTTTTTTTTAAGGAATCTATCTAAAGATTATATTCCCTCCAAAGACTACAGTTTAATTATCCTTTTGCCCTGCTGTCATAGTGCATGTAGAAAATTCCCGTTATGGTCGTATTTTCTCTAAAAAATCCTATATGTAGTTTATTATTTTACTACATAAAAGTTGCTGACATAAAACCTTTGACACATTCTGTATGTAGTTTATTTTTTTATTTACATAAAAGGTCAAACGTATTTTACTAAATAAAAGTTGCTGACATAAAACCGCTGACACATTGTCCAATTAAAAAGATTAATAAGTCGGGGGAAAAAACCGGAATTTGCAAGGAATCTAACGGATTATTCGCTCCGAGAAAATTGAGGTTTGAAAGGTCGGATTTTTTTTTTTTATAAGATTAAAAGGCAGGGATAAAGTCGAGGACTTTTAAGAAAATTGCATTTTATAGTGTTTGTTCATGGAATGGACCATATTCAAAGCAATAATTGGGGGACAAGTTCTGTCGTCAACGTCTACGTCTCTATCACTACTCCGTTTGCGTCGCGTAGCGAGTGTCTTGCAATTAATGTACTTATTATTGGTCAAAATTTGTAACAGCAAGAGGTCGCAATCCAGAGCCGAAAAAGTCCTTAAACTGTTTGTTTATCGGAGTCAAATCACAAATATAAAATGGGATAATAATAAATTTTTGGGGGAAAATTAATCAAAATGAGAAATTCCCCCACACCTAAAGGTCACTGGGCATGCAGTCAACATGATGCACGGTCCGTTTGTGTCACGTACCGAGTGTCTTGCAATTAATGTACTTGTTGGTCAAATTGTAACAGGAAGAGGTCGCCATCCTCACGAGCGCCCTGGCACGTGCGGGTCCGGCCCCGGCGAACCTGGCCCAGCTGCTCAACGTGTGCACGGTGAACGCCCTGGGGCGGGTGATGCTGGGGAGGCGGATGTTCGGGGACGGGAGCGGCGGGGGCGACGCGAAGGCGGACGAGTTCAAGTCGATGGTGGTGGAGGTGATGGTGCTGGCGGGGGTGTTCAACATCGGCGACTTCGTGCCGGCCCTCGAGTGGCTCGACCTCCAGGGGGTGGCGGCCAAGATGAAGAGGCTGCACAAGCGCTTCGACGCCTTCCTGGGGGCCATCGTGGAGGAGCACAAGGCCAGCATGGGCCGTGGCGGGAGCAAGCACAACGACCTGTTGAGTACATTGATCTCTTTGCAGGATGTTGCCGATGAGGAAGGAGGGAAGCTCACTGACACCGAAATCAAAGCATTGCTGCTAGTACAAAATCTCTCTCTCTCTCTATCTCTATAAAATTATCTAGATGGTTAGGTTAGGTGAACCGTATTTAACATTTATGACTTGTCATTCATTGCGTTGCAGAACATGTTCACGGCGGGCACGGACACTTCCTCTAGCACCACGGAATGGGCCATCGCCGAGCTCATCCGGCACCCCGACATCCTGGCCCGAGTCCAGGAAGAGATCGACTCGGTGGTCGGACGAGACCGCCTCGTGACCGAGCTCGATCTGCCCCACCTGCCGTACCTCCAAGCGGTGATCAAGGAGACCTTCCGGCTCCACCCGTCCACCCCTCTGTCCCTCCCGCGGGTCGCGGCCGAGAGCTGCGAGATCAACGGCTACCACATCCCCAAAGGCGCCACGCTGCTGGTCAACGTGTGGGCCATAGCTCGGGACCCCGACACCTGGGCCGAGCCGTTGGCGTTCCGGCCGGAGAGGTTCCTGCCCGGCGGCGAGAAGCCCAATGTCGACGTCAAGGGTAACGATTTCGAGGTCATTCCGTTCGGGGCCGGGCGCAGGATATGCGCGGGAGTGAGCCTGGGCTTGAGGATGGTCCAATTCATGACGGCGACGTTGGCCCACGCTTTCGACTGGGAGTTGGCCAACGGAGCCTTGCCGGAGAAGCTGAACATGGATGAAGCTTACGGTCTCACCTTACAGCGCGCCGAGCCGCTGTCGGTCCACCCGAAACCGAGGCTCGCCGCGCATGCCTACAAGGCCTCGAGTTGAAGCCTTAGCGAACGTCGTTCCGGCGGTTTCACACGTTTGGTTTGATGAACGGAGAGGTCCATTTGCTTGAAAGCAGTTCAGGTTGCGTTCTTGTTTCACACGTTTGGTTTGATGAACAGAGAGGTCCGTTTGCTTGAAAGCAGTTCAGGTTTGCGTTCTTCATATGCGATTTGCATCTCAGTCGCAGGTTGTGTCTCTATCCTAGTGGTCTTGTGAGATGATGGTACAGAGTATTGGCAAAGATGGTCCAGAGAACTATGCAAAGACCCAAGCTCTGACTGTTTCCCGGACAACGAAACATTTAGAAATAATTCCCCTTAGCATAATTACATGTATAGCTTGAAATATCACTTAGTTAATTAATTAATGAATGTTCTCATTATCGACGACAATTTATATCTATCCATTTCGTGGACAAAAAAAAATATTTTCCGATCATTTAATCCTGCCTTATCCAAACTCAAAACTATACTCTATAAGTAGCACCGATATCAGTATACAATACGCGACACGACGCGATACTATATATCGACCTGTCATTTCTTAAGAAGAGAGAATTCTGACATACTGATACGTTATATATTAAATATGTATTTATATACATAATAAATTATCATTTTAATTTGATTCAAATTCATAAATAAATAAATAATAAAAGCTTAGAATGAATTTACACTAAAAACATCAATTCACCATTTATTAATATCATTCATTGCTAATGTATCCTTTGTTTTTGTAATTCTACTCCGGACTCTAGAGACCACTTATTTTTTAGATGCCAAATTTCAACTAGCCTTGCTACCTTTTGGGCTTCAAGATGCAACCTCCCATGGCAAAATAGGTCGTGGGTGGAGAATTTACAATGGGCCATTAAATTCTTTTCTGGCAATGAATTTCATCAAGCTATCACTCGATTTTCCTTTGCAGCTCTGTCATATAATATGGAAGGCTAAGAACAATATCTATTCCATGGGTGCAGCTTTGAAACAACACCTCTCCAAAGTTGTCAAGGACAAGTCTCTCACCTTCAAACATGTTGCAAACACTCCAAGAAACAGAAGAATACAAAGAAGTTGGGGACTGGATCCCTCTCTCTTCTCTATTTGGGTGTCACTTCTTTTTTTGAACTTGCTCAAGGGACACCGTTCTTTTGGTCTACCCTCTTTCTTTTACTCTCGGCGCCATTGCACTCTTGGAGACTTGTTTGTCTTCACGAGTGTAAGTTTCTGGTGCCGAGACTTACTTTTTTAAAGTTTTATTGGTAAAAGTCAATATACATCTTATCTTACCGAAAAAAAAAAAAAAAAAAAAAAACTCCATTCTAATAATCCTTAAAACTTAAAGAAAAAAAAAAAAATTCACATTATGGACTCGTGTGTCAAACATATCAAAAGAGAAGCAAAAAATTAGAGAGTGAATTGTGTATACGGAAAGTGAGAATCACAAGAAAAGATAAATGGATTTTTATTCTTTCCATATTTTTTTTAACATATTTACATTTTGACCCATTATTTATTGAAAATTCTTAAAATTAACCTCTCGTGTTCGAATCATGTGTCGAAAACTTGCATGTCAAAAAAATTAACTAGATGTCGGATTCTCCAACACATTGAGAGTCCGACACAACACAAAAACTTCTTAAGAATGTCAATACTTCCTAAGTTGCATTGGTATGCCAATTTCATGCATTAGATCTCCAAAACAGACATGGCAGAGACGACGTATAGTTTCAATTTTGACGAGCAAGGCCGCAACCGCACCTGTCTTAAGCAGCCATTATTCGCCTTTCACGCAGAAATGCCTTCAAAAAAGCACCAAACCGCATAAAAATTTAAAGCTAGGTCTTCGGTCATAGACTCGCACACCGCAACCAATCTCTTATAACAAGTCTGAAATGCAGAAAGAATGTTTCATTTGATTTATTCAGCGACGCAACTTCATGAAATTAATCAGATTCCACCAAACTTCAGACCTCATCGATTGTCATCTACAAAAGGCAAAGCGTTTTAAGCTTTGATTTTAAGCGGATTGAAATTCATCCTCTAGAGCATTTCACGTTAAGTTTTCCATACAATGAAATGCTGGTTGTATACACAGAATAAAAGCACAGCACGGGCCTGGTTATCTCACACCGACAAGCTTAGGCCTTGGTCTTCTCCAACGAAAGCACGGAGCAGAACTATGCACTTTGAGAGCTTCAGAGGACAATACATAATGGCAAAAAATCACCTTCATCTCCCTCCAGAATAGTAATTAATTTTCAGAAAAGGAGCATAACGTCTCTCTTTCGAAGGGAACTATATCCGGGTTCACGCAGAGGAGGCAGAAAATTACTGAAAATGATTCCTTTCTGCATATTAATAAGTCCACATAATTTGAAGCAGAAGTTATTTGATAGCACCGTTTTCCTCGCATAACTGATCTCTTCGTGTGAATCATACCAAGCTATGCATTATAAACGACTCGCGATGAAAGACATTTAATCAGCAAGTGCACCCAATACTCACCTCTTTCCCTCTTTAGCTGTGTTCTTGGAGAAGTAATGCTGTCTTCCAACTGAAAATCTACATGCACGTGTGGATGCTTAGCATGCTGAGTCTAGCCATTGTCCATTTTTATATGCTGAAAGGAAGATCTTCAATGAGGTACTCTTGTTCAAACCCAAGATAACAGTCCGAAATGAGTATCAATTTGACACCCTGTCAGAAGAATAATGACATTTGTAAGTCAACAGATTTACAGCATATGCAACATAAACTCTTCAGTGTAACCAAAGATGAGAAGAGGAATATTGTTGCTTGCCCATGATAATAAGGGATAAATAAAAAAGATAGCTTTGTATAAAAAAAGCGGGTCATTCAATAACAGAGCAAACTCTCTCCTAGGTCCTCACAGCATAGGATGTACCCATTTATCCTACTAGGAAAAATAATAAGCAAAAGGTTCAGAACATACTCGAGGTGAATTCGCAATGCTAATTGTGACAAAAAGAAAGGCCGATGGCAATTATCAACACATCAAAGTTGACTCATATGTCTACCTAACAACTAAATGACTTTATTGCATAATATCCAAAGTTTCAGATAAGAATATATCACCATTGTAACACAATTAATCCTCCAAAATACGCTCTCATTCCCAATCTCACGCAATACTATCTTCCAACTATTCAGGTAATCCTTTCATCTGATCAAAATACTATATTTTTAGGACTGTCTATAAAGACTATTGACATTGCAGAACATCAACTTGGAAAGAAGGAAATTTTTCAGCATAAGAAAGAGAAACAAATTGTTTGGCTAAGGATGGGAGGATGTTCATTTGAACCTGCATATCAGTCAGTGCTGAGGGCAACTTCATGTGGGTGACTAAGTGATCTGTGAAAGAAACTCTCTTCAATGCATATAACTCAGAAGTGGAGGTATTCCCAAGTACCAACCACCATGCTTCATCTTTCACCTGTCAAAAGCATCACGTAAGAAACTAAATTAGATTGTTCACCTAAAGTTTTAAGTAGAGAATTGGGTGTTCAATACCTTGGGAAATCGAGGGGCAAAAGCTCTTGATGTGCTTCTCCTCCGATTGGTCTTCTCTAATCTAATATCCAGAGTTGGAGAATTTTCTCCAGTGCTGCCCTTCCTCTGAATTCTCAATTTCATCCTGACTTGTGGAAAATACTCCAGTTCCTGAACACACATATTAGAAAAGGAAATTGAGGGAGCAAATTTATGTATAGTCCAATCTTGAAACAAAGGAACTGAAATGAATCAGTATCTTTATATCACCTCATTAATTAAGATTAGGGATATAAGCACTAGATAAATAAGAACCCTCTTTTTAAATTCAGATTGTTTACATGATGGACCTCATGTTTTGCAATCCGTGTTGGAATTACAGTTTGCCAGATTGTCAAATCTTCTACATAAACCTACCACAGCCACTTAAGATATGGTTATATGTCTGAACAGCTTAAAGGTGAAGGCTGAGTTAATTAAACTGTTAACATGTCAAGCAAAAAAGTTAATTAATGTGGGTCTCTTCTAGCAGAAGCATAGATTTTATTGTGTTTAGAAATGCTAATATGGCAAACTCCATAATATTCAAATCAGCAAAACGATAATTAAACCATTAATTGCCCTAAGAAGTGGTGTCAGAAGAATATGCAAACTCGAAAGTTCGCACAAGAAATGCATTCAACCACGCAAACAATGTTCAGAGTATTCTATACCTGAAACAATTTTAGAGAGCCAGAATCTCCAATTATACTCTGCAGGGATGACTTTGGAATATCCAGTAGTTGCTGAAGAGTTGCAATTCCTCTTCTTCTAAGGGTATCCTCGAGATTATCATTCATACTGGGCAACATCCTTAAGGAAGAGTCTTGATCAAACCACAAGCCCTAAATGAATACAAGAATTTTGGTGAGAGAGATGAAGGGACAAAGGTAGTTGCTCCAATAATAAATCAACTGCATAGAGAGATCATTGTCTCATGTAAGGTTGAATTTGATCTACAAGCAAAAATCCATACCTGCATAACCATTTGCAGAAGATGCATGCAAGAAATTGAGCTTGACAGCCAACCACTGTTTGCACATATATCTATCATGGCCTGGATGATCCGAATACTCTGATCCAGCACTGACTTCAAGTCGGTCACATAGTCACTAACTGGTAACTCTAACTGTGAAAAATGTGCCTGAATCCCAAGAAGTTTATGCTATATAAATAGTGGAACAAACAACAACAGAAAAGAATTGGTCAAGCCCAAAAAAGCAACACGAAAGAACCTGGAATAGCAAATTGGCTTTAACATGGGGATCATCTAGGCGATTCTTATCAACCTTGTACCTGACTTTCTCAGACAATTGAGCATTGTGAAGCTCCTGGAAGAAAAGGAGAAAACAATATAAGGCTGACAAGCTCCAAAAATAATCTAAATATAACAATTTAAGGGAGTAAATGCAATGCAAAGCCTTTGCAACAAACAGCACGTATTAGGAAGGCACTAGCATTTACAAGTTTCAAGTGATTTAATAAGTCATTAGAATTTGAAATAGAATAAAAGCTTCTAAAAGTTTTTCGTTTCAAAAGGATGGATAAATCATTCACCACTCCGCAGTGACAAAGCAAAAATGATGACATGTTACTCTGCAAAAGGAAAGAGGTGACAAGTGGTGATACCATGAGGTAGACCTCTTTATGTATTTCAGTGCAGAATGAATCAAAGTGCACTATTGTCTTCATGAACCATAAATTCAGTATCATTAGACCCTGTCATTCCCTTAATTGTGAATTATATCTTCAAAGTTCTCTCCCCTTAAATGTAAACACAGGAAAAGCATGAATTCAACAAGAAGGGATGTTCCCTTTAAAGAGGCTTATTCGATAGTGTTGGAAAGTCCACCCAAAAGCTCAAGCTAATAGGTGGAGGAAGACCACATGAATACAAAGAGAATTAAGGACCTATTGTCAACCAATGTGGGATAATATTTCAACACCCTCTCTCACATGCAAGTCGGCTTATGAGCTGCACATGGAATTTTTCACTATGCACTTTTACATGGAATTTTTTACCACGCACCTTCGCGTAAGGAATAACTGGCTCCGATACCATGTTAGAAAGTCCAATCCAAAAACTTAAGCTAATAGGTGAAGGGAGATCACATGAATATAAAGAAGTATTAAGGACCCGTTGTCAATTGATGTGGGATAAAATTTCAACAAATAGTAATGTTAACTGACATGCAAATAATACCATGAGTAACCTAGAAGAAAACATCCTGCAAGTGGTCGAGAATATCTATGAAATAAAAAAGCAGGAAAGCTAAGAAAAGAAAGTTGGAATCCCTCCTATCAACAAATAAAATAATGTCATTGCCTAGCTATGTTGTAATACATGACTACTCTATATCTTATAAAGCTGCAAACGCCTGAACTCCCAGCATATGCTTGTCAATTTGGTTTTTAATAGAAGCTGTGGGAAGCTATCACTATTCAGTGATAGCTGTCTGACTCTAAACACATCTTGGATTTAGTGACAGAAAACAGAAGCAAATCACAACTATCGAGTTCTTGAGAAAAGCATAAAACATAGCAGTGGGCTTATGCCGGAGTAATGTCTACTATGCTTAATAGATCAGACATTGTATAGGAGATTCAGTATCACTTAAAGATTATTTTTGTGAGATTCGTGTTAAGATTTCTGATAAACATCTAGATAGCTAAAGTGTACAAAGTTCACAATCTGAATAGGAATTTATTACTGTGACATTCTGGGGGTGACTAAGTCCCAAGGAATCAACGAGGTATTTCCAAATATGCAGATCTTAGTTGTTACTGAAATCATTGGAATAAGTAACAAGCGGAGAACTAAAACATGGCTCAGAAATACAGCTCATGGGAGTGTTGAATTGTCACAGGTGACATCAAATAGTCTATGTTTGCAATACCTCATTATGCCGAACAGGAAGTTCATTATATTCTGAAGCACCTGATAATATGTGCAAAAACACCTGCAATGACCAACAGTGTAAGTGGCTACAAAAGTTAACTAATTAAGACCTCATGGTCTATGCTATTGAAATTAACTCCTCACTTCAAGTGATGTATCCGGTCCTATATTGGATCCAAACATTGATACAGTCAAGTAGCTGAGATAATATTGAGATGCAATTGATCCCAGCATCATTGGTTCAACACTGTCTTCATTCGTCTTGATGCATCCACTATCCTCAAGATCTTCAAAAGTATTTTGTACTAACCTAGAAGACAACAACCACCAGCTAACTTTGTAAAAGGATTGCTAACAGTAATTTACTAGAGAAAGAGGCTTAAATGTGTCGGGATATTAAATGAACTCCACAATCCCAAGATTACCTGGACAAGTAAGAACTGAGAGTTTCGGGATCTGTCTCATCTAGCCCATAGTAAGCAGGATTAACCGTCTGAGAGAAAGATGACCTCATTAGAACTAGAGCAAATCAGGAGGTACCTTAGTTTCCAGAACTTGCAAGTGAACAGAAAGAGAAACAGGAAAGAGATTATGCCATTTGGATGTGCTACTGAGATAAATTCAAGACTCAACCCCATAAGGCATAGGAAGAAAGAAATAACCATCCCTAAATCTACAAATTATCAAAATAATGCGTGAGAAAAATTTAATAATCAGGGTAGAAAAGGAAAAGCCATTGTACAACATTTAGAGTACCTTAACTTGATCGGTGGAAGATGGTTCATAATTTCAATTGCATGATTTGAGAGTATTAACTTGTGACCTTCTGACTATACAGAGGTCGGATGAATCAAACCACCATAGAAACTACATTTTAAGCAGCAGTGCCCACCAAAAGGCTTGATTGAAAAAAAATGAACAGTCAATTTCTTAAAGCTATAAAAAAGCAAAAGCCCCATTTTCCAGTACATAAGCATATTAGGGTTTTACCATCACGAGGAAAAATAAGGTTATAATACCATCACTAGCCCAGGAAAAAGCTTATGATACCCTGTTTCATTGCTATAAACGACAAAAAGGCAAAGGATCTATAAGATGCAATTGATGCCAAAAAGAAGTTCTGCGCAAGCGACAACCAAGATAAAAAGAAAGAATACCTATTTCTTTGATCAATTTAGACGATTATTCCATGGTATCTTATTGCAAATATGTACACTTGCAGTCTTATTCGATGAGCAAAATCAATACAAGCATAATAGAAGAATCTTAGTTCTGCATTTAAAGAAATATAAACAACTCTCATATTTTTAGAGAACTCCAGATGTCAAAGCATTAAAATGCAGGATATGAGAACTTTTCAGATTCCCTTTTTCCAACAATTTATATGTGAAGTTGCTCATATGTCAAAATTCACTACTTTATGTAAGAAAATATCCACTACCAGAAAGTCACTCAGCCATTGAGACCCAAAAGTCTATAAATCAAGCTTCTAGAGATGGCTAAGGATTTACCAGTCTTCGGAACAAGTAAGTCCAAGTAAGGTAATGAACTGCATCCTCCTTATGGCAGATTGTGCGGGAAACAATCTCTGCATTGATATGTTCATGCAATTGCTCTCGTAGACTGCTTTCAACCGGGAAGGGCTCATACAAAAACTGCAAAGGATAAGCATGGTAGGGTATTTCAGCTCTGAAAAGAACAGACAAGCAAATAACAAATCAGCTCCTTTCACCTTTTTGTAGAAGCTTTTCTTGGGCTCATGGACAAGGATAACTGCTTTTCCATGTTGATCATATTGTGGACGCCCGGCACGACCCATCATTTGCAATATATCAGTGATTGGAAAATCAACATACCTCTTAGATTTTCCATCATAATACTCTGTTCCCTGCAAATGAAGCTAAGAAATCATTACCTAGCCAACCTAGAGTACTGCACATGATATGAGATGTGAAGGTAAAGTGAGCGATGTACCAGCAACCTTACTTCTGAATAAAAAAACTACCGAAGCAATTTCTAAACTTCTAAGAAGGAGAAACAAAATTGCAGAGTAAGAATAATTATGAAGCATTGAAGGTTGAAAATCTACTATAGCCCTTCTGCCTATTGCTTCTTTAAACAATTACCAGAAAAGTGATAAGTTTAGCCCAAGGGTTAGTATCAGCAATCACAGTACCAACTTTGAAATTTCCAGAACAAGGAACAAAGCGGCTCTCTGTAGATTGTTATGCCTTGATGAATAATCTTCAGTACTCTTCTAGCTGATACAGTTGAATCTAACGCATCTTGTTTCAGAGGCAAGAGAAAACATGAGGACTCCCATACTGGGTAAAGGAAGCAATGAATCATCAGAAAGGCCATCCAAGAGTATATAGTTTCCCTTTTATTTATTTTCTCCTTTCACATTTTCATGACTAAACCCACAAAGAGATCCCCATGTGAATAATCATGGGGGCTTCATTGATTGAATGGAGATGAGTATAATTTATAATCCACTTAGCCTTTTCTTATAAGCTTTCTTAGTTAATTTGAAAATTTAAAGCAAAGATAACTCATTATCTTCACAAAGTTAACTCCCCCTCTCTTCCTTCTACCCTTTAATTAAATGCAGATGACCTTTCCAGCAGATACCAAACTGGTAGGAAAATCTTTCATGCCTATAAACAGCTTGAAGTTGAAAATAGGAAAGTTGTATTAACTTATTCCATGAGATGTACGAAGTAAGCCAGATGCTGCTCTAGATAATATCTTCCTAGACAAAAATCCTTTTTAAGTAAGTATTCATATTGAAATTGCCACATGTCTAATCATATTTGTTAAGATCAAAAACATCATGGGACTCCCAATATTTCTGCATACCTTGATTATTACAAGATGAGCTGGAAGATTCACACCCCATGCCAAGGTGCTGGTGCATATCAATACCTATTCATGAATGAAGGAAACCTTGTAAGTCTGATAAGCCAACATGTATATCTATGTGTGTGTGTGTGTATATATATATATATATATATATAGAGAGAGAGAGAGAGAGAGTGAGAGGTGAATTCATCTAGGCTTATGAAAGTTGCCTGGATCTTGTTGTTAGCAAAAAGTTCCTCAACCAAGGATCTATCCCTGTCATTGAGTCCAGCATGATGTAGCCCAATGCCAAACTGCAAGGTGTGCCTCAGGTTTTGATCGGTAATTTGGGAGAGAACCATCTGCAGCTCTTCTTCAGGCAGGTTAAGAAATTGCCTAGGATGTTCATCTGAAGCTGCAAACTGGTCATGTGAAAACTGAGTAAGCAAAGTATCGCAGAAATGTAATGTCTCCACTAATCTCAGTTATTACCTGAATAAGGTCCAACGCGGTCAGCCGCGTCTGTCGCCGTGACGAGACGAAGATGAGAACTGGCTTTGTTGGTGAATGAGTACAGATTGCAGCATATGATGGTTTATTCATGCTATTCATCCGCGGGCAGTAAAATTTTCCTGGATACCCCTGCTCAACAAAGTAAAAGCGCTCAAACCAGTGTCCTGTTGCAACCTTGATAGGGTACACATAATTTCAAGATAATCTAGCAGGAGCAAAAATAAGCATCGCAATCCCGTCGCAATCAAACAAGTATGTATTGGATTTTAATTTTTACAGTTATGATTTGCTCAGGTGGTCTGATAATTTATGTTTCACAAATATGTGATCCAGGAAAAGAGTGGAAGTAAGATTTATCAGAGCGTAACTGTTGGCATAATAATTTACAAGAGAAAATGGTTCCTTATCAGAGCATAACTGTTGGTATGAACTGAAGAAATTATCACCCCCTTCAATTGCTTTTGAAGGAACTGTCACCTATATGGGAGACTATCTACTCTCACTACTTGAAATTTAAAAGAAATAGGACAGAACAATATATCAGCAACAGAGAATTTAATGTGTTATGCAAGTAGTGAGAGATTAAAAATTATGACAGATTAAAAAAAAAAGAATAAAAGGAAAGAGGTTCAAAACATGGCTTCTACTTGCCTGAATATGAACTTCAAGAGGTACAGGCCTCACGCTTGGCTTGAAATTGAAGAGTCCAGTGTCCCCAACCCCCAGCCAGTCAGCCAAATCACTAATTATGGTAAGAAAATCATTACAAAGATCAGAGAATATTTCCCAGTTGTATTCACCAATCTTTTTAATAGAAGCAATCATCTCAAATCAAGAAACAAAGAATTTCGTATCTCACACAATCTTATCTCCATGAATGAAAATGTCAGGCTTAATACTATGCAACTTAACCACGTCGTAAAATGTTGAAACATTGAGGAGTATAAAGCTATGGATAATATTTGAAATTTAAAGTAAAAAGGCAAACTCAGTAAACAAGTGATATTATCTGTTCAAAGGTTGCACTGGTAAGAAATGCAAATTTTAGCAGATAAAACACAAGAATAAAGTTTAAATTAGCACACAGTAAACAATATATATTTGAAAACCAACAAAATTATGACTGATGTAGCAACAACAACCATTGTCAAAGCCTTTCCCCATAAATGAGCAAATTTTGATCTAATTAAATCACTTACAGCTGAAGTATATTTAAATGGGTTATAATTACATGTCTGCCCAAGTAAAAGGACAAAAGGTTAAAATTTGTCTGAACACAAAAATTAATTGGATAAAAGCAGGTCTATATACACACTAACCCTGCACAAACAACACATACCATAATTCAACTTCATTGATAATGTATATCATTCCACTTATCCATCACATTATCATATAACAGTTATTGAAGAGAATTGAAAACTCCTCGCCTCTCCTTATCAAACCAGTGGCAAGAAGCAGCTTTATTGCACAAGTTCATCAACATAAATAACATTTGAACCTCTATATCGAGGCCGATAGATACATTTGTTGCTATTAATCTTTCCAGATTCCCAAGCAAAATGAATAATGTCATACACGACTTATCTGTCTGGATAGAATAAATAATAGAATGCAGGTATACTCTACCCAGCAATCTAAAATATATTATAAAGAAAAGCCACATTCCAAAAATCCAGTATAGACTCCAAATTGTTTAAATAAGCCTCATCGAAGAGCTATCAGAGAAAGAAACAACTACATGTTAGATCAAATAAAACTAGAGATTTTCAAGAGCTACACATACCCTGCATTGGCTAGAGCAGTGGAAAGGCCAACAAACCGCACGGCTCGATCTGTCTGAGATGAGATATATCTCATTCTTGAAACAATTACCTGAAGTCAAATATTACCATCGGATACTCAATTATTCAGAGTCAAATCATCCTCAATTAATTTTTTTTCCTAAATAAGACAATAATGAACTAGCCATCTGTATTTAAATCAGAACTATTCCAGAAAGGGTTCTCCTAGCAGGTGTCCTTACTGGCACTAGTTAACAGACCTATTTACACCTTTGTTGGAAGATGCCACCCATGACTCTCAAGTTCAACCGCACACTTGTACAATCTTCATAGGATCTCCAGAAAGAGTAGTAGGCCTAGGCTTAACATACGCGCTAAGACAAATCTCCTTGTCTAAGAAGGTCCTTAATCACATCATAAGCCAACAGGACATATTCACAGTACACTTCTAGGCTCATAGCCAGCCTTGTGAAGATTTAGAATTGCAAGAGAAAGGGGGAGTAAAACATCCAAAGGACTATGCGTTTCTCAAATGGCTTACATTGTTACTCAAATGGCTTTATAGAAAATTAAATAGAGCTCTCTATTTAAAGCATGGAGACTATCACAAGAAACCTAACTACCTCATTAAATATCTATCTGCCAACTAATCCCTATAATACTATATACACTTCCACAAGCTGATAATAGATCTATACTACATAGATATCGGTTTATGAACTACGCGTCTCGACCACAATCTTAAGCTTTATTTGTTAGGAATGCTTTGATAAGGACTGCATTTAGCAGGTCCTAATACACTTTGATCTCTCCACCTGATGATTTGAGCTTTTTTTTCTTTTCCATTCAGGAAGTGTTGAAGAATTATCCCACATCGCTTGACAACAAGTCATAAATGCATTTAGCTTACATTCATGATGATTTGTCTTTTCCATTCAGGAAGTGTTGAAGAATCCACATCGCTTGAAATCAATTCATGTGGTCTCCCTCCACAAATCAACTTAAGCTTTTGGTTTGAACTTTCTAAAATTCTATCAGAGCTAGTGCTATCCCTTTCATGAATGTGTGTGAATCCACGTAAATATGCACAGTCAAAATTCCATGTGCCACTCATAATCCGGCTTGCACGTGAGAGGGAGCGTTAAAGAATTATCCCACATCGCTTGACAATAGGTCCTAAATGCTCTTTATATTCATGTAGTTTTTTGGACTTTCTAACAGGAAGAAATAAAGATAGATAGCTAAAGAGCACAAGGTATGTATTCAAAGCTAGATACACAAAAAAGATCCAAAATCAGCAGAAAGATACTATTGAAAGAGCTGCACCACAAGACTGATCAGAGATAGGCATCAATTCCTGATTTACAAACTAAGGGCTTTGCTTCATTTTTAAGACACAAATTCTTAAAGACTTTAACAGTTTTAGATTAGTACTAAAAAGCAGCGCCTCACTTTGAGTCCACTCTGTTTCATATAAAATAGGTAAATCTAAGATTTTTTTGCCGGCAATGCCATGGTCAATAACTTCAAAACTGTATAATGCACCAAATGAAGCAAATACTTGCTGGCAATGTCACACTCGTCAATTGTTTGGATGAAATGACTTCCTAATAGCACAAGCACTTTTCATCCTAACATTACCAGCACTACTTTCATGCCATTTTAAAAATAAATAAAAAAATTCACCAGTCATGAGTTCCAGAAGCTTGATCAGGTGGAGGTATGTACTTGAGAGAAGACATGATAAAAACACATACCTCAAGAATTGGGCCTCGATCAGCTCCTAGTAAGTGTATCTCATCCAAAATAATAAGTCCAACCTATTAATTACATAAATTATGTGTTGAACGTAAAAAGAATATATAATTAACTGACAAAACAAAATTTACCTTAGTAACATAGCCTCTACTCTGCCAATTACGGCTAATACCATCCCACTTCTCAGGAGTAGATATAATAATGTCTGCAGACAATAGGGCCAAAAGATCTGGAGTATAATCTCCTGTCATTTCCACCTAATTAAAAAGATTGTCAACACCTAAAAAACAGTCATGCTCAACATATAACATTATAATCAATAACCATATAAGCACCATCTGTTTCCCAAGCTGAGAGACCAGACGTTTTTCCAATCATTCATTCTCTCTCGAACAATAGCCTTCAAAGGTGCTATGTAAATAACCTGGAGATCAAAAAACACATCAGACCATGATGAAGCTTCATATAGGCCATGAAAAGGAAATTAGATGATTGAAAACAATAACTGGTGGCAATCAAAAAACTTCTTTTCTTTGGGCCAAAAATCAAACTAATTCCTAAGTCCAGTATCTTTGCATCAGATTCATTTTTGCCCATAGAACACTGCTAAGGGCTAGCAAAGTGAGAACAGCTTGACAAATAGTAAGGTCCATGTGATTATGTTTGAGCACACCATAGCACCGATAACGGCTGGGTCATTTTTTTAGTTTCTTTTTAACTCCGATTATTTATTTTGAGACCAACATGGGACGTGAAGCTACAAATCCTGATGAGATCTGAGACCAGCCTCGGCGTCACATTTCTTTCCACCCATAACACCTTTCATATTTCAGTATAAGTCATCGATTTGCATTAAAAGAAGCTACACAGCACTCAGAAAGTAGGTCATCAACTCAAGAAACAAATCAAACAACAGCTGAACTCCCACAAGTAAAAAACCAATGACTTTGCCTTTATGTATATACTACTTACCATTCTAGTCAAGTTAACTATCTTGTACAACAGGTTAAAAAGTCGTCAACTGGGATATATGGTACTCAACTTGCAATAACAGTTCAGCATAGCACCCGGTATTCTAGGTAAGATAGGTTTTACAGATTTTGCTTTCTCCTCTTAACAATCAATCCTTTTCATTTTCACAACATCAAATGAGCAACACTCATATGGAATAACTAGAACAGACCCATTGGTTTATATTCCTTGAGAGCCAAACATGCTGTTTCTTTACATCCTCCATTGCCAATACACAATAAGTAAGTCTAGACATGCACCTTCATATCTGGCTGAGTATTGAAGAGGTGAAGCATAGCAAGCTCAGCTGATATCGTTTTGCCACTTCCAGTTGGAGCTCCCAAGAGAACATTGTTGTCCGTGTGATAGAGAATATGAAAGGTCTGACAGTTTTCAAGAAGAAAGTTAACTTTATAAAGATGATGATAAGAAAGTGATTTACAGAAACCAAGTTAAATGCAGATAAAAAATGACTCAAACCTGCGTTTGAATGGGATTGAAATGCGAAAATTTATACAAGGCTTCATAGATAGGGTTTCCAAGTGAAGTAACTGGTAGAGGCTTTAGATCTAAAAGTTCAGTATGTGTAGTACGTGCCTGGAAAAATCAGTAGCTTTCAATATAAACTCAACAATAATAGTCTTAATAAAAAAGGCATTACACTCCGTAAGGAAGATAAAAAGCAAGATTATATTAACTTTTTATCCACAGAGAAAGATAAGCACAAAATCAAACACCTCAGGCAGCAGCAGATTGTGGAATGTTATGGTGTAGAAAGCCTCAGCATGCAACCATGAATCCGAAACAGCACGGATGTAGTACTGCGGAGGGTGAGGTTCAAAGATTGGAACAGTAAATGAAAGCTTCTGTGGTTCACCTCTAGGCATCCGCTTTGTTAGAGTGAACAGCTCTGAATGATAAATGTGATCATTCTCAGAATCCTGTGGACAATAAATTCACCAAGCTCCAAGTGAGAGTGATAACCAACTGAATATACCATATCATACATCTTGGGTCAATAGCTATGACATATTGAAAAAAAGAACACGTGAACTGGAATATTATACTTGAAACTATCATTGGATAAGGGCTTAGCCAAAGGAAATTTGAAGCCAAAAGTTCTTTCATTGTCCTCATTTTTTCAGCCTATTTGCTAAAGAACATCAATTGAGGCGTCAAATCTCAAGTTCACTGCATTCTTACCTGGTGTGGCCCAAACCAAACTAACTGTACACATTACATAGATTGCTCTTCTTTGTTTCTCTAATATAATACAAAACCATAGCAAAAGCTTAAAAGTACCGCAAAAAAGTTATTTTCTTTCATTTCCTCCCAAAAGGAGTTGAACAACATGTGCTTATGCCTATAACTAACACAAAAAAAGAGGTGAATCATTCTTTTACCTGAAAAACAGATCAAACCTACAAAAGTATGCCCAATACAGATGCATATCCTACAGATTGTACCATACTCAACAAATAATAGCATTTTCACAACAAAAGGATAAACAATATCCTTTTGACAATTGGGACAGGATGTATTTTTACAAGCCAGTTTTGCATAATTTATATATTCACTAACAACAGAATGATGTACTTTCGTTTTGCACAAAACCAACCAAAAAAGTGTGTACTAGTAAAAAAGAAATTTCAGTGGTGAACTTCACAAAAACAACTGCTCAAACCGAACTTCACCAATGAAACACTGATAGGGACAATCCCAAAACAAAGTTATCAAACATATAGTAAAAGAAATAGCATGCTTTTAAGTCAGAACCTCAACAAGGATCCACCAACGTTCTGCTTGACCATGAAAACGTTCTTTCCATGTGAAGTCTGGTGTAATACGCAAATCCACCTGTAGTAAAATGCAACTAGGTCAGCATTGCTTTCCCAAAACCATCAAATAATGCACAAATGGTGTCCTGCAATACCTTCAAAACGGTTCTGGTTATTGGACTAACAGTTGCCGACAATTGTATCGATGGAAAGTAACCCAAATACTGCTTGATTAACTGTCCAAAACACAATTGAAAGAGAAGAGGTTGCATTGAAGGCTTGCATGATAAAACCCAAAGATAAGTACTGAAAGGTTTGAGCTCTAAATTTTAAGGGTCAGCAACATTAAGTGCTGAAAATGGAAGCAAACTATTGTTTGATGATAGTCGAAAATAGACACCGAATATTTACTAGTTTCTTACCAAACATTGAGCATTGTCAGTAGTTTTCAACAACATAATTGGTGAAATTATATTTCCATGAATTCTTTTTCCATTAAATCAATTAAGCAACCCATTCCTTAATTGACACATTAAGTGCATCTTAACTTATTTATCTACTGAGTCCAAACTAGTTAGTGTTATTAAACATGCTCAATCTTATTATGTATCGATGTTTTTAGTTTCAGTATTTAATCGAGTCATCAATGAGGACCTAAGAATGTTTGACGCATTGAGGATTAACAATCTTTAACAAATACTATATCCACAAGAGTCATACCCTCCCTCCAGGCCCATAGCGAATCAGGGCTCCAATATCCTTTTCATCCATCTCCAGCAGGTGATCTAAGTCAGCACCCCGTTCCTCAAGCTTCCGCAGGACCTACCAAAAATGAATATTTTATCAGACTGTGTGGAGAACCACTACAGTGGATAGTCTTGTCACTTTGTACAGACCTCTGGAGAAAGATCTTTGTCAAATTGTCTGAGTGGATGTTGATGGGGCCAAACTTTGCGATCCACAGCCTTGCAATATTCCAACATGAAAAGAGACATCTCACCCAGCCTCTGCGTAAACAAATCTCAAACAAAGCTCTCATGATACGGGCCAGACTTGCACTTATATATGCAGCATCAGAAACTAATGAAAATGTATCGATCCAGCCACGAGATATGTATAACTGCAAATTCCACAATCCAAAAATTAGTCATCAAAATGGGTCATCAAGGTTATAATAAAGTAAGAGCCCGAATAGACAAAAAGGGAGAACCTGAATAAGGATGGATATCTTCCCATGTTTGTTTGAAGGACCTCCTTTCACTTCAAGTGGGCACGATGTGCGTGCCATCGTTTCAAGTTCATTCTGCTCTTCCTCTCGTACAACAATGTTCTCAAATTCAGAAGAATGGGCAACCATGTTAATGACCTGCAAAGCCAATAAAAAGGCAGCCCCACCATGAGAGACTTACAACCTATGACCAGTTAGAAACTAAAAAATATCTAAAAAGATGACAAACACTATAAGTACAACATCAGATGAAAGCTTGAGCTAGATAAGCAGATTGCCAGTCATTTCAGACGAGCAGTCATTTGAACTCCCATTGCAAGGTCATGATAGCTTTCTATCTCTTTGTGCAAATCTTAAAGTACATCAACCAAAGTAATAATTCATCATCACTGACCTCACTCTCATTCATATGGCGTCGCATCATTTCATTGTACGTTTCAACACTAGAATATTGGATGTAAAAATGGCTTGCAATACGGCCAAGCTCAGTACAGTAAAAATTGCCACTCTTCTCATCAAACCGCATCATTTTTGCTTTGTCAAGTGCACGAGCAGCATCTGTCACAAGAGCCCTTTGCTTTGACATGAGAGAAGGATCTGCAACAACCTGGTGGACAACAGCATATTTCTAATAATCCAATTCATCTGAATAACCTTTTTGATGTTACTACTACTAACTATTACACTATTTTCTTTTACTATATTGCTGAGAAATATGATTGCAGATATAATATAGTCCTGCGTGTATCATAATTTTTCCAACTTAAAAGGTTCAACTAATTTCTCAACTTTTTAAGCAAACCAATCAGCATGCTACCATGATCCTTATTTTTCTAAAGAAGTGAGTGGAAGAAGTAGAATTTTGGATATGTCTCGACTATGTAGTGGGGAAGCAAATGTTATCCTCAACTGAAAGGCAAAATACCTCATTCACAGTTCTTATCACAAAATTCACTCTCTTTTAAAGGAAAAACAAAGTACCACAGAACTTTCTTTAGGAGCCTGAAATATTCAAATAGATTTCCTATAATCTTAAAAAATACCTCATCCCATCCAATCCCATAAGCTAGAGGGTTCAACCTCATTCTCACTGCAAGATAGGTATATCGAAGCCATGCACATGCTTCCTTAACATTAGTCACAGTACCAAGAGCCACCTCTGCATTCAGGTTATCCTTCAGAGAGCTAATAAACTGCAAAAAAAGACACAAGCATCAGTAAAGAAGGCATATCAACCAATGCGAAAAGCAGGTGGTGGCTGACAACATTCATGAAATTAGCAAAACTTTGTAACTCTACTCCCCCCCTCCAAAAAAAGAAAAAAATTCTTCTCTTGCGCCTCTAAAGTCCTTGGTCCGCAGCAATTAATATAAAGTGTAGCATCAACAATCACTGGGGTCCAACACAAATTATGAAAAAAGCCATGACAAAGAATAAGACAAACCCAAGGGAGTAATTTCAACAATATATGAAAGGAAGGAGAATCATCTAATCCAATCAGACAAAAGTCTGATAATCCATTCCAAACTCTCTAGGGCAGTTGCAGATCTGGAAATTCATTTTAGGAGCCTTCCAATGCAAACAAGAATTCAGGCCCAAAAGGAAAGGAGCAAGACAAGACATAATCTAACTAATATCGTTATAAGGCAACAAAGTCAGGTATAGATAGCAATGCACAAAAAATTGCTTACAATGAGAAGAAATCAAGCCATCTATGTTGGCATAGTTTTTTTCTTCAAGATGTATTCATGTGGAGCATTTTGAAATAATTGCAGGAAAGTCTATCTCGTAACATTGTTTGGTTACGTATTTTTAAACTTACAGTGTCTCGTAGTTCTATCAATCAGTCTTGTCAAATAGGCCATGGAGATGATGATTGCTATTTCAAAAGCTGTGCAAACAATAAAGCCCCTTTGGTGTTTTACCTACCAGTTGGTTGTGCAGAATAATACATCATAAACAGTTCAAAGCACCATTATCTCAATACAACAATAGCCTTTACCAGTCAGATGAACTGCATTAAATCCAAATATTTAAGAAAAAACTTCAAAGTGTAACCCAGGCACTTGACATAATCTTGCTTCTCTCAAGTTTGAATTGAAGTGTTTGCTCGTCAAGCACAAAACATGATGTAACTTAGTAACTAACTCAACTAGAAGTAAGCTACCTAAACTTTGCATGCTTAGATATGACCATAAACTCAACAAAAATCCTGTCTACATTTAGCATTGGAGGCTTTAACAATTGTTCTTTTTCCATTCTTTTCCGTCTGGTTTATTACATGGTATCAACCCACCCCATCTCTACAAAGGGAGATAGAGATAGAGATGAACAGCAAGGACGGCAGTTTAATTGATGGCGTCCAGTAAGTAGAAACTAAACGATGACAACCTTGACAAGGACAAAACTATAAATTTTGAAGCCAAGTCAAATATTAGTACACTGTACCTGACTTTCTATGGGAAGCTGACTTGTCAGCAGCCGCAGATAGTATGACAATTTGTCATGAGACGTAATTATTATTCCTTCACCGCTTTTATCAAACTGAGGCCTCCCAGCACGTCCAAAGATCTGAAGTAATAATTTCGGAGAGCAAAGTTAAATTTTAGAATCAGGCATATTCCATACTTAACATGTGGCAATTTGGATCTTACTTGCATCACATCAAGCATGCCCAAGTCTTTCCATCCACCAGCTTTTGGGTCATATAATTGGGTTCCCTGGGATAAACACCAAATGTCGGCTCAAACAATGTAAAATAATGTCATACGAAATTTTTGACCTGAAAAGAGGAGCTGTAATACAAGTGCAAAACTAGGTGACAAGCATGAACAAAATAATGTGAAAACAGTTATGCATCCAACAATCATTACGATGGCGTGCAGCCATTTTTATGTTTTACTAATTAGTAGAAATAACTTTTCTTAAGGCATCGCATGGAGGGAAAAAGAAGAAAAAAGAGTTACATTTAAAGAACTAAAAACAGACATTGGAAACTACCAACCATGAAAGAAAATTTCAATATGAACCTCGAGGTCAATTCTAAAGTGATTAGCAACTTTCAGAAAGATTAATGACATGTGGTAGAATTGTGAGCCATTTGCCATCTTATGAAAAAATTTGAAGCTATTAGATGAAAGGGGGGTTTACTATAAAAAATGCTCTAACACTCTTCACACGTAAGCTAGTAGTTTGCCTAAGGCTGAAGTATGTAAACTTACTATAAATTAGGCAAAGCAGGAAATTGGATAGATTCCAATACAGGATTTCCAGCATTTTTACCATTCTAAAGTTGAGTGTGAAACCAAGACCCTATGTCTCAAAAGCTTAAAATGTTAATGTGTGCACATGTGCGTGCGCAAACGCACCTAACACTCCCTCACAAATGATGATAGCACAACCAAAGCTTGAAGCATCAAAGTTGATACAAGTGGATTAAGGTGTGTGTGAAAATTTATGTGGAGAAAAGAGAGAAACCCATGGGAAGTATGAGAAATCAAACTCCAGACATCCAGCTCCCATATAATCTGGAATTGTTATGCCACTGCTGATTTACTAAAAGTTAAAAGCACTTAAGAAAGCGTGGTTTTATATTAAAAGCTCTAACATGTATTACTGAAGAAGCATCCTCTGTTTCGTTATACAAAATAGACGGATATCTCTTTCATTTCCATCTTGATGCAAAGCACACAGGATCTATACACTGGTATGATGATCTTTGAACATGGACTTTGAATGTTTGCACCAGCAGTGAACCCAAGGAAAGAAAACCTATCATCTTTGGCCTAAGAAGTGCTTCTGCATAGTAACGAAGCTAGAAAGACTTTGTAAACATTTCAGTCAGGGGCACTGCTTCAGATAGCAAAAAATGAAGAAAGTTATTCTGTGAACCATACTGCTCAGAACATTGAAAACCAAAGTGCTTGAGTTGCATAAATTATTATTTGCTCCACATGAAATGACATCATCATATAAACAGCTAACAAAATTTTAGGATTACAAAATAGGAACTAAAGAAATGGAAGTCAACCTTTATGACAACTGTATGGGCTGGAAGATTTACTCCCCACGCCAAAGTGGCAGTGCAAACGAGCACCTAAAACAGCAAATGCAGAATCTCAGAAGACAGTTACAATAACTGCGCAACTCAAGAATATCACGCTACAACTTGGATACTCAACCTTCAATAATCCATCAGAGAAGAGGCGTTCAGTCAGCCCCCTGTCAGCACGTAGCATTCCAGCATGATGGACACCAACACCAGCTTCAAAAAGTTGAACAAGATCTTTGTTTCTGGACTTGTGGACTTCCCTCTAAAAGGGATAAAGTACTAGAATGTCATTTGCGCCACAAACGTGACTAATACCTTAAAGTACCAATCAATTAAGATAATTTACACCTTACCTTAACTAATGAAAATTGAGGATGATCATCACTACTAAAGAGATCCAGCTCGTCATTCTTTCGTGCAAGTTCAACCTACTCAACATTGGAAAATCCATAAGATGACTAAGCAAACAAAGATGTTATTGCAGCAATTAGGATTTTTTTTTTTTTTTTTGTGGGGGGTTCGAATGCAGCAATTAGATTAACGCACAAGCTACATGTTCAAATTGCTGCAAAATTGGGGATTAAATGAGAGACAACAGCAGAAAATCCATTTTCCCTTCCAGAGATTGGAACATGGCTATGCCCTAAAGGCAGAATATCTAAGTCATATATATTGGTGTCAAAATTTTAAGTCAAACTTGACTCTCAGTGGTTTATCAAATTTTCAGCTGAAGCAAACATTTACACATAAGCCAAAAGTACTATTTACCAGAACAAATCCATTTATACTCAGATGATGAAATGGATAAATCTTATTCTTAAAATAGCCTTACCAACTTCTCTGCTGTTTTTGCAGTGTCCTTCCGCGAATGCACAAATACCATTGCCTGATGACCTTGCTTTAGTGAATCAACAACCTGAAAGTAAAAGCATCAACTGAACCGAAACCACCTAAAATACCATTCAAGTATCTCTCCTAAATCACATATTTTGGGAGCATAAGTATTTAATAAGAAAAATATATTATCTAAATGGGTAAATAAAGCATACCTTCTTGTAGCATATCTCGTTCAACAACTCAGTGCGAGCGAAGTAGTTGTGCTCACTAATACCAATGTACTGTTGAGCAAGAGGCACAGGACGGTAGCTAGAATCAAAGAAGAACAATCCCTTCTGTGCATTCACCTTCAGAAATTCAGCAACCTGGACAGTGAAGAAAGATACAATATCTGCTAAGAAGCCTCAGAGATAGAGAACTCAACAAGCAAAGTCTAACAAATTTATTCATGGACGACACCTCAAGATAATTAGGTAGGGTAGCTGAAAGGCCTACAATGCGAATCATTGACTGTGTTGATTCCACCTGCCACCATAATCAGATTCAATCATACCCAGCTACATATTTGGATAAAGCAAACTGAGTAAATTAAAAATCCATCCAACAGAGCAAACCAAAAAGTGCCTGATGTATGGTGATGTACAATGCCCAAAAACTCCTTTGCGACCAAAAAAGGTCAGCACATATGTACTCAGAGGACAGGCACAACGAAAAGATACAGTTTTAAGTTCTTGAACCTAAACTCTGCACTGTGACACTATTAATGATTATGTTCCAACAAAGTGAAAAATACATATGCATTTCATACAAATAAAACTCTAATCAAGTCAGAATAATTTACATATCCTCATAAAAGGTAACATACAAAGGAAAACAGAACTGTAATAAAAGAGATATGTCTGCTTTCTTATTCTACATATTCCTCCAATTCAATCACCTTAGAGTCACTGCACTTTGTTCTAATACTGAATTTTTCCACCACAAAAGTAAAACTTCATTCTACATTCTATCTTGCCAATTTGGTTCCTATTGTCACCCAAAAAGTATTGATAACGCTTTAGGTATGTACCTGGCGAAGAGTCCTAGCAACCAGTGCTTCTATTACAGGGCCTCTATCATCATTCAACAGATGCACTTCGTCAATAATCAAGAGCTTCACCAGCATAGAAAGTGACATGTCACTGCTCTTGCGTGTAATAACATCCCATTTCTCTGGTGTAGTTACTATCATCTGATGATAAGCATAACGGTCAAGCCACTGTTCATAGACATGTTACGAAAGAGATACACACAAGGGAGAACCCATAACCTGAGTTGCATCAAGTTCATATTTGGAAAGTTGCATGTCCCCAGTAAGTTCCCTCACAGTAACATTAAGTGGAGCCAACTGATGACTAAATGTTGATGTGACCTCAGCAGCCAATGCCTAACAGGGGAGCAGAAAACATCAGCTAGAGAGCCAAGGTCAACCAAGGGCAACTCATTACTGAAAAGAGAAAATTTTGTGGCTAAGCAGCAGAAGTCATTGCAACTGTAAGAGTCTCAGAGGGAATGCATGTGAAAAAGCAATGGAGCAAAGGCAGCTCTTACCTTCATTGGAGCAACATAAACAATCTTGAACTCATCCTTATGCAAGTAACCATCCCTGAAGTGCTGGCCAACCTGCCAAAGATGATCAAGAAACTAAGGTCCATTTCCAATTGCATATCTCAGAGTAGACTTTTGTCCTGCATAAGATCTACGCTGGCCAGTAAACAAATCCAATCAAGTGTTTCCTCTAAGAATCAAAAGAAAAAACAAACAGAAAAGGATAAGATAAAACCAAGGCATGCACATGCCATAATAAACTCATAATAAGGTCATGATTGGTCACCAGTGGATCTGGCTTCAAGTGCTATATAATGATATGACAATCCAGGTGACATTTTCAATATAACTGGTGAAGAAAATTTGATCTAAGGCCATAAGCAATGATTTGGGACTATAATGATACGATCAACAACTTTGCTGCCACTCCAAAGTTTAGGGTATCATAGATGCATACCTCATGCAAAATAGCAATCATAGCTATGTTTGTTTTACCAGCCCCAGTCGGAGCACAAACCTGCAAGTATAAGAAATTAAAATCAGAGGATACTTGTTGAATGGCTTTCAACATACAATTCAATTGTCCAAGATCCACTAAATAAAAAAGAAAAATCTCACCAATATGTTTTCATTTGTATGATAAACAGTCTGAAATATCCGGCTCTGAATACGATTGAGGCTTTTATAGCCATGAAAAGCGGCTTGGGCCAAGTCATCTAGTTCCTTTATTTCAATCTGATGGAAAATAAGAATGAAAAGGTGCAGTAAGATAATAAATAAACAAACAGAAAACATATTAAGCAAAGAACACTACCCCACTTCCCAATGAGTACCATGCACAAAGCACATTTGCAATAGCTCGGCATTTCACCGGAGGAAAGATGTGTATTCATAAGAAAAAGACATTTTTTTCTCTCTTTCTTCATTGGTTTTGTTGGAACATTGTTTCTCATGAAAGCTCAAGCTGTCAAGAACAGTGACCAAGATGGTTTGGAATCTTGGCACTCTCTCCTGTGGTCATTATGCATGTTATTCACATTCGTCCTCCTGTTGTTGTCTAATACAGTTGCATTTAGATCCTATGTTTCACATGTTAGATCCAACTTACGTGCAAGAGGAAGTGTAAGAAATATGCTTGATCTACATTATGGAAATATTTCCAGACATGTTGACTGTTCCAGTGATGCCAAGAAGCTAAAAATTATTTTTTAATATTAACAGTTAACCTATGTGATAAGGCAGTAATTTGGCAGTGAAGGAGATACCAGCTTTTCACCCAATTTCATTTCTGCTGTGGGTGTCGGTGGAATGATGACTTCTTCATATCCCTTATGATGTTTCCTTGTAGTTCCCTGAGGAAGTTCACGAACAGGCAGCAAGTGTTCGCCAGTTCCAACAAGATCATTAAAAGGACTTTTCTTCTCACTAGCTTGGAGTAAAGAGGAAAAACTTGCAGAAGATAAGCCGGTGTCAGCCACATAGTCAGGTCCGCGCTTATGTCGCTTTTCCTCTTTGCGCCGAAGTTTGTCAATTTGCCGTTCAGATTCCGTTTGCACTGTCACCTTAGAGAAAGGGGAAACAAAGAGGCAAACATGTGATGAAGCTTGTAGCCAATTATCCAATTAGTATAATACTGTCAAACCAGTAGGCACTGGGGAGTACCTGAGTACCATAAGTTGGTAAGCGTGCTTGTGCATTTGAAGCTGTTTTATCAGACTTCAAAGCCAACAAGCCATGACGTATAGCATCAACAAGTTCCTCTCGATGCTGACAGGATTAAAGGCTGTTAGTGGTTATACTCCAAGAGAAAGAAAAAGAAATAAACAGTTGAGCATAAAATTTCATTTCTCCAAAGAAAAAGGTTCAATGCAAACAAAGAGTAGACGTCTGACCATTATGACATCTTGAACAGTTTCAAATGCAGTATCCCCAACAAGATCCAATAAATCACCTGCAATCTTCACCAACCCAAAAGAAAGGGAAAAAAGAAAAGATTCAGATATTCCATGTATTTTGTTGACTACGGGCCTACCGACTCCAAATTTACATTAACTTAAACGTGACAGAAAACTGACTAAAACTCTTACCTCTTCACCAGGTTTATCTGACTCAAGCACACGACAAATAGCCATGGCAAGTTCATCCCGAGAAAGTGATGAACTATTGCCCTTCACTATATTATCACATGCATCTCTCAACCAACTTAAATCGTAGTTTCTGCCACTACTGGCTGTCTGACTATATTTGTAGTCTCCCGCATCTTGCCATATATCATGAACAGATGAGAAAGATGTAGAGGTCTCCTCATCGAGTAAATCACCATTTTCCACAGAAACGTCAACAAGAAATCGCGATGGAGGATGAAATGCAAGGTCAGCACCAAATTCAACATCATCCATATCTCCATTTGTTTCTTCCGCCACAGCCCTATGGTCTCTCGGCTGTAAGCCCGAAAGCCTCTGAGCCTGAGAAGCGACTTTCTGCAGGCACATCTCCGAAACTGCCCGGCCAACAAGTTTCTGTACTTCTCCCCTGTAGAAAAAAATCCAAAATTTTATACTAAAATCACACCTTCTTAGATATTCCCCTCAAAACAGGATCGAAAATCCAATCAGTGTCAAGCTCCTTTCCAAGTGAATGAAGATTATGATATGAACTCTCACTTCGTATTCATCTTCTATAGTACCCCACATAAAGAACTCTCAACTTACACTATCTCAGCATGCCCAAAAAACAAAAATTTGCTATAGCTACAGCATCGGCATTGCTAACAACCCTCACGGCATTTCTCGAAATTACCACGGAATGCGGAAATGCAGGTAAGGCAAAAGAAAAGGGAGGCTAAAGAACAAGATTACTTCTTCTCCGCAATTCTCCGCTTCGCCGCCTCCTCATCCTCGACAGACTCGCCGACCGACTGCCCTCCGAAAAGGCCGTACACTCCCAGAGCCACCTCGCGGAACTCCTCCGAGGTCACCTCCCCATCCACCGCCTCCACCACGGCGGCGATGAACTGCTTGTACGCTTGCCTCACCTCCGCAGAAGCTGCAGCGCAAAACGGCACAAGAAGAACACGACAGATCAAACTAAACGCAAAACAAGAAAGGACAAAGACTCCGATAACAGCACGCGCGACGTCCCGATCCCCGCCCGGGTCGGGTCGGGTCGGGTCGGTGTCCGGGTCGCGCACCTTCATCCCAGCGATGGACGATCCTCCGCGCGAGCTCCGACTCCTCCACCGAATCCGCGGCGCTGCGAGCGAAAACAGGATTTCGATCGCTGAGAAGGCGATCGCCGGAGCGAAAGCAAAGCAACGGAGAAAGCGAAGTGAAATTCAATTTTATTTTCTTTTTTTTTTTTTGTGGCGGCTTTTACTTGCGAGGCTTGCGGCGGCTCCGGAGGGCGGCCCGGCGGCGGAGGAAGGCCTCGTCGGCGTCGAAGGGATCCCGGAGGGAGCTGGTGAGGCGAGGGAGCTGAAGCAGCATCGTCGTCGTCTTCCTTCTTCTTCTTCTTCGTCTTCTTCTTCTTCGACTTCAACGATGACGAAAAGAAACGGACGAGGAATGAGAGTGGTCTCGTTTATATATAGCTTTGGACGCAGCAATGAGTGAGGCTGTTTCACTGTTGAGGAGGCTGATCTTGAGTGCCAAGTAATACGAAAAAAAGACAAATCCCCCTCCAAAAAAAAAAAAAAAAAGAAAGAAAGAAATTGTACCTAAAGTTTGGTTAGGTTCTAGGCATGCATGGTAACACTCCAAAAAATGTTTCTGGAATATTTTTGTACTTTTTTATTCCGAAGAAAAAAAAAAACGCGCGTTTGGTTGCGTTTTTCTTTTTTTTTTTTTTTTCGTTCTAACACATTGGAGCAAAAAAAAAAATACAAAAATTATTTTTCTGTTTTAAACAATTTTGAAGAACACATTTTCTCTCCTTCTTTTATTCTTCTTTTCTTTTTCTTTTTTCTTCTTTTCCCTTTGGCCTGGCGACCGAGGGCGGCGACCTCGCCGAGCGTCGCCCCGCCCCGGTAAGGCCGAGCCTCGCCGCGCCGCCGAGGCCGAGCCTCACCTTGGTTGGGCGAGCTCGGCCTCGCCCGATCCGGCGAGGCCAAGCGTCGCCGCCGCCCCCGAGGCCGAGCCTCGCCGTGGCCGGGCGAGGCTACCGGCCCCCGTTCGCCCGATCGTCGGAGGCCGGCGACGGGCCAAAAGAAGAAAAATAAAATAAAATAAAAGGAAAAAATGAAAAATAAAATAAAAATATTAAAAATTAAAAGAAACGAAAAAGAATAAAAATTTACCAAACGTGTTTCCATTCATTTTTTATTCCGGAACAAACATTACCAAACGTGTTCTTTTGTTCAAAAAACCGTTAGGAATGTAAACACTTTTTTTATTTCTGTTTCCTAACAAAAAAAATGTAAAAACGTTACCATTCGCACCCTCTATCATCGATGGCCAGAAATTAATTTTTAAAAGAAAAATGGATTTTTCTGTTTTTATTTTTGGATGAGTTTCAAAGCGGAAATACACGCTTAATAACAATACAAAATTTTTTATTCTCGAAATGGAAATTCATTTGATACCGACACTAAGTGCGTTTGTTTGCGTTTCGTTTAAAAATTGTTAGGAATGAAAATAGAAAAAAAGTGTTTTCTGTTTCGGAACAATTTTTGAACAAAAACACGTTTGGTAAATTTGTATAATTTTTTTATTTCTTTTGTTTTTTCTATTTTTTTCTTATTTTTCCTTTTTCTTTTTCCTTTTTTCTTTTTTTCTTCTTTTGGCGGTCGCCGGCCACGGCCGAGGCCGGCGACCGGCGAAAGAAAAAAAGAAAGAAAATAAGAAGAAAATAAAAAAAAAAAAGTGTTTCTAATTTGTTTGAAATAAGAAACACAAAATTTGTGTTTCTTATTTACTTTTTTTTTTTTGTTCTCGGAACAAAAGAACAAAAAAAAGGAACAAACGCACCCAAACGCGTTTGTTAAAACTTTTTGTTCCTGAACAAAAAAAAAGAAAAAGTGTTCAAAAACAAAAAAAGAAACACAACCAAACAGGCCCTAAATTTCTCCCTCCCGACTGAAGGCAAACGACAACCAACAATCGATGGTGACAACGGACGGTAAGCGACAATGGACAGCAAACGGCGACCAACAACAACAAAGACGATCAACGATAGCAAACGACAATCGACGATGGCGAATGGCAAGTGGCAACAACGGGACAGCGGGAGGTGGGCAAGACAACCGGCGGCAATTAGGGGACAATGACCGACAAGAATGGTCGGCGGCGGCGATGAGCTACAATTGACAGACAGCGGCGAGCGGCATACGACAGACAACAACGAGCAACAATGAATGAGCTACCGACTAGTAGCTAGTACAAACAATGAGAAAAGTTTTTATTTCTTATTTATGTTTTAGAAATAAAGAATTAATTTTTTTTTTTATACTACGAATGGCAACATTTCTGTTTTTGGAAACAATTTCTTCTTATAAATAGTTATTTTTTATTTATATTCTCTAGAGCAATTTCTGAAAAAAAAAATACATTAAGCAACTATACAAGATTTCTATTTGTGAAATAGAAAAACAAATAGAAAAAGAACATAAATGCATTTGGTACAAGCTTGAAAATTTCTTTTCCAAATTTTAATTTCTTTGAAAATAAAAAATAAGAAAAAGGAAGAGATTAGAATAATAGATTAGAGATTATATAAAATTGACAAGATCAAAATCTCATTGCATTAATAATACAATTGCTTAGGTGAGAGAATTCTAGTTGAAGATGAACTTGTAATAGGGGTGGTCATGTCATAGAGGTTGAGCTCTTATCTTATATCCGTGTGTGAGGATCTTTACTCATGTAGTTTATAGACTATTGAATTTAGGCAACGCCTTGTTGGAATCAATATTTGTAGACTAAAATTTTGAACTATAGTTCTCAATAATATTTTTTGTGAATTTTAATGTTTGGCATGGCAAGTATTGTGAGAAAAGCACAAGGGATCTTGTCAACCAAATTAATTTGTAGTGATTTCCTTGGGACTAAGTTTTTGCTCTTTAAAAAAATGTAATTATGGTACATGTGTGATTTACTGATCAGTCTTTTAATCTTGACATAGACATCGGGTTGGGGTTGAAATTTCCAACTATCGAAGCAGTGCATGCATGGCATGCCTTTGCTATTATTATGCATTTAGTTCACAATATGCTCTTGAAGCACCTAGTAAAGACCGCCCTCAATACATTTCTCTTGATACTAGTTTTTACCTTGCTTCTTTCCAAATTACAAAGTATTTTATTTTCGTGTTTCACATGAGCTCACAAGGTTTTGTCTAATTTTGATGACAAAAAACGTTTCTCCTCTCCTCTTTTGCTTTTTTCTTTCCTAACTAGGATGCAAGCTTCGGATAATCGTTTGTAGGTCTTTCAAGTGTCAACTAGGCAATAAGTTACAATCTACTTTTCAAATGTTTGTCCACATTTATGATGCATTCAATGGCATTTGTACTCAAGAGATAGAATTGGATGACCTTAATGCAGTTAACAGAAATGTATTAATAATAGTTTACAAACAAATTACAAAAGTCCTTTACCAAAAAAAAAAAAAAAAAAAAACACATTACAAAAGTTAGGACAATAACGATGGATCTATGAGTCAATTAAGGATCCTGAAAAAGCTCAGTTCATGAGATTAATTATGTTTACAAGGCTCTTATACACAATATAAATGGCAAGCCAACTCAGTGTTTGGAACCACTTTCAGGAGTTGCAAAAAATACAAACAAGAAGCAAAAACTTTAAAAAAAGCAAACACTAATACGAAGGAACTACAATAATAATAATCTCCTTCTTCGTTAGAATCATAATAGTCTGGGTCTTCTAATTCAGAATCTAGGTCTTCTGATTCAGAATCACTACTACTTTCAGTTTCACTTTCTTGGTTAGCTCTTTCTTTATCATCTACTATAGCCATGATTTCTCCTTTATTATTTATTCTAACAGTAGGATCTCTACAGGGAGTGTATAATTCTTCTTCAGGTTCTTTAGGAGTATCTATTTCTTGAGTTGCTAAAATATTTCCTTTATAATCTAAGATTACAGAAGGATCTCTAGAGGACCTATATAATTTTTGGGGGTCTAAAGGATTATGACTTTTTAATTTTCTTTCTGGCATATAGGGGTGATTCTGTATAGTAGTTTTAGGCGGATTAGAGATGGTATAAACTAGGTTCTTACCATCATAATATATATTCTTATTAGGATTTCTTCTTTCTAAGTAGGTTATTAATTTTTGGATGTCTATTTCTGCAAGTCTATGTTGGTATTTTTCTTTAAGGTCTGCTTCTGAATAAAGAACATTAGTTAATTTTGGCGTATGTAGGGATATTTCATTACTTTGTCTAGGCTCGGTATCTGGTTCTAACTTGTTGTAATATTCTTTTTCTTGATTCTCATATTCTTCTTCTTTTTCTAAGTTAATTGCCAGTTCTAAATTATATTCTTCTTCTAACTTGGTTTTAAGTTCTTGTTTTCTTTCTATTTCTTCACAATAATCTTGTTCTTCATCTAAAACTTTGATAGGACATTCATATTCATAATGTCCATCATAAGAACAATATGTACATATGTGATTTTCTTTTTCTTTCTGTAATCTAAGAGGGCAATTATAGATAAGATGACCATGTTCTCTTTTATGACAGAAGTAGCATGACAAGGGAGGATTTTTTCGCCAAGTATAGATACCTTTATATTTTTTAATTGCCTGTTTAGTGAAGGGCATAATAACAAGGAAATAGAATGACTGAAAGAAACGATCTTACATAATAGATGCTTCAAATAGTAGTGATCTTACACCATAGCTTCAAACAGTAGAGACAACATGGGATATCAGCAATAGACTCGAAGGTAAGAAGGCTATGATCTATCAGTCTTTGAAGAAGTGCAACTTCTTTCAAACAGCTTGATAGATCTATCTAAGTGGTATGACAAATTTTTCAGACTGATTTCTCTCGTCTACTCATCTCTGGATGATAGTGATTCGAAGATAGAATACTAGGATCTATCAGTCTTTGAAGAAGTACAACTCCTTTCAGACGATCTGATAGATCTATTCTAAGTGGTAGAGGAGGGTACTCTCTTAGACTAATTTTTCTCTTCTTCTGATCTCCGGATGTCTTGAAGTTGTGTTCGACTTCTCCTTATATAGGCTATAGGAGTCTTCTTTTTGAATGAATCTGATTCTTCTTTTTCTTCTCAGCTACTCTTTCTTTTCCACTTTATGTGACCGAGGGAATCGGATTCTTCTTCATATCCTTCTAGATAAAGGATCCACCTTTCTTGAGCTGTAATTATCTTCTCTTGGGCTTGGGCCTTTTCTTCGAGCTTTTTAACTTGGGCCTGCAATATAGAAATTAGGTAAGCCTTTGGGCCTCTTTTCTTTTTAGGGCATAATCTTCTAGGATGGCCTCTGCCATGGCAAGAAGAGCACCTGGGCCTCATTCTATAGTTATATGATCTGGATTCCTGCTGATCTAAGTTCTTCTTGGAGGAAAAACATTATTCTTTTTATAGAAGCAGGGGAATAGGCCTCCGAGGATGGAGTCCTTTCGTTCTTTTTGATCCATCTTTTTAGCACTCCTCTTCTATCTATAGCTTGACGATCTAGCATTGTACAGAAGAGTCCATGTGCTGCTGCTTCTTCATTAGTTAGTTCATAGCTTTCTTCCTTGTAGGATGGCCGCAGATTTTTTAATTGCATAGGTTCCTTAAGTATTTTTGAGAGAGACTTTCTTTGGCTATAATTATCTTTTTCTTGGCCCGAGTGTAGTCATTTTAGTTTAGCTAAAATGAGGGCCAGCATTTCTTTTTGCTCCGCCATTTCTTTTTCAAGAGATGCCACTCTGTCTGAGGAAGGTGCTGAAGGACAAGCTTGGTCTTTGATTGGAGAATGTGGTTGGTACTTTTGGGGATCAGTACCATATTTGCCTATCAGTTGGGAAGGAGTCATTTGTGGGACAGCTCCCAGGGTAGTTAGGTTACTTTTCTTTGGAGGTATAGGTTCTTTCTCGGCTATGTCTGCCCATGATTCTTTTTGACACAGATCTATATCCATATCAGAGAGCAGGTCTTTTAATGGTTGGTCTTGAGTAGGCTGTGGGGAGACAAAATTAGGTATAATTGGGGGAAAGAGGAGAGCTTCTTCTATAGCTGGATCTATAGTTGGTTCTTCTCTGCAGACTTTTTCTATAGACATCTACAGCCTCTTGGAGATTTTGAAATCCTTTGAAAGAGGGATTTCTATATGAACCTGCTGCTTCCATGGTCTTGTTCCAGGTCTTATAAATTCCTGGGCTATCTCCTCTGTAGAGGGCATAGCAGTAGAACTTTTGATGTTGTCCATCCAGATAGTGGATTAAAGCTCTGAGTGAGGTGATTAGGTAATTATAATTCACCTTGTTCTTCGTGCTGGTTCTGTCATCTTCTTTCTCTATAAATAACTTCCGGGCAGATACCCAGATATTATCTACCAGTACCTTCTCTGGGGGCTTAAGAGAGGTCCCTTCTGGCAGATTGAATTGGTTATTGGTTTCTTTGAGAGTAGTGTTGCCGAAGTTCCATTCCATCTGTAAAAGATTCATAAGGCCTCTTTTTCTTCAGTAGACAGTTTATATGAAAAATGACTATAAATTCTATTGGTATAATGCTGGGATCTTTTGGGACTTCTTTCCTTATCTAATATGGTTTTTAGCTCTTTTACTCTAGATAGGGCATCTTTATCTGGTAGAATCCTGATTTACAGTCCATTTTAGAAAATACCTTTACTTCTGAAATAGAATTGATTAATATAGTGCTGTCAGGTAATCTATAATTATATAGGACAGTATTATCATTTAACCATTTATAGTTAATTACCATCCTAGATTTTCCTCTTTTTATTTCTGAATGCTTCATAACTATCATGGCTGGGCTATTATGGGGACTAGTTGATCTCCTAATGGCTCCTATTTTAGTTAATTCTTCTATATGCATTTTAAATTCCTCGTGGCTAGAAGGCATCTTTGGTCCTCTTCCTTTAATTATATATCTTGGATTGATCAGTTCTAATTTACATTCTGGAGAGTCTATATTCCAAAATTTATTAGGGATTTCTCCTATAATTCCTTTATCAGTAAGGATTTTCTAATTCTAGGCCTTCTGAGCTTGCACTAATCTGACAATTTATTTTGCAGCTTTCGAAATCTTGGCATTGTGAAATCTTGGCACATAAACTCCCCACCACGCTTCTCATGCGTTAACTCTGATATGCGTTAAATCCTATAAGAGCTTCCAGATTCATCTGGATATGGCACATAGACTTCTTTACATAAATTTCCCCATGTTCCACTAGCTATCTGTTTTTGCATTTTAATACTGGCACATCTAGATTGTAGGACTTTAGTTATAAATACTGCTCTTACTTGTACAGAATCTATAGAATCTATCCTAGTACCATGTTCTTTCCATTCTCTTAAGACTTCGTCTCCTAAAGGTTTAGGTATGCAATTAAATAATTTATCCATATCTAACGGTTCATTAGAAGATCCTTTAAGACTAGAATCATATACATATTCTCTTAAGAATCTATCTATACTTCCTGCTTTAGCTATACTTAGCTGGTCTAGTTTTCTAGCTGCTTCAGCTTGCCTCTGGAGTGAACCACTAAATATATCTGTTCCAGTTATGACTTGGCATACTCTGTTTACTACATTGTATACATTATTTCCTAAGCTTCTTAATTGTTCAAAGTTAGCTGTGTTTTTCTTTTTATAATTAACCCATAACATCTTTGCTGTTTCTCCTAGGTAAGATTCAACATACCCAATTAGTTGGTCTACATTATAGTTTAATGACTTTGCTTGGTAATGAGCCACAAATGCATCTCTCCATTGTTCTACAACTGATTCCCATTCTCCAACATTATATGAGGTTATATTTAACCTTTGGGCTGAATCACTAGAAAATAATGGGAGATTATAGGTCCTATCTAAAGGATATTTCTTTCCTTTTCTTCTATATTCGGTATTATCTCTTTCGGTATGGTTATAGGTTCTGGGTACTCTGTTACCATATCTTTCTTCTATATTTCCTGTTTCTCCAGGTATAGATCCGAATTGTTCTACATATGACGGGTTCATCTGGACTGTATTACCTATAACATTAAATTGTCTATCCATAGTGAAGGACTCATATTCTGGAAACCTTTTGCTTAAATATTTACCAAATTTTTCCATATCTATTTTCTGGATATCAGAACCATATTTATTTATTATTTGTTCTCCTGTTAATACTATCATTTTTATTCACTATCAGAATCCTCTGGTGCTTTAGTATTATAATCAGAGAACCTTAGAGTAGGATTATTTCCACTCATATTAGTATATGTTCCTTTTTGGGGTACTATGACTTTAGGTATATCAGTAACTAAAGGTGATAAATTCCATGCTAACCCTGCTAATTCGTGTGGACTTATAGTTTCACTTCTGATTAAGTGGATACCTTGTGTTGAGATAGCATCTTGCATCTCAGATATATCTATTTTATACTTATGGTTAAGGTCATAACTCATCCTTGCTGCTATTCCTATCATTATACCTATTATTATTAATCCTAGATGGAATACTCTGTACTTGGGTCTTTGGCTATTGATTTTAGATCTTGAGCATATCTGATCTTTAGCTAGTTGAGGATCTATAGACATATTATTAATCTGAATCTTGTATATAGTCTAAAATGTCAGATTTATAGAAATCTCTTTCATCTTCAGAATCTATATAGTTATTTTGTTTCTCCCATACACGATACTCATCTTCATCTATTCTATAGATAATATCACTTATCAGGTTGTTCATATAATCTGTAATGTTTGCTAAAGCTCTTGCTACTAAAGGAAGTAAGTAAGAAAGACATACCTTACAGACTTGAGAAGATTCTGGGCTTGACGATTCTTGAACTATATGTGTGAGTAGCTTCTAGGGTGTGGATGAAGAATCCGAAGAATGAGATTATTTATAGTCAATTGTCAAACTTTTTCTTTATACGTGTAAGTTTCTTGTGGTGGATTCTTTTCTAAAGTTATTCCACTGATTTGTACTATAGTTTCTTTACTTCTCATCTAAGAGTTCTTTGGATTTACAATAAGACCCAGTGGTTGGCATTATTTTTTTCTCTTCAAATCATTGAGTCACAATAATTCAGCCTCGTCATCACCACACCAAAGAGAGTGCAATATGCTGCTTCCTTTTTATCTTGTCACCATTTTTTAGACTAAATAAAGACACAAGCAACAGATCCAGCTACGAGATGGTATTATCTCTAAACCATGCATAATCTTGTACCCAACTCATGGTGAATTATGTCTTCTAATTGCTGTCACTTTTTTTCTAGTGTGGTTTGTTGGGCAGCAATTACATGTAGATACGATACAAATAAGCATAGAATTTAAAAACTATGGCTCCTATCGTGAGACCTCTGTCGGCTCTTGATGGTAATGGTGTTTGGATATATGAATGATTTCTCTTTTGCCATTTCTTTTACGGTGTCTTGTTTATTTTAATAGGTAGAATTTCATCAAGTGATACAACTCAGAATTTTGGACAATTACTTAGTGCATAAAAAGGTCACTGTAGTAGCTACAAGCATCAAACTAGAATCAATAGGTCCAACTCAGAGCCTTGGGCAGCTACTCAGTACAAAAAAGTTCCTAATTAGGTAAACCCATTTGATAAAAGCATTTCGTCATATAATATATACTTCTATAGAATGTCATAATACACAAGGTAAACCGTTGAAATGTATGTGAACTATCAAAAAAAAAATTCCTCACAAAAATACCGGACAACAATCATCATCAAAGCACAAGCCTCTTGAGGTTAACTAGCTAGAAATGAAATATGAGAATCAATTTATTTCTATGAGGGGGACAAAGGGAAAATGGTTGTATACTGAAATCTAGCAAACCATTTGAATAATATATGATATTAACAATTCATATACCTAACATGGGAAAAATCTGGTAAAGCAACAAACCTAGAAAGTTTTGATTATGTGGCTCTTTTGAAGGGCTAGAACCAGAAATATTGGAGGACACGAATCCTAATTTTGTAAGTATTTTTTGGACAATGACACAAAGAAAGTGTTAGCAGCAGGTTGCTAGGAAAATAAAATCTGCCAATGATCACAAGGATTCTACTGATTTGATAGTAGCATTAGTAAAATGGTAATGTTTTGCATCTGAGTCAATTAGAAATCTAATTTGGATGTTATGTGTAAAGGTTGTTTTTAGAACTTGAGGAATATAAACATTCATATGACATGAGATTTCTATCTAACTAATAAGATAAGTACAAAACAAAGAGATTGAATTATTTTTTACAACCAAGAACCCATATCCATCTTCTCAATTTGTGTGAAATTGAAAAGATATTTACTTAGGGTGCTCATGGTAAAATTTCTGAAACAGAAATTGATTTACGCCGAAATCAATTTCTCAATTTCTATTCCCCTGGACAGTTTACGAGCAAAGAAAGTTAAACCCGTTTGATAACGACTCAAAATTTCTATTTCAAACAAACCGTTTGATAACGAAAAAAATTTCTATTTCTATGAATCATGTTGTCCCCATCCTTTTATCTCACTCTCCTTGGTTCTTGTGATGGTAATTTAATTTGATAAAAGTTGGTAAATCACTTTAATTTATATTGGTAATTCGATAGAGTAGTTAAGAACTTCAAAACATTAGCAATTTATGTAAATAAAATCTAGTAATTAGTATAAAAATGCTAATATGCAAACCGTAAAAGATTTGGTAGTTTCAAATGCTAATATGCAAATAGTTAATGTATTTATTCTCCTCATTCAAGATTCGGGTTTAAGTCACTACATTTTTTTTGCATTCTTTTGAGACCACGAAGTGATTTTATGGTAGGTACTAGTTGACATGGAGGTAGGCGCAATTTGCCGGTGATTCGAAATTGATAAAATGGAAATTGTGCTAGAAATAGAAATTGATTAGATAACAACATAGAAAATCCTCAAATACAAAATAATAGTCGAAATAACACTAACGTTAGTACAAAAGTTGAAAATACAATTTCATGAAATTTCCGGCATATTATTATCCCTTGCCATTTTATTGGCAATGGTTTTCCTAAGCATATTTATTTGGTTTCCCTCCTCGGTTAACTAAATGTTTGCAAGCTCATCATGCATAGGTTCAGCCATATACATCGGATCTCCATATAGGGAAAAGTTCTTATCCATCTTGTCTTGATCGCGGATGTAATTATGGATGGCACAACATGCAATTACGATATGTGCTTGCTTTCGAAGTGCAAATGAGGGCATGTGCCTCAAAATGAAAAAGCGATTCTTCAATGCCCCAAATGATCTTTCTATGACATTCCTTAAAGAAGAATGCCTATAGTTGAACAATTCTCTTGCAGTTGTTGGCCGTCTCGCTCTACCCCTATACTCATTTAAATGATACCGGTCACCTCTAAAAGGAGTTAAAAATCCCTGGAGTTGCTGCATAACCGAATCCATGACATAGTATTTGCCTACAATAATGTATTTATACATTGGTCATAATTTGTAACTATAAATATGATCATAAAGAAAATTACTCCTTAAAGGACAAACAAATACCTGGTGGCGGCCGAGGAAATTCCAAGTGAGGAGTCTCCAAAGTCTTTGCGCAAGCACTCGACAATCGTTGGCGAGCCTTCCCAACCAGCATATACAAAAGTAAATTTCATATCAAACGAACAAACGCACAGCACATTCTGAGTGGTGGTGCTTTTCCTACCTCTAAATGGGATTTGCTTCGACACAGGTACAGAAGCATGAATGTGGGTGCCATCAATAGCACCTATACAGCCCTGTCATTTTATCAAAGATTAGTATTATACAAAATTATCAACTAAATAAAATTAATGGTGTGAAGGAATATATGAGAATTCTACCTTGAAGTAACGTTTATGCTTAGGATCCATAAGAATCTCTTGTGAAACAACATCAAAGGAAGGTGGTATGATAATCTCTTTTGCCAATTTGAGAACTGCTTGCAATACTTTAGTGAAGTATTTGCTGATAGTTTGTCCCGAATGTTGGAATCTCTCACATAAATCTCTATTTGAGTTCTTGTGACTGATCATAGATAAGAAAATCCCGATTTGTTCATCTACCCCAATATATCGGGTATCTTCCAACCAACCTTTTTCCTTCATTAGACCACAAAGGTTGAGAAAGACATGTCTCTCCATTCTAAAAGCTTCATATACTCTATCGGAATGCCCATGAAGAACCTCCCTTATCCATTGCGCTCCTGATAATGAGCTATCCCTAATAGGTTCTTTTGTGTGCATAGACATATCCACTGCAACAGCGGCCAACCATGCTATCAGTATATCAAGTTCAAGATCAAAATCATCAAAATCCTGTCCAATTGATTCAACTGATGCTACTTGACCGTTAGACATGCTACTTTCACCCTCATCCATATTACCTATATCATCACACAAAATAAGAATATAAAACCATTAGATAAGGACTCCAATATTAATCAACAATAGCAATAATGTCATCATAATTGCAACATAAAAACATAAACAAACAAAGTCTCAAATACATAAGTCATGGGATGAAATTAAACAAAATAGAAATCTCTCGCATGTTTCTTAACAACTACTCAATAGATTCAATAAGTCCACACCTCCTTTCAGGTAGAGCAACCATGAAAGCCGCTCTCCAAGTGGCATTAAGGCATGCCTGATTCACAGCCTTATTGTAAAGATTCTACTCCAAATCAGACATGCCATTTAGAACGGCGACCACAACTGCTATGGAGTAGGGGTCTACAGGAGGTGGGGCTACAGGAGGTGGGGCCTCTGAGGTTATGGAGTCACTTGTTGATTTGGCGGTCCTTAATTTGATCATTTCTTGAATGGCTTTCATGGTGACACCGAATTCATGGTTGTTACTCTTTCTTCTCCTCTTGGAATTTGGAGTCCTATTCAACTTGTGTTTCTCACGAACTGAGGTGGGAGTCGCGTCAGCTGCAAGGACTCCCGTATCAACATCGTTTTCATTAGATTCCTCCGCATCACCTATGGTAGCACCACCACCATTGTCGCCACTAACACTGTTGTCTTCTTCATCCGACACCTCATACTCTTCTGCATTTCCTGCTTTATACGCCCCAGTAGCATATGTATCACCAAACACAATACAAAGGTCTGGATACTGAGGAAACCCATCATTCTTGAATTTGGCCCATTCAATATTATCCTGCAAATTTCATTGAAATGACATACATGAACAATATAATTGAAACTTACACCCACAATAAGAAAAAATGGACCCAAGTAAATTGATACCTTGATGTGAGAATCCCATACACTTGAATCCTCCACAACAATCGTTTTGTTGACATTATCCCATCCAAATCCAGATTGTGAAAGAAGCTTCTTAAAACTACTATATTGCTTCTTTAGTTTGTTTACCCTATTTTTCAATTGAACTACATTATAGTGGAGTTCTGTTTGTTTATTGAACTCGGTATGTATGTTATTCCACCCTACTTTGTTGTAGGTGCAGGTGGGGCGATTTCCCTTTTTCACCTCTTCCACCAACAAACTTATAAGCACATTGGTCAAAGACTCAGTCCACTTTGCTATAAATGCTTCTTTGTGGGGTGCCATTTAACCTTAACTGAATCAGTATTCAATGAAATATATCAGATGATGTACCAATTCAAGAACAAAAGCTTGTGATTAACAAGCACATCATGAAGGATAAGTTGAAATTAGAAGTTAAAGAATAACAAATAACAAGAAAAACATTTACATAAGATTAATAGAAGCTAAATGGTGAAATTTATGATACAACAGTGAATGCTTTATTGCACAAAATGCATGGAATCCAAAAGCCACTAACTGGCCTAGAAAGATGGAATTCTAGCAGAAACAGAGGGCGATCGGAGCAATGAAATTCCAGAAAAGAAGAAGTAAACAATTCTGAGAAAAAAAAATCCTGGAATTGTTTATTTGTGGACAGCAACCGAAGTCCAGTCTACAATCTCTGGGTGTGGCGTGGTTAAACTAACAGGCTCGCATTAATATGACAGGAAGTTTCAAACGGAGGAAAGACAATCACTTCTAATCAATAACTAACAGAATAGAAGCCAAATTTATCCACAAGACTTGGGAGCTTTAAATAAAGCTTTTTGGTGGCCATTAAGGCTAAGATGTTGCCATGATTCCCAGGTTGATCTTTTTGAGTGCACGTCTAAAGCATATAAAATAATGAAGCTAGTTGCTATCTGCCGAATTATGGTGAACCCTGACAAAAGCATTTGTCATGTGCTATGTCTAAGAGTCCTCATAAAATATGAAGCTTTAGGAAACAGCGTAGAAGTGAAGCAGATTAAAAGCAGCTCGCCAACGTCAAAAAGAAAAGATTACTAGCCATTTATCGACCAAATCAATGTTCGAAAGCTCAATCTAACTTATGGAGAAAGAGAAGCAAACTCAAATATACAGCTCAGTGACAGCAGGACTTTGCATAGAAATCCAAAGTTATGGCCTTTTAAGATAATATGCAACTTTCTATAATTCCAAAACTAAAATTATCCAGGTTTTGAATTGGGTCCTAAAGCTGATGATCCGCAAGCATGATTAACAAGAGAAATGGTGCAGCAAATGTTTCACAAACCAAAAAAAAAGTGATGGAGCTTCTGATGTCACATATACTCAACAATTACATAGAAATAAATTGGAAATATCACCAGTGCAATTGAATGTAAACCCACCTAATATTGAGAGAGAGAGAGAGAGAGAGAGAGAGATCCGTATTAGAACATTAAAACAAAGAAGAATTTCTTCGGCGATTAACGAAACACAAAACTAACGTAACATTCACAAACAAAAATGGTATTCACACTCGCCTACTAGTCAAAGAAAATAGTAATTAACCCTCTCACACATCCCCAAAATTTAATAGTCAAACATAACAGGAAAAATCATGATCATGTTAGGGTAGATCCAACCATAATTGTAGCAAAACCTTCTTGTATTTGACATGAGAAATCACTCTACTGACACAACAAGTTGCAGAAGCACAAGTCCCAGAACACAAGAACTATCAACTGCAAAATTAGTTAAAGCCCAGAAGCTAGGGCGTTAAAGAAAGGGTTGAAGCCAAGTACCCCCAAAACCGAAAATTGAACAAGAACAGAGACAACACATTGATTATGCACGAAATAGAGCAGCCCGGACTCCCGGCAAAGGTCGAACAGTTTTCTCAATGGCTCAAATTCTCGCTCACGTCGTGTGTAGGACGAACATCCGCCAAGAACGGAGAGGGTTCTCCCCACGGTCATAGGAAAAAGATTCACCGAGAACGAGAATCAGCCAAACATCATTCCAAAATGCTAAATGCCTCGCAATCAATGCGGCTCTAAACCACCACCCAAAAAAAAAAAAAGAAACAAAATTTGAAGAAAACAAAGCTAACCCAACCGCGTGTCATCTAAACGAGTGAAAAGAAAACTCACAAAGAACACAGCTAATCGGCCACACAAAAAAAAAAAAAAAAAAAGAGAGAACAAAAAACGATTGTCGTGCAGTAAATTTCACCGAAACCACTCCAAATGCAAAACGAAGCAGCAGGATCAATGGCCGAGTCCCCCACTTCGCTCGCTCCTATCTACAGAGAGAGAGCTCGGCGCTTGCGATGGCATCCATCGGCAAAGCTCGAGGAACAAAAAGAAGCGGAAAAACCAAAGTGAGCTCGGCTTCACGAGCGGCGGCGACGACGCCATGGACGAGAAATTCACAATCCACGTCCGGGCGCTCCCCACGACGTAGCCCCCGACCGAGGACTTACTTAAAAAAAAACGTCCGGAAAAAGCGATCTCCACTCTACTCGCCGGGCGCTCGAGGCGCCGCGCCGCGACCGCCGATCAAAGCGCGCGCGGCGCGATCGCCCGGCAAAATGCGAGCGAGCGAGCGCACGCACGTAAGAGAGAGAGAGAGAGAGAGAGAGAGAGAGAGGAGAAGCGATCTCGAAATGAACTCACCAAGAAGAAGAAGAAGCGGCGACTGGATCCGTGGAATCGAGAGCGGAAGGGGACGCGGACGCGGACGAAGATGGGCGACGACCGGAGATGGGCGCGGCGGCCGGAGTTGGGCGACGGCGGCTGGAGATGGGCGACGGCGACGGCTCACGGAGTTGGGCGACGGCAACGGCTGCCGGGCGATGGCGGCCCCAGGAGCGCGGCCCAGGGACGCGGACGGACGAGGCGGCTCGGGCGGGGCGCCGAGCAAATTGGCCGTGGAGATGAGCGGCGACGGCGAGGGCGAGGGCGACGGCGAGATGAGCGGCGACGGCGAGGATGAACAGCTTCGGAGTTGCTAGGGTTTTTGGTTTGAGGTTAGGAGAAGGAATGGGAAAGCTACGGTGTGAGGAGAGAAGGAGTCGATATTTGCTCAAGGAAGGAGGGGGATGGATAGAAATAATTTCTATTTCTACTTCGAGAAATAGAGAAGCTAAAATTTTTAGCTTCTCATTTCTCACCCAAAACAATTTAAAACAGATTTCTATTCCGGGGAACAGAGAAATCAATTTGCGTTACCAAACGGGTTTTTCCCAAACCATGTTCCGGGGAACAGAGAAATTGAGAAATTGAGAAACAGAAATTTTACCATGCGCGCCCTTAGCAATCAATTTTCTCATTTAGCACACTACCATCTCAGACTCACAAGAAGCAACTACCCCATCAATTTGGCCAATCACAACATAAAACCTTCCATGGGACAATTCACCAAGAATATTAATGAAATCAATGCTAATAAGGAAGCCCTAGTCAAATTTTTAACACATAAGAAGTAAGATTTTGAGTCATTCCCAATCCTAATATGATTAAACTTACAAGATGAACATCTCCCGATGCAAGGAAATGCTTCTAAATTGACAGATTTCTGAACTGATAATGCAATAATACATTGAGAGAATCTTTCTAATGAAAAATACGTCGCTTCACCAACATCCTAAAGACAACTCCACATCTTCTCTCTAGAAAATAAATCTTTTTCTTTGCTAGTTTTGCACAATAAATCTTGGAATAGCGGTGATAGTTGTGACATGCCAAATTTTCAGTTCCGCTTTCAATTAAATTAATCGGACATTTTATCGACGCACCTATAAGGCTGTTTTCAGAGTTGATCACTCTCGAAAACTAGACTCTATATGAAAGCCATTAAGGAATTTTAACGCAATAGACCTGAGAATTCGACCAGGAATCGGCTACTTGACCGTGCTCATCTTTAGAAGTCGTTACGGCACAATTAAAAATATCGCTTAGAGATCAAAGTAGGTTGGTTCGACTGAGATATGTGGCTAAACGTGGGTGACTCCACTAAATTGGAAAATTCTCATTGGCCAAAGACTAGGGCTGATTTTTCTATCGTTTTGGTACCTTATGTCCGTATTTGAATTCTCGAGATTTTCATGACAATCGAGAGTCGTCAATGTGTCGAGTGAGTTCATTGTGGCTAAAAAAAATCGACCACGAGTCATTTGCACTAAAATTTTTAGAAAGCTACCCGGTAGCCTAGTCACGCTAAAAATGCGTTAGAGTGAAATTAACCGCGAATTTGAATCCAATTTCAGAATTTGAAAGTTCTGTCAAGTCATAGGTCATTTTAGAAACGTCGACTCAATTTCAAAAGATTTTTTTGCAAATCGAGACTTTTTGGGAAAAAGTCGTCTTAGGGCCGTTTTTTGTCCAGAAAAAATCATGGACCATTTTTTATTACATAATTGGGATGCAAGTGGGATTAATTGGCGAAGAAAAATACAAATTTGATCGAGAGCTTGATATTGAAATTTATTGAGGTCAAATTGAGTGGAATTAAAAGACATTTGGTGTCCATTTGAAGGGAAAACCTTGCAAATTCGTGTGCCCCCACCACATAGGGCTTTTGGATCATTTCAAGGGTTGCAAATGAAGCCTTGGTGACTGATTCTCAATCTAGGAAGACAGCTATGGAGGAGGAATGGTCAAGGGGACCATTGAATGAGGATTGAAGCTTGGTGGCCTCCATTGTCTCCTCTCTTCCTCTTTCTCCCTTCGCTAGCCGAACACCCTCCCTTCCCTCTTCATTGTGCCATTCGAACTTCCAGCAACCGAAGGAGAATCGCCGAAGACAGCCCTCGCCGCCAAACTGCACACCACTAGTCGTCGTAGCCACCCCCGTCTCGTGTGCGTGCCATCGTTGCACGACCTCGACACCCCAATAGCCTTGTCTCGTGTCCCAGTTGTTGTTTCGGGACTTGTTGAGCTCAGTCAGAGCCGTCCCGCCTTCATTTAGCTGCCGTGAGTCCTTGCCGTTGGCCGCCAAGTACCTTAGCTGCCTCCATCACCTTTGCTCGTCCTAACTAGCCCTTATTTCCCTTTATTTCAGCCAAAAACCGAACTCGAAAGAGTGGGTTTCCAATAGCACCTCGGACCCGTTTCGGAGGTGTTCTGAGCCCTGAAAATTAGTCCTATTTTGGACTTTTTCATTCCCTATGGTGTTTCCATCATTTCGAACCGAGCGATTCATTAATCAATTGAGTTTAACTCACTAATCATCGCTTAGTAGGTTAATAACACTTAAGAGTTGATTAGTTTAAACTAAGTATGGATTATGTTGTTAGTTAGATTAGATTAGTGAATTTAATTAATTATCGATGCATGTTAGGTGAATAGTTAGTACAATTTAGGCATAGACAAACTCTTGTATTTAATTAGAGAGGTTCGCTAATTTTCTAGGCCTGTCTCGGCTTCCAATTAGGTTTTAGAGGCTTAAGTTTTAATTATTGGCATTTATTTATTAATTTATTATTTATTTATTTTCTGAAAATTAGACCGAGATAGCCGATGATCGGAATTTTATATTAATTGTGATGGATCTATTTATTTGATTGAGCTCGAATTTGTACTAATTTGGTATGAATTGTGATTTTAAGATATATTCATAAATTTATTTATTTTTAGTATTTAATTGAAAAATAACCGAGTATCGGTTTACAACGACAAAAATATTTTGGTGAACCATATGAAATGATGAGATTTATGAAAATGAAATTATTATATTTTGACTAAGGCCGACCGTATACCCACACACGACTATTTTTATTGGGAATGATAAAAATGTTGAATTGATTGTATGATTAGGATGGTATATTGTATCAGCTTACGGGATATATGTTAGTTTAGCAGAGAGCTGTATACCTTAACAGCTTAAATTGAGCAATGTCAGTATATTATATCAGTCTACGGGCGATAAGTCAGCTTAGATAGAGAGTAATATACCCGATCATCTCATAAGCGGGTTATACTATCTATTTATCAACTTAACAATAAGCAGTCCTAATATGAGCGAACTTGATGAGCCGACCAAAAAAGGGTCGTGATGATATGTAATCGACTGAATCGATTGATTAATTCGAATTAATTGGATGTTGTGATTGCGAGTGTAGCACCCTTGGATCTCATATACATTAATTTCACTTGACTTACTTGTATTTCAAGAGTTGTAAAATAAATTTCAGTCAAACCGAATCATAAGAAACTGAGTTACTCGGCTTTATTTATCATAAAACTTGGTTTCTTTACACATGAGGAGATGAGATTAAGAGGGGGATTTCTACAAAAAAACACTATGAACCATAAACACTAAACATCCCTCTCATACATGCTGTTAGATAACCAAAAACAAAATTCTTCCACATGTCTAGCACTTCTTTGCCACCTCCTACTTGCGGGACGACCACCCTACCCCGATCTATCATCATACAGTGCCAAGGATCCCACCAGCCGACCACCTACCCAAGCGTAAAGGGCTACTAAGGCTATGAATGCCAGCCCGTTAGGCGTCCTCGTATCTACCGTCAAATAAGATATGCATTTGATGAAGACTACTCCCGAGAAATGTCGGTCTTGGATGTCCTCTTGCCGCCATACAAAATCGGCAAGGGAACCATACAGGATGGTCATCGTGGAAGCAAGCGGTGTAGGCGGTACAGAAGATATCTTCTACTATGAAGAAATAACATAATAAACAAACGTGAGTTTTTAAAATAAAAACTTAACAAGTGGGTGGTTAGTCCTAACTTGGATTTGGCCAATAACAAAATAATAATACGAGCCCCAAGTTACCAGACTAAATTGTTATGGTATGTCACATATCGCACCACACAATTTCGTCTCTTAATTAAGTCCCTCAAGTTCGATCATTCATGTGTCTCAACAAATTTATATTAATTGGATATGGTCAACCCAACAGATAACAGTCATACGGCATGGCCGGGCATCATCTCACACCATTGAGCACGGCAACGTCTACATCTAGCTGGCATTCTGATTAGGAGCATTGATCCAACATCCACTGCGACCGGCATCCGTTGACTTGAGCCATTCTCAAAAGAGCATCGTCCAGCCCCAAAGGCTCGTGACGGATTCTCATGAAACATATGCATTTATTAAATTTCATAATTCAATAATTAATTATGTATATCAGCCACATCGCTAAATAAGTAAATTTCCAGCAAGCATGTCTTTAAAAACAATCATACATTACTACATGTTCTAATCGACAAAAACTATCCATTTGCGCACTTTCGAGTTTGACACCAGAAATCAACTCAAACGAATTCGAAAAATTCTTAAACTTGAACATGTGACAAATAACATGTAAACAAGCATTTTTCATGAAGACGCCGAGACCCAGATCCTTCTAAATTCGGTCCAGTAATTCACTCAATCCAGCACCAAAATGGGACCCATTTCCAGATGGTCTGTTTTTCAAAATCAGCTTGGTTCAAGGTCCAAAACAAGTCCATTTGATCTAAAATTCGAGTATGTTAAACTAGAATATGTAACAAACAATTTTTGTAAAGAAACCGTTTGGAACTTCGAACCCTAAGGGTCAATAAAAACCCCTAAAATCTAACGGTTAGGATTTCTTATATAGTCTGACTTTCTATTTAAAGGTAACGGAGTTAAAATATTCTTTTAAATTCCCAAAAATCATGAGAAAAATATATATTATGATTGAAGAGGTCTAAAACATTTCTTCAGAAAGAAATCATTTCAAAATTGCAATATATCTCAGTCTACAAAAATAGCAAACCGTAAATGTCTAAAAATCAATTATGAAGAACAGTCTCTGTCTTTAACTAAACTATCCTCTAAGGTTCTGAGCTTGTTATTTAAACGAAAACTAAGCATTTTTATGGCTAATCTAACCTTTTTAAATTAACACTAAGCTATATTTAATCACATCTAAACCTTCATTAACTTATTTAAATTCTTAAACAAAAGTACACAGCCCCTAATCAAGCCTTATGAAAACAACTCGCCTAACTAAAAAAACCCAAGGTTGCACTTGTTGATTGAGTAGGAGCGACCAAGCTGCGACCTTCAGGGACGCCGGAGTAGCTCCGGTCAGCCTGGAATAGGGCTAGGAAGCCCTCGGCTAATGGCGGAGAGAGCTAGCTCTCAGCCGGTGGAAGCCGAGCGGTGAAGGACTTGCAGCCGCAAGAACGCGGCTATGACACAACGGCACGGGCTCGCTTGCTGGCGGCTGGACATTAACATAAGTGAAGGTTTTAGGTCATTCGGTCGTGAAGTTGGGCTGTAACAGAGGAGGGGTGTGCTAAGGTGCGACTGCAACACCAACGGACGGAGCTGCAGAATTTTCGGTATAGAAAAACTAGAGTGGCGCATGTTCGGGTGAGCTGTTGGCTTATTGGCGATAGGGTTTGATCCTCAAATGAATTCCAAGACAGAGATAAGTGAAATATGAAGGACAATTCGGGTTAGAGATGGTTGCTGCTCCATCTTTAATAGCACCGAAACAAGGGACTTCTCTATTTTTTTGCTGCTATTTTAAGCTGGTCAACCAGGAGGAAGCTGAAACAGAGGACTGTAGCTTAATGAGGAAGGAGACAAGGGCTTTCCGGCTAAGGGAAGAGAAAAAAAAAAGAAAAGGAAAAGAAAGGAAAGAGAGAGGGAAGTGTTGCACGGTTGCAAGAAGGGAAGATTGCACGGATAGGGAGAGAGGAGGAAAAGAAAAAAAATCCATGGGACCCCTCACCACAAATTCCAAGTCACATATATTGGTCCGTTTGGTTCAGCTTTGGGGAAATGCCTTTGGGAGAATGCATATACTTTTGAGATAAATGGGTTTTCCGAAATGTTAGACTGTTTGGTAAATTAAAACTGAAAAATGTTTTAGGGAAATGCAAAACTATTTAGTAAACTTGTATTTGAAAAGTCATTTGGTGTGACCAAATTAAGTGTTTTAGTTTTAGTATTTTTAAAATTGCAAAAAAGAAACAATAAGTATATACCCTGAAAAACCCCAAACTAGTACACTTGTGACAAATTTACCCCAAACTATTTTTTTGACCATGAAAAACCCCAAACTGGTAAACCTGTGACAAATTTACCCCGACTGACTATAAAAAACCCTAAACTGGTACATCTATGACAAATTTACCCCAAACTAATTTATTCGACTGCAAAAAACCCTAAACTGGTAAATTTATGACAAATATACCCTCTGCTAAATTGAATTAATACCACAAAAAAATCACAAAAATTGTAAACTGTGACAAACGGAGCGCAAAATCCTAAACTGGTATACCGGTTAACTGTCACGTGCCATTTAATTTAATAATTTGATAATAAAATTTAACAAAAACTAACATAGGGTAAATTTGTCACAAGTGTACCAGTTTGGGGTAAATTTGTCAAAGGTATATCAGTTTGGGGTTTTTGGTGGTCAAAAAAATAGTTTGGGGTAAATTTGTTACAAGTGTACCAGTTTGGGGTTTTTCAGGGTATTAACCCTTTACATTTTCATGTTAAAGCTTTCACCAACAGAGTCCACCATGTTATTAACTCAGCAGATACTTCAGCAGATTGACTGGCCAAAAGCAATCAAACTTCTCGTTGAGATGCAGTATTTAGAACTATTTGTCGCTTAACACGAGTTCCACCCTTCCAGCTGAGCACCAGAATCGACTTACATGCCTTTATATACTACAAGCCATGAATGGAAGAGAGGAAAGGGGGGAGAAAGAAGTGCTACTATAGATAGATAGCATAAGGACATCCAAAAGTGAAGATGGAAACATATAATCTAAATCATTGAAATTAGGATCTCGAGTTTGTCTGTCCATACACAAATTTGGAGATGTCACATCGATCAAGGACTCGCTAAATATTACTGGTTAACCGAATAGCATCACTAGCTCATCCTACTCTTTCCACTGAGCACACCATATTCAAGAAATAACATATTAGACAAAACAATGACTGCTACTAAAAGCCATAAGCCACATACTTCCATTGCAAACACTAGAGCCTCATTACTGAGCTTCAAAGAGTATCAAATTAACTACATTATCCAGGTTATCCAACAGCACATTTATGTTGGCATAATCAACACCATGAACTGCCCCACATGCGCACATTGAAGGAAGAACCAAAAGCTGACTTGTTATGTTACTCACTCGAATTCTCAGGAGACAGAAAATGAAACCATATATACCTTGTCGACTTCACGAGAGAGATTGAACGTGGCCAGCCTAAGAAATGACTTCAGTCACTCTCTCTTTGTATCTGAAAAACCAGGAGCTATCGCGTCATCAAACAACACCGGTCCAACCCCAATCACGCGGTTCCGGCGCAGACCCAAGAAAAACAAAATCATACCCACGAATTGAAATTGAACAAACACCCGAACGGACAAACAAGAACAGGGGGAGAAAAGAGAGAGGGATCAGGTGTGCGCAAGAGAGAGAGAGAGAGAGGGGGAACAAACTGAGAAGACCGATAATAGGCAGATCCGTTTACCATCCAGCGAAGAAAAAGAAGTAAAGAGGGAGGAAGAGAGAGAGAGAGAGAGGAGAGAAAAAGAGGCGGCGAGAGTGGAGGCGATGTTGCGAGAATCGGCGAGAGCGGATGCTGCGAGAATTGACGAAAAGAAAAGAGCCTTCGCATGATGAACTGTAGAACAAAGGAGAGAGGAAAGAGCGTCGAGAGAAAGGCAGGGTTTTGTTTTGGGTAGGGTAAAATTGGACTTTTAATAAAAAAATTTAGGGTAAAATGGGTAATCAACAAAAAATCATTAATTCTCCCACCAGCATGCCGAAAATGCTGAAATGCCCAAAGTAGGTCCTCACCTATTTTGGGCTTTCAGCATTCCAAAGGCAAACATTTTGCCAAGTAGCCTTCAAAAGCTGAACAAACACCCTTAAATTTTTCCCAATGGGCTTTAGGGGCTCAAAGCCCCTCGGGAAAACCAAACCAAACACCCCCATAGTCCTTTTTCCATGAAAATGATATATCATCACTCATGAGGCCCACCACCCTTAAACACACCTATCCAACCCCAAATGAAACTCAAATGTTGAAGAAATCCATGGTGTTGGACATTCATACGAATTTGCCTTCTTTCTAGAAACTCCCCATTTTTTTTTTCATTTTACCATTTCACAACTTAGCTAATAAGGATAAATTCTCATTTAAATCCCTATAATTTCTCTCTTTAAGGGTTCCACAATAAAAATAAAAATTCCATTTAAAATAAGGCATTTCTCCGATCCTTTAATTTGTTGCATTCGGAAATTTTTACCAATAATTCGTGTCGTCAATAAACCTTGGAAATGTGTAATAATATTCCTAAATTAATTGTGACACATTAACTTAAATCGAAATGAATTTTGCAATTAAATTCAGTCATACGTGGTTTCAACGCAACCTAAAGTATCGGATAGTTTTTAAGAATTTTCGGTGCAACTGACCCTTGACCGATTATTTTCGAGCCACTATGTACATTTTCGATTCATTGGCGATCATCGGTTATCATGAAAATCTCAAGGTTTCATATACGAGCACAAGGTACCAAAAAGACAGAAAAAAATTGATTTAGTACCGATATACGAGAATTTTGTAATTAAATGGAACCACGCATGCCTAATTACATACCTCAATCGCATCGACCTATTTCCGGTCTCTGATAGATTTTCGACTGTGTCCCAATGACTCTTACAAACTAACACGGTCGAGTAGTCGATTTCTAATCGAATTCTCAAACATGTTGCATCCTTAATGGCTTTCCAACTAGTCTAGTTATCTCATGAGTGATTAGCTTAGAGAATAGCACTATAGACACGCCAATGAAAAGCCCGATTTATTTAATTGAAAATAGAAGTAGAAAATCAGACTGTCACACCTAGGAAGTGAGAATCACGGTAGAAAATGTACAATGAGAATGAATCGAAGCAAGAAACCTAGGTTTAGGGTGAGACGAGCACGAGGAAGCAACGACAAGAGAGGCAAGCACAAACAGAGACAACATGACAGAGGTGACACAATTGGAGAGTGGTGACTAGACAAAGGATTCAACTTCAATAAGTAAGAATCACAACTAAAACATGTACAATAAGAATGAATCACATGAATTAAGATAAGACAAGCACAAGGCGAGTCGACCGGAGGCGATGCCACCAAAAAGAGGTGACCGGAAACAGGATTAGAGGCGACGAGACCAGAGAGAGGCGTCTGGACAAATAATTTGACTTCAAGAAGTGAGAATCACAAGGAAAACAGGTACAATAAAAATGAATCAAAGTGAGAAACTAATTTAGGGTAAGAAGTGCAAGAGGCAACCCAACCAAAAATGACCTAACCAAAGGCTACCGAACCGACGAGAGACGATCGAAAGTGATAGGACTAGAGAGAGGTGACATGATTGGAGGCAATGGGACCGAAGAGAACTAGCAAAACTAGAGGCGATGGGACCAAAGGCGACAGGATTAGAGGCAAAGGGATCGGAGGCGTCGAGATTGGAGAGAGGCGACCGCACAAGGGTGGAGGTGAGCTGAAAAGAGAGCTTCGGGTGCGAGCTAAAAAGGAATGAGAGGGAATTTATGGTTTCTCTTGAAATAGAAACTATTTCTTGTTTTTGTTTTCGGGAACAATAAGTTTTTTTTTTTTCTATTCAAAATCTTTTCTCTTGCTACTTTTTTATTCCGTGGAATAAAAAAATTAGTTGTCTTTATCAAACAGATTTTTCTTCTTTTTTTTGTTATGAGAAACAAAAGAACGAAAAACAAAGAAAGAGAAATGTTGCCATATGCAACCTTAATTTATGTTTTAAACCTATTTTTAGAGCAACAATCAATTCCACAAATATAAAAATGAAATAATTTTACTAAACAAATTTATATTCCAAAAACAAGAATAATGTGTAAAAATAGTTTTGGAACAAAAAGAAAATGGTTGTTATGTGCATTCTAAAGTTGAGTAAAAAGGAATCGCCCTGACTAGGTCGAATCGATCGGTTCCGAGCGATTCCCAAGATCACCAATTTGGCTTCTATCTTTCCGATTCCATAAAATTGGAACCGTTCACATTCCCAATTCTAAAGGTGAATTTTGATCCCGTTCCCAATTGTAGAGGTGGAAACGCTTAACCAAACTGGACCGATAATTTTTTTATTTTTTTTTGTAATGTGATTACAGTTCTATAAAATACTTAAAACTATACATAATCCTTAATTTCTTCATAGCCTAAGCAATGCATAATGAAGCCCTCGGCTACATATGTTTGAATCATTTTTTAACTTAACTGAGAAGTATGAAGGATTTTATAGAGATTTTTGTTTCTATAGATGGAGTGGAAGAGGAGCTGTGATTAAGTGCACACTGGAACTTTGAGGACGGGCAAGGATCCGATCCAATTCCAGAACCCCATGGTCTAATCGGGGACGTTGAGGTTTTTGTTCATATAAAGCTTTGGACTAGCCTCGCGACATAAATGCCAATGGGGTTGTGGCCGGTTGGAACTTAGCGGTAGTTCAGCGGCCATTGTTGATCTAGTAGAGAGAGAAAAGAAAGGTAGGCTTAGTCGGTGCTGTATACTCCCATAAGGTGAGCTAGACCGGATCATCGACATCAAAAGAAAAAAGAAAAAAGAAAACAAGAAAAAAAGAAAGGAGGAGGCTGGACGAATCTCCGATCGTGGATGGACAAAGATATTGTTATTTTTGCTATGGATGATTACACAAATGATCTATAAACTTTCTCCTAATTTCTAATATCGTGCCCAAAGTTTTAATTCATTCAATATAGCCTCCAAACTTTTGAGCATTTAACAAAAATTCATAGACTGCATTGAATGAATTAAAGTTTAAAAACCACAATATTAACTTTGGATTTTTTTTGTATCTTATGAATTAAATTGAACACGTACAAAAAGCTTAAGAATCGCATTGAACAAATAAAAAATGCAAGGATATCACACTATGCATTAAATTTTAGGAACAATATTGCACATTCGAGTCAAAGTCTGAAAATCACTTGCGGCATCTTCCTTTCCAATACCAATGACCATGTGGGCTTAAAAAACCAGATGACCGATCGGACAAGACATGAACAAGGCCCATTGAACAAGAGCTTTGGGCCCTAACCAACACTAGGCCCATTGAACAAGATCTTGGGCTAGGCCCATCGAACGAGATCTTTGGGCCCTAACCAACACTAGGCTCATCAAACTAGATCTTTGGGCCCTCACCAACACAAGGCCCATCGAACGAGATCTTTGGGCTCCCACCAAACAAGGCCCGTTTCCCTCGGCCCTAGTGAAGCCCGCTTTTCTAGGGAAGCTCTTTTCCGTTCCCCCTCTTTTGGGGGGAGAGCGGCCAAAAAGCTCCCGCCAGCTCACCCCGACAGTCGCAACTCCCGATGAAGCCAAGATTTTCCTCCCTTGACAAAGTGCTCAAAATGGAAAAAAAAAAATTAAAATTAAAATAAAATAAAAAGAAAGTGCTCGAAATTCGAATTTGGATTTTTGAAAAAAAAAGAAAAGGCAAACGGTGAAAAAAAAAAAAGAAAAAAAAAAAAAAGCATAAAACAGAGAGTACAAGACAAAAAGCAAAGCAGAACTCCACCGCTCCCATCCCCCACCACCTCCGCCCTCCTCCTCCTCCTCCCTTCTCCTCCACCATTCTCTCTCTCTCTCACTCTCTCAAGCTTGAAGCTGCGAAAGAGCGGAACTTCCGACGCCCGTCTCTGCATTCTCTTGAAGCTGCCGGCGGCTGACATGGCGCTCCTCCTGTTCGCGGTCCTCCTACTCTCCGTCACCGGCCACTCCAGTAAGCACCCTCTTCTCTTCCTCTGCTGTCTTCTCTCTTTCCTTCTTCTTCTCCGCACCTGGAAAAGGAAGCTTCCCTCGCTTTCGAAGATCTGAACTTTCTTTATCTTGCACCGAACCACACCAACGTTTTTCTTCTTGGTCCCTCGTGCATTTTGTCCTCTCCCGTTTCTCCCTTCCGAACCTCCCCCTCGTTCTTGTTCCCGAAGCTCTGTCTGTACTGACGAGACCCGGAAGTTGGTCCTGTGTAGCAATGTCCGGTTCTTGGCTGTTCTCGCTCTCGTTCTTGAACATCCCTCTCTTGCCACCCAAATTTCGTGTCTTCAGCACAAAAATAAAGCAGAACCAAGAAGGACCCGGAAGTTGATGCTGTGTAGCAATGTCCGGTTCTTGGATGTTCTCGCTCTCGTTCTTGAACCTCCCTCTCTTGCCACCCAAATTTCGTGTCTTCAGCACAAAAATAAAGCAGAACCAAGAAGGACCCGGAAGTTGGTCCTGTGTAGCAATGTCCGGTTCTTGGATGTTCTCGCTCTCGTTCTTGAACATCCCTCTCTTGCCACCCCAGTTTCGTGTCTTCAGCACAAGATAAAGCAGAACCAAGAAGGACCCGGAAGTTGGTCCTGTGTAGCAATGTCCAGTTCTTGGATACTCTCGTTCTCGTTCTTGAACATCCCTCTCTCGCCACCCGATTTTCGTGTCTTCAGCACAAAATAGAGCACAACCAAGAAGGACCCGGAGGTTGGTCCTGTGTAGCAATGTCCGGTTCTTGGATATACTCGCTCTCGTTCTTGAACCTCCCTCTCCTGCCACCCCTTTTTCGTGTCTTCAGCACAAAATAGAGCACAACCAAGAAGGACCCGGAGGTTGGTCCTGTGTAGCAATGTCCGGTTCTTGGATATACTCGCTCTCGTTCTTGAACCTCCCTCTCCTGCCACCCCTTTTTCGTGTCTTCAGCACAAGATAAAGCAGAACCAAGAAGGACCCAGAAGAAAGGAAAAGATCCCCATTGTTCTTGATGATATGGGTGGTTTTCTAATGTCCGGTTCTGTGTTTGTTCCCTGTGTCTGCGTATTTAGGTGCGACTTGGTGCGTGTGCAAGGACGGGCTAGGCGACGCGGTGCTGCAGAAGACGCTGGACTACGCCTGCGGAGCCGGGGCGGATTGCTCGCCCATAAAGCAGACCGGGGCGTGCTACTCGCCCAACACGGTGCGGGCTCACTGCTCCTACGCCGTCAACAGCTTCTTCCAGAAGAAGGGCCAGGGTCAGGGCACCTGCGACTTCGCCGGCACCGCCGCCGTATCCACCACGGACCCCAGTAAGCCAAGCACTCACATTCGCTTATAATCACCCCAACTTCAATGCCACTCTCGAGCTATATTCACTTCACTGTACCTTTGTTTTTGTGCAGGTGTTAGTGGTTGCGTGTTCCCTTCTAGTGCCAGGTATTATTTCATCTCTTTACTTGCGTTGCCGTGTTAATTTTTCCTTTTGTCTTTAAGTTGTGGGTTGAAGGGGTGGCGTGCTGCGGATCTTTATGGTAGATTTCCACCCTTGCTTGTCGAGCATCTAGAGGGTTGTCAGCTCTGACATCTTTTATCATCTGCACTATCTTCCTTCACCACAAAGAACAAGGGAACTTGCATTATGCGGTTTACACGCACAGGGCCACTGCTTGTACAGATTGAAAAAGAAATGCGTGTGGTTGGAAGGTCGTCGACGTCATCTTATGAGCTCCATCTGCAAAAGATGATCTTTTGATTTCGGAAAAGCGAAAAATTATGGGGTGATTATAAAACGTTAGTGTTAACATTTTCTTAATATTTTTCTAGTGAGAAACCACATTGGCAGCTTTCATCCTTCTAACAAATTATCCTTCCCTGAAAAAATTTCGCAGATCTTTTCCTGATGGTTTTTTCTCTTAGCGACTAGAACAACTTAAACATGCCTTCTTGTTTCAATATAATCTAGATGGGGAAGTATAAACCAGTTTTGAACTGGAATGAGACATTCACTGGCGGTCAGTTATTTCAACATGCTTTCAGGCTAGATTCAATTCGTCTCTTTTCTTTATTATCAGCTAGCATATTAATACGGATTCCCACTCAAGAAAGACGCACCATTTACTTAATAAAATATCGGACTTTGTAAAGTAGATCAGGAGAACCTAGGTTAGATTCCATTGCCAATAATAAGTCCCAACCAGCCGCTATGATCTGTCATTGAGCTGCAAAATTTTTGTCTGGTTTTTGTATGAAAGGCGTTGCTTTTTACCCGATCATTCTCCTCTCATCTCAAGTGGAAAGGGTACTTGGTTTTCTCATATAAAAATGTTGCCTGCTTATTTTAAAAATTTTCACCATCAGCTGATGACATTCTTTTTCTTTCATAATGCCTTCCATCACGTAGATGATTCTTTAAAGTTTGAATACAGAGGAATGCTCTGTCAGATGCTTTGCGTCGCTTTGCTTTTTCATCTTTTTATCGATCCAATCCGACCCGTCCTCTTTTTTGTCATTTGATGCATGATGATGTTTCTTGACTCGTCCGGCTATTCATTTTGTTGTCCTTTTCCACTCTTTCTACGGCTCCATCAATTCTTGAGAGGTGGAGGTGGGACTCTATTCCCAACTTTTGATAAAGGCACCCCAATTATTGGGCTTGACGGTCTTTAACCCATTTGAATACACCTGAAAAACTACACGGTGAAGCGTCCTTATTCATTCCTTTAATTCAAAAACAAAGAGAAGGAGCAAATGCCCATTTACCAGATGGTCCAAAATACAGGGTAACAAGGCTTTTATGTACTTATGGAAACTACAGAAGCAGCCGGGAGTAAATTTTAAATGCCACTTTAATCCGTGGTGGGGCCATTGTATTGATGGGTGTGTCCCTCTGATTGTGGGAGCCTCTCGATCCATCACGCTCAGTCATTTTGTACACTCAAAATGTTTCGAGATTCGAACCGACTTTTTGACTTGTTAGGGAGAGGTCCCTCGAAAGCTGTGCACTCGCCCAAAGAAAAAAGTTCTTTCTACGTTGCTCGAGCCAGCTTTTTCTTTTATCCCCTTAACTTTTTCTCCTCTGTCTGATTTTATGAGCAAGGCTCTAGATGATTTCCCAGTCTCTTCACAGGACCAGTGCCCTATAAAGTAACATTTTGATTCTTGGTAATTACATCAGGGAATGAAGTGCCATACTGCATCTTTCTTTATCTGAAATCGTAGCGAAATAATATTTTGGCTTGAGAACTGGTAGTGTAAATTTGTCGTGGACGTGTGTTCTTTCGACGCGACAACTTAGTTTAAACTTGTACGTGAACTAGGCGACATTGATCCGTTCGTCATGTGAATCTTGTCGGTAGAGGTTTGATCATACTAAATGGGCCTCATCTTTGAAGAAGCTTTTATTGCTTGTTCTCTGGAGTTAAGCATGTGGTCATTTACTGTCTCCTCTTTGTTTTGAGAACATTTGTTAACTCACGCCTGGTTTATCGATGGTTCAGCTCGGGCAGCACATCCACGACCCCGGTCACGACCACTCCGTCCACGGCCCCTCCGTCCACCACCACACCATCCACAGCAACACCATCCACCGCCACACCGTCCACTGCCACACCATCCACAGCCACTCCCACAACAACCACCGGAACCCCGACCACCACAGCCACTCCCTTCACGGGGACCCCGACGGGAGTTATGGGAGGAGTCGGCACGGGCATGAGCCCAACGGGGATCAACACCGACGTCAGCGATGCAGGCCTCAGGAGTCTCTCCAGCGGCTGCTGGCTCTGCTTTTTCACTGCCCTTCTGGCCTCTTCCTGGCTCATGCCACTGTGGAACTGAATTGGAAGGGTTAAAGAGGGTTGAAACTGTGGAGCTTGTGAAGTGGTGGGGATTTGGGTCAGAAAATAGAGTGAGACTGCACATAGTTTGTGCATACGTGGTTATGACTATGCAGTGCATGTGGCTCTACTGTGTTTTTTTGTAGGATCCTCTCTCTTTAAGTACTAAAAATTTGCCAGACTTGTCCTCTTTCTTTGGGGTTTCTTGTCCTTCCTTTTCTATGTTACTTGGTGAAAAAAGGTGGAAAAAACAAAGGAGGGAAGGGCCTTGGATTCCTCCTGGAAAGTGGTGGGCTCGTGCTTCATATGGTTCCTGTGTCAGTTTAGAATTCTAGGTTAGGAGGATTTGACAGTCCTCCCTGTTCCTAAGCTATTATTATAAGTGAGACTGCAGCAGCATACTATCTGTATCAGCTTATTGTCCTGTTGTTTCTGGATGACCATTTTCACTATCCTTCCATTCATCTCTTGGGGTGATGCTTTGCCCGGACCGAGCGGGATCGCAGGCATTGTTCCCGTGAGCGCCACATGATCAGTGACTGTAGTTAAACACGGTTTGTGTGCAGATTAGTTCTCGCCGATTTCAACTGGTTCAAGTTCTGTATAACATGGTTAAGATGTGTAAAAGTATTAAAGGGAGCTCGACTTGACTGCATTTCTTGGTTTACGGTGAAGTATCTTATGTATGCTAAATATGAATGGTAAGTATAATTGTGACTCACGATTTATCATTAATTAATGATTTGATAACTATTTAAATGCTAAATGCTACAAAAGTTTCAATTCTTATGAAAATGAAATGGTGCAATTTTTTTGAGATGTTGCAATTCCTATGAAGAGATGCAGTTCTTATGAAAATTTGCAATTCTTATTGGAAATAACAGTTTTTATGAAAAGATACGACTCTAATAAAATAGAATTTGCATTGATGGAAGATAGCCTATCCATAACTTATATAAATAGAGTTTGGTCATCTTTCTACCCAAAATGCTCGTTGAGAAAAAATTGAATTAACGAAAAGGAATCAGATATTTTTTCATTTATTTTGTTTCTTCTTCAATCATTTTTTATGTTATTGTTACAAATAGAGGTATGTTTGTATCCTTCTTATTGTCAATAAATCATGAAAATTTAAAATCTTTTGATTTTTGAATTTTCGCATAAAAAATTACTTCATGGCTAACGTGAACTTGAGATCCACCAACTATAAAATAGCGTTAAGAGAATGTTCGGGTCTATTTTGAATTGCAGGGAATAGAAATAATTTTCTATTGCGAGTGCTATAATTTAATCGGAGAAAGGAATCAGATAATTGTTAAAATAAAAATAAAAAAAAAAAAATAGAGAAAATGGATGGTCACGTGGGCTGTGTGCTGAAGAACGTTCCTCGGCCCCTTTGCATTTGGGTCAATTTTTTACGAGCCATTGAGATTAGTCGAACACTTCAGTGACTATGAAAGGGAAAATGGCACAAATAATTTCTTAATTTTGGCCCAATTTGTAGTATGGTCTATCAACTTTAGTTCAATGTGTAATATCGTCCCTAGACTTTTAATTTGTTAAATGCAAATTCTAAACTTTCAGTACATGTTCAAATTAGTATCTATGTTATACGAAAAGGTTTGGTGCTGTCATTCCATCAAACATTTTCATATACTCTAGGAATTAATTTAAATATGCATTAAAAGTTTATTGAGCTAAAGTTTAAGGATTATTTATATTATTATTTTATTATGAAATGAATGACATGCCAATTGCATTCAATATTACCGATTATTGTTTAATGCCGTCCTTCTATTGAATATTTCCTTATAGTTTAGGGATTAATTTGAACACGTATTAAAAATTTGAGCATTACATTGAACAAATTAAAAGTTTAAAATTATATTGCATATTGAGCTAAAATTTAGGAATCACATTGAATAAATAAAAAGTACAAGGACCGCATTGAATACCGAGCTAGAGTTCAAGGAGTATTTATGTCATTATCCAATTATGAAATGAATCACGTGCCAATTGTATTCGACATTACCGACTATTGATAAGAGTCTTAACATAAATTTTGAGAGTGATAATATTTCTAACAACATTCTCGGGAGATTCCGAGATCTTGTAGGGCCTTTTTTCAAGATAGACTCAATTGAGCATGTTCGAAGGTCGATTCAATTTAATTAAAGATAAAACAATGTATCTACGAAAGTTAAGGAAAATTGAATTGTTCACCTGGGGTTATGCATTCCTATCCAAATAATATTTTCGGCCTAAAATTAAAAGCAATGCAAACATGGAAACTTAAATTTAGTATTTCGAAACATTATTAATAAGTTTTGTACGGAGGCTTGTCTTGAATAAGTTCTTAACTAGTTCGAGCTCGACTCAGATCGACTTGATTAATCAATGAGTTTGAGTATAAGCTCTAGCTAAGCTCGATCCCAACTCAAGCTCGAATTCGAAATTTCAGATAGTAACTCGAATTTGAAATTCAAGAGAATATATATAAAAGCTCAAGCTTTTTTCCATAAAGCGTTCGCACTAGAAAGGAAAACGGGACGAATTTGAGTAACTCGCGAGAAGCCCAACTCGCTTTCCTTTTATAATTCACATGTCATTTTTATCAGTATCTTAAAATAACGTATAGTCCTTTGTTTATTAAATGAAAAAAGAAATCACCACAGAAACAACCTCAAATTATACATTATACGGCACATTAAGGGTGCGCATTACAAAATTTCTAGAATAGAAATTAATTTCTAATCAGAAATTGATTTCTCAATTTCTATTTCTTCTTCAAATCGATCTCTAAAATAGAAATCTGTTTTAAAAATAGAAAAATCAAATTACATTACTAAACTGGATTGCCCAAACCCATTTCGGAGAACGGAGAAATGAAATAAATAAAGAAGTAAAAATTTTATCATGCACACCTCAAATCTCAAACTCTACCCATGGTGCATTATTGCAACGTAAAAAACCAAAATCTATAACATTTACCCACCTTCGGGTCATTATAGATGATTTTTAGTCAAAACAAGTCTTTTTTTTTTCTCACTCAAGTTATATTAACTTTTTCTTTATAATATGAAAAATCTCAAACTATATCCATCATAATGCATTTATCCTAAACCGTTTATTATGACGTAAAAAAATCTCAAATCTATAACATTCACCTTCCATCATTATTTTTCAACCAAAATAAGTTTTTTTTTTATTCGAGTCGTATGAGCATCATGCCAACATTATTTTCCTTCTGCCGTCTATTTATGTAAATTTCTAACGTTCTAATTAATAGATATGTGTCACATGAGTACAAATTTGTAAGTTTATATATATATTTATATATATATATATAAATATATATATATATATTTATATTTATATTTATATGTATATATATTTATATGTATGTATGTAAAGAAAATTAGAGTAAGGGCGCGTTTGGTAACGGTTATGTTTCTGGGAATAGATTTTGACCAGAAATAATTATTTTTTATTCTGTTATCGGGAACAATTTCTAAGCATTTTAAACTGTTTAATAATTATCCAAAAAAATTTATCCTAGAATAAAATTGTGTTTAATACCGTATCTATTAATTCTGGAATAGAATTGCAAGGCTCAACCTTGCTGGTGGCCAGGTGGGCCTCGCCAATTGCGAGGCTTGCCTAGCCTCGACGAGGCTCGGCCTCGCCAATGGCCAGATGGGTCTCGCCGGGGTTGGGTAAGGCCAACCTGGCCACTAGTGGGGCTAGGCGAGCCTTGCCCAACCCTCCGGCAAGCTCGCTGGATCGATTGTTGGTGACCAACGGTGACGGCAGCGAACGGCGGCGACCAGCGGCGTACGACGACGGGCGGCGGCGATGGGCGGTGGACGCAACCGGGGATGGCGGTCCATGAAAAAGAAGAAAAGAGAAGAAAAAAAGAAAATGGAAGAAGAATAATAAGTTTTGATTCTTAGATTTGTTCTCGGAATAATAATCAATTTTTTTTTATATTCTTAACTTTTGAGAACAAAAAAAAAAAAATTTATTCTCGAGAATAAAATTTTTACTAAATATAATTTTATTCCCAAACTGATCTCGACATCAAAAAATTAGAATTAGGTACTGTTTGAATAATTACCATACGGTGCCTATATCGTCATAAAGTGACATTAGGTTTCTTCTTTTTGGTGTGCATCTCCTCAGCGTCGTTGCATGATGGTGTTGACGGGCATTTAAACCCTCTGCATGGAAGAGTAAAATGGACGGGTAATGGGCCCAACTAATCCCCTAAGCCGCGCCCACCGCAACCGGAATGAGACCCCGGGGGATCGAGCCGTCGATCGGAGGTCACGCTCCCACGTGGCGCGGTCGCGTCGGGCCATCGCGCGCTGACCCGATCCCCACGGCGACGCTCCAGCCGTGGGCGCGGCCGCAGGCGGTAATTCCCCGCGGCGTATATCGTCTTCCCCCGTCCTTCTTCCTCAGAAAAAGCACAGCTCATGCACCAGTCTTCTCTCTCTTCCCTCTCTCTCTCTAGTTTCTCTCTCTAGCTTCTCGCCGTCTGCGAAATCCCAGCTCGCCGAGGAAAGCGCAGAGGATGGTGGAGATGGAGTTCCTGGTAAAAACCCTCTTCTCAAAACCCTAGCTTTCCCGCGACCACGTCTCGCTCTTTCCATTTCCCGTGGCCCCCGCTTTGTTGCTATTTTCGGACCGTCTCTTGCCTTCCGGAACAAGCAAGCCACGTTCCTTTGTCTCTTCTCCGAGGGTTCCGATCCGCGGCGCCGGCGCCGGCGGGGGCGGGGTCTCTCGCCGGCGCCCGTCCGCCCGTCCGACGTGTCGTGTCGTGTCGTGTCCGCTGCTCGTGTCTGGTCGCGATCGCCGTCCGCCCGGTCCTTCCGAGGCGAGATCGTCCGTGCGCCTCCTTCGCGCGCCGTGACGTGGGAGACGCGTCGTTTCTGTTCCGGTGATTTCAGCGGCGGGGCTGTGCGCGTTTGTTTTGTTGTTTAGTCGAGCGGAGACGAAGGCGATCGAACAGTGACTATTCTCTGACCTCACCTGCGCCGTCTTTTTTTTTTTTTTTTGCCCTTTTCTTTCGGGACACGGTGGCTGACGGGGAACATCGTCGTGAGCATGGATTGAATGATGAAGAGTCGATCTCGCATTTGCATTTCGCTCGAGTTCTCGCCGGTTCCCGTTTTCGGCTTCGGGTGTCTTTTCGTCTTCGTTTTTTCGTCGCGTTTTTCTTTTCTTGTTTTCATGGTGGGTTTGACGTATGCTTGTTCGAGCCGTGCTCTGTACACCAGCAGTGTAAAAATTCCATCGCGCAAGCTGAGTGCATCCTTTGACTGGTTTGCATTTTCTAGATGTACTAGGATACTCATGTTTTCTAGTATTTGTCTGCTCTTGCGGTATGATTCGATGGACTCTCGTGTCGCCGAAAGCAAGGTTGTTTTTTAATTGGTATCCTACATGCAAGTCTACTTGTGAATGGCGGGGCTATATGTTCTGTGAATTGTTGATTGCGCTGTTGTCTTCGAGAATTTCATGTTTCTGCGATTTTCCTTTTTTCCCTTCTGATTGAATCTCTTCTAACGCAGGATGATCCTTGTGATACGTGTGGTAACTTTGGTTTTGCTGAGTTGATGGCAACCTGCTCAACTTGTCCTGCTCGGCAACATATGTATGGTCTCTGTCCCTAATTCCATCTGTCACTACTCCAACGTATGCATTTTGCCTGATGACCTGGTTTATTGTCAAGAGACATTTCTGAAAATATATAAGAACTGGAAATCCAGCTGCTGATATGACTCAACCATATGAACTTACTAGCGAAGATAGATTCTTTATTTTCAGTTGAGTCAGGAGAACCTGATTCAGACATTTTGTTATGTAAAGACTTAAGCAGCCCTCATTATGGGCAGCAGTGGTCTTTGTCTTAATTGAACCACCACAACCTAGACCAGTTTTTCATCCTCTTGTTACTTGTTCTCATGTTATCCCATTTTCTTTCTTAGAGGCACGTAATTGTTGATAATACCTACTCTTATCAAATTGATTTGCTTCTTCCTTTCCCGCATTCTCCTAATCACATCTAGCTCAGACATTCCTACCAATGAAAAATGTTATGGTGTTCATTCTGTTTGTTCTCATATTTCTCGAGTCCAGTTACTGTGCGGCACAAGTTATGCATGAAGTCCCTGAAGAATGGCATTGTGAAGAATGCCAATTTCCGGACGAAGCGAATAGGTCAATGTTTCATTTGGAAGAAGAATCCATTGCAATGGTCCAATCACCGATCAGTAGAGAAGGTCCGAAAAGTCAAAGAAAATCCAAAGTGAAGTTTCTTAGTCCTGAGGAAGTCATCAAGTTATCATTGGGGGAGAGTAAGAGACCTTCTGCAAGCCATATGTACCTGAAACCTATTGCGGCATCTAGTGCCCGGCAAAATCCATTGAAGTCCAAGGTCTTTGCTTCAAAGTCCCTTGTGATGGAAAAAGGCAATCATCATTTAGTGTCTACAGGTTGCCCACGTCCATTAAAAAGTCGAAGCTTGAATATAGTTTCGTCAATTAATCAGCTGCGTGAAATCTCTGCAGCAAAAGAACTGAAAGGTGACGGCCTTATTTTCAAATTACTATGCCAATAATATATAATAACGCATTCACCAAATTCAATGGTGGTTAGAATATTCCCAGTTTGTTAGCTTAAATACTTAGGGAGCAGTCTGAAAGGAGAGTGAGGGATCTTAAGTTGTGCTTGGCTTTCACTGAATAAGTAACTGCAATCTGTAATAGTTTTGTAAGTGCACTTGTGCTTTTATGATGACAATTTTAAAAATATTGTTGTGTAATACTTCAACCGAACCTCAAGACTGTAGCAGATTGATACAAAGTCAGATGCAGTCTTTTTTCTTAAAAGCTTGCGTTTTTAGAGAAGGTACAGGTTATATATTGTAACTTAACATTTCCATTTATAGGTAATATTCCATCAAATGCATTATCAATATCCAGTTGGTGTTTGTCGTCTTGCATATTGTTTGATTTACATGCATAGCATCAAGACAGTCGTGCAGATATTAGACAGATCTGGTTTTGGATAGTAAAATAAATCATAGATGCCAAAGCTCCATAATTCATGATAATAAAGCAGGCTGAATCAACATTTTCTTTTGTTACTGTTGAGTTCAGATGTTTCTTTGGCACCTTCGTCTCTTGTCTGAAAAACTACTTTTGCACTTGATAGATGGGATGAACTTTATTTCAGGCAAGAAGGATCTTGTTCCGCAGCCAAAGAAGCATGTTGATGAGGATCGGTTGATGTTTAAAATGGAAGCAAAGGAAGAATCTATGAAGCTTGTGTCATCCATTTCACCGTCCAGATGTTCTCAACCCTTTGATAAATCAGGCAAGGAAGCCATAGGAATCTTTTTTTCTTTTTCTTTTTTTGTTTCAATTTGAAGCAACCTTCTCTGCATTTTCTTTTAACTATCAATGAAGAAGTGGGATTTTGTGATAGTAAGGGACTTATCTGCTTTGTTATGGTTGTATCCTGAAATGCTTGGAAGGATACTTCTATGTGAAAACTTTAGGGATGTATTGTGGTTGTATTCTGAAATGCTTGGAAGGATACTTCTATGTTCTCAACCCTCAGATGTTTCTTTGGCACCTTTGTCTCTCGTCTGAAAATCTACTTTTGCACTTGATAGATGGGATAAACTCTATTTCAGGCAAGAAGGACCTTGTTCCGCAGCCAGAGAAGCATGTCGATGAGGAGCAGTCGATGGATATTGATGAATTTTTATTAGAAAGGGAAGCAAAGGAAGAATCTATGAAGCTTGTGTCACCCATTTCACCATCCAGATGCTCTCAACCCTTTGATAAATCAGGCAAGGAAGCAACAGGAATCTATTTGAAGCAACCTTCTCTGCCTTTTCTCCTAACTATTGATGAAGAAGTGGGATTTTGTGACAGAAAGGGACTTATCTGTTTTAATTTGGTTGTATCCTGAAATGCTTGGAAGGATATTTCTATGTGAAAACTTTAGGGAAGATGAGACTTCCTCTAACTTTGCCTCATGGACACTGGAAATGCTGCTAATTACTACTATAGATTTGGTATCTCTAAATCAAGTTTGAAAATGATATCTCTAATTTACTTTTATAGAGTTTGCCACATCATATTGGAGAGAGTCATGGATGAGATTGAAAGATTGGTGTCGTTTCTTGATGATGAAATATTTGACAAAGTTGAAGAAAATTTCAAACACACTCTTAAGTGAAAGTTACTCTCTTCGTGACTTGGATGTATAGAATTTATTGGATGTTTTAAAGATGTAGCATACTTTCAAGGTGTATGTTTAAGATATTTATTTACCTTGCTAGAAAAGATCTAAATACTTCTCATGTCTTTTTTTTTTCATTATTTACTACACATTTCTTATAATGAACTGTTGTACTCTGTTGGCTTATCTCCTTTCTTTTATACAGAGGTAACTATGTCTGGTTTAGACAATTTTTTCTGTTGCAACTGGATTCATGATATAACAGGGATGAAAACTTTAAGGATATGCTTTCTTGAGATGTCAAGGTGGTCATAACCTATATGCTAATGGTAGGAATGTTTTAGGAGGACAATTAAGTTTGTTTGTTCCCATGCCTTTTTATAATAAAATTGAAAGTTTCTGGTGTTTCTTGTCCTTTGTTCTTTTGTTTTGTGGTTATGACTATGACATTCGTGGTAGATTCAAAGCATAAATTTGATCTTTGATGGTACTGGACATATGATTCAATAAGCACTTTTCATATGAAGTAGAGGGATGACTTGTTTTGCTCTTCATCTTTTATATACTCGATCAAGTTTATGTTCTAGATTTGTTTTTCATTTCTCCTTAGACAGGAATTCGTCATTTTTTCTCCTTTTTTTGGTGTGATGATTGTTTCTCTCCAGACATGATCAGTAATTGCCGTGTCTTTGATTTATCTCATGTGTGATTACTTGTTACCATCCAGCAAGACATTGCTTTTCTCTTTTAAATTTTGGAGGCTTTATCTTCTCTCTATAGATTGACAGTTAGTAGGTGTCTAGTTGGGGTTTTCATTCATCATCATGCAAATGCTTTTCTGATTATCGTAATCTTGCTCTTTTAACTGGGCAATGCCTAGTAATGTGTTTTGTGGATATATTTCTTCTCTCCAATGTCCATGCATTAGAATGTTCTCAGACCATCTATGCCAACCTTCGATTTGTGTTGTATAGGAGATGACAATGATGCTGCTGCAGAATATGGTTATTCTTTTGAGGAGATTAGATTCTTACACCATATTCTACCTAAACTTGGAGTATATTGGCCTTATCTTCCTGCCCTATGTGCAACATGGAGGTGAGAAATCAAGTTTACACGATTTGTCTGTAATCTGTTTAAGTTTGATACATACGATTTGGAGTAACTGTTGTTGATGAATTTGATCCTAGGACTTTAATTGTTGTATAGAGAAAGGCATGTTTGTGAGACTTGTTACAACCTCAAATTTGGACAATTAGGATAGAAGAGTCAAGCCTTTTGAAGAGAGGGGTTTGTAAGGTTTATAAGGATCATACACGTAATTCTCAGTAGAAAGCAGTATGAGAAAATGTGCTGAACTCAAGTGGATATGAAACAATAGCTCAAGTTTATGGAATGGATGGTTGCATTACTCAATCTTTAAGTGTTGACATTTCTTTGCTATTATCTTTGAATAACAAATAGGATTTCTACCTCTTGTACTCTTTCACCACTATGGCAAGCAACTTGGGGGGCTCTGAGCAGGTGGTGCTCATAGTCCTTCACCAACATGGCAAACTCAGTTTGCACTTGTTTTATACACATCGTAGCTTTTCTGATTCGCTTTTGCCATGACAACTTTTTGTGCCTTATAGATATATTATCTACTGCTACTAGTCTACCCCTGCTTACAATGTCACATGAATACTCATATAGGTCCAAGGAAATATTTCAGGATGCGCTTGAAACTTATTCTTTGAGCTTAGTGAAGATCATCCTGTGGATAGATAGAGAATTTCTTGGCTGAATGTTGCTAGTGAATTTATAGTCTTGGATCCTAGATGAAAGCAAGTGAATTTTTTCTTGGATTACGTATTGAATTAGGTGAAACCTAACATTGAGCACTTTTAAAATTTGAATTATCTCAGATAATTTAACTTGGATGTTCTCTGTTCTTCTCCAGCGGAAGCTTGAAATTTCCTGGTGATGCTATCCACGATGATAGCAGCTATTCATTCCGTGCACATCCTCCGTGTAGTGTTCATAGGAAAGCATATGAACTTTCACTGCAAATGCCTACGGAGATTCGTTTGGAGCCGATCCCTCTGACCCAAATTTTGACAGATATATTTCAAAAGGAAGGTCCTGATATCGGTGACATTGGATTGTACTTTTATCCAGCTGATACTGTTAATAGGTTAGTTCAACCACTTTGTTTATTAAACAAACCACTTAATGGATTAGTGCTTGGTATTCTTTTTTTTTTTTGGGACGTGATCAGCAGTTCATGCTGTAAATATTTATCATAACTTATAGGCACATCGCGAAATATTCTGCCCTTGTTCGACTTATGGTTAGCCAGGAGAATGCAATGAGAGGCCTCGTCAATGGCGCTGAGTTGCTGATATTTACCTCAAAAGAATTACACGCAGATTCACACTGTGAGTTCCAGTTTCCTTTCCTTCATTTTAGATCCTTCTGCAAATATGCTGCATGATATTTTAATTGGGGTTTTCCTCTATTTTTTCTTCTTGGGCGTAATGCAAGAAGGGTTTTACTTTGGCATACATGAGAATGAATAGTTTCTAGACAAACCTTTTGTATGATGCTGCAGTTCTGGAAAATCAATGCTTAACATTGATGGAAGGTTTATGCACGTGCTTTAGTTCCCGAGACTTCCAACTAGATTAGTGTGAAGTTGGAGTTCAGAGGATATATACCTATCTGTTAGAAGGTACAGGCAGCTCACCAGTACTTCACCTCAATAATCTTTACAGGGCTCTGAGATCAGTGAAGCTACTCCAGTTAAGTCGTAGGTAATTGTAGGTTATGGCAGCTCTTCGCTGTGATTTTTTATTGCACATGTTTTGCCTAGTGTGGTTTTACTTTTTCCCGCCCCATCCATACAAAGAAAGGAAAACTCTCACGTGTGTCTGCTGCAGCATTCTAGCGCATAGGAATGGGGAGAGAGAGAACATTTACCCGATGCTTCATTCTGATTGATCCTATGTATAATTCCAAGAGTTGGCCAGATGCACGTGTCTTAAATGTGAGGAATAATTTGTCAGAATGAATGGTGCTGTTGATATAGTATGCAATAGACCTCTTCCATTCTCCTGTAGCCATTCATGGTGCTATTGTAGTGGATTCCACCACATGTGTGCTTGCTCCCACACAGACCCTGCACAGTGGCAACCTCGTGTTCTTTGTCATAGATCATCCTTTGTTTTGATAGAATTGGATGCGGTTGATTACAGTATGTGATGCTTCAAATTTTCTCTGATGTGACTTCATGTTTTATGCTTTTCTAGTATTTATTGCGGGGTTGCAAAGTGAATACTTCCTGTGGGGAATCTTCCACAGTGCTAAGAGTACTCTTGCTTGTAAAAGTCTGCATGAGGAGCTCGATGTTCATCAACCTCTTTCTGTTGCGGACCACTCAAATAATGGTCATCCCATTAGCGACAAGAGCAGCACAATTGACAGTATTACAGGTATTGATGAACTCTCAAGAAATGCTTCCAACGGGGGCAGTATAAGCCATGAAGAAGGAACTATAGATGAGATTGCTTTGCCTAGGACAGACTTTGTGGAAAGTTTTCAGGTAAAAGTACTCTGCTGAAACATAGTTCATTTAGTGATTGCTCTCAGAATCATAATTCTTAACTGCATGGGATACTCTTCTGGTAGGAACATGCCCAAGATGTGGTCATGGCTCCGGCGGCGGCTAACTATACCTGTTCGTCACTCATTGAAACCACATTGAACGTCAAAATAGAAGATACATGTTCTGAATTGGTTGGTTCATCCGGTGGAGTGGAAACCCCAAAACAATCAAATCAGCAAGTGAATTTTGAAGTCCAAGAGATCACATCAGATAAGCATGACATCGTCAAAAGGAGTTCGAAACTACCGTCTAAGATAGAGAAACCAGATAAAAAGGTTGGTTCGCCAAAACAAGGCTGCTCATTTAGGAATTGGGTCAAGCTGAACACCAGTGGAATCACCAGAGGAAGCACAGGTTCTTCTGGAGCTGGTGGAGTGGAAGCCCCAAAACAATCAGATCAGCAAGTGAAAGTTGAAGTCCAAGAGATCACATCAAATAAGCATGACGTCGTCAAAAGGAGTCCAGAACTACTGCCTAAGATAGATAAACCCAATAAAAAGGTTTGTTTGCCAAAACAAGACTGTTCATTTAGGAATTGGGTCAAGCTGAACACCAGTGGAATCACCAGAGGAAGCACAGGTTCTGCTGGAGCTGGTGGAACAGTGCACACCTCATCTGGGAAATGGGTGTTGGGTTATAGCTTTAAGTTGGGTAAGTGGAGTAGTTTGGCAGCAGACTTGTGGGCTATCTTTCAAGGTTTGAATTTGGTTTGGGACAGAAACTACAGGAAGGTTCTGGTGTTGTCGGACTCTTACACGGCATTAAACTCTTTGAAGACGGCTCCTCAGGCAAGCGATCCTAACAAAGATCTTATCCAATGTTGCCGAGAACTTATCTTACGCAATTGGGAATGCAACGTGAGTCACATAAGCCGAGAAAAGAACGCTGCCGCCGCATGGTTGGCAGACCATTCACAACTTTATCCCTGGGGGCTCACTAAATTAGACGACCCACCTCAGGAACTAGCTCATATTTTGAAGAACCAGGACAACGGGATCTCCCCGCCAAGTTGACTGTTTGGCCCCGGGTTGCTCCGGTCGAGGAGCACAAAAAGAAACTACTAACCAACAACTCCCTGACTTCTCTAGGCCTAGGTAATTCTCAAACGTCTCTTGGTTTTTTGTATAGCTCTAGGTATCGTGCAGCTGATTTCAGGTACTAGGAAATTACCATTTGTAAAGATACCGATCATCACCTGCTTTAGTGGAGGCTTGGAAGTGACAACTATGACATTGTTGTCCAAAACAAATTCCGCATCGTTCATGGGCTGCAGCAAATGCAATGTGCTGTCAGGGACTGATGTTTAGTTGTTAACGTTAGCCCCATACCTCTGCAGAAACGTCGTATATCTATTCGCGGCCACGCTCAGTTCGCGGTGACATGTAAAGATGAAAGTGAAATGCGAATGTTGACTTCAACCTCCGCGGGCCAATTTCCTAAAAACCCTCCAACTTTAAATTTAGTCTCAAATTTACTCTAAATTATTTTCGTTTTCACGGAAAACCTCAAATTTTAAGTCTAGATCTCTCTTTTGTTTCAGGAAAAATCATAAATTTTAAGTGCAGTCCCAAATTTATTTCAAATTTTATTCTCTAAAAAAAATACCAAATTTTAATCCATTTTCTAATCTAATGCATGATCCAATCTAACTTAGCGGAGCACTTTCACATTGATAATGGATACACATTGAAAATGTGACAAGGAAAATTACTTCAAAATAAAACCGTTATAAGATAAAAAAAATTAGAAATGACTAACCGCAATTCTTGTACGGAGGGCTAACCAGCACAAATTTAATACTAGAGTAAAAATTGATGATTTTCTTTTCAACAAAAAAAAAAAAAAGGTAAACTTGAAATTGGACCTATAGTTTGGGGATTTTTTTAGACGAAAAAGTTCGAGGTAGATTTGGGACTTAAGCTAAAGTATAGGAGTTCTTTTTAAAACGAAAAAAAGTTCCAAACAATTAAAACCGACCTTAAGGGCGCATTTGATAATGATTATGTTCCTAGGAATAGATTCTGATTAGAAATGATTCTTTTTTATTCTCTTCCCGGGAACAATTTCTAAGCATTTTAAGTCATTTATTAACTGTTCAAAATTTCTAATTCTGAATAGATTATGTTCTTTTTAGGTGTTTGAGACCGTCTTTCATGATTATGTTCCAAATCAATTTCTTTTAATTTTTAAATAATTTTTTTCTTTTTCTTTTTTTTTTTTTCCTTTTTCTTCTTATTCTTTTTCTTCTTCTTGTGGCCGGTCGTCGAACCGGCAATGGCCGACGAGAGTTGGTGACCTCACCGGAGCGTTGCCGACCCTCGGCGAGGGTGGCCCTCGTCGCCGACCCTCGGCGGTGGCCAAGCCGATCTCGCCTGTGGCTAGGCAAGGCTAGGTGAGGCCTGCCTAGCCACTAGCGAAGCTCGCCCGGCCTCGGCTGAGCCTCGGCCTCAACGGTGGCTAGGCGAGCCACCGTTGAGGCCGCGAGGGCGGCGGTAGACAAAGAACCGCGGGATGGCAGTCGATGAAGAAGAAGAAAATTGATTTTGATTCTTATTCCTGAAAAAAGAATAAACTTTCTTTTTATTATTGATTATGTTCTAAATCTAATTCCAGAAACAAAAAAATAGAATTTTATTCCCAGAAACAAAAATTTTACTAAAGGCGATTCTATTCTCAAACTACTGCCGGGAACAAAAAATCAGAATCATGTTAGGATGGTTACAAAAGAGGCACTAAGTTTAGCGGTTCTTTAGAGAGTTAGCCTGACCTCCGCGCCCTTTCAGCATTGAATTTGATGAGTCGATTGGAATCAGGCTCGTCCGTGAAGCAAGCAAGCGCCATCAAACGTGCTTCATGCTCCACTCTCCCTGCACGAAACTCATCTCCCGAGCCCGTCTCCCGCTCGAATCGAACTTCGCCAACCGCCGCCTTTTCCTTTCCCTCCCTTCCGAACAATCTCGACCGGCCTCGCGCCCCTCCTCCCCTGCCGCCGCCCACGATGAACTCCTCGATCTCTTCGATCACCTCCTCCGACGGTGCCGCTCGGCCCAGCACCCGGGCCGCGTCCACGCGCGCGTCGTCGTCGCCGGGGCCTCCGGCTCCGCGTTCTTGGCGGCTCGGCTGGTGTCGGTCTACGCCCGGTTCGGGCTCCTCGAGGATGCCCGCAAGGTGTTTGATAAAACGCCACTGGAGTGTAAGTCGAATTTGCTCTTGTGGAACTCGATCTTGAGAGGTTATACGTCTAATGGGTGTTGTGAAGAAGCTCTGGAGCTGTATGTTGAGATGAGAAAGCTCGGAGTTTTGGGTGATGGGTTCACTTTCCCTTTGGTGACGAGAGGTTGTGCCGAAGCGGGTAGCTCGATCTTCTGCAGGAATGTTCATTGCCACGCCTTGCAAATGGGGTTGCACCGTAATTTGCATGTGGTGAATGGGTTGATGGGTATGTACGCGAAGCTTGGTCAAATGGGCATCGCGCTCCAGCTGTTTGATAGAATGGGTACTAGGAGCTGTATTTCGTGGAACACGATGATCTCGGGCTTTGCGTCAAAATGCGACTGTGATGGGGCTATTGAGATGTTTCGGCGCATGGAGTCCGAAGGGGTGGAGCCAAATGTGGTCACGTGGACATCGTTATTGTCGAGTCATGCCAGAGGCGGCCGCCATGTCGAAACTGTGGAGTTATTTGGTTCAATGAGAATGAGAGGAATTGGTCCCAGTGCTGAAGTACTAGCTGTGGTTTTGTCTGTTTGTTCTAATATGGTTGCACTCCATATGGTTAAAGCAATTCATGGACTTGTTATAAAGGATGGTTTTGAAGCTTATTTGATTGTGGAGAATTCATTAGTACGTGCATATGGGAAGCAAAGACAATTAGAAGATGCCAGTCAATTGTTCTTTGAAATGGAATCCAAGAACATAGTCAGTTGGAATGCACTAATTACATCGTATGCAGAGTCTGGATTATGCGACGAGGCCTTTGAAATATTCTCCCAGCTCCAAAAATCCGATGGTTGTTCATTGGCAAGGCCCAATGTAATAAGTTGGAGTGCCATCATCGATGCATTTGCTTCTGCAGGGAGAGGGAGAGAATCTTTGGAACTCTATAGACAAATGCAGCTTGCCAAAATTGCTGGCAATGCCATAACAGTCGCTAGTGTCTTATCAGTTTGTGCAGAGTTGTCAGCACTCAACCATGGCCGGGAAGTCCACAGCCATGTAATTCGGGCTTTGATGAGTGATAACCTCCTGGTGGCAAATAGCTTGATCACAATGTACATGAGATGTGGATGCCTTAATGAGGGGAGCCTGGTGTTCAAGAAACTTGTTGTGAAGGACTTAATCTCCTGGAACTCAATGATTGCAGGGTGTGGAATGCACGGTTTAGGACAAGATGCAGTGAGACATTTTGATGGAATGATTGAAACTGGAATTGAGCCAGATGAGGTCACTTTTATTGCTGTTCTTTCTGCTTGTAGTCATGCAGGGCTTGTTGTTGAGGGTCATAAGCTTTATGATCGAATGACTGAAGAGTTTGGAATTGAGCCACAGATGGAACATTATGCATGTCTAGTCGATATGTTGAGCCGATCTGGTTCCTTGCAGGAAGCTACAGAGATAGTAAAAGCCATGCCGTTGACACCTAATGTTCATGTTTGGGGAGCTCTTCTTAATGCTTGTAGGATGTATAGAGACACAGATTTTGCGGAGGCAACAGCCTCACACGTTTTCAGTCAGAATTTGGATACTACTGGAAGCTATATGCTTCTCTCTAACATTTATGCTGCAAATGGCCGGTGGGATGATTCTGCAAGACTGCGGATTTCTGCCCAGGAGAAGGGTTTGAAGAAAGTCCCAGGCCAGAGTTGGATTGAGTTGAGTAATAAGTTCTATATGTTTTCGTCGGGGAGGGCCTTGCAGTTGGGTATGGAGGATGTTTATGGTGTTCTTAAAGAACTGACACTTCAAATGGAAACTGAAGACATTATACCTGCGATATCATAAAAGACAAGTAGCTGAGAATGATTAATTAGTCTCTGTTCTTGGAATTTGCTAATTTTTTCACCCACATGGCCCATAGATTATTGGAATTCTCTGGAGTCTTTACAGATTTAGCTGGAAGATGACGAAGAAAAGTTTCAATAACTAAACTCAGAATTCTACTCGTTGTTTAGATGCTTCTCATGACCTGCGGTGATTAGTTTGTGGATAGTTTTCTCTCTGTGCATACTGCTTTGGTCACGTTTGATGCCACTGTCATTGACCCTTCAAATCTAATTGAAAGTTTCAGCCATATTTCTACATGCTTTTCTTTTCTTTTTCTTTTTTTCCTTTCTCGGAGGCTGTTTAATATATTTATATTTATTATGATAGATTCTATATTTCTAATCACCTGCATCACCGATGAAAGAGGACTGTTGAGGTTTTGTCATGTGATCAGCTGATGTGATCAAATCACCATCTTGCATGAAAACATAGTTATGACATTCAAGAGTGCCAAGAATTTAGAAAGTTGGAGGGTAATGTGGTTATCTGACTGCAACTAGTCTAATCAGCAGGTGCACTTTTCAGTGAATAAGTTGTGGGAACTTAAGTCATGGTTAGTTATAAATTGGGTAAGGGAAGGAATTAGGATGCACCGGAAGGAATCTAATAGAAAAGGAAAAGGGAAACAATATATTTTAAAAAAAAAAAAAAAAAAAAAAAGAGACGTTCTAATTCTAGGATCCATCCCCTCGGAGGTTGCAGGGACCTCATGTTACGTTGCACTGTGAGTCGCATTAGCTGAGAAAAGAACACCGTCGCCGCTTAGAAAACCGTTCAGAAGTTAATTAGCTCATAGTTTGAGGAACCAGGACAATGGGATCTCCGCGCCAAGTGGCCATGGGTCGCTTCAGTCGAAGAGCACAAAAGAAGGGTATCGATTAACACCTCCCTGGCTTCTGTAGGCTTTGGAAATTGGCGTATATCTCTCAGCTGTTGTATAACTCTAGGTATTGTCTAGCTGGCTTCAGATGCTAAGAAATTATTACCATTTGTAAAGATACTGATCATCACCTCATTCAGTGGAGGCTTAGAAATTGTGGTCCAAAACCAATTCTCCGTTGTTCATGGGCTGTAAAAACATGCCCTGTTGGCGACTGACTTGCATAGTTGCTATGTTTCCTCATCAATCTTCCAGTTTAGACACTTGGCATCTGCTGCCCCGGATTGAATGCATTCCACCTCATGGAGGTGGTGAGAACATAACACCGAAGCGGCAACCATATTTATGAGAAAGTTAGATTGGTGTCAACCGTAAACGCAATGTATATAGATCTCCTTCAACCATACAGAAAGGATCATAAGAATTGTCAACAGTTAACAGTAAAAAAGGCTTAAGACACTGACCAAATAAGTTTTCGGACACCCACAAGATGAAATACATTTGCTCCTTCGGAACGTTTGATAATTTAAGACGTGGACTTTTCAATTAGCAAGTCCCGCATGCATATGAGATGATGTCAACCCTTGAATCAGCATAAAAAGAGGTTCTCATGCCTTCTTCAAATGCTTCCTGCCCTCTTCAATTATGACTATGTAAAGAACAAAAGAATGGGCAACAAAATGCAGGGCCTGTAAAAATATTGTCCCTAACTTACAAATGGTTTGATGAAGCAAAATTGAATTGGGTATTTCATCTTCGGTATTTCAGAGAGGCGTGGCCCGTCTCTCCCAAATGCTTAAACAACTTGGTCCTGGTTATCATAACATAATGAGAAAATCAATACAAGGAAGAACAGCAAGGACTAGGAACCGTGCAAATCAAATGACCAGATAACTTTAGTACCTGGACTCAAATTCTTGTCCACAGGTCTCACAAGAATTGTCAGCATTCTTCGCTGATGCCTGCATCAACATGCAGATCCAAAATCAGGCAAAATCAGAGCAAGCTCTAAGACAAGATTATGGACAACTAACTCCTGGAGTAATGCAAGAATATAGAGACAGGAAAGGCAAGACTGAGGGTCAGGGCACCAGAACACCATTGGTATATAACTCCCGAAAATTCCTACCGCTTCTGGACCAATAATATTTGGAACAGATAGTCTTTTACATACGAAAGAGCTAAAGTAAATATTGATGATTCTTTAAAAGTGAGTAACCACAACAGCAATGAATTATGCTAACATTCAAAAGCCATGGCACGGGAAAAGATATGTTGATAAGAAATGTTGCGCAACTTCAATGAAAAGAGTATCGAGCAAAATGAAAACATGTTTGCTTACCTTGGCTTTCCTCCCTTTAGGAGCATTATTTGATTTAGTGATCGGATCTTTCTTTCCCGTCCTCTTTCTGTCAGAAGACTGGTTTAGAGTTTTATCTTTTGCCACTCCATTGCCTCCTATAGCTTCGCTATCATCTTTCCGAGGAAAGTCGCTAACGGAGCCATCCGCAGCCGTACCATCATCTCCGTTTGTTCTATCACTCTGATCATTATCTTTGCTATTACCGGTATCTGCATCTTCTCCGTTGTTCTTTCTGAACCTCTCCTTCTTAGCCCCACGATTCCTTCTGGTGCTTTTCCTGTTATCATACTCCATGAATTCTTCTTCACCATTTTGCGTATCAACTTTGGAAGACGCTCTAAGCTCCTGCATTGCCGCCATTTTCCTTCTGTTCTTGCGCCCAGACAACATTGCCTCAAGAACACTCATTTCATCGAGTTTGTCATCGTCATCGTCATTGTCCTTGTGAGAAGGTCCTTCCATCTCCTTAGTCCCTTCTTCCTTGTTGCTTTCTTGAACATCGAAGAACCTCTCTCCATCACTCATCTCACCCCCGTCCTCAATCTGTTCCTTCTCTTCCCCCTTAATTTCCAAATCATCCCTCATCCTCTCTCCTATCTCCTCCACACCATCTTCCTCAACTCCTGTCACCTCAGCATCCTCGTTCTCCTCCTCCGCCTCCTCCTCCTCCTCCTCCTCCGCATCCTCCTCAACAAATGACTCCTTCAATGCGGCCACCTTCTCCTTATGCTTTTTCGACTTCTCGTGATTCTCCCACTGTTTCTCGCTCTTAAACTTCTTCCCACACGCGACACAATAAAGCTCTTTCTCCTCCTTCCTCTCTCCATCTTCCTCTTCCCCTGAAGACCCTCCTTCTTCGCCTTCTTCCTCCTCGACCCTCGCCCACTCTGGCTCCTCGTACGCCTTCGCCCTCTCCATCCTCTCCCTCTCCAACTGCTTCTTCCTCTTCCTCTCCTCCTCCCTCCTCTTCTCATTCTCCATATTCCTCTTCACCATCATATCCACCACTCTCTTATCCCTCTTCTTCACGAACTCTGCCAGCCCCCTCACCGTCTCGTTAAACTCCCTCCTCGCCTTCTTCCTGAGCTTCTTGTTCTCCTCCTCCATCACCCTCCTCGACTTCCTGTTCACGCCGGCCGCGGCATCGTACATGTCCACCCACATGAAATCCATCACCGTGAAGAAACCTAGCCAGTAATTATAAAACGCCGTCACCTGCGCGTACGGGCTCTCCAGATTGCCCATGAGCGGCGCCTCCCTCACCGAATCGAGCCCCAGCCCCATCTTCCTCGCGAAACTGATCTCGTTCGCGTAAATCTTATCAAACACATCCGCATACACCTTGTAAAACCCCTTCCCCGAATCGGAGTATCCAGAAAACACGGTGTTCGAGAAATAGGAGAACAGATTGGGGACCGGCGAGTTCGCCGCCGCGCCGCTGCTGCGATCGGAGAACAGGATCTGCGAGCGGTGGGAATCGTACCAGGCGCGCTCCTTGGGGTCGGAGAGGACCTCGTAGGCGTGGGCGAGCTCCTGGAACTGGGCGGTGGCGTCCTCCGGGGAGAGGCCGGACTGGACGAGCTTGTCCGGGTGGCGCTGGAGGGCGAGCTTCCTGTAGGCGGAGCGGATTTCCTCGGCGGTGCAGTCGCGCGACAGGCCGAGCACCTCGTAGTGGCAACGCTTCTCCGCCGCCATCCCCGCCTCCGCCGCCGCCGCCGCTCGTCGGGAACTCCCCGCGGACGATACTTCGGCCGGAGGAAACGGATGGTTTTGGGAGGAATCGGCTCGACGATCTGGTCAATTGCTTCCGGCTAGGGTTTATGCGGAGAGATTCAGCGAAGCTCTGCAGAAAGATTCAACGGGAATTGCTTGCTCCCACAGGAAGAAGAAGCTTCAAATTGGAGGAGGAAAATTCACATTTTATTTGTGGTTCTTGAATTCCCAATATGGTCCCTCACTTTCGATTTATTCGATTTATCCCCCCAATTTTTTTGATGACAAGGTCAAATTAGTCCTCTGTAATATTCGCGAGTTTTTATGAATTTTGCAATATAATTTTTCATTTCGATCATTTTACTGAATCAATAAAAAGAAATTTATTCCATCCTTTTATTATCTTTTTTTCTTTATGTTATATCTTTTTGTTTTTAATTGCCAGTTGTCTTTGCCGTGCTTGTCCTTGGTGTTGCGTTGTAGGGTGTGTATCGCATGTACGTGACTTTTACATCACAGCACCCTTTCACTCCTTTTGATCTTCTCATTTGGAGTGCAAGTTTTGATGTCGTGATTTTGTATACATTTGACCTCTTCTTAATATAATTATTACGTTTCACCAAAAAGGGTGAAAAAAAAAAATATTGCAATAGAGTCGTTGTGATAAGTGTGATAATATAATAGAAACTCATTAAAATTGTATTGGGTTTATCTTTTAGGCAAATAAAATTATCAATAATCTATCTCGCACCTAATTTTTTAGATTGATGAAATTTTCAATCTTTTGCATGTCATGTTTTATAAGTGATAACAAACAAGGTATAGATTAATATAAATATGTGCAAATAAATTAATATTATCCCCGAATAGGCATATGAAAGCATTTAGACATAAAATAGCAAAAATATCAATGCAACGGAACTCTCTAGTTTTGCTATTATGGAGATTATAAACTGATATATACTTAAATAAAACTATGTAATACAACCAAAAAGGTGAAATGTTAGTAAGTTGAGGAACTTATATTAAACAAATTAAAATTTTACAGTCATCATTGAACATTTAAGAATAGTTCAAAGACTAGATTGGACGAATTAAAAGTTATACCATTTGAGACAAAGTATAGAAACTAGTAGTGTCATTTCCCCAATTACAAGATTCATTCCATCGCTTCAGCCAACCACGCCGTGGTGTAGCCCGTGACTAACCATGCATGACTTGGTGCTTCTTTTCTTTCTTCTCCTTTGCCTCTTCTCATTGAAAAAGAAATCATGCACCGCCCACCAAGACGTCATTTGCTTTTCTTAGTCACATAATTTTCTCCCAAATCCTCTTCATTCAGAAGTAAAAGGAGAAGCTTTGAGGATTTCAACATACAAGAACTACTGCAAAATGTAGCGAGTTTTTGTCTAAAAGGGGGTGTTCCATCCATTTAGTTTTCCTTTGCAAAAGTAAAGTAGTTCCCGTCCAAAGCAAGCCATCCACAATGGAACTCGAACCTCTGTACATCCAACTTGTTCAAGTATACAAGTCCAATCTGCTCATCAACTACGATAATTTTTCTATAAAGATTAAACTTTTACAAATGAATATTTCAGTTAAGAGATTCTACTGGTTTCATGACATCCCTATGAGAGTATTTGGCTTGGGCAACCCCATCAGTCCAAAAAAATTCCCCCCTCACTGTTCTTTGCCTCTTCGAGGTCTAGCGTGACAATCAAAGCTCGATCTTCCACAAAAGGCGAGAGCGAGCGAGCCGGTCTTTCAGTTTTTCCAGGTCTAATTCCACGATAAGGTTCGACTTCACGGATCTTGAAAAATGGTAGAATATGGTAAAATACAATGCCCCATCGCCAACGTAAAATCAGTATGGAAAATTGAAGATTCATGGTCACCGAGCCACTTCTGTCAAAGACCCAGTTTTGTCTATCGGCAGAGTGGAAACTTCTTGCGTGTTACTGTTGTCCCGTTCTTCATTAAAATGGTCTCTCAGAAATTCAACAGCCATAAATGTGAGTGCGGAGGCTGGAATGTACCATGTAATCCTTGGCACGCTACCTCGGAAGAGTCCCTTCGCACCTTCTACTCGCCATATGCTACGAATTGCATCGAACCAACCGTTGTACCTGAGACAACAAGCTTTTAGAACTTCTCTTCGTGTTTCTCAGTTCACTTGATTTAAGGAAAACAATGGAGGATGATTTATCCCTCCATAACATATGTATGACCTAGCATAGAGGATGATGAAGATGAAGCTCTTAACTATGCAATGGAATTACTGGATTGGCCCTTTTTGTCACAACGAAACATTTGCAAAATCTATTTTCTGGCAATATGCCTCATTCGTACTTCCTAATACATTGCATGAAATTGCCACCCCTCTTATAACCAGATGGCAATCCCAACCAACTCATATTAACTAGTAACGCCATTGAATAACACTTTGGACTATGGAGATTGACAGACGTCACGTAATGGATACCCCAAATATTTAACACAACTAGCTATGTACAGCAGATCAGAAGACTTGTAGAACGGATGATCTGTGCACTCAAGCAAACTAATTGAGAAGCCCCAATAATAGTGCTAGCCGGTGTGTAAGCGAGACAGAACAGACAGGACGAGGCAGAGGCAGAGTCTTGAAAGCTTTGAGATAGTGATGAAATATTGACAATATGGTCTTAGCATCAATACAAAAGCCATGCGTCTCTACACATAATAGCAGCAAGCTACCTTGTCGCTGATCCTTGCACTTGCAACCTCGTCTTGATGACATCCAAAGGAGTAGTAAGATAAGCACTAAAACCTGAATAAATTAAAGAGCCTTAAATTGATCTTATGGTGCAAAAAGACTATGGTAATAATCAAATCTAATTAAACGCTATAATGCATGAGCATAGACATACCACCAGCTAATCCACCTAATATAAGTCCTTCCACTGAACTACTTAGACGGAAATTTGATTCTGATAACCACATCTGCTTGCTGTACTCCGTCATGTCTTTAAGTGCTTCATAAAACATGACCTGCAAAGATGTAAACTAGTAACTGGATGACATACCAAAAAAAAATTCAGTGTGCTTAATTATCTTCAAGTGTGGTAGTGGGAGCATGAAAGCAAATATGAAGGAAGATAGCATTAATAAAGGTGGATTTGGCAATTGAAAAAGGACATCATTTATTTTATTAACCTACCATAAGACCAGCAAATGGAACATCCCTAGCAAGTGTGGACCAGTATCTACAAAAGCATCAAAAAGGGGGTGATTCTTGGTATTGCAATAGCTAGAAATTACAAGGAAGTACAGAAAAAGACCTCATAATTTTGAACATCTAACTTATAACCTATTCTCAGCATTGGAAGTTTTTACCAAAAGAAGAGGGGTTGAGCTCTCTCTCTCTCTCTCTCTCTCTCTCTCTATACACATGCATGTCTGCATTTGACTCTATGCGTGATATTGATGGTTTCTACAGACAAAATCTAATAAACGTGTACCATCCATAAGAACCTAGGAAGTTTGACTGTAATAGTTACCCTGTATAAAGTCCCCTCAATCCCTGCTCCTTCCATATTGAAAAGCCAGCCTGAAACATTCCATTGTAATAGCCATACATACAGGGATTAGACTTCAAAGTAACCCTATCTTTCTGGACCACTGAACTCCATGACGATTTGGTGCCTTGGACCTGCATACGCTGCTTCATGACTTCACATGGAACATACACAAAAGAACCCAGGGTATCTCCTGAGATGCAACAAGTTCAATTGGAGTTTTTAGTGCTCAGAGGTATGACAGTCATTGATTCAACCAATTGAAATCCAGGGGTTTCACCTAATTTTCATGCATGATGCATTGGTTGCACACATATAAGACATTTACATACAAAGGGGAAAAATCAAATGAGAGATGCACATTGCTTGGTCAAGCAGAAATGTTATAGAAGTCCAGCATAGCATACCAAGTGCTCCAGCTAAAAAATGAGACCAGTGCCCCCCAAGCTCAGGATTTGATTCTTCAATCCACTTCTTGGTGGATTCTATGAAACCAAAATACGTTGCTCCAGTTGCAAGAGATCCGGTTACTCCAGGTGCTATACCTCTATAAAACCCTACAATGAATAAAAAGAACAAGCCATTAGCAATGCACCAAGAGTACATGATCAAAGGTACTAAAAGACACAACAAGAAAGTTGTACCCCTTAATCCGTCTGCACACCACACTGTACGAACCATCTGGAGTACACTCTTTTGATTCTGATAAAAATTGCATCCAAATGTATCCATGGAGAACAAATTATTGATTGGCAAGCAAAGCAGGGAGAGCCAAGTGAGACACTCAAGAACAACGCAGGGACACTTCTTTTTCGACCATGTCACGCTGGTTTTAGGCACCACTGCAGCATTAATTAATGCATGCTACAGCTGCGACACAATAGTTCATCTCCGTACCTGACTCCTGCTGAGAATCGCCTGACTTTGAATCCGCGTCTTGACCGTATCAACCGGGTGCATCATTCCTTCGCCAAAAGCCCCAGCAACAGCACCCCACAAGAACTCCCTCCATACTGTGCCCAAAGATAAAAATCAATATACAAGAAATTCCTAACTTCACAGAAGAAGCATGCAGAGAACTAATAGAGGCCTCATTAACTTTTCCCCAATAGAGATCATGGAAATTGATGATCTATATCCAGATACACGGCCTGCTGAATTGATTCATCTATGAACTAATCGGATTTCTATGCTTCTGACAGAAGATAAACTACAATCCGCATGGATGAACTCGATCACGAAAACACCGACAGAGTGGGAAGGAAACCGACAAGAAGAGAACCGTTCCAGTTCATATGCTACTTCACGAAGTAACCAAACCTAAACACGTCTCACTCTACCGGTGTTTCGGGAGAAAAAGCGACAGTACACATCTTCAGCTCAGCTCGTGCCGATCAACGACTCCAAACATGCCATCCCCATCGACTCGCTCGCTGCCGCGAGAACTTCCCGACGGTCACGCCATCTTCTGGCAGAGGCAACGAAATCGAAGCCTTACTTCATCTAGACCGAACTACGAGGTACGAAACGTCATGCGGCAATCATCCTTCTTTCTTCTCCGGAAAGCAAGCGCACGCGGGGAGTTGACGATCGGGAAAATGGCTCACCGAAGAAGTGGCGGTGATCCGCGGCGGCCGGACGCGGAGCCGCGCGTCGATTTCCGTTCGGGCTTGAGCTCCGATCCGCCATGGAAGTCGCCGGAGCAGCTCTCTGCAGCTTTTAGGGTTTAAGCTTCGTCCGCCATTTCTCCGGGGGTTTAAGCTTTTAACGCTGCGGTTTGAGCGGAGGCCGTTGTGCAGTTTCCAGCGAAAACGACGTGTCGTTGCAGTTTCTGCGTTTTTGTATCGGAAACGATGACTGATGTGGGCTGGGCTGGGCTGGAATGGCTGGACAATGGCCATTGCTTAAAGCCTGCTCTCCAAAGCCCATTGCTAAGCCCAAGGAGATTTGCTGATCCAGGCAGCCATAGAGGATGAATCGGAGACGGAATTCCTCGGGAATTGATGAATCTATGAGTTCCTTTTGTAAGATGAGACGCCTTGGGCATGAATGAGCCACACATTATCAAGTCATGATCAAGACAAGATCTCAATGTTCTCGCGTCTTGCGATGTTGCGCTCGCCACTCGATTGCCAACCTACAATAGGAGACTTGTTCCTCCAAGGGCACGTGTCGACCGTGTGCATCGAATGAGGCTGAGGAACCTGGCCTAGAGCACTCGACAAAAATCACATTGCGTGAGCATTCACAGGGGCCATCACAATGCTTTGTCTGAATAAATAGTCAAATTCCCTTTGTCCGTGTTAATTCCGAGTTGATTATTCAACGCTCAATAAAGGCCCCCGAAGGAGCCATTCCCAATCCATCCCCCAGCCAGCATGCAGCAACTTGCTCTCACCACAAGAGCAACTTGATGAGATACTAGCAATCAATTTGCGTCTTTGACGCAATGTAAATAAATATTTACAATTGATAGACTTTAATTCATTTGATATGATCCTTAAGATATTCTTAAATGTTCAATCTAGTTATTAAACTGTCAATTTGTTTATCCCTCCATTTACCATAAATAAGTCAAAAGTTTTCACAATTACACTATTACCCAAATTTTAGTATATCCTTATATTTCAATCCATTTCATAAGCCAACAAAATAAATATCTCCATAATTTTATTGCTTTTCTATCTTTTTTGTCTCTCTAATTATTACAATAGATCCATTTAATTATATTTTTGCTTATGATATCCATACTAGCAAAAATATAACCCCATTTAGAGTTGTCTTAGTTTGATATTCCTACTATTTTAATTTCCTAATTTAAAAATCTAGCTAAATTTAATTAGGGTTAATACCCCAAAAAACTCCAAACTAATACATATGTAACAAATTTACTCCAAACTAATTTTTTGACCATCAAAAATTTCAAACCGGTACACCTTTAACAAATTTATCCTAAATTGATACATATTTGATAAATTTACTCCAAACTGGTATACCATTGACAAATTTATCCAAAACCGGTACACTTTTGATGTCTTTACTTTTTGTTAATTTATGTTAAATTTTACTGTCAATTTATTAAGTTGTATGATACGTGATAGTTGACTAGTGTACTAGTTTGAAATTTTATTTTTTGTTATCATAGTTATACAATTTTTGTGGTTTTTTGCAGTATTAATCAAATTTAACTGAGGGTATATTTATCACAAATGCACTATTTTTATTTTTTATTTTTGAGGGGTCAAACAAAATAGTTTTTGATAAATTTATCACAAGTGTACCAGTTTGAGATTTTTTATGGTCAAAAAATTAGTTTTTGGTAAATTTGTCACAAGTGTATCAATATAGGATTTTTTAGGGTATTAACCCATTTAATTAAGAAAACACAAAATATAAAAACTTGAAAATCTTACTTGTCTAAAAGATTAAGAATAAGATTTAGATCAATATAAGTACAAGAAGTCTATAGTTAAATTAAAATCGCTATAAAAAATTCTATTGAAAACAATTATTTCTATGACTCTAAACGAGGTCATATTTAGGAAAAAGTCACAAAAAAAGACCTCAAATCATGCCTATTGCGACACATTTATCCTACATTTTTTTGGTGATGTCGTAAATCCTAAATTTGTACTTATGTGACACATTTATCAAAAAAATCGGTGACATCACAAACCCTAAACTTATATACATGTGACATATTCACTTCAAATTTATACTTGTGCGACACAATTATTCTGCATCGAAATTCCGTTAATGAACGTCGCTACCTACATGAACAATGGAAAGCAAACATTCTTGACGTGACACTCACATGGTAAAAATATACAACTCATTGTATTTCTTTTTCTTGTTTTCTTTTCCCTTTTCTTAACTTCCTACTTGGTTTGGTTAAAGCCTTCTCTCGAAAGCCCATTGCTAAGCCTAGTGAGATTTGCTGGTGTTTCGGCCCATCTAGTTCGACTTTTGGGGAATGCAAAGCCATTTCTTCATATATCTTTGGATGAAGGTGCGTTTGGTAAAAGCAATAGTGTTTGGATGACTCATTTTATAAAGCAAATTTGAAATGAGAAAGAAAAAAAAACAGAGGGCAAACATGGGCGAGCATTGGTAGGGAAGATAAGTATTGGGCAAGCTTCAATTGCAACAATCACAGGCAAACGTTAGTTAGGATATGGTTGTCCAGAGTCGTGCGACCCTAACCTCGCCAATCCTTCATAGCCAGATTGCCCTCATGACCCCTCACCGCCTACTCTCGTACAAAGAAGATGAACATTAACAACAAGGGTGAAATCAGAAAACAAAAACGATGGTGAGGATAGTTTTGGAACAAAAAAAATTACTTAACCCTAGAAATAGCCTTCCACACATGCTTAAAATCTAAGGCACGGCTTTCAATTTTGCCAAAACCGACATTTGGTCAAAAGAATGGTATAATGCCTATGCCAACCCAGTTTTAGCCTAGTCTAAAAAAGCTTGCCAAATGCCTCATATTTTCCTAAGGTGAACCAAACCGGTCATTTATGCAGTTGTGTTGGCGATTGCACTCATGAGATAGAAACAACTAATTTGTGTTTTCAAGATTTATGTACATAAATTTATGCAATTTTGAAATCGAAAAAATCTCGAATATGGAAGTTTGGCTTAAGTAGATAGACTTGAGAACTAGCAATTACTTCATAAACCTTGTGAATATTGTAAGACACGATTTGAATCTAGATAATGAAATAAAATATAACGTAACTATTAAAGGTAAATTAAAGCGTATCAACTAATTAAGAAATCAGCATAAAAGTACTATTCTTGTCTGTTACATTATCCGTAAGGACCCTTTCATTTAGGCAGTCGTATAGAATTAAATTGTGATTTTTTTTTCCCCTAGTTTGAGTGACTTTGGTAACATTAAATCAATCAATCTGGGTGATTGCACAGAAAAGTCTCTTCGACATTTGGAGACCGCAACAGCATACTGCTAAGACTCCATCTTAATAAGATTAAATTAGAGGTATATCGACGAAAACACAAGGAAAAAAAAATTCGACGGTATATTTTTCGATAGTGATCCAACTGCCATAAAATAAGCAAATAATATACACGCACTAAGTTTACATACAAATGAACCCTAAAAGTACATCTAATTTTGGAAGATCTAGAAAGGATCAAAGCATCGAATTAGGGGTTGACTCAGTTCAAATATAATCCGCTATTTATAATCAAATCATAAACCAATCTAAAATGACTTAGGCCTTTTTGATATCCCAATTGAATGCTGAAAACTAAAATTCTGCACTCAATGAGATTGTACTTATTTGATAATTTTAAATAAAATCGACTTAAATTAATAATTTAAGTCCAATATCCCTCTAATTTGGTACACAAAGAGAGGGGTTACTTCGGTCTACTTGGCAGAAAAGATAAAATTAAGTGCTAAAAATTCAATATTGAATTTTAAGCGTTGCTAATCTTATGTGCTGAATATAAAAGCAAAAAGTCATTCGAGGATAATAAAAATTGATAAATGATTATTATTGATAACTTTCAAAACATGGAAAATAAGACTATTATCGCTAGGAGTTATCAATATATTTAGGGTTAATACCCTAAAAAACCCCAAACTAGTACATCTATGACAAATTTACCCCAAATTATTTTTTTGACCACCAAAAACCTCAAACGGTACATATGTGACGGATCTACCTCTGTTAGCTTCCGTTCGATTTTGCCGTTAACATTGCTGACGTGGTTCCGACGTGGCAAGCCATGTGGAAATTCATAAGTTTAATACCATAAAAAACCCCAAACTGATATATTTATGACAAATTTATCCCAAACTGGTATATTTATGACAAATTTATCCCAAGCTGGTATATTTACGAAAAATTTACTCTAAATTAATTTTTTCAATCATAAAAAACCTAAATTGGTACACGTGCGGCACATTTACCCTCTTTCAATTTTCTAAAATTTGACCGAGTTGTGATGTCCAATCAATTTTATTTTTCGGATTACTCTAACATTGCCTCCATATCATTAATACTTGATTTTTTTTTCTTTTTATTAGAATCATTATTAGAAAACCATTCAAAGACTACCAAATGTGCACTTCATTCTTGTGCCGAGAGGATGCCCATTAACTAAAAGATGGACAAATCGCTTGCGCACATATACAAAATAATCACACTCAAAGTACACCGGAAATCAGTGATAAACATAAGTGATTTTGGTTCCGGCATTTCAACGAGCATGTGATGTATGAGTCAATCATACCATTCATATGCAAGTTCCGTGTTAAAATTTTGACGTACTTACGATTCAAGGTAAGAAAGACTATGTAACGCTAATAAGGACATGGACTAACACGAATGACCAGTAAAAGCAAAAGTAATATGTAAGCGTACAAACAGATTGCGGACAAGCAATAAACCATGTGGGGCTAAGACATATAAACATAAAGCCAAGTTTGTCACAAACCAAAAATGAGCGAAGCAACCACAATATGTTCACTTCTTTTGTATATGTGCGCAAGCGATCTGTCCATCTTTTAGTTAATGAGCATTCTCTCGGCACAAGAATGAAGTGCACATTTGGTAGTCTTTGAATAGTTTTCTAATAATGATTCAAATAAAAAGGAATAAAAAATCAAGTATTAATGATATGGAGGCAATGTTAGAGTAATCTGGAAAATAAAATTGATTGGACATCACAACTCGATCAAATTTTGGAAAATTGAAAGAGGGTAAATGTGCCGCACGTGTACCAATTTAGGTTTTTTATGATCGAAAAAAATAATTTAAAGTAAATTTGCCGTAAATATACTAGCTTGGGGTAAATTTGTCATAAATATACCAGTTTGGAGTTTTTAATGGTATTAAACTTATGAATTTTCACATAGCTTGCCACGTCAGCAACCACGTCGGCAAGGTTAACGGCAAAATCGAACGGAAGCTAACGGAGGGTAAATCTGTCACATATGTACTGGCCTGGGGTTTTTGGTAGTCAAAAAAATAGTTTGGGGTAAATTTGTCACGAGTATACCAGTTTATGGTTTTTTAGGATATTAACCCATATATTTAGCAAGACTGTAATTACATAATTTTTTTTATTAAATAAACAAGGATGCCGATGATAATCATTTAATTCCATAAATCAATTTTTTGGCAAGACACAAATCATTTTATTTTTTAAGTTTCTAAAAACACACGTTTGATAATAACACAACATTTCATTATTAAAATAAAATTTTGTTGGATAACGACACAAAATTTATCTCTCCTAGAGATCGACAGGTGATGGTGGGAGGCAACTAACTAATAACGAGAGCAAGTAACGAGAAGGGTTTTTATTTCTCATTTTTTGTTCAAGAAATAGAAAATAGTAAAAAAAAATTTACTTTTATTTCTATTCCAAGCTTATTTCTAAAATAAAAATAATTTCAAAAATAGAAAAATGAAATTATGTTATTAAACGATTTCTATTTTAAATCTACTCCCGATAACAAAAAAATAAAAAATTAGATAAAATAAAATGGTTATTATGTACGCCCTAAATAACCCCTACTTTGTTACCGTATTTGAATTTAATACTATCAAACAAGCTGGGTCTTATCAACATGGAAATTTTGAGCACTCAATTGAATTATCAAATAGGCCTTTAATTTGCTCAACATATAAATAATTTATGGTAATTATAATCTTGCTAGATATATTAATTAAACCTATTAAAAGTGATTAATAATATTTAACTGTCAATTTTTAATCATCTTCAACCAACTTTTTAATCCTATTTTTCCACTTAAGATCATTATCACTTATAAATTAATGCATATTTTCAATACTTAGGGTATCTTTGTTTTGGGGAAGATCGAATAATTTGAAATGCATATTCTTAAAAATGATCAATTGCGTTAACAAAAAAAGAAAATATATTACCCATTTGTTTAATAATTTTTTTATAATAATTAATTATTTTAATAAATATAATATCATTATTTTATATATTTTTAAAAAAATTTTTCACGAAAATAAACGAAATTTTAATTTTCAATTTTACCAACCCTAACACTTTTTCATGACTTGAGCTCCCGTTGATCCGCCCAAACTCTCTGGAGCCGAAACGGCGTCGCATTCCCTTCTCGACCCAGCCGAGCCGAGCCGACCGCATAAGCACGAACCGAATCTCTTCTCCACAGACGAGAAGAAGCAGCGAAAGAAGGAGAGAAAAATTTCAGCTTCCTTCACTCGGATCTCTCCGCTGAGCAGAGCGAGCTTCTAGGGTTTCCGCCCCACCCGCCCCCCCCCAATCGAAGATCGACGCCGATGGCGATGGCTGCTCTCCGCCGCGAAGGGAGGCGGTTCGCCCCCTCCTCTCCCCCCCCGCCCCATCGCCCACCGCCCCCGCTCCTCCCCCTCCTTCCTGTCGCCCGAGTAAACACCACTTCCTCCTCCTCCTCCTCCTCATCTCTAATGAACTCGCTTTCTGTCCGGTTCGGTCAGGGCTCGCAGTGCTCGAGAGCGATTCGGTCCGCGTCGCGTTTCGCGGTGATTTAGGGCAGGGTAGCTGCCGGCGATCCCCGATTCCGGCTCGCGACCGGCGCGAGAAATGGCCCTTCGTCTCGCGTTCTCGATTCGCGATATTAGCTCCGGATGTTCCTCTCCCGGTGCTTATTATCGATCTGCTTTGCCGTATGTGTGGAGATCGCGTGCCGAGAGATTGGGGGATTTCGATTCTCATTTTTTGTGGTGTATGTATGCTGCGCGTCGGTTTCTTTCCGGTGGAATACGAAATCTCCGGCTTTTGATATCGTTTCGAGAAAGATTGTGCGAATGTCGTTTGTTGTCTGGAGAATGTTGTGACCAAGCAAGCGAATTTTCGATCATCGGTTGAAGTACGACTTTCGTAAACGAGCCATCGTGACGTGCATTGCGGTGTCGACTGACAGTCCAATGAAGTTGGTTTTCTCATTTGTTTCTTCTGCTCTTTTTCTTTCTCAGAACACGTTTACTGCTTGATGCTTCCGCGCTGCTCATCGAACATCGTCCCCATTTTAGCTGGCCATGCTAAAATAATGCCTTTGATCATACTGCATTATCCAACTTCGGTTATGTAGTGTCTGAGATAGTAAACTTCATTGGTTTCTTCCCACACCTGTCTTTGCAAAGGAAGGACTGTATAATGGTCTCTTGATTACAGTTGTTGCATGGACAATAATTAGATAGAGCTTTTTCTTAAGTTGCGTAGCTTATTGAGCTGTATTGGGTTGGCAGGGAAGATGTTCCTTTTGGGGCTCGTTCTGTTTCAACTCAAGTGGGTAAGAGTCATGTTATCTTAATTTCTCACGAATTCATCTTTTGATGCTTTCTTATTTAAGTTTCCTTCCAGTGAGCTGAGAATCGATCAGTTGTATATGTTGAAATACCTGATCCTGTGTTTTTTCTCTGTGCAGTAAGGAACCGGATGAAGAGTGTGAAGAATATTCAGAAGATCACTAAGGCTATGAAGATGGTTGCAGCCTCAAAGCTACGAGCAATTCAAACTAGAGCTGAAAATTCCCGTGGCCTGTGGCAGCCATTCATTGCTCTTCTTGGCGACACCCCCAGTATGTTCATTTACAAGTTATTGCTTTACATCTACCTTTGGTACGAGTATATTGGGGTGGCCACTTAAAGTGATACCCTGCTAGAGGTGCATAGTTTGAATTTGATGTTCATCAATGACATTAACCTGAACGAGTGGCTCAAGAAATGCAAAGTTAGACAGCTTTTTTAATTGAAAATTGGAAAGTTCGTTAATTTTGTTTTGGCCTAGGTAGATGCATCAGTTTTTATGATGTTGTCGACTCTTGGCTTACATTATTACTGCGGGTAGGGATCTCTGTAAATTGACATTGAGCAATGTAACTCTACGTAAAAGAGGAGAGTGGCAAGTACTTGAAGTGCATGATAAAGTCGTAGGTTATTGAGATTATTTTGGCCCAAGATTTTTGCCACGATGAAAGTAATAGAGAGGAATGCTGGTGTATAAAGTTCAAAGTTTTTGTTTCCAAAGTATTTATGTAATTTTTTTGTGCTGGCCTGTGTCCTCTGGCTTTGACTTCCTCTTCCTGTCTGTTATATGAAAGACTGTGGAACTAGGAAGCTGCATAAACAAGTGATTGTAGAGTAATAAATTGTTGCACTGGCATCAGTTGTTGGTAAAGGCAATCTTTCTTCAGGACAAGCAATTATTTGATGCAGCTGAGAGTTCTACTATGTTTGTATGCCTAAAATTTAATAATCACACTCCTAAAGCAATCCAATCAAGAACGAAAAGATATATAGAGAGCTTGTGCAAACACAGAAAAGTCAAAAACGAAAGCAATGAGACATTCGAGCTTAAAGGAAAAGAAAATATTCACATGGAAAGATTGATAGTGACATTTGGAATGGGCTGGAGATGAAACGAAAGGATTTTATGTTTTCATGAAGTTAAAATAACAGGACATGGCTATCACCTTGAAAAGAAGAGCTGGAGTATTTTTAATAATTTATCTCTCTCTCTGTCTGTCTGATGAATAATTATGTGGTGTGGAATTACAGGCATTGATGTCAAGAAGAATGTTATAGTTACTGTTTCTTCGGACAAAGGGCTGTGCGGTGGGATTAATTCCACTTCTGTAAGATTAAGCAAGGGTTTACACAAGTTGAACTCAGGTATTGTGTGTAAGGAGTAGATGGTGATCTTTTATATGGGTTGAAAAGATTAGCGAGAATGCTTTTGACCAGTTAAAAAATTTAAAATGCTGCAGGGCCTGACAAAGAACCAAAGTATGTAGTCGTGGGGGAAAAAGCAAAGGTTCAATTGATCCGTGACTCACGAAAGCACATACACTTGACCATATCAGAGTTAACAAAAATTCCTCTGAACTATACCCAGGTTTGGTTACTTTGTGTTTGGAATTTCTATAGATAGCTTGTACCAGTTGAGTTTGCTTAGTTGAATGCATTCATGGCACCAGGCTTTAATTTTTTTTTTTTTTTTTTTGTATTTCTGTTCTTTTGCTTGCTCTCTGCTTATTGTCTAGTGATGCAGGCATTCTCTCACTTAAATACACAAACCCCCCCCCCCCAAAAAAAAAAAAAACACTGAAATAAATAAGTATAACAAAAGCACATGCATCGGATGGTGCTTTTCTTTTGTTGCACCATTGAGTTGCTGGATACTCTCTTTTGATTGGAAAAAATTCCATGTCCATCTAATTTTCATATGTCTTGCAAATTCTAATCTCCTGGTCGATCAGAGGATCCATTAAATGAGATGGTAGATTCTTTTTGTTTTTTTATTGTTGCAGTCTACTCAAGGAGTAAATATCTGTTCAAAAGTCATTTATCAGACCCCTTCTGGCCTTCCTCATGCTTTGCTTGGTTTTTCCTGTCAGGTTTCTGTGCTGGCTGATGACATCATAAAGAATGTTGAGTTTGATGCTCTAAAAATTGTCTTCAACAAGTTTCACTCCGTCGTCTCATTTATACCAACAGTGTCGACTGTGCTATCACCTGAGGTGACATGAATTCTTTACCTTCACTCAAGTCTGGTTTTTATCTTTTATTGTTCCCAGATATCATACTTGATGGGTGGTTGGATAGGTTGTTGAAAGGGAGGTGGAATCTGGTTCGGGTAAGCTTGGAGAACTGGACTCCTATGAGATCGAAGGTAGTTCAACGAGGGGAGAAACACTTCAGAATCTGGCAGAATTCCAGTTTTCTTGTGTAAGTACCACAATTTTTAGATTATAGTTAATATTTGCAACTAGGCCTGGTTGTTTTTTGCTCCACTTGGGGATGGTCATTGTTAGTTGTTGCAAAGATGAACCTTTAAAGTTTATGTGGATTTTCTGACCCAAAAAAAAAAGGAAGAAGTTATGTGGATTCTATTTGTTTGCACTTTGCACTATTTTTAACCTTTTCTCACCTGTTTATAAAAACAGATTTAACATATTACTTGTGAGTTATTTGTGATTGGTAATAAGTTTTATGTATTTAGAAAGAATTTCTGAAGTAAATTTCTCGTTTCCCGAGTTTCCTGAAAGAAAAACATTTGAATCAAAGTAGCAATGAGCCGAATAGTACAACTACAGGGAAATATATTATTGGCAAGGTTTATTTTAAGAATTATGTGGCTAAGCAGGATGTGGGAGTTGATGGAGTGACTACAGGCCTTATACCTATTCCTGCCTTTGACATTTTCTACTTGAGTTCTGATGATTGTTGCTGGTATATTCTAGGGCTATGCATTATAAGTTTCTTCCCTTCCGTTTCCGTAATTAACAAGATGCACTCTTCTTACAGGTCATGTTTAATGCTGTATTGGAGAACGCTTGCAGTGAGATGGGTGCTAGGATGTCTGCCATGGACAGCTCGAGCAGAAATGCTGGTGAAGTGCTTGACCGCCTCACTCTCACTTATAACAGGTCTCTCTCTCTCTCTCTCTCTCTGTGTACATGATGGTTGATATGAGGCCGTTTATCAGAAGCAATCTTCCATCGATGCTCGTATGGGGGGACCAATTAGTGTTAGAACCTTTTGTTATCTTCCTGTTGTCATTGCAGTTAGTGGGTGGGCAGACTTGTAAAATATTTAGAAAATAACTTACGTATCCTCTATTTTCTATCCAAAACAGGAAGATAGAAAAAGAAGGATGTAAAACTGAATAATCCTTAACTATTTCGTTCTGTTGACTGATCATTTGTAATGTTGCCTTGATTGTCAGAACCCGTCAAGCTGCTATTACCACAGAGTTGACTGAGATTATCTCTGGAGCATCGGCACTGGAGGGCTAATTGCGGAAAAAAGTATTTCCAGCTTGTTTGACGTCGACGAAATAAAAATTTAAGGCGGGCTTTGTTTTAGCATGTGTCACTGTTCCCTTTTGAGGATTTCTGAGAAGGACCGCAATAATTCCCATTGCAAGAAGTTAAATTCCGCGGAGCACAAAGCAATTTTTCTTCCCTGGTTTTGCTTACTTCTGGAATTTCTTCTTCATTTCTAGTTTGGATGTTGACGTTGGCTGTTGATTTAATGATGGATCTGTTGCAGCTGAAACCTCTCGGTACCGATTGCTTGTTCTTCGTTGGAGTGTATATGGTGCTTAATTTAGCATCGACCCGTGCTCGATTTAGGCGAGCTTCTCCATTGTGTGGTTCTTTTGAATAAAAATTGTCTACCGAACTTCCGCTTTAGACTGCGTACCCTTGAACACAGAGTGCTTGACTAAATCGTATTGCTCCTTGATACGTTAGTTTCTCATGCAAATGATCTGAGCGGAAAACCAGCACCTAGCGAATAGATGGGCTTTCACCTGGACGCCCTAGCGAGTGAAGAACTGGATCATTAACCGAAGGTTTTTGTGATTACGGTCATCAAGCCAAGAAACTATCGTGCTTGTGATGTCCGAGCGTAAAGCTTCGCAAATATGGTTTCAATCGTGGCAGGATCGACACGGTACTGAATTTGAGCACGTACACCGGCTGAAGATAAAACGGGTATTTCCACTCGAGTTGGAGTTCTGTACATGCTTTCTCAATAGAACTATTTTTAAGCTAAAAACAATAGGGTACTGTCAGCAATTTCTCTCCTGTAATGCACAGGTAAACCTACTTCTCAGTTCTGGCCAACAAATCAAAACCTTATTCTCAGCTATTTCCCTCCTCATTGTGAATTAGAAACAACCAAACCCCAACATGCCCAACCAAATAACCAAAAAAGAGAGAAGCGTGGTCAATAATGCTCTTTATGGAACACGAATCTTGTGATGGTTTTGGTGGAGAATTTGGTGCACATCTCCTCCAATTCTCTTGCTAATGCTGAAGGACCACAATAGAACACCCCTGCAAATCATAAGCCAGAGATTCAGATATAACCCTATCGAGGAGAAAAAACAATCTGTCCCACAAGCGCCTTCTGAGATCGATACTAATTTGATTTTAACACGGACGCATCATGAATTATTTGCAAATGGTTTGTCAACCAGTGGCGCTAAAGTTCGATCAGGACCCCGTGAATTGTACGCCGTAGAATGCCTTCTAGTAGAGGAATCACAGAAGCATGCCAAAAGCAAATGATAAAGATGTACTGTTGTCACGGGGTTTGCCGAAGTCTCACCAATCTGGGAACCACCGTGCCTTCGGGACAACTTGGAGAAAATGCTGGACCAATTTGGTCTGGCAAAATGAGTATGCACCTGAAAATGACCTTAGAAGTTAGATCAACCGATCTTGAAGCGAGAGGTATTCTCACGAATTCATGAGTGGTTGAACTGAATTCGAATGCTTTCGTCATAATCATTCGTGCTAATCGATTTGCAGGGATGGCAAGAAGATTTACGTCATAACTGCATGCCGAGTGCATTGTTAATGGGAAGACTACTTTTAAGACAGATGCAAACACAACTCCGGAAAGGACATATGGTTTTAGACTTTAGTACGATGACAAGTAAAGACGAACCGCCAACTGAGATTGCTAAAAATTTCATGACCATGATCATTGATCGGGCTTCTAACTGCCCGACTTCACATCTTTTTAATCAAGAACAAGAAGATCTTAAAGTTTTATGGACAAGCTGGAAGCTGTTGCCACGCAGAAATCAGACACGGAGATGTGGAGTATAATCAAACGACTAACCGGGGTCTGAGAGATGAAGTCGACGCCGCTCTTGGCACGAGACAGAGCTTGAATGGTGCTTAGTAACACCGACCGCGCATCCTCCTCCTTGTACATCGAGGTCAGGAAGTTGTGCATCTCCATAATCGACTGAAAAGGAACAACAACTAATTTGGTTTTTAAGTACAAGCAAATATCAAATCAGTGCCTATAAAGACTCATGTGAACTTCATTTTCTTGAAGACATTTTCAGGTTTTGCTTGCTGCCGTAAGAATCAATCAGTAACCTCTTTCCGGTTGGTCTTTGATATCTGCTTGATGAAATCCCTGAACCAGGCAAAGGAGCTCTGATCCCTCGTAACCCAGTACAGATAGGCTTTCGCTGGACCCTTCGGAATGCTAACTTCTCCGCCATCCACCTGGTAAATCGAGCATTTACCTTGTGTCAGCACAGGGTTAAATAAAGCATATTGAATACCTTATTCAACAATGCAAGGGAGGTGTGACCTAGAAACTTACATGATCGCAACCGACGACATCCTTAAGAATGCTGATAAATGGCGTTGCTCCTATTCCGAGGCCAACCAGAACCACGACGTCGTACTTGACATAGTCCTGAGAGGCTGCGCCGTAAGGCCCGTCGATGTACATTTTGGGATAGCTAGCTATTCTTGCCACAGTTGCCTGCATAGAAAACAACAGAGATTTGGATTCCCGGTTTCTGAGGAGTATCGATTCGCGTCCTTTTTGTTCCTTACCTCTTGGAAGAGACTGTATAATTGATAACTCCAGTCTCCAAGTGTCCTAATGTGCACACTCAAGTGACCTTCATCTGGTCCAGAAGTCAATGAAAACGGGTGCCTGGACATCAACATAGAACCGAAAGCACGGTCGTTTTAAACAGGCGAAAGTACGAGGAGAGCGTCACGATAATCTCATAGCTGTCACAGTTTGGAAGGGACAAGGCGATGACCGGTTTGAAAAGAAAGAAGGCATGCAGAATACCATTCGAAGGGTGATATTCGAGAGCATTGAATGTATATATACATTCCACTTCTGTACTCAAAGCCTTCGGGCTTGCTAATTGTCAGGGACAGAACCTTTCCTGGATACACATTTGCCTACATGAGAAAATACAGCAGTTATCTGTTTACATGATCAGAGCAATACCACATGAGGGTCGTTTCTTTCAGGGGAAAACATATTCCATGAGAGCCGGCTGGCCACAGGATATTCCAGACCCGACCGAACATGATTTCCATATGATCTATACAAGTCTGGTAAACCATTTTCGCAGCATGGTAAATGACTTGGCATACCTTCAGTATCTCCACCTCATAAAATGCCGATCTGACAGCCCGGAAGATCCTCTCTCCCGTGTACAGCAGCACTGGAAAGGCGATATACATCCATGTCTGTGCAACCAGAACGGCATTATGCATGAATCAGTGACGACGTTAGAATTGCAGATTATATTAGAAGAAAATTGCAGCTCTCCAAATTTCTTGCATTTCTTGTGGGAATTGTGATGCATGCTGAGAACTGCTTCTAATTTCTAAGCAAGAACTCCAGTGAAGTTGTGAAAAATCCATACGTTTGTCGAGACAGTGACATCGGATCAGCACTATTCTGTACGAATCTAAAAGTCCGAGCAACCTACCGTCTTTTCTATAAGGTTGCTGGTCAGGAAGAGGAACATGGAGTGCACGATCAACAGTGCGTACACGAAGACGAAGAGGTGGTGTGAGTACCAGAAGGTGTTGTACCCCGTGACCCGCCGGACTGACCGGGGCAGCGGCGGGGCCTGGCGCCTTGGCCACCTTGTCGCGAGGGAGAACGCGATTGCCATAAGGACCACCATTGCGATCCCTGTTGCCACCTCGGTCGTGGCCAGGATCTGGAGATACGACGGCTGATGGTAGCCAAACCCTGCGGCGATGGTCTGGCGGAAGATCGAGTGATCCGAGCTACTGATCCGAGGGAAGTCGCACGCCAGGTGGGTGCCGCCATGGAGGATCACCCCGATCACGATCCCGGCTGCGATCAACTGTCATGGAGAAATGAATCCGGGGTGTTTACAGTTGCATCAGACAGGAATCAGTCATGCTGCTAGTATATGATGCTAGAATGTTGAGAATATTGCATGAATCACTATGCACTCCTCTTCTACCTTGTGAAAGTTGATGTTATCGTTGAAGGGGACGATCGAGCTGACCCGGCGGCTGGCGCGGAGCCACGTGACCGTGTTCCGGCAGACCGGGAGGAGAATCACGGCCATGTTGAACTTGAGGGTCTCGGCAGCCCCCTTGGCGGTGCAAAGGCAGTAGCCCATGACCTCGAACGCCGCCCTATGCTTATACTGAATGAACTTCCACGTGAACAGCGCGACGCAAATCGCCAGCCAGAGGGCCACGATCCACGCCCGTCGCCAGTACCTCCGGAACAAGACCTCCAGCCTCGACATGGGCCGCCCGACCGCCCCATCCGAGTCCCAGCCCCCGCGGTAGCACAGCCTTGGCGACGGCGCAGTGGCGGAAGAGTCCTTCGACAACCCGAGCTTCAGCAGCGTCTCCACTTGAGATATCTGTACAGTGAACATGTCATGACATCAGTCAGTCAGGCAACGTTGAGCTTTGCCACCATTCCATTCCTCTCGTTGAAGGCATCATCACCTCTATGTAACCTCGATCTCCCGACCCGACGGCGTCCATGATCAGGGCGGCGTACTCGTCCACCTCCTCGCCGGTCAAGCTCACCTTGTTCGCGGCAGCACTCATCAAGATCACCTGCCCAAATCAAAGTTTCGAAATCTTGAGAAAGGCTAAACTAAAGTGCCCTGAAAATCCCATTTCATTTTCCGCGAAACGAACGCAGCAGCGCACCTGCTTGACGTCGCGCCGGCTAACTATCCCATCCATATTTCGGTCGCACCTGCGCGATATAATTAAAAATGAAAAACCGGGTATTTTCCGCGATCGAAATTTGCAGAATAATCCATGGAAATGGCGATGAATTTGAATTGATTACAAGTCGAAGAAGATCTGGATTTTGGAGTCGGGGCACGGGTCGGTGAGGCGGCGCCAGAAGTAGTGGAGTTCGCTCTTTGTGATGTCGGATTTGAGGCCGTCTCTCCCTCGCAGCGCCCGCAGCAGCTCCTGGGCGTACTCCGTTGACCGTTGAATTCCTAATCGATTGTCAAGACAAAAGTTTTTCCCACATTTTCTCATCCATGCACTTCAATAAAAAAATCTCAACATATGAATTAGAAAATATATGTGCGTATAATACAATTTTAGTACATTTCTAGGGTTCTTTTTTTCTGAAAAATATGGTAATTGACATTCTTTCTTTATGCGCCGTCACATCACTTGTTTTCAAGATTCCATTTTTGCATAAGACTAGGACAATTTATTATCTACATACTCAGTAGCTGTCATGGTTATTGAAATGAATCGCGTACAGAAAAAAAAAAAAAAAAAGAATCGCATGCGTACTTTTTTTTTTTTATGAACAATTCTAAATAACAAACCATCGCAATAATTTGGAAAAGACATACATATAAAAATTATTAAAAAAATTATCGAAATGATTTGTTATTGTTATTTGCGCTTCATCATATCACATGTCTTCAAGACTCCATTTTTGCATAAATGAGACTATTTCATATATGTATATATTTTCGAAATTTTAGGATAATTTGCAATTTACATACTCACCGGCCGTTACAATTGTCGAAACGAATCATGTACGGAAAAAGAAACGTGAATCACGTGCATAATTTGGAAAGAAAACTATACGAAAAAGTTACGAAAAAATTGTTGAAATGATTTTAGGAGCTTCAAAATAAAAGTATCGATAGTTTGAAACTGTAATTTATTTCTTGTATTTTTCCTAATTTTTTTTTCCTTTGATGAAAACTGAAATCTAAAAAGCATTTTCCGTGCTAACGTGCGCCTGCTTACGTGGCAGCCATTGAGCACCATGTACGTGCCGGGTAGCGGCGGGAGCGCACGTTAGCGAGAGCGCGCCTTGCATGGACGCGTACAACCTCGCATGTTGAACGCTCAATGGCATCCAAATTTCTCTCAGAAAATGCGAAAATGAAATATAAAAAAATGTATTTTGATTTTAATTTTTCTAATTAAATCGCCGAGAAATCGTTAATCGTTAGTCGTTAATCGTTAGTCGTTTTGCCTTTGTTCCGGAGCACTCACCGACGCAGAAGGCGAAATCCGACCACCTCGCCGCCGGCTCGACGCCATTCCGGTAGCGGTCCCGGGCGATCCGGTCGAACCGCTCCTCCACCTGCCTCCAGTGCTTGGCGCTCGCGTCCAGGAACCTCAGCCGCTGGATCGCCAGGCTAGTTGCCGCCGCGCCGCCGCCGTCGATTCCGCCGTCGTGATCATCGGCACGGTGATCCCGGTCTGTCTGGACAGGAGAGTACGGGACCGGAACCACGCTGGCGCCGTAGGAAGACGAGGATGAGGATGAGGATGAGGAGGATGAGGAGGATGCATAATGAGGCTCGGGAGAGTCCATGTTGCAGAGCTCAACTCTCTCTCTCTCTCTCTCTCTCTCTTTCTCTCTCTCTCTCTCTCTGTGCCTTCTTGCTAGCTTGATGTCTGTGAATTTGATTAAATGTTGAAGCTTTTTCTTCTAGAGAGAGAATGCTTATTGTAACCCAGATGGGGTGGTGAAAAAGTTCTCCTTTTTTCCCTCTGTGGTTTCTGGGTTTTTCAAAGTGTTCAAGGAGCAAGAAAGTGAGGGAAAGTCGTGTGCTTTGTGATGTGAAAATTGATGGTATCTGATAAAAGATTTGGTGGGGAAACAAGATATGGAGAGAGAGAGAGAGAGAAAGAGACAGAAAGGGGAGGGAGAGTTCATTAATAATCAATGATCGGGGTGGTAATGTAGCAGCTCAAAGGAGAGAAGGTGAAGTGTGAGAAGCAGGTAGAGAGTGGAGAGGAAATGCATGATTCTTATGGGTTAGACAGAGAGAGAGAGAGATCCCTAGTAAAGCATTAAAATAAGGGGCTGGGTTGGGTCATCAGCTAAACCAAAAACAGCTCATCAACTCACCATTGCAAGTAAAAGGAAATCTTGGGGACATAACACATTGGTCCTGCACAAACCACTCTCTCTCTCTCTCTCTCTCTCTCTCTCTGTGTTTGAGGATTTGAATGAATGCTTGCGTATGAAAAGCAGGTCTACTGCATCTTGAAGGAGAAGGGTCTATGCCTATCGCGAGTTGGAGTTCCTCCAAAACGAGCGACCAACCAAACCGGCCATGTGCATTATTACTTCCCTTCCCTATGGCCCTTCTTTTGCCCTCCCGCAAGAAAAGCGCAAGAGCCCCGCGTTATCGGCTCGGGCAAAGCTCTAGCTGTCCGCCATCAAAACCCAACTCTCCGTATCTTCTGCGTGGCTCAACTCCTCTGCGATTGCTGTAAACCGTCTCTGTTTCTCCTCGCTCTTACATGTTGGAAGCCAGACGATCATTGGAAGCTGCAGGAAGTAAAGCATCATCATACGACGTGTCGTTCGTGTCGAACTCGAGACGCATTATTGGGGTTGAGCTGCGTTTCTTATTCTGGGCCGAGAGCGTGGCCTGGTTCTCTGGGCCTGAGCTCACTTGATGGGCCTTCATTCTGGGCCTGCTCACCATGGTCCTGTCTCTCTTCAAAATAGCCTTTTTCGGCTTGTCCCGGGTGAATCAGAATTATCTGAATAATATCATCTCTCTGCTTTTACTCGGTGATTGAGGTTTTTCTCTAGCTAGTCATGGGGTTTGGCTTATGGATGGAAGCACTGAACATTTGCGCTTTATAATTCAGGAGCACAAGTGCACGGGCCTGGTAAATAATCTGTAGACCTCATGAACTAGTTAAGTCCGGATCTTTGCCATAAGGTTGGCGGGTTCCTAAATTGGGCTGATTCCCCTAGAACCGGAAACTAGACCAGTTAGACCTGTCAATCCTGGTTCTGTTCAGGGTTTTGGTAATTTTATTTTCCTCTTTAAAAGAAAAGGAAATTTGAAAGGAAACAAAAACATATCGGTTCAAGTGTTTTGGCTCCGCACTTAAAACCGGGAACCACATAGAATCAACTGGTTCAATCCAATCAAGTCTAGTTCTCAAGTCAATTCACCTGTACTTTGCGGCGCGTAGATGGCTCTAACGCGAAGTGATTTGCACATAGTCGGTGGAAAATGAACGAGTGTATTTCAATTTACAAGTTGGAGATCACTAGAGTCCCTACTTAGTCGTGTCAATCCTAGAAATTAGCATTCGATGTTTCCAAGTATAATGATGAGAGGAGGATTTCACTGTTGATGTCTAGACTTGTTTTTGCTTGTTCACTCACCTTGGCCTTTTCAAAAATGAAAATGATAAAATCTTCACAAAGCTCAAATATTGACATGTAGATTCACATCAAAAAAATTTCACGCTTCTATGAAATTTGACTACTGCTATTTAATCTTAACGGAAAAGCAAATTCAAGTCTAAACAAACAGGCCCACCCTCGAACAAAAAAAAAATTCAGTTCACCTCTTGAATTTATTTCAGTGAACTTGATTTATCCTTTCGAGTTTAATTACGCGGCAAGTATTAGCTTGAAGCCAGCCAAAAAAAATTCAAAAAAAATTGTTTCACGGAATCTAAATGGAGATTGGTGAAAACATTGATATGCTCTTTTGTGCCAAAAATTGCGATGGACCATTCGCATTGCCTAATTTAGGTCAGCTGTTGAGCATCAAAATTCAAAAGGTCAGTTTTGTCTGCTGATGACCTATTGGCCTCAATGAGCCAATCTTATGAAAGTTAGGTATAATCTGTTTGGTTTTTCTCCACCATCAGCGATGATGCTAGCACTTCCTTCAAGAAAAAGCAATTACCTAAGCACTAAAATTCGAGTCGACAACAAGAGAGTTCAATTTGGCCCCCACCCAAGAAAGAAAGAAGTCACATTTGACACCAAACTGCACATGCAATATGGAAAAGGTTGTCGTGAAAAGGGTTAAAATAATTGTACTTTAATATTCATTTTGGGTGAAGAAAGAAATAAATAATAAATGAAAATTGGCAGTTGGTAATGGATGGACAGTTGAAGCAGCACTTAGGTCCCATGAGGGCCACCCAACGTTGTTGTCTTGTACTTGAAATGGGCGATCCTATCCAAGATCAATCACAGTGTTAAAAAAAAAAAAAAAAGTTTGATTTTTCTTTTTGGGTGTGTTTTCTATGGCATCTACCTACATGACCAAAAGAGAGCCCACAAAAATCACCACTAATATTTAAAAGTGCTCCTATTTTGGCCTCATACACTAAATATTGAGATAAATATGGATTAAATCTCCTCTTTTTTTTCCTATCTAAACATGCTTTATATGGTCTAAAGAGCGCCCAAAGATGACCAAGATATTTCCAGATCAAGTGCCTCATTAGTTGGTGAGATTTGCTTAGATGCTTAATAATCAAGTGATCGGAATAATTTTTATCGAAACTAAATGATTGAATCCAATAGTGTTAATGATTTTTTTTGTGTTTCATAGCATATCATACACATAAAATAAGAGGTAGATAAAAATACGCATTACCTTATAATAAGATAAAAAGAATTGTATTTTTGCTTTGTAATCTTATATTTAGTGCACAATTCCAACATGTCTAAATTAATTTTATACTATTTTCCGTATGCAATTTGTTGTCTTTTTTGGGTGCGTCTAATTCTTTTAAAAGACACCAACTCTAGAATGGATCCTAATTCTAGCCTGAATTAAATTTGGATTAAATCCTTTTTTTCCTATTTTGTCCTCATACACTAAATATTGAAATAAATATGGATTAAATCCCGATCTTTTCCTGGCTAAATATGCTTTATATAGTCTAAAAAGGGCCCAAAGATTAACAAGATTTTTTAGATCAGGTGCCTCATTGGTTAGTGAGATTCATTTAGATGCTTGATAATCAAGTGGTTGAAATAATTGATATGGAAACTAAAATGATAACTTTAAATGATTAAATTCAATACTGTTATTGAATTTATTAGAGTTTCAAAGCGTATCACAAAACTAAAATAATAGATAGATAAAAATTGGCTTTACCTTAGAATAGGACAGAACAAATTCTATTTTCACTCAATAATCTTACATTCAGTGTACAATTCCAATGTGTCTAAATTAATTTTACACTATTTTTTGTATTCAGTTGTTGTCTTTTTTGAGTCAGTCTAACTCTCTTAAAAAAAATTACCAATTTTAATTCTTGATTATGACCCTTTTTTTTTCTCATTAAAAAGCACAAATTTCAGATGAGATCACTATTTAAATCTAAACTTTTTCTTTTATCTCGTTAACAAAAAATCTCAATCATTACTTAAATTTGGCCTTTCTCAAGTTTCCCTACAATGATGCCATTAGAGTGAGAGGTACATATAGGGCCTATTTGGTAACCATCCCTACATTGCTAGATTCTGATTTTTTGCTTCTAGGAGTAGTTTTGGAATAAAATTGTGTTTGGTAAAAAAAAAAATTTCCCGAGAACAAATTTCTATTTTTTTGTTCACATAAATATATTTGGAACAGAATCAAGAATAAATAAATAAAAAATGATTCTTGTTCCCGATAACAAATCTAAGAATCAAGTCATTTTCTTCTTCTTCTTCTTCTTCTTCATCTACCGCCACTGCCATGGTTGTCATTTGTCGTCCGCTGCCCACCACCACCGGTCGTCAGCAACTAGTCTGATGAGTTCGCTAGGCCAGGGTGAGGTCTAGTGAGTCTGTCGAAGGCAAGCCCAGCCACCAGCGAGGCTCAGCCCACAAAGCCCGGCCTCACTAAGGGTCGGCAACGAACGCTCAGTGAGTCATTTGCTGGCGACCGCCACTTGAAGAAGAAGAATAAGAGAGAGAAAGGAAAAAATGAAAAAAAAAAAAAAAAGTAATAAAATTATTTAAAAATTAAAAGAAAATAATTTAGAGTAGAGATTTTGAAAGACTGTACAAAATGTAATTTATTTCGTAATCGAATTTTTGGACGATTCTAAACGATTTAAAATCTTAAATTTATTCCTAATGTAATAAAAAATCAAAAATTGTTTTAAAAATGTAATCGTTACCAAACGCGCCCTCAAAAGATTATTATTAGTTGGAAACCTTGATGGGAATCTTTTACCAAAAAAAATAAAAATAAAAAACCTTGATGGGAATCAATTTCGAATACCGGACTAATGAAACTCGGTACTTTTGTACGAGATAAAATGAAAAAAGTGCGGGCCACAATTAGATTCAAGCTCAAGTTTGTCGGTTTTTTTTAGGAGAATTAGTACTACAGCACGAGCGTAATTTTCAGGAATCAAAAAGGACCATTGAATTTTCAACCAAGAATTGAATTTTCTCCCCTTTGGGTTTTTGAAATTCTCATTAATTGCCCTCGTCTTGTCTTGTTGTGACTTGTAAGACAGCCCTTCGACTTCTTCGTACGACCACCTCTCTCTCTCTCTCTCTCTCTCTCTCTCTAGATAACGAAGCATTCCACTTCTCCTTCTTCTTCCTCCTGCAAGAAAATACCAACCCGGCATTGCGATCGCGCCGCTTCTGCTCCCGCCGGATTCGCCGCGTCGGGGCTCGGCTCTCGCGAAGTGGGGGCCTCTCCCGAGACCAGCTCCGGCGGAAAGCGACGACCTTTTCGCCTTCCCATTGCGGTTTGTCTGGTGGGTCGTGCTGGGTCGTCTTGTCGCCTTCCCTTTTTTCGATCGATTGGGACGTCCAATCGGCAAAGTTTCGATCTTTCTCTGCTGGGTCGTCTAGAAAGACGAGCCGGAGCTGCGCCCGAGTGGTGGGTGTGCTCGAGGGATCGTCTCGAGGAGCTATATGCCTATGCTGGTGGTTTCAATCGGTGCATTCGTTTGATTTTTTATACCGATTCTGTATTGTGTAATTATCGCCTCGGCTGTTTGATTATTCCCCAATTGATGGTAGGCATTGATTTAAGGAGGCTTCTCAATCTCCAGGCTTTTTCGTGTTGTGGGTTATCTCGATAGTTGAGTATTGCATTGTGTTATTTCATTGAAAGGGTCGCATTTATCGGTTGTTTCCAAGCCGGGGAATGAGCAAGTTACTGTTTTTTATGGGTGATTTAGGTATCTATTCCTCCAGGTAAAGAGGGTTTTGGCCCTGAGGGTGGAAAAGCTTTCTCTTTTCCTTCAGGTTTCATGGAAATATTTGAGTGTAGCAACTTCTTGGTAAGCACTGAGGCAAAAGGGAGAATCAGTTTGGTTGAATTTAGGTAGCTTCGTTCACCGTGGTAGGGAAAGCCCAGAATGGATTTCTGGGTATTTGTAGCGGCGGCTGGCGCCGGTTGCTTGACTAAGTATTTGAAGAACACTCCGAATGATAGGGAATTGCCGGCAGACCTTTGTTCGAGCTGCAAGGACCCCGAATCTCAGAAGTATCTCGTTCGCAGATTGGCACGGGGAAAGAAATTAGCCAGAGATGCTTCTAATTCTATGGAAAGGTTAGAATTTGTGGGCAGAGAAAGTTTAGATGCATCTTCTGCTGCAGAAGAGGCTTCCAGATTGAGGGTATATGATCCAAAAAGTGAGGGAAATTCAGAGGAGTGCATACTCTCTACATCAACTTTGCCTACTGAGATGTCAAGTAGTGAGACTTATACAAGGAATGAGAATGAGAGTGATGCTGGTTGTAGTGACTGTAGTGGCTCAAATGATATGTTGGCTGGACCATCTGAAGGAGATATCGTTACTTATTGTGGCTTTGCTAGGAGTAAGAGCCTTAATAGATATAAATATACGCGCGGGCGACTAGTTAAGCCATTGAGTTCCTTGGAAAGTTGCCTCATGGCTCAGTTATACAACCATCACACTGAAATGGAAGATTATTGGCATGGTTCCCCTCAGTCACCAACCTCTCCCATCGTAAGGCCATTGCTGGTCACTGATGGGAGCCGCATCATCAGCCGACTCGGTGATGGTTTTTCTGGAGGGCAGTCTGCAATGGAGGTAGATAAATTACAGAAGAAAGCCAAGTCAGAAAAGAACAGAAGCGTGGTTGGCGTACCCCCGCTACCGAAACTCACCGCTTTGCATTTCAGGAAGCAAATGCAAAGCACATCAGGGAAAGACAAGAGGTCGGGAAGCTCTATCAGAATGTTTACTGGGCAAAAGCTTTCTTCCGAACATGGTACTTCTTTAATTCAATAAACATTCTTAGAAAGTGCCTCTTCTTTCTCATAATACTGATGATTGAATTTGTTACATACTCTTGGGCATTGCCTGCACTGCATTTTGTGTAATGTTCATTGCCATTGCTTGTTCGAGAGGGAAGGAATTAAAAGAAACCACGTGTATGGAATTGGTCCCTAAAATGAGGAAAGTAGTTGATGTTTGTGACCTCTAAATAATATTTTTTGATTCATTTATGACTTTTATCAACTTGTAATGCTGAGTTTGTCTAGCTAAGAATGGTGCACAAACGAATTGCTATTGAGAACCGTTGTAATTCAACTGTTAAAACATTAACAACCCCAGTCCTTTCACTTTTTATTTGAGTTCATTTTTCGAGTTTGCAATATATCTGGCAGACACAGAAGTTCTGTGCTCCATACTTTGGAGAAAGGTGGTATTCTGCAATTTATGAGCTAAAATTGCGATATCTCCTCCAAACTTGCAATGTGGATTAAAACTGTTTTCCTATTTCTAGGGTCATTGCATGGGTCCATTGTCTTCTGCCTTGGGATTTCTATTGGCGTCATGTCTTCCGTTATAGCCAATCAAAAGGAAATTGAGAAATTGAAGGAGTTGTTGAAGCAAACAGAGAACTTGGTTCAGGACCTACAGGAGGAACTTGAGATGAAAGATTCACTTACTGTGAAGGAACTAGCCAGTGAGAATTATGAATCTCAGGATACGCATAATGACTCCTTACGAGACACTGCTCCAACACCATTCTCCCTTGAACACTCTGTGATCGATCGAAGAGTTTGTACTAAAGAATCATATAGTCCTAAGGTAGAAGAGACTCCAGATAGTATGAGCAAAATTGAAGCTGAGCTTGAAGCTGAACTTGAGAGGCTGGGGCTGAACATGAACATATCTGGATTGGAAAGGAGATTGTCCAGTGCTGAGGTAATGATATTTTACCATTGTAATCCTGTAGATGGTATTTCTTTAGATTTTTTTCTACTTGACCTGATGTGGAATGTAAGTAAAACACCTTCTTATCTGTTTTTCAGATAATTTTGCTGTTATCTGACTGTCTAACAGCTATGTACAAACACTTGTATTAGATCTTGACTGAGCCCTTAGTAAGTATGGAATTTTCTGTGGGGGAATAACAATTTGGTAGATGATTTGGGTGAGATGGAGAAGGTACTTTGCTAATTTTACGATAAAAAACCTATCTGTGATAATCGTTTAAACCTTTATCTAGGATGAAAATCCTTCTTGATCCTGATTGAAGTGGATTTCAACCTTGCAGACAAAAAAAATATGATACGGATATTTCATGTTCATTCGCAGTAGAGATCTTTAGTTCATAACCTTTCACTGACTCAGGCAACAGATTTGCAGGACTTAAGCTTCACTGTTGTCACATAATTCTGCATGTGCAATCTTGGGATGCAATTCATATGATCATAGGGTTCATGAAGTCCTATTACTTCCTCATAACTTTTCATATGTAACAATCTCAACAAAGTGTCGATAAATGGCATTCGTTATTCAATATTGTTGGTTTCCTATTTATTGTGCCTCTTGCTTTCAAGAATACAAGCAACTCAAAGGATGTCCAAGGTACAACATGCTTGGAATTCATTTCATATGTTTCTCTGTCACGTAGCTTAGGGGTGAGGTCTGGTGAACATTGGTGCCCTCATCTCACTGCTAAAAGTGTTTTGCGGAGTTGATGAAGGTTTCTCGTGGTACCTGGTTGTGGCTTGGAATTGTTTTTGGAGACTCCTTTTGATACAGTTACGTGACAATGTCTTTGTTTGTGTGTTAGATAGGCTGTAATTGGGATTGTGTATCAGCCCTTTGAGTCTTTTGATTGTTGCAACTTCAGGGCGTCCATTGCACTGTTGAAAACTTTTAGCATACTGGCCTCCATATTATCATTGCCAAGGCACCCCTTTAGTCCTGTTTGCATATCCCTTTGTCTGGTGATGGAATGGCATGGAATTTGATCTTGTTGAAACTTTTGATCATATACTTCATTTTTAACGGATGTTTGACTAATGCAGCTTGAGGACTTGGGGGCACATTTTGCCCAAGGTGAGTTGAGAACCGGTATTGATTGTGCACAAGCTTTTGCAAAGAGGATGCAAATGAATCAAGCAGCACCTCTACAACTCACTCTGCAAACTATGCAGTTTCGCCAACAGAGCTGACCCTTCGCTTGCATGAAGTCATCCAGTCAAGACTTGAAAACCGCATTCAGGAGCTTGAGTTAGCCCTAGAGAACAGCCAGAGGAAGGTACGGCTCATGGAATCGGCGCACAAAAGTTACAGAAGCCCAAAGTCGAACAACCACCAACTAGCTTCCTCTCTCCATGGTACTCCTGTACATGGA